>CM076578.1:59473135-60073135 GCA_034641835.2 Pinus albicaulis | reverse complement strand
CCTCTGAACCTGGTGTCTCTTGTTCAGACTCAGAATCCCCTACCCTAACTGGGTTGGACGTCTGTGTAGGTTGGTCGTTTTCATCCTGCAGGTTTACAAACATCCTCTGGCCTAATTCGATTCTTATGGACCTCCTGCATTTGTGAGGTTCGACCTTTGGACGGGCAGTCATTTTTATTTTTTAGACAGGGTTTTGCTGACTTTCTTCCGCAATTGCGGGGTATTGAATTACAGGGTTCTATACTCTTTCTAGGGCCGTAATGAAACCATCCCAAGTCAAGTTGTACTGGACTAGGCTATGACTAATGATCATTCTAATCATTCCATGGTGACTTATCACCATTTCAGGGTGCCTAGCCCGTCTTATTCTAGTAGCAGTATTATGCAATAAAGAATTTAAAAGGGATGGCAAATTAACAGTAAGTTTTTGTTTTAGAACAGCTAGGAGTTTGAGTTGTCGTGGCCTTACCACATCCTGGCATCCATCACAGGTAATGTATTTCTGGATAATGCTTTTTAATTCCCTCCATGGTTCTGCAAGATAAGATGGTTGAATGCCTTTTTCTTTTCTGACCAGTTGTTTGCCTTTGTATTTGAAGGTTTCCACCACATCTTGTATCATTACATTTTTTTGTGCCCATGTGGTGCCTTCTTCCGACAGCCCAGATACCTCAGCTATTATTGTGTCTGTAACTGTAATCCTTCTGCCTTTTACCATGGATTCCCCATTCTATAAATTTTGTAGAAATTCAATAGTGATTTCCTCATTTGAAGGCTAAAACCTTGTAAGATAGGATATCCATCCTGCTTGGATCATAATTTCCCTTGCTCTGTCGGAGACCTCTAATACTAAAGGCTCACGGCGCACTATCTTACCACCCATAGTGTTTGAATTCTTCCTAATTTTGCAAAGGATGAATGTAATGGGAAGATTCAGCAATGCTGAAAGCATGTCAATACTGAAAAACACAGTAATACTGGAAAGCACAGCAATACTGAAAAGAACAGCAGTATTGAAAAGCACAATAATATCGAAAAGCACAGCGATACTTAGAGCGATAGAAACAGTTGATGTTATTTGAAGGGTTTCTAAATGATTTTCACATGCCACATAATCATGGGATAGCTTTTCAGTTAATGAAATAATGACAGCTCCTGCATCAGTGTAACAGAAGTCCTCTCCCCCTCCGAAATGAGAGGTTTCCTTCGACCAACTAGACGGGAAATGGCTATTTTGGCGGCAGGATGTAAGGATGAAGAGTACAACCATAAATGGAATAGAGTACGTGAATGAATGACGGGACAATAAGAGAGGTGGATAGAGTAAAAGTGTGGTGTATCATAATAATAAATGATAAGAGACAAGAATCTTTATTTGATGATAGGTTAAGTGATACGAAAAAGCACAGCAATATGTAAAAAAAAGGCTTTGCTGACGATATTCTGATTGTGTATGATATGATTGAGTAAAAACATAAACGCATGCATAAAGGTTCAAAGTAGGGAAATATTTAGTGGAAATAATCTCTCGAAAAAGGATAAATGGGAAGAGGGTATTATAAGAATTATTGATTGTGGAAATAAAACTTCAATACCATAAGCAGAGCTTTTGTTGCCAGCAGGTGTCCATAGCCTCGAAAGAGTTGCTTTTTAACCCATGTGAGCTAGGATCCTCAATTTATAATTGAAAAAAAAAAATTATTGATGTTTCTACAGAAGAGACCAATGTGCTGGTGTGGTAACCAGATAACCACACTGCCATTCACTCGGAAGTAGCAAAATTGAACAAGTCGGCTCGTGATGAGACCTCATGTTCCAAGGATGTTTTAGCCATCCAATGGATCATAATCCTGGTGTGGAATCCATAGTGGGAATGTCACATTGCTATGTCCCTATGAACATGGTAGGCTAGCTCTTAATGAGACCCCCTATCCTCTATCTGTAGATAAAATTTAGTTGTCATTACATACTTTTATGATAAATAGAGGGAGGCTCAGTACTCCTTAAGGGCAGGGATTGTTAGCCACTGATAAATTCTGTTATACCAAAAAGTGGCTAATTTTTTTCTTCAAAACTTCAAGAGATATTTCCCTTTCAAAACCTATCAACTTTGAAGTTTTATGAAGATCACTAACCTTTTAGTTAATCTTCACTGTTGTTTCCCTCATAAACCTGAAAAATCTATTGTTTGCCTGAAGAAAAGACTACTGAAAAAACCCCATTTGCCATCATTTTTACCCCTAAAACACCCATAATTAACCTCTATTTTCATCTTCTTTTCCTCATCAAATTCCTCCATTTCCCTTCCTTTCCTCCTTAAATTCCCTTTGATAAGGTTTGAAACTCCTTTTTTAAACCTTATCGGAACTCTCAAAATCCCCAAAAAAACCTTCAAAAATCATAAAAATAGTCTTTTTTGCTCTAAGGCCTTTTTAAGCCTCTTTTGCCTTAGCCCGAGCCCCTTTATCTGCATAAAACCGGCACTAAGACCAAGCGCTAAGGCATAATCACACAATCGCAATCAAGTTTCTCCTCTTGTCTTGTTACCTTTTGCGTTTAAAAACTCTGATTGCAATTAAGCCATTTTCTATTACAAACCCAACTTTCCTTTGGTTTTTTATAAACCCGACAGTTCATTGTTTCGGAAAATATCAGCCGTTGATCTAAACCGATCAACGATCAATCCATAATCGCATCGCAAGTTTTTAATTTTCCCTTGGTTCTTTCTCCCCGCCGATGCGATCCAGCGATCAATTCCCGACCGTTGATTTTCTCTACTGTGCCCAGATCCGACGATCCCCATCGCTCCGTTCCAAAGCCCACATTTCCACCTTTGGCCTTCATGACTTAATCTACACTGTCGATTTAGTTCTAAGATCAATGGCTCTAACTCAATCGCATCGCAAAAATTTCGTTATTTTGTTCCCCTTTCCCTCCTCTGATTGCAATCTTGCGATTCAATCTGGACCGTCGAATCCACAAGAACCGACGGCCCAGATTAATCACCCTCCGCCATGACCCTCTGACGTTAAAAACCACCAATTCATCTTGACCATCCATTCTTGAGATCCAACGGTCCAGATCAAAACCACCCACCTTCTTCTGCCCGCGCAACTTACCTTATCGTGCTCTCATCTCCACCGTTGGATCTTCTCGCCTTTCATCTGACGGCTGGGACCCCATATCGCGTGATTTCAAACAAAAGATGATCCGGATTTATGCAGAAACACAACAGAATAAACACATAACCATAAATACAGAGATGCAGCGGAAATAACACTTCATTTCATTAATATCAAAGAACTGAAATTTGCTTACAGACAGAATGGAAATAAAACTAGCTAGGGCGCTGGTAGCTATCTCTGAGAAGAGATGTGGCGGCTACAGGCCTCTGAACTGTGCTACAATGAGGCTCGAGGGCCTATTTATCATTTAGAAACAATGGGAAATCCTAAACAGCCAAAACCCTAACCCTAGGAGATGAAGCGCCAAAACTATGGGCCCCGTTTGGGTAAATTGGTGTTTCAATTTCCCAGGGGCGTAACTTTGGCATACTATTTCCGTTTGACACACATGATACATCATTAGAAAGCTCTATCCGAGGACTACAACTTTCGGGATGAATTTGATGATCAAATTCATTGGCGCTTTGCTACCCAAAAAACGTCGTTTAGGGCCTCAAAACTGCTCCAGAAGTTCAGGACCCGAAAAACTGCGAAAAATAGTAAGTTATGCCGAAACTGAAAAACTGAAAGAGACAATGGTGGGGGGCCAAGTGGAATAGGTGGGTGGCCACCAATATCCACCTGGATCATTCCTCCCCCTTAGGAAGCAATGGTCCCCATTGTGTTGAGTTCCTACATGAGATGAGGAAAATTCTGCTGAACTTGGTCCCTGGTGAACCACTTGCCTTGGTGCAGGAGTTGGCCAGCTTTGACAACCCGATACAGTTGGATATTCCGTTGGCAAGTGTTCTTAATTTTCATGTCCATGATAAAATCTGTGGTGGCCTGTTCCATGCAGTCTGGGTTTAAATCTTTTGGTGTGAGTTCTTCTGCAATGTCAGAGGTGTCCAGTAGAGGTGGGAAGTAGGGACGAAGGCGGTCTACATTGAATACTGGGTGCGGCATCAAGGAATGGTGAATACTAAGCTCGAAATCATTTTCCCTACCCTTGGTGTTGGTGTACTGGCCCGTATCGAGCAGTGCGAAGCTTGCGGTGGGGTCCGTTGAGGTGCTCCTTCCGCAAATGCGCCCATACTTTGTCGCCCACTCCGATATTTGTGTGGCACCCGGTGTTGATCATGGCGCTACTTGTACTTCACATTGGCTCTATCCAATATATCATGAACCTATTGGTGGATGTGTTGAATGCGCTCGATGAAGCTACTTGCTTTGTCAACTTCAGACTGGACATGAGCTGAATCAGCCTAAGCAACTGCAAATGGCATGGCTACGTCAATGGGACATACTGGCTGGAATCCCAAGCCCACCCGAAAGGGGCTATGGCCAATTGAACTATGGAGAGCCCAGTTATAGCTATGTTGTACATAGGGGAGGCTCTTGTCTCATGTGCGTGGATGCTTTGAATTGTACATGCACAGAATGTGTACAATCATTCTGTTGACGACCTCTGTCTGGCCATCTGTTTGGGGATGGAAAGCTGTGGACTTGGTGAGATTTGTGTCCAACATTTCGACCGTAGGCCGGACCAAAATGTGGCCGAGGAACCTGTTGTCATGATCTGATGTGATAGACCGTGGGATCCCAAAGTTTACCCACACTCATTCAAAGAAGAGTTTAGCAGTGGCTTCTGCTGTGATATTCTTCTTGCAGGCCGCCATAATCGCCATCTTTGAGAATCTATCGATGACCACGAAAACACAAATACCGCCATTCTTAGTAGAGGGCAAGGCCCAACATGTAATCCATGGAGATGGATTCCCAAGGTCGACTAGGGGTAGGTAGTGGAGTATATAGGCCTTGCTTCTTGATGGTCGGTTTGGAAATGGCACAAGCAGTGCAGGATCTGATGTGCTTCTCGGCATCCTTTCGAAGGTTCGGCCAATAGAAATGCTTCCCATATCATCTTGGCACGCTCGCTTGAAGGAACACAAAGGTGTCCTAGGTGACATAAAAGTGCATCTTGGAGGTGAAAATTTGGAACTTGCGTGCCCCCGAAGAGTGCCTTGTAAGTGTGGCCGAATTCTGGGTCACTCTCATAGAGAAGCGGCCAATCAGAAGTCTCGTGCCCACAAGAGTTGAGCACGGTGGTGAGCGCCACGATCGGTGGTCAGCTGAGGCAGTCTGCAACATTATTGGTGCTACCCTTCTTGTACTTGATGTTCAAATGAAACTGTTGCAGATATGTGGACCACTTTTGATGGCGATCATTCTGCAACTTCCCTTGTGTCTGTATGAACTGCAGGGGCCGGTGGTCTGTGTGGATGATTGTTTCCTTCCCCAAAATGTAATGCTTCCATTGTCGACGGGCTTGCACAATGGAATACATTTCTTTGTCATAGGTGGGATACTTGCGAACTGTCTCAGACAATGTCTCACTGTGATATGCCACTGGATGTCCCTATTGAGTAAGAACTGCCCCAATAGCATAGTCAGAGGCATCTGTCTCGATCTCAAATGGCTGCTGCAAGTCTGGTAAGGTGAGCACTGGGGCAGAACAGAGGCGATTTTTCAATTCTTTGAACGCCTTCTGTTGAGGTTCCGACCAAAAGAATTTTACTCTCGCTCCTCCTTTGGTGACTTGACTCAAGGGCCAAGTGATATGAGAGAATCCCAGCACGAATCTACGGTAGAAATTAGCAAGACCCAGAAAGCTGCGAAGCTCTGTTATAGTAGTCGGGGCTGGCCAATCCCGAATGACTTGGATCTTGGCTGGATCCACATGCACCCCCTTTCATCAATAATGTATCCCAGATATTGAACCTGGGTCATGCCAAACATGCACTTCTCCAAATTGGCACACAACTTGTGTTGCCGCAGTGTTTGGAGGACTTGTCGGATGTGATGAAGGTGCTCTTCCCAAGTCTTGCTGAAGATCAGAATGTCATCCAAGTACACCACTACGAATGAGTTGGTGAATGGCCGCAAGATGTCGTGCATCATCCTCATGAAGGTTGCGGGAGCATTCGTCAACCCGAAAGGCATGACCAGCCATTCAAAAAGGCCTTCCTTGGCTTTGAAGGCAGTCTTCCACACATCGGAAGGTTCAATTGGTACCTGGTGATACCCAGACTTCAGGTCGATCTTGCTGAAATATTTTGCACCTTTGAGTTGGTCCAGAAGGTCATCAATCCGTGGGATTGGGTACCTATTCCGGACAGTGATCTTGTTCGGCGCCCGATAGTCAATACAGAGTCTCCACGTCCCATCCTTCTTCTGTACCAACACGATCGGGCTCCCACAGGGCGATGAACTTGGTCTGATGTGACCTTTCTGCAACAGCTCCTGAATCTGCCTCTTGATTTCATCATTTTCCAGAACAGAGCGTCGATAGATCGGTCCATTGGGTAGTGGCGCACCTGGGGTCGGATCAATCGGGTGCTTGACCTGGCAGTGCAGAGGAACCCCTGTGGGTGAGGTGAAGATGTCCCCGTACTCCTCCACGACCTTATCCATTTGTTGTTGTCGTGTAGAGGGGCCCTGTCTGGAGGTCGTGGCCACAGTCTTCTTCTTGCCCTGGGGGCGGATCATTAGGAAAACGAATTTTCTGGTTTGGGAAATGAGCTTACTACATTGTTTTGCAGTAACCAAAGAGATAGTCGTAGGAGGTGGTACCTCTGGTATCCTGTACAACTTATTTCCCAAAGTAATAATAACGGCACGAGGTCGAGACTCATACACAGCATGACGCTTCCACAAGTATGGTTGTCCTAATAATACATCAGAAACATCAATAGGAGCAACGTCACATAATACCTCATCCGTGAAGGGCTTGATGCTATAGGGAAGGCGGCACTGCTGGCTGACGCGGAAATCTCGTCCTTGGTGAAGCCACCCGATGGTGTATGGATGTGGGTGAGTTGTGGTCGACAAGCCCAACCGCTTCACGACGTCTGCTGAAATGAGGTTCTTTTGGCTCCCATTGTCGACAATGAACTGTACAGGGGAGCCCTTTACCCACATCTGGGAGTGGAAGAGACGTTCCTCCTCCTCTGGATCTTCCGGTTCCTCCTTCTGGACCTTTGTAGTGGCAACGGTGGCGTTGGGCTCCGCATCAATAATCTGTTTCCCTTTTTCATTCCCCTTTTCAGGTTCTGATTCGGAGTCGGAGCATGCATCTGACTCAGAAGCCCTCATCTCGGCCACTAGCGACTGCTTGGCCCGACACTCACTTGTGTTGTGAGTGGAGCTCTTATGAAACTCACACCACTTTCCCGTGTCCTTCTTTGGCTTTACGGTGTTGTTATTTTCTTGTGGCTTTGACGGGTTGTCTTTAGCCGCCATGCCTTGGCTCTGTCCTTTGTTCTGCAGTTTGGAAGCACCTTTTCCTTGCTTTTTATTCGCAGATCCAAAGTCTCGCTTCTTCTGTTTGAATTTCTGCTCAATCTTGGCAGCATACCGGTATGCCGTACCAAGCGAGGAGATGTCGAGGAACTCCATTTCCTCCTAAATGTATCTGTGCGACAGCTGCGATACTTTAGCACCAAATGTTTCTCTGAATCTTTGATACCCAACTTTGTGCGCAGGGTATGGAACAGATTCGTCAACTCGTGCACATCTTGATCCCTTTGTTGTCGCAGCGTGGTCCATTGTATGTACTTGTCCTCATAGCTCCTCACGGGATAGTACTGTTCCTTGACGGCGTCTCGGAAAGAATTCCAAGTTGGTACGGCCGAGAACAGAGAGGGTTCTGTCTGGTCCTTGTTCTCACAGTAGGTTTCCCACCAGTCCTTAACATGGGGGTAGCTTTGAGGAGTGCAAAAATAATCTTCTCCCGATCTGAAAAGTCATGAACAGAGAAATATCCTTCTAATAGATTCAACCATCTATCTACGGCATCTGCGTCTATTTGACCCTCAAATATGGGAATGTCAAAATTTACTTGTACCTTAAAGGGAGCCGCAACTCCAGAGTGGCTACTGGATGCAGATGCGCCGCCGGTGGGCAGCCGTTGAAGGATCTGAGCAAAGCTATCCATCATCGCGTTCCTTTGTTTTTCGAGGACCTCCTCGAACAATATTTTGATAGGATCTCCTGCTCCCTCATCTTTCTTTTCGTCCCCCATGGGCGTCCGTCGAGGTTTGCGAGGCTGATCTTGCAAAGGTTCCACCAGATCAAGCCCTAGCTCCTTATACCCCGACCTCGTTGGGGACATGCAAAGAAGGATCGAGAAAAAGCAGACCGCTCTGATACCACTGATCCGGATTTATGCAGGAACGCAACAGAATAAACACATAACCATAAATACAGAGATGCAACGGAAATAACACTTTATTTCATTAATATCAAAGAACTGAAATTTGCTTACAAACAAAATGGAAATAAAACTAGCTAGGGCACTGGTAGCTATCTCTGAGAAGAGATGTGGCGGCTACAGGCCTCTGAACTGCGTTACAATGAGGCTCGAGGGCCTATTTATTATTGAGAAACAATGGATAACCCTAAACATCCCAAAAACCTAACCCTAGGGGATGAAGCGCCAAAACTATGGGCCCCGTTTGGGTAAATTGGTGTTTCAACTTCCCAGGGACGTAACTTTGGCATACTATCTCCGTTTGATGCACATGATACATCATTAGAAAGCTCTATCCGAGGACTACAACTTTCGGGATGTATTTGATGATCAAATTCATTGGTAAAACGATGCCCAAAAAACGTCGTATAGGGCCTCAAAACGGCTCCGGAAGTTCAGGACCCGAAAAACTGCTAAAAATAGTAAGTTATGCCGAAACTGAAAAACTGAAAGCGACAATGGTGGGGGGCCAAGTGGAATAGGTGGGTGGCCACCAATATCCACCTGGATCAAAAGAAGATATTTTAAACTGTCAATGAAGTTATTGTAAAGGATAAATAGGCCTCGAAGTCAATCTTTTTACCCATTAAGCGTTAAAAAGCATAAACAGAGTAAATGAAACAGAGTTGTAAATGAAATGCATTCCTGCCTTAAGCCTTGCATGGTTTTCGAGGCTAGGAGTTGCATTTAGTGTAGAATTTATTGCATTTCAATCCTAAACTCTTCCACCTCCTCATTTCTTCTATAAATAATTCTGAAGAAGATGAGATACAGGTTGGTTGATTTCTTACTAGTTGTAATACTGAAACTCTGTGAAATGATACATAGTCTGTCCAAAGTTGAGGAAGAAACTAAAGTCTTGGAAGCTCGATGATGTTGTTGCATGCTTTTTCTTGAGAAGGATCTATCATTGGATCCATGAGCTTGGCTGTTTGTGAAGTATTCTAAATTGTTTGATGTTTTCTCATGTTTTCATTTTGTTCCATAGATGCTTACTACAGTAGAATGAAATTTTTAGGCTAAGAAATGACTCCTGGAAGCACCTTAGACCTGTTTGTCATTCACTGTTTTATGTTTTCTTCTGTTGAGGTATTTTAGAGTCTTCAATCTCTCTCTTTATTCCCCATTCTTTTTTATTTCTCTAATAGTTCAAATATTTGGTTACAGCATGATTTATGGTTTTCCCTGCTTGTCTGCTGCCACTTGAAAGTTGCTATTGAAGTCTCCCTTTAAAGTACCATTGTTTGAAGTTAGTCAAGGAGGTATGTTTTGATCATGCCCTTTGTCCTTTCTTGAACAATTGTTTTGAAGTTCTTTATAGTTGTGATCATAGATGTTTTTAGGTGTTCCCTCTTCTATGACTGCAATTATCAATGAATCTTTTATGTTTTCTAAATCATTTTAAATAAAATCTTTGAGGAAATAGGATGTGCTCCCAAATATTAGATTTCATTTTAAAAGTTGTCTTGAAATCATTATTTTCTTAAAGAGTGTTTTTAGAATTTATGGTTAGCCCTCTCTATCAAATATCTATTTACTGTTCAAGTTATGTTTTCAAGTTCCCTTTGTGGAGAATTCAATTTATCTTTCCAAATCATTGATGTCCATCTCATTCACAAAACCAAAGGATCCTGTGGCCAAGTTAGATTTTCCCTCTGATATCCCATATCCATTGATGAGTTTGTAATAACCTCTTCTTGACTCCATTTCCCAAAGAATCATATGTTTCTCCTTTCTACATATCTTTCCTAGACCTTTCATGTTCTTCTATGTCCTTCAACCAATCAAACAAAAAAACAAACACTTGCACTTAATAACTGGTCTAAAACCAATACTCAAAGCAAATAAGATAAACCTTTGCAAACAAACAATTTGAGAGATCCCTCTCTGAGAACAGGAGGACTAGATCCTGGAACTCTAAAGATTGGTTATGATGTCGCCTTATCTTTTGATTTTCCAATCTATCAAAACACGGGACACCAACATAATGGCGATCAAAGTGGGACTCTGAGTAAAATCCTTAAAACAAATCACTCATTGTCTAGCATAACATAAGTAACTTTCTTCAAGCACTACCAAGCATAATGGTAATCATGATAGGACTTATTTGAATTAGTGACAAACTAAGTAACCCTAAGGATTCTCATAGAACCTTATCAAACCTTGAAGAAATCAGTTACCAAGCCATAAGAGTGAACTTTTTATATTTTAAACACCTTAGCTAAGTTTTGAATCAGATTTAGGACACTCTCCTAACCCATAAGTCTAAAAACACAAAACAAACCCAAAAATATTTCAGATTGGCTTCATAATAAACATGGTGGTGGAACCATCCAATATTTTACCTTCATAGAAGCTAAAAGTTTCCACCTGGCAACTCCACTAGCCCCAGTAGGCCTATTATTCATATAGGTCTCCAAATCTCTTTAAGAGTGTGTTAACCAACCTTAAGGAAGTTTAGAAGCCTAGTCCCATACTAGATAAGACATTCTGAGAGGTGATACTTTCAAAAACCAGTCCCAAAAAACTTCAGCCTTTCTCATTTTTGAAAAGCAATCTGGCTTCACCTAGGATCAACACTAGATCTCATCCAGACCCTAATCCTCCTACAATAGTTGAAAATCCAGAGATAATTTTGTGGCAGACTTCAACATATACAAATTCAACTGTTGATAGGAGCCTATTAAGAACAAAATTTGTCCCTGAAAACCTTGTTGTCTTAGAGGATTTACACTTTGATTTACATCATACAAAGAACATATTTAGAACCAGCTCTCAAGGTGATTTGAACCAAACTGATCTTGACATTGCAGATTTGCAACAAAGCTTTAGTAGAGAAGCCTCGCCTTCCACTCCTCCTGATTCACAGCTTCTTCACCACTTTAGCCTTTTCCATAAAAAATCTGTTCAAAACCAGTTTGCTGGCCCAAGTGTTTCTTCCACTCCAATCCATACTACCACTGTTAAAAACACCCCATTTCATCCCACTTTCACTCTTTTAAATCCACCCTTCTTTCTAGCCATGGCAACATGGTATGCCCCATTAGTGTTACCACAACCTCTGCTTCCCTTACCAAATGAGTACCAATCCCAAATTCCTCATTTCACTGCAAAAGAGTCTACAACAGCTCAACATCATGTAGATAGGATGGAAGATGCATTTGATTACATGGAAATAGAGGAGGAAACCATTAAGATTAGGATCTTTGCCCAAATTTTAGGAGGAGATGTAAAGAAATGGTTTAAAAACTTACCTCCTAACAGCATCAATTATCTCCCTGCTTTGCAACAAACATTCATCAATAAATGGGAACTCAAAAACAACCCTCTCCAAATACTAGCAGAGTATAGCAGCCTTAAAATAAATCGAGGAGAGAGCGTTCATGACTATTCCACTAGGTTTAACAGTGTTTACAATGCTCTTCCACCTCACATGAAACCTTCAAAAGGCATGGCTTTAGTAAGATACCCTGAAGGTTTTGATGTTGAAATGGCTTATCAGCTAAGAGAGAGAGATTACTTAACTCTAGAGGACATGCAGAAAGGAGTTGTGAGTGTGGAAGCAAACACAATTGAGAAAAGAAATAGGTTGAGATCAGAGAAGAGGGTAACTTTCAAAGATGACATTGCACCCTCAGCCTCAACTTCTAATGATAAAATTGATAACCTAGTGAAGGTAATGGAGAGGATGCTTCAAAAGATCAATTTGAATGATAGAGTGCCACCAAGAGAACCTCGAAACAACCAAAACAGAAATATAAATCAGAATTATAGAAGAGAAAACAATGAAGACAAGCAAAAAGAAAATGACCAACATATTAGACCTCCCTTCCAACAAAACTATGTAGATCAATATGAGGAATATAGGGAGATTGAAAGGTTGGGAGAAGGTCATGTGAACTTGATTTTATCAAACAGTGGGGATGATGTTTTCCTCACTGAAGAAGAACAAGGCTTCTTCTCCTCTGATCAAAATACAAACACCTATGAAGATTATGATGATTATAGATTGGGGTTTGAAAATGCGATTATGGAGGTACACAAACAATATGATCTGAGGAGCAAAGGGAACGTAGACAACTCAAAAGATAAGAACACTAGCACTGCTATCAAGAAAAAAGCAGAAAGTCAACCTAAGAAGACAGCAGAGAAACCCAACATTTTGGCTAAGAAAATAGATTCAAACAAAGACAAAATTAGCCAGCCAAATGTTGAACAAAGCACCCCTAGCACTTCAGCTAGTGGTCCTAACAAAACTGTCACAATTACCAGTCCAAACAAGGTTCAGCAAATCAAAATTGCTGAAAGGAATTCAATTGAAAATACAGATGTAAATATGACCAAATCAATTTTTCCTTTCAGCCTTGAGGGAGAGATTGCAAAGATAAAAATTAACATCCCTCTAGCTGAACTAGTAACCCAAGAAGTGTACAAAAACCAAGTTTTAAAAGCTTTGAACTTAGGAAGTGATACTGACACATTAAACTTGACAGATGAAAATCCTGAGTTGTTGTTTGGTCCAGAAGTTGAAGGAAAATACCAAGAAGGATTTTTCCCTCCCTTCTATGTTGGTTTGAACATACATGAGAAAATTTTACACAATGCCATGTTAGACTCTGGAGCTTCACATAATCTAATGCCCAAGGTAGTAATGGAAAGCTTAGGCTTAGAAATTACTAAACCATACAAGGATTTGTATTCCTTTGACTCAAGTAGAGTCAAATGCTTGGGTTTAATCAAATATTTATGTGTTAACTTATCTCAAATCTTTGCTAAGAGTCTAGTGATGGACATAGTTGTAGCTGACATTCCCCCTAAGTATGGTATGCTCTTATCAAGATCATGGGGAGCCAAACTTCAGGGAAGCCTTCAAATGGACATGTCTTATGACACCATCCCAGATTTTAACCAAAGTATAAGGTTATACAGGGAATCCCACATGAAATACATGGTGATCAATATAGATAAACCAAATAACTCTCCAATCTATTCTATTCATTCATGCTTAGATTCCTTCATCTTATACAATGAAGATGAAATCACTCAAGAAGAAAAGGAAAACCAAGAGCAAATCAGTTAACCAGAACTCAAACCTTCCCTCAAATCAAATTAAAAACATTGAAAATCAACAACAACAAGAGAATGAAAATGAGGCTGATATACTTTATATAATAAACTTTGATGGATCTTGTAATAAAACTAGTGCAGGGGTAGGTGTATGGATTCAAAATAAAAATCAGAGTTTTTCATATAAACTGGATTTTCCGTGCACAAACAATATCGTTGAATACGAAGCACTTCTCCTTGGCTTATAATTACTTAAACAATTAGAAGCCCAAATGATATCAATCTTAGGAGATTCCAAACTTATCATAAGACAAATCAAAGGAGAATACTCAGCTAGAAACCCAAGACTTAGAGAGTATCGAAACGCTGCACTAGATTTATTAAAAACCTTTGAAAAGTATGAACTCAATTTCATTCCAAGAGCACAAAATCATCTAGCAAATGAACCTGCTTTCAATGCCAGCAACTGCCAAATACCTGAGATAAATGAGCAACTTAATGTAAAGGTGAAACACAGGCCTGCAGTGCCTGATAATGAGGATCACTGGCAAGTGTTTGATTCTGACAAACACATAGACGATTTCCTAAAATCAGAAAACGATTTTGACATACCAACATCAGAAACCAGTCATAAAGAAAACTGTTTGTATATTGAAAAAATCCCAGAAGTTGAAATGACATATTTAGCTTATATAAATCAATATGATAATCCTTTATAAGAATAATTAATTAACTGTGCATACCAGAAAGACTTGGAAGTTTTACAGTGCAAAAATGATACAATTCCAAGGGGTCTCACACCTTTAGAACACCTTTTTTATTTTAATGATGTAGCCAAAGAACCTAGAATGAAGCCTGTGGAAACAGATGTAGAAGAACATAACATAGGCAGCCTAGCAGAACCCAAGATGATTAAACTATCCAGCACTCTCCCAGCTCACATAAAATTGCAATAAATAGAGTTTTTCAAAGAGTTTAAAGATGTTTTTTCTTGGGGATACAAAGATCTGAAATCTTATGATACTAGCATCATTCAGCACAAGATTCCTTTGAAGGAAAATCAAAAGCCTTTTAAACAAAAACTGAGGATAAACCCTTTTTTATTACCTTTAGTTAAGGCAGAAATTGAAAAGATGCATGATGCTGGGATTATAGTACCAATTAGATATTCATAGTGGGTATCGAACTTAGTTTCTGTTAGGAAAATGACAGGGGAAATCAGGCTCTGTATTGACTTCAGAAATTTAAATAGAGCCTCCCTAAAAGACAACTACCCCTTGCCCAAGATGGACCATATACTTCAAAGGGTAGTTGGTTCAAAAAGGATATCACTCTTAGATGGGTTCTCAGGTTACAACCAGGTGTTAGTGCTCCCAAGTGATCTACTCAAAACTGCTTTTCCTACACCTTGGGGCACCTTTATGTATGTCAAAATGCCATTCTGTTTGATGAATGCAGGGGCCACCTTCCAAAGGGCCATGGACATAGCCTTCTCTGAAGATATTGGCTATTTTATAATCATTTACCTTGATGACATAACCATTTTCTCAAAAACCGATGAAGAACATTTGATTCACTTGAGAAAAGTTTTTGAGAAGTGTAGGGAATTTGGCTTATCTTTGAATCCCAAGAAGACACTCTTTAGTCTCCAACAAGGTAAAATTCTTGGTCATATAATTTCAGAAGAGGGAATCAAAATAGGCCCTAAAAGGATAGATGGCATATTGCAAATCAGCCATCTAAGAAGCCTCGGAGAATTACAATCTTTCATTGGAAAGATTGTAATTTTTTGAGGAGGTTTATCCCCAACCTTGCTGAGCTATTAAAAAACATTACAAACATGC
Source organism: Pinus albicaulis (assembly GCA_034641835.2). Classification (NCBI taxonomy): domain Eukaryota; kingdom Viridiplantae; phylum Streptophyta; class Pinopsida; order Pinales; family Pinaceae; genus Pinus; species Pinus albicaulis. The sequence goes on along the minus strand of CM076578.1, from coordinate 60,057,749 downwards.
TTAAGAAATATGTAGGTGTGAAATGGACTTTACAAGCTAAAAAATCATCTGAACAAGTTAAACAAGCTCTCACTCGAACACCAGTCTTGATTGGTCCAAACTTCACCAAAGACTTTTATATATTTTCTTTCGCATCTGAGCATACAATAGCTGCAGTATTACTTCAAAATAATGACTTGGGGCAAGAAAAAACAATATCCTTCTTTAGTAGGGCCTTAAGAGATTCTCCTCTCAAATATAACATCATGGAGAAGCAAGCCTTAGCATTATTGAAAGCATTAAAAGACTTTAGAGTCTATGTTTTACACTCTCACATAATTTCTTTTGTTCCACATACTGTTGTCAAGGACATTTTAATTAAAGACCCTGATGGTAAAAGGGGAAAATGGATTGCAACTATTCTTGAATATGACTTAGAAATCAGGCGCACCAAACTAGTCAATGAGCAAGGATTAGCAAAACTTATGGCTGAGTCTAACTTCCAAGCACTAGATATGAACATGGTAGATGTGTTGGAAGAAATAGAAGAATCTACTACTCCTTTCATTGAAGAAAAATTTCTGAATTCTCTTTGGTATGCTGACATTATTTATGTGCTTTTGTATTTAAATTCCCCTCCTTCTTTGACTAAAACTAATGCTAGATTTTTGAAATAGAAATCTTTAAGTTATTGCATCTTAGATGGGGTATTGTATTGGAAAAATGTTTTTGGAATTTTGCTTAAATTTTTACTTGAAGATGATGCAGGAAAAATCATGCATGAGCTGCATGAAGGAGAATGTGGAGGACACCTCTACTAGAAGACCACAGCAAAAAAAATTCTTAGATATGGTCACCATTGGCCCACCCTTTTCCCATACACTCAGAAGTTATTCATGTCTTGCCATAAGTGTCAAATTTTCGATGGCAAGAGAAAACTCCTTCCCTTACCTTTACATCCTATCATTGTTGAGGCACCCTTTCAACAATGGGGCTTGGACTTCATTGGGGAAATTCACCCATCTTCATCGGTCCAACATAAGTGGATCCTCACTGCCACTGACTTCTTTACCAAGTGGATAGAAGTTGTACCCTCTAGGAATGCTACTGACTCTGTCATTATCAAGTTCCTTGAAACAAATATCCTATCCAGATTTGGTTTTCCAAGAAAAATCATAACAGATAATGTTGTTGCCTTCAAATCTAAGAGAATGGTTTACTTTTGTCACAAATACCACATTACCTTGGGCCACTCTACTGCCTACTATCCCCAAGGAAATGGATTAGTTGAATCCTCCAACAAGAGCCTCATCAATATCATCAAGAAGTTGTTGGAGCAGAATCATAAATCATGGCACAGTAAGCTGGTTCATGCCTTATGGGCTGATATATTAACTACCAAAAAGTCAATTAATATGTCCCCCTATCATCTGGTCTATGTCATGGATGCAGCCTTCCCCACCTCATTAGGAGTTTCAGTCATGAAACTCCTTCAAGAAGTGCAGATTGAAGAGAATGATATGCAGAGGAGAATCAACCAAACAATCCATTTACAGCAAACTAGAGAAGAAGTCCATGAAAGAACACAGTTAGTCCAAGAAAATATAAAGAAGCTATTTGATAAGAGGACTAAGGCAGACAATTTCCAAGTTGGAAATTTTGTTCTTAAATGGGATTCAAGAAGACAAGATAAGGGAAAACATGGCAAGTTTTAGAACTTGTGGAAAGGGCCCTATATTATTCATGCTGAAAAGGGTCACAATCCATTTTTCCTCAAGGAATTGAATGGAGAATATTTATATGGAGGTCCTGTCAATGGCAAGATGCTCAAGCATTACTTCTGCCAAGAGTCATGAGTTTCAAAGCATTTTATTTTTCATTGTAAATATCATAGTCTGAACATTGCACTCAAAGATAGAAAAATAAAATACAAAAACAATAGAAAAAGAAAAGAGGGAAGATTGTAAAACAAGAAAGGTACAACCCCATACCAAAAAGAGAAACAAAGTCTGAAAGTGTGCAAGCTCAAATGCCACTCCTAAAAAACACACTCCTAGTTAGTCATAGTGCCTAATCATGACTAATTAATTTTAAATTTTCTCCTGATAGGTTAGTGAATAGATCAGCCAAACAGCATAATCTTGGCTTATCAATAAGATAGATTAGGTTAGAAGAAAGAAGGTTCAAACATGTTCAAAACCTGAACCTTCGATAGTGAAAGAAAACTGGTTCAAATAAGCTCAAAACCTGAACCAGTATGAGAGAAAAGATAGCTCAAATAAATTCAAAATCTGATCTGAAGAGATGGTGAAGAAAGTTTTAATTTTTCAGATATTAAGCCTTCACATTTTGTTTTAAATTTTCTGCAAAATAGCAGTCTGTGCAGCTTGTTTTTATGCCATAGATCAGCTACAAGTTAGACTGTTCAATCCTGGCTTGTTTTCTTTTAAATTTCTCTTTTTGAATTTAGAGAATGAGAGTCTATCAGATAGTCTAATCCTGACAGACAGTAGTTAGGGAGAGAAGCTTATGAACTCAACTGTTTAAACTGAGTTCATGGAGGAATAAGATTAGACTTATATTAGTTTTTTGTTTTTCCAAAGAATAAAATGTGGTTTAAGAGAGTTTTTCAGTCTAAACGCACTCTGAAAAGAAGAAAAAATGTTAGAATCATTAGGAATGGATAGGTAGACATGTTGTTTTGACAGAATTCCATTGTTTTAAATTGCTGCAGAGATCATCAAAAAGAAAATTTGCTGCCCAATGGATTAAGGCATTGGTTCAGTAAAAGCCAGAGATCTGCATCTGAGGTTCTACACACCTAAAGAACCAGCTGTCTTCCCCAAGTGGAGCCACTGTTAGCCACTGATAAATTCTGTTATACCAAAAAGTGGCTAATTTTTTTCTTTAAAACTTCAAGAGATATTTCCCTTTCAAAACCTATCATATTTGAATTTTTATGAAGATAAATAACCTTTTAGTTAATCTTCACTGATGTTTCCTTCATAAACCTAAAAAATATGTTGTTTGCCTGAAGAAAAGACTGCTGAAAAACCCCATTTTCCATCATTTTTACCCCTACAACACCCATAATTAACCTTCATTTTCATCTCCTTTTTCCTCATCAAATTCCTCCATTTCCCTCATTTCCCTTCCTTTCCTCCATAAATTCCCTTTGATAAGGTTTGAAACTACTTTTTTAAACCTTATCGGAACTATCAAAATCCTCAAAAAAACCTTCAAAAATCATAAAAACAGTCTTTTTTGCTCTAAGCCCTTTTTAAGCCCCTTTTTCTTTAGTCCTAGCCCCTTTATCCACATAAAACTGGCACTGAGACCAGGCGCTAATGCCTAATCACGCAATCGCAATCGGGTTTCTCCTCTTGTCTTGTTACCTTTTGCATTTAAAAACTCTTATTTTGATTAAGCCCTTTTCTATTACAAACCCGACTTTCCTTTGGTTTTTTATAAACCCAACAGTTCATTGTTTCGGCGAATATCATCCGTTGATCTAAATCGATCAACCATCAATCCATAATCGCATCGCAAGTTTTTAATTTTCCCTTAGTTCTTTCTCCCCGCCGATGCAATCTAGCGATCAATTCCCAACCATTGATTTTCTCTATTGTGCCCAGATCCGACGATCCCCATCGCTCTGTTCCAAAGCCCACATTTCTGCCTTTGGCCTTCATGACTTAATCTCCACCATCAATTTATTTCTAAGATCAACGGATCTGACTCAATCGCATCGCAAAAATTTCGTTATCTTGTTCCCCTTTCCCTCCTCCGATTGCAATCTTGCGATTCAATCTGGACCGTCGAATCCACAAGAACCGATGGCCCAGATTAATTGCCCTCCGCCATGACCCTCCGACGTTAAAAACCACTAATTAATCCTGACCGTCCATTCCTGAGATCCGACGGTCCAGATCAAAATCGCCCACCTTCTTCCACCTGCGCAACTTACCTTATCGCGCTCTCATCTCCACCGTTGGATCTACCTGCCTTTCATCCAACAGCTGGGACCCCATATCACGTGATTTTAAGCCTGAAATTTAATTCCTAAAAATTACGTGATATGGGTGGTTTCTAAAGGACACATCTCAGCCAGAGACCCATATCGCGTTTTTTTTGGCAAAATTCGAAAAATGCTTTGGAGCAGCGCGACACCAGTGGTTTTTACAACCAAAACCACCTTTCCCATTTGCATTACATTTTCTTATTTTAAATCTCCGTCGTTGATCTCTGAGATCTGAAGGTCTCGGTTTAATCTCGCCATTTAGACCATCGCCCTCCACCATTCTTCCAAAGGACTTCATCAATGAATCTCTGTCGTTGATATCTGTTGGCTAATCTAATCCAACGGCCCAAAATCGTTCCGAAAGCCCAAATTTCAGCAAGCCCTTTGTTAACTCCGCCAAAGGTTTTCTCCCATTTCCTTTGCATTTTCTCCCATTTTTATTATAATGTTACCCCTCCCACATTATAAAATCTCGATTGATCTCAACCGTTGATCAATATGATCCAACGGCTCGGACTTAATCTCCACCACCGTTTACCCAATCACCTCCCCATTTGACCCCAGAAAGAAATCCTCGTCGTTGGATGTTCTCATCCAACGGCCATGATCTAACCTAAACCTCTGAAGCAGTATAAACCTATCCTTCACGGATTTTCTTAACTCTTATTGTTTTGTGCAGGTTTTCAAGGTTTCTCCATGGTTTTAAAAGAAATCAAAGGCCGGGGATGACGATCCCCCAGGCCACTATCAATGAAGCCCATGAATATACAGGGTTCGAACAGCCATTTTTACCATGTCTCATGCACATTGGTAATATTATAAAAACCCTTCGCGCACCTGCAACGCAGCCAAAAAACATAGTCATAGACAATTTATTGAATAAAATCAACATTGAAGATAGGAGATTAAAGAGTATAAGGTTTCAAAAGTTCAAATCGGAGTTTTTAAGAGGATTAAGGCATAAAATCAAAAAATCAAATGCATGATCCGTATTCAGCAGAGTATGAAGACCCAGAGATGAATATTAAGCCTAATTAGGCCTAAAACACAGAACAAAGACAGATTAAAGGTGTTTTAGGAAAAACAGAAGAAAATATCAGTCCAAGGACACCTCAGAGCCACATCAAAGAGGCTAATTGAATCCTCTCCAGCTACCAAAAGCCACCTGCAGCCTCAATAAATCGAAAAGAAGGTCTAGTTATTCCCAGAGCAGAAGATATTTGTTTAAAGACAGCTGAATAGTTATTTCAAACAAAAGAAGATATTTAAACTGTCAGTGAAGTTATTGTAAAGGATAAATAGGCCTCGAAGTCAATATTTTTACCCATTAAGCGTTAAAAATCATAAACAGAGTAAATGAAACAGAGTTGTAAATGAAATGCATTCCTACCTTAAGCCTTGCATGGTTTTCAAGGTTTGGAGTTGCATTTAGTGTAGAATTTATTGCATTTCAATCCTAAACTCTTCCACCTCCTCATTTCTTCCATAAATACTTCTGAAGAAGATGAGATATAGGTTGGTTGATTGCTCACTAGTTGTAATACTAAAAATCTCTGAAATAATACATAGTCTGTCCGAAGTTGAGGAAGAAATTGAAGTCTTGGAAGCTTGATGATGCTGTTGCATGCTTGTTCTTGAGAAGGCTCTATCATTGGATCCATGAGCTTGGCTGTTTGTGAAGTATTCTGAATTTTTTGATGTTTTCTCATGTTTTCATTTTGTTCCATAGATGCTTATTGCAGTAGAATGAAATTTTTAGGCTAAGAAATGACTCCTAGAAGCACCTTAGCCCTGTTTGTCCTTCACTGTTTTATGTTTTCTTCTGCTGAGGTATTTTAGATTCTTCAATCTCTCTCTTTATTCCCCATGATTTTTTATTTCTCTAATCGTTCAAATAGTTGGTTACAGCATGATTTATGGTTTTCCCTGCTTGTCTGCTGCCACTTGAAAGTTGTTATTGAAGTCTCCCTTTAAAGTACCATTGTTTGAAATTAGTCAAGGAGGTTTGTTTTGATCATGCCCTTTGTCCTTGCTTGAACAATTGTTTTGAAGGTCTTTATAGTTGTGATCATAGATGTTTTTAGGTGTTCCCTCTTCTATGACTACAATTATCAATGAATCTTTTATGTTTTCTAAATCATTTTAAATAAAATCTTTGAGGAAATAGGATGTGCTCCCGAATCTTAGATTTAATTTTAAAAGTTGTCTTGAAATCATTATTTTCTTAAAGAGTGTTTGTAGAATTTATGGTTAGCCATGTCTATCAAATATCTCTTTACTGTTCAAGTTATGTCTTCAAGTTCCCTTTGTTGAGAATTCAATTTCTCTTTCCAAATCATTGATGTCCATCTCATTCACAAAACCAAAGGATCCTGTGGCCAAGTTATATTTTCCCTCTGATATCCCATATCCATTGATGAGTTTGTCATAACCTCTTCTTGACTCCATTGCCCAATGAATAATATTTTTCTCCTTTCTACATATCTTTCCTAGACCTTTCTTGTTCTTCTATGTCCATCAACCAATCAAACAAACAAACAAACACTTGCACTTAATAACTAGTCTAAAACCAACCCTCAAAGCAAACAAGATAAACCTTTGCAAACAAACAATTTGGGAGATCAGTCTCTAAGAACAGGAGGAATAGATCCTGGAAATCTAAACATTGGTTATGATGTTTCCTTGTCTTTTGATTTTCCAATCTATCAAAACACGGGACACCAACATAATGGCGATCACAGTGGGACTCTGAGTAAAATCCTTAAAACAAATCACTCATTGTCTAGTATAACATAAGTAACTTTCTTCAAGCACTACCAAGAATAATGGTAATCATGATAGGACTTATTTTAATCAGTGACAAACTAAGTAACCCTTAGGATTCTCATAGAACCTTATCAAACCTTGAATAAATCAGTTACCAAGCCATAAGAGTGAATTTTGTATGTTTTAAACACCTTAGCTAAGTGTTGAATCAGATTTAGGACACTCTCCTAACCCATAAGTCTAAAAACCCAAAAATATTTCAGATTGGCTTCATAATAAACATGGTGGTGGAACCATCCAATATTTTACCTTCATAGAAGCTAAAAGTTTCCACCTGGCGACTCCACTAGCCCCAGTAGGCTTATTATTCATCTAGGTCTCCAAATCTCTTTAGAAATGTGTTAACCAACCTTAAGGAAGTTTAGAAGCCTAGTCCCATACTAGATAAGACATTGTGAGAGGCAATAATTTCAAAAAACAGTCCCAAAAAACTTCAGCCTTTCTCATTTTTGAAAAGGAGTCTGCTTCACCTAGGATCAACACTAGATCTCATCCAGACCCTAATCCTGCTACAATAGTTGATAATCCAGAGAGAATTATGTGGCAGACTTCAACATCTATAAAATCAACTGCTGATAGGAGCCTCTTAAGAAAAAAATCTATCCCTGAAAACCTTGTTGTCTTAGAGGATTTACACTTTGAGTTACATCATACAAAGAACATCTTTAGAACCAGATCTCAAGGTGATTTGAACCAAAACGATCTTGACATTGCAGATTTGCAACAAAGCTTTAGTAGAGAAGCCTCGCCTTCCACTCCTCCTGATTCACAGCTTCTTCACCACTTTAGCCTTTTCCATAACAAATCTGCTCAAAACCAGTTTGTTGGCCCAAGTGTTTCTTCCACTCCAATCCATACTACCACTGTTCAAAACACCCCATTTCAGCCCACTTTCACTCTTGTAAATCCACCCTTCTTTCCAGCCATGGCAACATGGTATGCCCCATTAGTGTTGCCACAACCTCTGCTTCCCTTACCAAATTAGTACCAATCCCAAATTCCTCATTTCACTGCAAAAGAGTCTACAACAGCTCAACATCATGTAGATAGGATGGAAGATGCATTTGATTTCATGGAAATAGAGGAGGAAACCATTAAGATGAGGATCTTTGCCCAAAGTTTAGGAGGAGATGTAAATAAATGGTTTAAAAACTTACCTCCTAACAGCATCAATGATCTCCCTCCTTTGCATCAAACATTCATCAACAAATGGGAACTCAAAAAGAACCCTCTCCAAATACTAGCAAAGTATAGCAACCTTAAAATAAATCAAGGAGAGAGCATTCATGACTATTCCACTAGGTTTAAAAGTGTTTACAATGCTTTTCCACCTCACATGAAACCTCCCCAAGGCATGGCCTTAGTAAGATACCCTAAAGGTTTTGATGTTGAAATGGCTTATCAGCTAAGAGAGAGAGATTACTTAACTCTAGAGGACATGCAGAAAGGAGCTGTGAGTGTGGAAGAAAACATAATTGAGAAAAGAAATAGGTTGAGATCAGAGAAGAGGGTAACTTACAAAGATGACATTGCACCCTCAGCCTCAACTTCTGACACTAAAATTGATAACCTAGTGAAGGTAATGGAGAGGATGCTTGAAAAGATCAATTTAAATGATAGAGTGCCACCAAGAGAACCTCAAAACAACCAAAATATAAATAGAAATCAGAATTATAGAAGAGAAAACAATCAAGAAAAGAAAAAAGAAAATGACCAACAGATTAGACCTCCCTTCCAACAAAACTATGTAGATCAATATGAGGAAGATAGGGAGATTGAAAGGTTGGGAGAAGGTCATGTGAACTTGATTGGATCAGACAGTGGGGATGATGTTTTCCTCACTGAAGAATAACAAGGTTTCTTCTCCTCTGATCAAAATACAAACACCTATGAAGATAAATGATTATAGATTGGGGTTTGAAAATGCGATTATGGAGGTACACAAACAATATGATTTGAGGATCAAAGGGAACGTAGAAAATTCAAAAGATAAGAACACTAGCATTGTTGTCAAGAAAAACGCAGAAAGTCAGCCTAAGAAGATAGCAGAGAAACCCAAAATTTTGGCTAAGAAAAAAATTCAAATAAAAACAAAAGCAGTCAGCCAAATGTTGAACAAAGCACCCCTAGCACTTCAGCTAGTGGTCCTAACAAAACTGTCCCAATTACCAGACCAAACAAGGTTCAGCAAATCAAAATTGTTGAAAGGAATTCAATTGAAAAGACAGATGTAAATATGACCAAATCATTTTTTCCTTTCAGCCTTGAGGGAGAGATTGTAAAGATAAAAATTACCATCCCTCTAGCTGAACTAGTAACCCAAGAAGTGTACAAAAACCAAGTTTTAAAAGCTTTGAACTTAGGAAGTGATACTGACACATTAAACTTGACAGATGACAAGCCCGAGTTTTTGTTTGGTCCAGAAGTTGAAGGAAAATACCAAGAAGGAGTTGTCCCTCCCTTCTATGTTAGTTTGAACATACATGAGAAAATTTTACACAATGCCATGTTAGACTCTAGAGCTTCACATAATATAATGCCCAAGGTAGTAATTGAAAGCTTAGGCTTAGAAATTACTAACCCATACAAGGATTTTTATTCTTTTGACTCAAGTAGAGTCAAATGCTTGGGTTTAATCAAAGATTTATGTGTTAACTTATCTCAAATCCCTGCTAAGAGTCTAGTGATGGACATAGTTGTAGCTGACATTCCCCCTAAGTATGGTATGCTCTTATCAAGATCATGGGGAACCAAACTTCAGGGAAGCCTTCAAATGGACATGTATTATGCCACCATCCCAGTTTTTAACCAAAGCAGAAGGTTATACGAGTAATCCCACATGAAATACATGGTGAGAAATATAGATAAACCAAATAACTCTCCAATCTATTCTATTCATTCAAGCTTAGATTCCTTCATCTTATACAATGAAGATGAAATCACTCAGGAAGAAAAGGAAAACCAAGAGCAAATCAGTTCACCAGAACAATCAAACCTTCCCTCAAATCAAATTCAAAACATTGAAAATCAACAGAAACAAAAGAATGAAAATGAGGCTGATATACTTTGGATAATAAACTTTGATGGATCTTGTAATAAAACTAGTGCAGGGGTAGGTGTATGGATTCAGAATACAAATCAAAGCTTTTCATATAAACTGGATTTTCCGTGCACAAACAATATCGTTGAATATGAAGCACTTCTCCTTGGCTTACAATTGCTTAAATAATTAGAAGCCCAAAGGATATCAATATTAGGAGATTCTGAATTTATCATAAGACAAATAAAAGGAGAATACACAGCTAGAAACCCAACACTTAGAGAGTATCGAAATGCTGCACTAGATTTATTAAAAACCTTTGAAAAGTATGAAGTCAGTTTCATTCCAAGAGCACAAAATCATCTAGAAAATGAACTTGCTTTCAATGCTAGCAACTGCCAAATACCTAAGATAAATGAACAGCTTAGTGTAAAGGTGAAACACAGGCCTACAGTGCCTGATAATGAGGATCACTGGAAAGTGTTTGATTCTGACAAACACATAGATGATTTCTTAAAATCAGAAAACAATTTTGGCATACCAACATTAGAAACCAGCCATAAAGAAAACTGTTTGTATATTGAACAAATCCCAGAAGTTGAAATGACATATTCTGCATATATAAATCAATATGAGAATCCTTTTATGGCAGAATTAATTGACTGCGCATACCAGAAAGACTTTGGAGTTTTACAGTGCAAAAATGATACAATTCCAAGGGGTCTCACACCTTTAGAACACCTTTTTTATTTTAATGATGTATCTAAAGAACCTGGAATGGAGCCTGTGGAAACAGATGTAGAAGAACATAACATAGGTAGCCTAGCAGAACCCAAGATGATTAAACTATCCAGCACTCTCCCAGCTCACATAAAATTGCAATACATAGAGTTGTTCAAAGAGTTTAAAGATGTTTTTGCTTGGGAATACAAAGATCTGAAATCTTATGATACTAACATCATTCAGCACAAGATTCCTTTGAAGGAAAATCAAAATCCTTTTAAACAAAAACTAAGGAGGATAAACCCTGTTTTATTACCTTTAGTTAAGGCAAAAATTGAAAAGATGCATGATTCTGGGATTATAGTACCAATTAGATATTCAGAGTGGGTATCGAACTTAGTTTCTGTTAGGAAAAAGACAGGGGAAATCAAGCTCTGTATTGACTTCAAAAATTTAAATAGAGCCTCCCTAAAAGACAACTACCCCTTGCCCAAGATGGAACATATACTTCAAAGGGTAGTTGGGTCAAAAAGGATATCACTCTTAGATTGGTTCTCAAGTTACAACCAGGTGTTAGTGCTCCTAAGTGATCAACTCAAAATTGCTTTTACTACACCTTGGGGCACCTTTATGTATGTCAAAATGCCATTCGGTTTGATGAATGCAGGGGCCACCTTCCAAAGGGCCATGGACATAGACTTCTCTGAAGATATTGGCTATTTTATAATCATTTACCTTGATGACATAACCGTTTTCTCAAAAACTTACGAAGAACATTTGATTCACTTGAGAAAAGTTTTTGAGAAGTGTAGGGAATTTGGCTTATCTTTGAATCCCAATAAGACACTCTTTGGTCTCCAACAAGGTAAACTTCTTGGTCATATAATTTCAAAAGAGGGAATCAAAATAGACCCTAAAAGGATAGATGGCATATTTCAAATCAACCATCCAAGAAGCCTCAGAGAATTACAATCTTTCATTGGAAAGATTAATTTTTTGAGGAGGTTTATCCCCAACCTTGCTGAGCTATTAAAAAACATTACAAACATGCTTAAGAAATATGTAGGTGTGAAATGGACTTTACAAGCTAAACAATCATTCGAACAAGTTAAATAATCTCTCACTCGAACACCAGTCTTGATTGGTCCAAACTTCACCAAAGACTTTTATATCTTTTCTTTTGCATTTGAGCATACAATAGTTGCAGTATTACTTCAAAATAATGACTTGGGGCAAGAACAACCAATATCCTCCTTTATTAGGGGCTTAATATATGCTCCTTTCAAATATAACATCATGGAGAAGCAAGCCTTAGCATTAGTGAAAGCATTAAAAGAATTAGAGTCTATATTTTACACTCTCACATAATTGCTTTTGTTCCACATACTATTGTCAAGGACATTCTAAGTCAAGACCCTGATGGTAAAAGGGGAAAATGGATTGCAAATATTCTTGAATATGACTTAGAAATCAGGCCCACCAAACTAGTCAAAGGGCAAGGATTAACAAAACTTATGGTTGAGTCTAACTTCCAAGCACTAGATATGAACATGGTAGATGTTTTGGAAGAAATAGAAGAATCTACTGCTCCTTTCATTGAAGAAACATTTCTGAATTATCCTTGGTATGCTGACATTATTTATGTGCTTTTGTATTTAAATTACCCTCCTTATTTGACTAAAACTAAAGCTAGATTTTTGAAACAGAAATCTTTAATTTATTGCATCTTAGATGGAGTATTGTATTGGAAAAATGCTGTTGGAATTTTGCTTATATGTTTACTTGAAGATGATGCAGGAAAAGTCATGCATGAGCTGCATGAAGGAGAATTTGGAGGACACCTCTACTGGAAGACCACAGCAAATAAAATTCTTAGATTTGGTCACTATTGGCCCACCCTTTTCCCAGACACTCAGAATTTAGTCATGTCTTGCCATAAGTGTCAATTTTTTTATGGCAAGAGAAAAATCCTTCCCTTACCTTTACATCCTATGATTTTTGAGGCACCCTTTCAACAATGGGGCTTGGACTTCATTGGGGAAATTCACCCATCTTCATCAATCCAACATAAGTGGATCCTCACTGCCACTGAATTCTTTACCAAGTGGGTAGAATTTGTACCCTCTAGGAATGCTACTGACTCTGTCATTATCAAGTTCCTTGAAACAAATATCCTATCCAGATTTGGTTGTCCAAGAAAAATCATAACAGATAATGCTGCTGCCTTCAAATCTAAGAAAATGGTTGATTTTTGTCACAAATACCACATTACCTTGGGCCACTCTACTGCATACTATCCCCAAGGAAATGGATTAGTTGAATCTTCCAACAAGGGCCTCATCAATATCATCAAGAAGTTGTTGGAGCAGAATCAGAAATCATGGCATAGTAAGCTGGTTCATGCCTTATGGGCTGGTAGATTAACTACCAAAAACTCAATTAATATGTCCCCCTATCAACTGGTCTATGGCATGGATGCAATCTTCCCCACCTCATTAGGAGTTCCAGTCATGAAACTCCTTCAAGAAGTGCAAATTGAAGAGAATGATATGTAGAGGTGAATCAACCAAACAATCCATTTACAGCAGACTAGAGAAGAAGTCTATGAAAGAACACAGTTAGTCCAAGAAAATATAAAGAAGCTATTTGATAACAGGACTAAGGCAGACAATTTCCAAGTTGGAAATGTTGTTCTTAAATGGGATTCAAGAAGACAAGAGAAGGGAAAACAAGGCAAATTTGAGAACTTGTGGAAAGGGCCCTATATTATTCATGCTGAGAGGGGTCACAATGCATTTTTCCTCAAGGAATTGAATGGAGAAGATTTATATGGAGGTCATGTCAATGGCAAGATGCTCAAGCATTAATTCTGCCAAAAGTCATGAGTTTCAAAGCATTTTATTTTTCATTGTAAATATCATAGTCTGAGCATTGCACTCAAAGTTAGAAAAATAAAATACAAAAACAATAGAAAAATAAAAGAGGGAAGATTGTAAAACAAGAAAGGTACAGCCCCATACCAAAAAGACAAACAAAGTCTGAAAGTGTACAAGCTCAAATGCCACTCCTAAAAACACACTCCTAGTTAGTCATAGTGCCTAATCATGACTAATTAGTTTTAAATTTTCTGCTGATAGGTTAGTGAATAGATCAGCCAAACAGCATAATATTGGCTTATCAGTAAGATAGATTAGGTTAGAAGAAAGAAAGTTCAAACATGCTCAAAACTTGAACCAGTATGAGAGAAAAGACAGCTCAAATAAATTCAAAATCTGAGCTGAAGAGATGGTGAAGGAAGTTTTAATTTTTCAGATCTTAAGCCTTCACATTTTGTTTTAAATTTTCTTCAAAATAACACTCTATGTGCAGCTTGTTTTTATGCCATATATCAGCTACAAGTTAGACTGTTCAATCCTGGCTTGCTTGCTTTTAAATTTCTCTTTTTGAATTTAGAGAATGAGAGTCTGTCAGACAGTCTAATCCTGACATACAGTAGTTAGGTAGAGAAGCTTATGAACTCAACTATTTAAACTGAGTTCATGGAGGAATAATATTAGACTTAGATTTTTATTTTATTTTCAAAAAATAAAATGTGGTTGAAGAGAGTTTTCTAGTCTAAAGACACTCTGAAAAGAAGAAAAAATGTTAGGATCCTTAGGAATGGGTAGGTAGACATGTTGTTTTGACAGAATTCCATTGTTTTAAATTGGTGCAGAGATCATCAAAAAGAAAGGTTGCTGCCCAATGGATTAAGGCACTGGTTTAGTAAAAGCCAGAGATCTGTAGCTGAGGTTCTAGACACCTAAAGAACCAGCTGTCTTCCCCAAGTGGAGCCATTGTTAAACACTGATAAATTCTGTTATACCAAAAAGTGGCTAATTTTGTTCTTCAAAACTTCAAGAGATATTTCCCTTTCAAAACCTATCATCTTTGAAGTTTTATGAAGATAACTAACATTTTAGTTAATCTTCATTGTTGTTTCCCTCATAAACCTGAAAAAATTGTTGTTTGCCTGAAGAAAAGACTGCTGAAAAACCCCATTTGCCATCATTTTTACCCCTACAACACCCATAATTAACCTCCATTTTCATCTCCTTTTTCCTCATCAAATTCCTCCATTTCCCTCATTTCCCTTCCTTTCCTCCATAAATTCCCTTTGATAAGGTTTGAAACTCCTTTTTTAAACCTTATCGGAACTCTCAAAATCCTCAAAAAAACCTTCAAAAATCATAAAAATAGTATTTTTTGCTCTAAGGCCTTTTTAAGCCCCTTTTGCCTTAGCCCAAGCCCCTTTATCCGCATAAAATCGGCACTAAGACCAGGCGCTGAGGCCTAATCGCGCAATTGCAATCAGATTTCTCCTCTTGTCTTGTTACCTTTTGCATTTAAAAACTCCGATTGCGATTAAGCCCTTTTCTATTACAAACCCGACTTTCCTTTGGTTTTTTATAAACCCGACAATTCATTATTTCGGTGAATATCAGTCGTTGATCTAAACCGATCAATGATCAATCCATAATCGCATTGCAACTTTTTAATTTTCCCTTGGTTCTTTCTCCCCGCCGATGCGATCCAGCAATCAATTCCTGACCGTTGATTTTCTCTACTGTGCCCAGATCTGACGATCCCCATCGCTCCGTTCCAAAGCCCGGATTTCCGCCTTTGGCCTTCATGAATTAATCTCCACCGTCAATTTAGTTCTAAGATCAACGGCTCTAACTCAGTCGCATCGCAAAAAATTCATTATTTTGTCCCCCTTTCCCTCCTCCGATTGCAATCTTGCGATTCAATCTGGACCGTCGAATCCACAAGAACCGACGGCCCAGATTAATCGCCCTCCGCCATGACCCTCCAACGTTAAAAACCACCGATTCATCCTAACCGTCCATTCCTAATATCCGACGGTCCAGATAAAAACTTCCCACCTTCTTCTGCCCGCGCAACTTACCTTATCGCGCTGTCATCTCCATCATTGGATATACCCGCCTTTCATCCGACGGCTGGGACCCCATATTGCGTGATTTTAAGCCCGAAATTTAATTCCTAAAAATTACGCGATATGCGTGGTTTCTAAAGGACACGTGTCGGCCAGAGACCCATATCGCATTTTTTTTTGGCAAAATTCGAAAACTTCTTTGGAGTAGTGTGACACCAATGGATTTTACAACGGAAACCACCTTTCCCATTTGCATTACATTTTCTTATTTTAAATCTTTGTCGTTGATCTCTGAGATCTGACGGTCTCAGTTTAATCTCGTCATTTAGACCATCGCCCTCCACCATTCTTCCAAAGGACTTCATCAATGAATCTCTGTCGTTGATCTCTGTTGGCTAATCTAATCCAGCGGCCCAGAATCGTTCCAAAAGCCCAAATTTCATTAATTCCTTTGTTACCTCCGCCAAAGGTTTTCTCCCATTTCCTTTTCATTTTCTCCCATTTTTATTATAATTTTACCCCTCCCACATTATAAAATCCCAATTGATCTCAACCGTTGATCAATCTCATCCAACGGCTTGGACTTAATCTCCACCACCGTTTACCCAATCACCTCCCCATTTGACCCCAGCAAGAAATCCTCTCCATTGGATGTTCTCATCTAACAGCCACGATCTAACCTAAACCTCTGAAGCAGTCTAAACCTATCCTTCATAAATTTTCTTAACTCTTCTTGTTTCGTGCAGGTTTTCAAGGTTTCTCCATAGTTTTAAAAGAAATCAAAGGCCGGGGATGACAATCCCCCAGGCCACTATCAATGAAGCCCATGAATATACAAGGTTCGAATAGCCATTTTTACCATGTCTCATGCACATTGGTAATATTATAAAAACCCTTTGCGCACCTGCAACACAGCCAAAAAACACAGTCAGAGACCATTTATTGAAGAAAATCAACATTGAAAACAGGAGATTAAAAAGTATCAGGTTTTAAAAGTTCAAATCAGAGTTTTTAAGAGGATTAAGGCATAAACTTAGAAAATAAAATTCCTGATCCGCAGTTAGCAGAGTATGAAGACCCGAAGATGAAGATTAAGCCTAATTAGGCCTAAAACACAAAACAAAGACAGATTAAAGGTTTTTTAGGAAAAACAAAGGAAAATATCAGTCCAAGGACACCTCAGAGCCACATCAAAGAGGCTAATTTAATCCTCTCCAGCTACCAAAAGCCACCTGCAGCCTCAATAAATCGAAAAGAAGGTCTAGTTATTGCCAGAGCAGAAGATATTTGTTTAAAGACAGCTGAATAGTTATTTCAAACAAAAGAAGATATTTTAAACTTTCATTGAAGTTATTGTAAAGGATAAATAGGCCTCGAAGTCAATCTTTTTACCCATTAAGCATTAAAAATCATAAACAGAGTAAATGAAACAAAGTTGTAAATGAAATGCATTCTTGCCTTAGGCCTTGCATGGTTTTCGAGGCTGGGAGTTGCATTTAGCGTATAATTTATTGCATTTCAATCCTAAACTCTTCCACCACCTCGTTTCTTCTATAAATACTTCTGAAGAAGATGAGACACAGGTTGGTTGATTGCTCACTAGTTGTAATACTGAAACTCTCTGAAATAATACATATTATGTCCGAAGTTGAGGAAGAAATTGAAGTCTTGGAAGCTTGATGATTTTGTTGCATTCTTGTTCTTGAGAAGGCTCTATCATTGGATCCATGAGCTTGGGTGTTGGTGAAGTATTCTGAACTATTTGATGTTTTCTCCTGTTTTCATTTTGTTCCATAGATGCTTACTATAGTAGGATGAAAGTTTTAGGCTAAGAAATGACTCCTAGAAGCACCTTAGACCTATTTTTCCTTCACTGTTTTATGTTTTCTTCTGCTGAGGTATTTTAGAGTCTTCAATCTCTCTCTTTACTCCTCATGCTTGTTTATTTCTCTAATAGTTCAAATAGTTGGTT
This sequence comes from Pinus albicaulis, assembly GCA_034641835.2. NCBI lineage: Eukaryota > Viridiplantae > Streptophyta > Pinopsida > Pinales > Pinaceae > Pinus > Pinus albicaulis. Next base: position 60,040,252 of record CM076578.1, on the reverse strand, counting down.
ACAGCATGATTTATGGTTTTCCCTGCTTGTCTGCTACCACTTGAAAGTTGTTATTGAAGTCTCCCTTTAAAGTACCATTGTTTGAAGTTAGTCAAGGAGGTATGTTTTGATCATGCCCTTTGTCCTTGCTTGAACAATTGTTTTGAATGTCTTTATAGTTGTGATCATAGATGTTTTTAGGTGTTCCCTCTTCTATGACTGCAATTATCAGTGAATCTTTTATGTTTTCTAAATCATTTGAAATAAAATCTTTGAGGAAATAGGATGTGCTCCCGAATCTTAGATTTCATTTTAAAAGTTGTCTTGAAATCATTATTTGCTTAAAGAGTGTTTGTAGAATTTATGGTTAGCCATGTCTATCAAATATCTCTTTACTTTTCAAGTTATGTTTTCAAGTTCCCTTTGTTGAGAATTCAATTTCTCTTTCCAAATCATTGATGTCCATCTCATTCACAAAACCAAAGGATCATGTGGCCAAGTTAGATTTTCCCTCTGATATCTCATATCCATTGATGAGTTTGTCATAACCTCTTATTGACTCCATTGCCCAATGAATTAGATGTTTCTCCTTTCTACATATCTTTCCTAGACCTTTCATGTTCTGCTATGTCCTTCAACCAATCAAACAAACAAACAAACACTTGCACTTAATAACTAGTCTAAAACCAATACTCAAAGAAAACAAAATAAACCTTTGCAAACAAACAATTTGAGAGATCCCTCTCTAAGAACAGGAGGACTAGATCCTGGAACTCTAAATATTGGTTCTAATGTTGCCTTGTCTTTTGATTTGCCAATCTATCAAAACACGGGACACCAACAGGGATGGTGTAAGAAGTTGAAACATATCAATAATATGAAAAATTATACCCATAATCCCATTGATAATAGACAGAGAGAATTATAACCAGGAAGAATAGAACCAACATGGTAAAGATGATCAATCAATATCATATACAGTAGATATTAGTACAGTAAAGTGAAGTATAAATAAGTGTGTCCCTTTCAATTGTTTTAAGTCTATCATCAAAAAGTTGTCTTTGTCAAAGATCATAATGTTAAAAATATTCACCTTCTTTAATAAAAATCCACAATTCTTATCCACATGAAGGTATTGTACTCAGGCCAAAAAAGAAATCAAAATAAATGAGACATAAGAGGAAAGAGATACTTGTGAAATATATAAAAAAAAAGGTGTTGTTCAGAACACACAAAGATTATACAAGAAACAAGAGTGTTGTTCAAAATTTGGGAAAAAAAAACAAAAAAGAATGTTGTTCCAAAGATAGAACAGCAAAATCAAAAAGAGTTGTTCCGAAGATGGAACAGCAATACCAAAAAGTGTTGTTCTGAAGATGGAACAACAAAACCAAAAAGTGATGTTTCAAAGATGGAACAGCAAAATCAAAAAGTGATGTTCCGAAGATGGAACAGCAAAATCAAAAGGTGTTGTTCCGAATATGGAATAGAAAAATCACAAAGTGTTGTTCCGAAGATGGAACAGCAAAACCACAAAGTGTTGTTCCGAATATGAAATAGCAAAATAGGCAGAAAAACAAATTGAATCAGCAATCCTATTTACACTTTTACAAAAGAAATGAATTTTTACGAAGATGAAGCTGCGGAAGGATTATCTTCTGCAGCTAAAACTTGCATGGTGGAGTCTTTGTGTATCTATTGACAAAAAGATTCTCTTGTAAGCGGTCTTTGGTAGAGGCACACCCGATGCCCATTTGCTTTAAAGGAACAATCAGACCCATCATTGGTGGTTAACATAAGAGTGCCATTTTCATGTACTTCCTTTATTTCATAGGGACCTAACCACCTAGTCTGCAATTTACCAGGGAAGTCTTGAAACTTGGAATCATAGAGAAGTGCCCAGACGCCCTCATGAAATGTCTTTTTCTTGATCAGAGAATCGTGCCATTTAGCTCTTTGTTGTTGAATAAGTGCAGTATGTTGCAGAGCCGAAAGCTGGATTTCGTCTAATTCATTTATTTGTTGTAATCTATTAATCTGGGCTTCAATTAAATCCAGTCCCACTTCCTGGGATGTCCTTAGTGTTTGTATCTCAAATTATATGGGAAAAATAGATTCCTTACCAAATACCAACTGTTATGGGGAGTATCCAGTAGTATTCCTCCAAGTTGTGCGATATGCCCACAAAGCTTCTGGCAGTCGAGTAGCCCAGTCTCGTCTGTACGATGAGACTGTCTTCATTAGAATAGATTTAATTACTTTTTTGGTGCTTTCTACCTACCCATTCGCTTGCAGGTGGTATGGAGAGGTAATTCTGTGAATAAAATCATGATTTTTTAGTGTAGCAGCGATCTTGTGGCCTATAAATTTCGGCCCTCCATCAGTGATTACTTCTCTGGGTCTATGGCTCTTGGTAATGCTACTGATTTTACCCACTTAGTTATGTATTATGTTGCAACCAATATATATTATTTCTGGTTGGATGATGGATTGATTGGCCCCACAAAATCTAATGCCCAACGCTCAAAAGGTTCTATGACCAGTTGTGGGTGTAGGGGAATTTCATCAAATTGGCCAGGGCATCCCATCCTTTGACAACTATCGCAGGCTTGAACAAATTTCTTAGCATCTTTAAAAATCGTGGGCCAGTAGTAGTCAATTTGTAAAATTTTGTGTCCAATTCTGCGATCTGCAAAATGTCCACCGCAAGGTCCATCGTGGCAGGCTTTTAAGATATCATAAATTTCGTCTTCCCTGATACACCTACGGATATGCATATCAGCCCCTGTGTGAAAAAGGTATCCTCCAATCCAGGAGAACTGAGTGTTGCGCTGTACTAATGATTTCCTTTCTCTGGGTGTCAGATGTTTAGGTAGTTTTCCCACTACTAAATAATTTGCCACATCTGTGTACCATGGTGTTTTCACGGTTACAGCAAATAGGTGTTCATCCGGAAATTGATCGTCTATTGATATTGCGTCATCCGTTCTTGGCACTTGGGAGAGGAAATCTTCGACAAGGTTTTCCTTCCCTAGTCGATCCCTTATAGTTACATCAAATTCCTGCAAAAGTAGCAACCAATGTGTCACTCTTCCATTCGTAATGGGTTTATTAGCTAAGTATTTAATAGCAGAGTGATCCGTATAAAGAATTACAAGGTAACCAATTATATAGTGTCTGAATTTGTTAATAGCATAAATAACAGCTAAAAACTCCTTTGTTACTGTGTAATTCAATTCAGCAGGGGTTAAGTTTTTGCTAATGTAATATATAGCGTAGGGTTTCTTGTCTTCTTCTTGGCCAAGAACTGATCCAATGGCTGTGTCTGATGCATCTGATGAAATTTGGAATGGTATATCCCAGTTCAGACCTCATAATATTGGTGTTGTTGATACTAGCCGTTTTAAATCTGTAAAGGCAGTATCACATTTTTCATTCCATATGAAATCATTGTTCCCTGTTAAGGCATATAATGGTGTAGCAATCTGTGAAAAATTCTTGATAAATCTACGATAATATCCAGCAAATCCCAAAAAACTACGTACCTCTGTTTGAGTGCAGGGAGTAGCTAATAAGATAATTACCTGTATTTTTGCCAGATCTACCTGAATTCCAGCTGCTGAAATGTAATGACCCAAGACCAGGCCTTCTGTCATCATCATATGGCACTTTTCGTGACTTAAACATAGAATGGTAGCAATACATCGTTCCAGAACTTTTTCCAATGTCTGTAATGCTTGTTCAAAGTCGTCTCCATAGGGTGTGAAATCATCCATGTATACTTCTAATCCTTCATTTATCAAGTCTGCGTCTCCATAGGGTGTGAAATCATCCATGTATACTTCTAATCCTTCATTTATCAAGTCTGCAAAAATACTAACTATGGCTCTTTGGAATGTGGCAGGTGCATTACATAATCCAAAAGGTAATACCCTGTAGGCGAATGTTCCCCACGAACAGGTAAAGGTGGTCTTATCCTGGTCTTCAGGAGCAATCTGAATTTGGTTGTAGCCACTGAAGCCATCCAGGAAAGAGAAAAATTTCTTCCCTGCCAACGTATCTAGGACCTGATCAATAAATGGAAGGGGAAAATGGTATTTTTTCTTTGCCCTGTTGAGTTCTCTATAGTCAACGCATATTCGCCATTTCAAATTCTTTTTGGGAACCAAAACTAATGGATAAATCCATTTACTGTCAGATATAGGATAGATAAAATTCACATCTAACAGTTTCTGAAGCTCTTCTTTAACAATATCTTTTAGGTGAGTATTTAATCTACGTTGAGGTTGTCGAATGGTTTTTGCATCCTTTTCAGTGTAGATATGATGCATGCATAGCTGAGGGTCAATCCCTTTCATATCTAAGTAATATCGAGCGAAAGCCCCTTTATTTTTCCTAAGGACTTGAATAAGTTTCTATTGTTGGTCATCACTCAGATTACTGTTAATGTTCAAGATCTTCCCTAGCTCAATTTCGATAGGTTTGCTATTATAAACAGTGGTTGTTGGTATTGTTTGATCATGGATATCTCTCAGGGGATCTTCTCCGATTTCGTTTTCAAGGACTGCTTTAATCATGTGACATTTCGAACTTAATATTGTGGTAGGATGATTGATAAAAGTATTAATGACATCGTCTTCAGTTTGGTTTTTGAATTCAAGGGCATCTACCATAGTCAATGGTGACCAAATATTTTCTGTTAAATATCTTGCAAGTCGCTTCCTGGTTTTCATAATAGTCAAGCTTGGCTGAGCAGGAGGGTATAAAGCTAAATTTTTCACATCATTCCCCCTGGTTATAATCATACTACCTGTCCGGCAGCTAATATAAGCATCAACAGTCGCTAGCCAAGGCCTTCCTAATATTAAGGGATGTCCATCTAGCTGGTTCCTAGGATTAATAATCAAGAAATGCGCCGAATATTCCCAAGTGCCAACAAAGACCATCACATCCTGTAATGTTCCTTCTGGTCTAATGACTGAGCGGTCAGCTAGTTCCAATAAGGTATTTTTTGGTTCCAAGGCTGTGATACCAAGAATGTCACAAGTTGTAGTTGTGAGAATATTAATGGCTACCCCTAAGTCAACTAAAGAATTGGGAAAAGAACGGTCATTTATCTGGACTGTGACAATGGGGTTTTCGGGATCCTCAAATTTTACAGGAGTTTCTTTGCCTCGTAATAAATCAGACAAACTCCCAACAACATGGACAGTAGGGGTTGTTTTTTTTTTCCTCACAAACTTCTTTATACACAATTCTTTAATAGTTTTGGCATATATTGGAATATCTTGGATAGCTTGGAGGAGGGGAATTTTTATACAAATGTTCTTGAGTTCACCCAGAAGATAAAAGTCAAGATATTCAATCGGACGTGGTATCAGCAATCTTTCTGGGAATGGGGGGGAAGTGGTTATGATTTGTTCAGGATTTTTTTGTCTGACTGTATCTTATCCTTGTTTTATTTCTTGATCATCTACATTCAGAGACTTATTTGTGTGCGGTTCTTCTGGTTTCAAATCTTTATCCTTATCTAGAGTGATTATGCATCCAGATCTCAACTTAAGCTTGTTACATTCTTTCAACTCATCTTCAAGGTCCAGACCCTCAATGATTTGCATTGACTGAACTGGTCTATTCTTTGGATTTGGGTTGGGTTGAGCTGGAAGTTGTGGTCGTATGTTAGATTGAGGATTCTGCTGCAACGTGTAAGGTGCTGGTAAAGTTGGTTGAGACAGAGGAGTTGTCCCTATAGGCTGGTTCGTAGATCTTTGCCAATTTGATTGCCAGTTCTGATTTTGTGAGGTGGAAGGGGACCATTGGGAGGAATAAGGGTTGTTTTGCCAAAATGGTGGTGGATAAGGGAAATTTGGCCAATTATTATTTGGATTTACTGATTGGGCCATGGTGGCATAAAAAATGCTTGAGGTGACAAAAAAGGTGGTTGATTCTACCATGCCGCCCTTGAATATTATTATATTGCAAGGAAAGAAAGAATGAAGATGGATCGGTAGGCATACCTGTCTGACGCGCTTGCCATTGACGACGCTGGTTCAACAGATATACTGGTTCCATTTCTTCTTCTGCTTCCTTGAAAACTGCTTTCAATCCTGGGAGTGATGGGCAGCTTTCCGTGGTGTGCTCTTTAGTGCATATGGCACATGTTCGTATCGTATCTAGGGGGCATTCTTTATGACTGTGATTCTATCTGCAACGGGGGAAGAAAATAGCCAAATTATGTTCTGCTATAGCCTACTTTTGCTTAGCTTGCATGACATCCAATTGTGTCGCCATGGTCCCCAGGATATCAGTCTTGAAATCCTCCAGCAGATTGCGGATTTCGCTTCGTGTAATGCTTCCTCCTAAGGCTTTGTTTTCTCTGGGGCTTGCATCATGTCCGACTGGTTTCAGCCTTGTACTTCCCCTAGAACACTTAATGCAAAAATCTATAATATTTTTATAGCTTTCTTGATAAATGTCACCTTTACCCATTATGTTTAATGTCTCTACCCATTGGTCTTTCATACCTCTAATCAGCGTGGTTTTTAGAACATTATCACGCAGATTTGTCTATTTGTAGATTATATTGAAAACGCTCTACATATTCTTCCAAAGTCTCGCTAGGCTTAGCTACCATTTGAAAATTTTCATCTTTTAATTCTCTAGTTCGGCAATAATCTTGATATTTTTTAAGGAAAGATGTTTTCATTTGGTCCCAGTCAGTAATGGTGCCTCCACCAAGCCCCATAAACCAACGCAGTGCTACTTCCTTCAAATTAGAGGGGAATAGCTTTAGCTTCTGCGGGTCAGTAGTGTAATCATAACCTCTGCATAAAACATCAAACTCGAAAAGGAATGCATCGGGATCTTCTGAAGTTAGCCCATGAAAGGTAGGAATATTATGTAATGGGATAGCCTTCATGGGGGCATTGACAGCTATGTCAACAATAGGGTATTGCAATGTAGAAGTTTGAGGTTGCTGGTTATTAGCCATTTGGTCAAAAATAATGCCACTATTCTTCAGGGATCTCTGAAGCTGGAGAGTTATTCCTAGGATGTCTACAAGAGGTTGGAATAGTTCTAACAGCACTACCTTGATCTCGTATATTAGGTGTACTCTGTTCAGTTACTACTTCAGGAGATCTAGGTTCTGATAATTTAATTTCAAAACTGTCTGTTTCTCCTTCTCCTTCACGTAGGTTGCAAGAATTTCCTTCTTGTGAAGGGCGAGTTTGTGAATCCTCAGTATCTTGAAAACTCTGTTCAATACCTTCAGTCTTATTGTGAATCTCAGCGTTAGCTACAGATGGTGGTCCTGCAGCTTGAAGGAAGTCAATAGGACGTCTGGCAGCAACAATTCGGGGTCCTACCGATGACTGAGACTCGGCTTTTCTTAAGATTTCTTCGATAAAAGTTGATCATCCAAGGGTCACCAGTCCCTTAGGTTTTTCAGGTATAGAGGGAGGAATTTTGTCTTTTTCAGGTCTTTCCTTCTTATTCATTCATGCAGAAATACAAACATTCATCCCTACCTTAAATTCTCACGCAATTCTGCTAGAAAGCGAGCGAATGAGCGAGCATTTTACTCGTTCTTTACGCAGGTTCTTACCTTCCGTTTTTAATACCCATTTCTCCCTCAGCAAAAAAAAAACATCAATCAGACATTACTCAGAGTAGCAACACACTCCCCAGCAACGGCGCCAAAATGTTGGGTGCTAAAAGGTGTCTTTAAAAACACCTAATTGCCTCACATTAATTATCAACCAGGGTAAGTCCTTTTATCTCAAGTGTGTACACAGTATGTGCAAGCTTATTCATACAAAGAGTAATGCTAAAGCCAATTGTTTTAATATAGATGCAACCATAAATCTGAAGCTTGAAAGAAAATGATTCACTAATTATTATAACCAATAACTGTGATTTATTCTTAATTCAACCAATTCAGATGACAATCAACCAAGAGCACTGAAGCATTAACCGAACTCTTTCGTTGGATCTAAACTATCGAACAAAAGGAAAGTACTAGAAATAACAGTTTATGCTTTAAGTAATCAAAGCCAATTATCTTAACAAGCAACTAATAAATCGGAAATGCGCACCAAGGGAATAAATACAGAAATCTAAACTATCAAAAGTAATTCATTGTAAATCAGAAAAGCATAATATACTTTGTAGTAAATGGAAAAGTATAGCACAAAGAACAGCAGCGAGATTCACCAGAGACCGGGCCCTTAGCCGCCAGCGAGCACTGCTTAGTTACTCCAAAATAATCGAATGAACAGCAACGCAAATTATATATTAATCAACGCATTCATTACAATACAATTCTGTTCTTCAGAACTAAGTTATATTCATTATCAAATGATACATAAATGAAATAAACATGATACAATATGTGATACGATCTGATTTACATTCTCCGCTTTATCCTATGTCATCCTGTCCATCTTCATATTCTTCTCGTTCCTTTATAGCTAAAGGAAGAGGTAAATGTGATCCCTCAAGATCAGGGGATCTTGAGGGATTCATAATAGATTTCTATCTTCGAACAATTGGTCGTTCTCACTGATTCGTCTTCTGATTTGACCATCTTTAACGCGCCTTCTTTTCCCTTGGTTAGATCTCGCTGCTCCTTTTTGGGAACAGCTATTGTTTTATCTGTTATTTTCATCGTAAAAGCAATGGGAATTATTTTGGACGGTTAAACTATTTCATTCATTCTTTTATCAAAATCCATTCATGATATTATTATATTATGACACAAAAATGGACGAAGAAGAGGAAAAATGATAGTATTTGAGAGTAAATACATACCTATTGCAAGGCTCAACACAGGTGGTACTAAGGGTCAGACCGCGGGCTTTTTGGCTCCCCTCCTAATTCTGAAAGGGGATAATATTTCACTGGGGGGTTTTAAAAACTCGTCAGGAGGCTCAAAACACAAAGGAGGTGTCAAGGGCTCGAACAAAATCTTAAAAGTTTTTTGTAAAACTTGATGGACAAGCTAGGGTGAAACGAAAAAAAGGAAAATTAATTAAGGAAAGTCTCGAATGCCCTAACTTGGTTTTCAATGTTGATCACCATTTCAACCGTGTGATGGCTACCTCAGAGTCCATACTGGTGGGAATATCTAGAGGTAATTTTTTCTCTGTTGAATACATTATAGAATGGATCAATCAAAGTTGGGTGGACGCCCCCGACAAAGAGGTGGAGGTTATAACCTTGTCGAAAGGTTGGTTTATGGTAAAATTTAAAAATTTAGAGACACTAGAATAGGTATTGTTGGCCTGTGACCACACACAAAGGGGAGAGGGAGAAAGGAAAGCCAATCCTGACTGTCAAAGAGCTTCAAAGGAATCAATTTGCATCTCAGTTAAGTAGAAAGGGGAAAGAATGTCGCTGATAAGGCTTAAATAGTGAGCAAACTTCATTTCTATCATCCCTCATCTCATCTACCCTATTTACCTACATTTTCCCTCTCTTATCCTTCACTTCCCCTTTTATAAAGCCCTGTGTTGCATTCCTTCATTAAGCAATACCGCCCCACGCTAGTTTTAACCATTACATATTAAAAGACTCACTGAAACTTATCTTGCTGCCGATGCGACTTGGTGGGACCCATCCAACTTAGATACACTACCCACATCCGCATGCAGACCTTCATATTCTGCATTTTCCTTGCCTTCCGCCTTTTCACACTCACCAGCTTTTAGCGCGTCGCATATCGCAGTTTGCGGATTTCACAACTTACATGTTACAGCGCCCACAAGTTAAATAGTTTAGCTTGCGATATGACCTGATCACCATCGCACTTCGCAAATCGGCAATTATAGCTTTTCCATCTCCGCCAACCTCTATCTTTTGTGATTTCCAATGTGCGTTATCGCATCGCGCATATTATAACTTTATTCTTCACCACGCTTCGCAAAACTTAAATTTCAGAACATATTCCAGAAGCATCTCCTGCTCCCACTGCAATTTTGTGATACGCTTTGGGGCCCCACTCACTTGCCAGGTCATCGAAGCCTTCCCCATAGCCTTTGTCTCACCCTTTTGCAGTGATTAAAACTGTCTCTTCGTGTGTTATGTGCCGCACATCCCCTTCTAAAGCCTGCCCTCTGATTCTCACAAGATTAGAACACAGCATGAGTTTTTTATGACACAGCACAACTATGATTGTTTAGTTCGTCCAGGAAACTCCTCTAAAGAGTGGAGCGTGCACAGCACAGCTGGCCTTTTCATTACGATTAACGCGAATCATGAGAGCATAGAGTGAAGGCCTTTTCGTCCAAAGAAGAAATCAAGTGGTAGAAATCAGAGCGCTCACTGGTTTTCAGCCAATTCTCGCCACTCCTTTGAAGATTTTGGAATTTAGTCGTCATAGCTAGTTTTTTTTTCTTAGTTTTATTGTTAGATAGTGATGTCTTGCTGGTAAAATCCCGATTTTACCCAATTCTGTTTTGATTTTTCTGTTACAGAGGCGATTTCTTGAAGCACGCTCTGATAGTTTGTTAGGATATTTTGGCTCCACCTGTGTGGGTCGATCATGAAAAAATATTCAGTCAGAAACCCTCAAAGGGAACTCTATATGTAGTGAGTTTTAAGATGAAATAAGGGTTCTCGAATTTTGGAAGAATTTTGTTGTAGTTCTGTAGAATTTTGCTCCTTGTGCTTTGAGATACATATTTGGGAGAGTTGTTTTGGATTAATATAATACAGAGCTGTTATTTGGATTCTGGGATGGAGCAATGAGTAGTATGTATTTGTTTCCTTTTGTTATCAGTAATCTCTTTCTTATGTGTAATCATCTTTCACGCTATTCTACTTTGATGGTTTGTTTAATGTAGTTGTCGATAGTCTCTAATCTTATGCATGAATTCGTGTCTGTATAAAACTTTGGTGTTAACACTCGTCTATTAAGTTTGTTCTGCTCCCTTAATTCGCGCTCCACAAGCCTCTCTTGTTGTTCACCTTTCATTCATATCCATTTCCTCAGAGTTCATAGGAGACATATTCTTAAATCTCTTAAGCCTGTCTCGCGTGGGTTCCTTCTCGCTCCTCTCTTAACACCCCTACATATTTTTAAGGTTTTTCTCATTGTTTTATACTCGGCCCATTTAAAAGCCATCTAGCCTTGCATCTTGAGCCCTCTTACAGTATAGGGAATTCACATGAATCGAATCCAATGTCTTCTCTGTCCATGAACCACCAAAATTACAGTTCTCTTATTTCATATTTTGTCAGAGGCATTTTATACAATCATACACACTCAACCTCTGATTTTAAGATTACCTAGGCACTGGTATTTTGCAACTCGGGTTTGTCTCTAGGAGCGAAAACAGGTAATTTCGAGACAATGGGGTTTCGACATCACCCCCACACTCTTTAAGAAGTGGACTCCTCTTTTTGACGCCAACAGAGAGCGGGTGGATGAAATTCCAGTTTGGGTCAGACTACCTGCACTCCCACCATACTTTTGGACCTTGGAGGTGTTTCGTGCTATTGGGGATAGCTTAGGGACATTCCTGGAGGTGAATATGTCATTCTTGGAGACCCACTCAAGGAACACTACTCGCATCTTGGTAAAACTTGCTCTGAGAGATGGTCTGATCCCAAAGATTATCCTTAACACTGATGGTCATGCTATTGAGAAACTGATAAACTATGAACACCTGCCATTCAGATTCCATCAATGCCATAAATTAGGCCACTTGGCACGGGATTATCCTCTAGGCTTTTCAAAGAGCCGAAAACACAAGAGTGGGGCTTCACATGGGCCCCGCATCATATTTGAGGCCCCTGTTCAAGAGGAGGTGGTGGATGTGAAGATGGGGAAGAGGCATATGGTGGATATCACTCTGTAGGGAGAAGAGGTTCTTGAGGGGGATATGACTACAGCTGAAGTAGTGGATATGCAGGATACAATTCTGGATCACATCCAGGAGCAGACAGTGACTACCCCTACTCATCCAGCATCATATTTAGTGAGTATTGACCGCTGCCCATCTTCTCCTACTTTAAACTCCTTTGATCTTTATTTAAATTGTATGAGTTTGTCTGGTCCCTCTAGGCGTGATCTGATTTCCTCCCTATGTGTTAGTAATGTCTCCTTGGCTATGGACAACATCATCACAACTATTCATAATCTATCTATTGACCTTGTCCCCTACAATCTGAGACCCCGAGACAATAAAATTTTGGACAAGGAGATCCATGGTGGGTTAGGAAGTGTGCATGCCTTGGATAAAATCAAGTGAATGAAGGGGCGAAAATAGGACCTTTCCAAATCAAAACTAAAGGCTATTCTTGATATTGTTGATGGTAGGAAGTTATCCCTCAAAGGGGCGCTTAGAGTAGCGGTTACCCCGACCTTGGTGTGTAAATGATAGTGTTATCTTTCAATTGTAGGGGCCTGGCTAGTGCCCCCAAAAAAATAGCGTTTAAAATCTTGATCTCTCATTACAAACCCAACATATTATTTCTCCAAGAAACTTTGGGTTCTGGGGACCTTATCTCCTCTTTCCTTTCCTCCTTCCTCCCTGGGTGGAATTTTGTTACCTCTGATGTAAAGGGTCGTTCAAGAGTGCTCACTACTGGGCTTAGAAATGGCTCTGTCAAACTTCTAAACTTCTGGACTTCGGACCTTTTGATTGGGGTGGAGGTTACTTCACTAGAGCTAGTCTCATGCTTCACTCTTGTCAACGTTTATGGTCCTTGTGTTGACAAATTTGTTTTCTGGAATTCTTTGTTTGATAATTTTTTTATGAAAGTTCCACACCTAATTGTGGGGGGAGACTTAAATTTCTCCCTGGGGAGATTGGAGGCATGGGGCCCAAACGCTAGGACTAATCCCCTAGCTGATTTTTTCCTCAAAAAACTATGGGAAGGCAAGCTAATTGATCCAAATCTGAACAAATACATCCCCATGTGGATAAATAATCGGGTGGGTGAGACCAGGATTTCCAAAAGGTTGGATCATTTTCTTTTAAGCGATGACTTTGCTTATGTGGCTTCTAGTTTTCGTCAATGGGTTGGAATTGGAGGTGAATCGGATCACTCCCCGATCATCCTTGAGTTGAAAGGTTCATTTGCAAAACTTGCATCCCCCTTTAAATTCAATGTGAGATGGCTAAAAGAGGTGGACTATCATAAGCTGGTGATCAACTTGGAGACCAGTGAGTGTAGAGGAAAATGGATCATATGCCCAGGCTCTTCTAAACAACTGAAAACACATTAAAAGGGCCACCATCTCCTGGGCTAAAGAAAAAGAGAAAAAGGACTCCAAAGATATTCAAGACATTTTTGATGCCCTAGAACAGATGTATGGAAATATTGATGAAGGTTTTTTTGACGATGACTCTCATGTTAGGCTAAGAGAGCTGGAAAGCAGGAGGAGGGAGTTGTTGAGGGACAAGGAAGAAAGTTGGAGGCTGAAGAGTCGTGCCATCTGGTTACAAGAAGGTGACGAGAATACTAAATTTTTCCAAAATTATGCAAAGGGCCGCAAGAACTCTAATACTATTTGGGAGCTTGCCACCCTGGAGGGTGGCATGGCCAAATATTTTGAAGATCTCTCCCGACTGGGGAAAAATTGCTTCAAGAATCTCTGTGATGAACAGGGTGGAGTATTGATTGGGGAAATCATCCGAGTGGCACAACTTTTTCCTAGATACGCTGACAAGGAGGAAATTGATTTTCTCCTAGCCCCTGTTGAGAAAAAAGAGGTGGAACTCATTATCAAATCCATGCAAAAAGATAAGAGTCTGGGCCCTGATTGTTGGATAGTTGAATTTTTCCAGCATTTCTTTGATCTAATGGGGGACACCATCATGAACGTTGTGGAAGAATCCAAATCTCATGGCCACGTCCATGATGCCTTGAAGACGAATTTTCTGGCACTAATCCATAAAAAGGACTCCCCTACTTCCTTTGATGACTTCAGACCTATTTCTCTGTGTAACTGTATATACAAAGTTATTTCCAAAACTACTGCTAACAGGTTAAAACCCATTTTATCTAAATCTATTTCTAAGGAACAGTTTGGTTTCCTGGATGGCGGGAAAATTCATGAAGCTATTGGTGTGGCACAGGAAACCCTTCACAGTATTAAACTTTCCCGAAAAAAAATGTATGATTGTGAATATTTACCTCTCGAAGGCATATGATCGGATCAGTTGGCTCTATCTTAGACTCTTGCTCACACATCTAGGGTTCCACATTGATCTCATCGACTAGATTATGATTTTTATCACAAATGTGTCCTTTGTTGTGCTTATCAATGGGGTTGCCTCACCCTTTTTTCTTAGTAATGTCGATTAAGGCAAGGGTGCCCTCTTTCCCCTCTGTTGTTTCTCCTTGCGGCAGAAGGCTTTAGTCAACTACTTCATCAAGCCAGAAGGGATGGGGATTTTGGGGGGATTGAGGTGGCCACTAATCTGTTTATATCTCACCTCTTTTTTGTTGATGACATCCTTCTTTTTTGCAATGGGAACGGGATGGAGATCCAATGTCTAAAAAACTCACTAGATCTTTTCATGAAAGCCACTAGAATGAACAAAAATCCAAAGTTCTACACTGACTAATGAGGGAATACAGGAGACTGATCTGGCCTGGACTTTCAACATCCTTCCTTTCATTCAATCCTCTTTTGGCTCATGCATTAAATACTTTGGTTTTCCCTCAAACCGGAGTCCTACCAAAAGCAGGATTAGTAGTTGTTGTTTTCAAAGGTGGAAAAACGGAGAAATATTTGGAGCCACAAGTGGCTATCCAGAGCGGGGTCTCTGGTCCTCATAAAATCTTTGCTTATGGTTATCCCTGTGTACTGGATCGCACTTTCTTGGGTTCCCATTGGCATTCTTAACAAAATCAAAAGTATTTGCGGCAATTTCCTCTGGTCCGGCAAAGAAACAAAAATGACTCTCCCTTGGGTGGCTTGGGAAAATATTGCGAAGCCCAAAGAATGGGGTGGTTGGGACATCAAAAACCTTCATCATTTTGCTACTTCGCTAGCGGCAAAGTTAGGTTGGAGGGTCCTCACTGCTAACAACCTCTGGACCTTCATGGTGAGAAGAAAATACATTGATCCCCTCTCGGTTGATGTTGGATCTGCATGCCAGAAAAGTATACTTACAGAGTCTCCTCTATATGGAAGGCCACTCTATTGGCTATGGGTTTAGTGGAAAAAGGACTGGCTTGGAAAATTGGAAATGGGGAGAGGTGATGTATTGGTCTGGACCCCTGGGTGGGATGCAATAACAGATATACTCTCTCAGATGGTTTAAGGGAGGCTCCACTCTTTCGAGGCCTCAAAACACTTACTCAGATCAGTGATCTGATTGGCACATCGATCTAGGCTCAGGCCTGGAGAGATGCTGATGAGATGGGTATTGAGGACCAATGGAAACTGGAATGGCGAGCTTTTATCACAGAGCTAGAGCGTATTGGTGCCCGTATAAAATATTCTGAAGATACCCTATGTTGGATACATTCCAAATCAGGTTTCTACTCTCCAAAGGATGGGTATGCACAAATTATAAAATTGAATGAACAGGGGTAGGTGGATTGGTGGTATAAGGCTTTATGGAAGTTGGGCGGCCCGGAAAAAATAAAACTCTTCTTTTGGAGCATACTGAGGCACAAGTTCCCCACTTGGGATGTCAGGTCGGTGTGCTCTCTACAAGGAGGATGCAGAAACTACTGATCATCTTCTCCTCTCATGTCTTTTCACAAGGAAAGCTTGGGATCACACTAGGTCCATGTGCAACACAAGTGTTTCATGGAGTGGGAATAACTGTGGGGAGGCGTGGAATAGTTGGTGAGAGAATTGTAATGAGTAAGCCCACAGAAGTATCCCTCTAATTGTCTCTTGGGGTATTTGGCTAGCCAAAAATGAAAGTGTGTTCAAGGAAACTTCTACTCATCCTGAAAATGTGGCAGCTGAGTGTGCAGCCATTATCGCCTCCTTGCCCCCTGAAAACTTTCCAAACTCCCACTAGAGGGTACAACCCAAACTAATTGATTATTTGATCCCTTGGGCGTACTTCAATGGGGCGGCGACCCATGGCTCATGTGGTGCTGGGATGGTTATCCAGAGGAACCAACATTTTACATTGACTGCTGCGGTGGGTCTTGGTGAAGGCTCGAATAATTTCGTTGAACTACAAACGTTAATAATCCTTCTTTGTTGGCTTATTCATTTGGGCATTGAGTCGATTCAAATCTTTGGGGATTCACTGAATGTTATAAACTGGTTTAACAACTCTCAGAGATGTTTGAACATTTTATTGCTTCCTATACTTGAATAAATACAAGCTCTAAAAACTCATTTCCTTTTGATTTTTGTATGCCATATCTACAGGGTACGCAACGGGGCGGATGACAACTTGTCTAAGATCAGTCTACAAACTTGCTCCAGGCTCGTGGAATATAGAGGAAAAAGATGGCTTGGTTGTTCGTGTGTCAAACACCAGACCATACGGATTGTGATTGTCTTTTATGCACTTGTCTTTATGTTTTTTCTCCATCCATGATATATCTCCTGGAGGTTTTTGTATTATAATCACTATAAACATATATTTTTTGTAAACAATTATGTAAATATTTTTCTCCGGTAAAACTTTTCCTATTGTTTTCTCTCGAGAGAGGCCCTTTGGACATATATGTAGGGTGTTTCTCCATTGTTGGAGGCCCTTCTAGTTTTTATTTCGTTGATTTATGGTTTTTGTGTTATTCGTTGCCCTGTTGTCCTCTCTACTCTGGGAGGCTTCCCTTGTGCAATTGTTGGACTTGTCTCCTCTGTTTTTTGTGGAGGTGTTCATTCTGCCCCGTCCCTATTTTCATAGTGCGATGCTCTTTTATGGAATGTTGCGGCATTTACGATGTAACTTTTTGTGATACATTTATAAAAATTTTGACTTTTTTCTGTGGGGAGATAAATATAACAAACAACAAACAAACAAACAAAAATGATATTATACTTTTAAACTAAGCTAAAATGCATGTGTAATACAAAGAGCTAAAAATATCAGAACTATTGATACTAAAAAGAAATCCCATTAGAGTAAAAGGAGTCTAGAAAGAGGTGTTGAAAAAAGAGGGAAAAAAGGGGGGTTCAATTATGTAGTTATAAGGGAGAATAGGATATTATTTAACAATTCACTTTTGTTTATTTTGATGGCATCCAGATTAACATTTATTTGGCACGAAAATTAATATTTATTTAAATATTATATATATTGTTTTGATGCATTCATTGATGTGTGTGTTTACATTTAGATGGGCTTTTAAATGTTTGAATATTTTATGATTTTATATCTACTGTCAAAATTGTATTGCATTTTCCCATTTCATTTTACGTTGTTTACTCTTTTTGTTAAAAATGGTAAAATATATTATAATAAAGTTGTTGGTTGGCAATGAGGATATTCATTAGTAGTTGTTATCCAAATATGTGGGTCAACTCATTACCAGTGTTCAAAGAAAACTACACTACCTGAAATAACATGCTAGTGTTCCATAAAGGATGAGAGTTTCACTCATACCAAATGCCGCTAAATCTTGGGCGCTAACCTAATTTGAGCTCTTAACCAATCAAAACCAGTGTTAGATATTACCCCAAAACCAAAAATAAATTTTAACAAAAGATAATACTCATGAGACCTAATACCACCCTCCCATCCGTGAGACCAAATACCACCCACCCCAAAAGACTTGCAATGAAACTATGTAAATCTTTGTCCTATCTTTTGATTTTTTTCAAAAAAAAAACATTTTTAATTTCTACCTTCCTTACATTACCAATCAAACACTCACAATGATATTTAAAGAAATCTCTCTAAACAAATTTTTTGTCTTTAGATTTAAAAAAAAAAAATTATTCAGCGCTACTATAAACTTAACAAAATTTTATAATTCAAATCTTGGCTTTGAGATGTGATCCACTAAACATCCACACATTTGTTTCTAAATCAATTCCTAATTTTAAAAACCACCAAAACAATGTCTTCTCATTTAATACACTCATCAATGCCCAATATACCAAATCCATCGCCAAAAAACCATACATACATACATACATACATAATCCAAGAGACTAAATCCATCGCTACATAATCATCCAAAAGACTAAATCCATCGCTAAAAGGCTTAATGCACAGTATTTACAGCTTGAGTGGGCCTAATGGTTAGGAGCATGTGTTTCCTCCCAAGAGGTCACAGGTTCAAAACCAGAAGAGGTAGAGTATGTATGCCTTTGTAGACTTAGCAATCAAATTGCTGCGCGGAAGTGGGTCCCTTGCCCCACAAACAAGGGAGTCTCATACACCAAATTAGTGTCTAGCTTGGCCATGACCTTAAAATTGGATAATAATAATAATAACATAATTTTCATAACTTAATCTATCGCGCTTACATAAACTTATATTATAGATTAGAAAATGAAAATTAGAATTTCTTTCCAGACTTTTCTCCATCTCCATCCCAGCCAACCTATTCAACTTTTCTCCTTCTCCATCCCAGCCAACCTAGTATTTAAATTCAGCCTGAGACGAATATTTTAATTTATATTTGTAAATCACATCCCTTATAATTAGAATACTTTTACTAGTTAAAAATGTAATAAATATTTTAATTTAGATTTGTAAATCACATCCTTAGAATAGTTTTCCTCGTTAAAAATGTAATAAATGTTAACATGTAATGTGCTATTTTGAGTTTTGCATTTGTTTCTTCTAGCATAAATTTGTAAGCTATTAATAATTATTCACTTTATCATCGAGTTGTCATGGTTCTCGAACTCAAAGCCTTGGGTAGCATGAATCGTGTACTAAGTTCACACGAATGAACACCCCCCTGCAAACTCTGGGGACTGCAGAATCCCTCAGATTTAGTTGCCGCCTTCCCATTCAGAAAAAATATTACTCTTCCCATTCAGAAAACTAGTTCATACGCTCAACAAATTTTCTCTTAAGGTTTCTCGGTGGTGAACATTTTCTGGGAAAGTAAAATCAGGGATTATCAAACATTTACTAGGGAAGAAGAATCAGGAACGGGGTAAAACCATTACCTATACGATGAAACTTTAAAACAAAGTTGCCCTTCCAAAACCTTAACCCTTGCTTTCCAACCACTGTCATGAACTCTAAAGCACCAAGTTACGTTTCATTTTTACCATTTCATTTTCAGATCGAGGAAGAAACAATCCAATAATGAAGAATAAAGAAATAATATCATTTTTCTTACCATAGACAAAAGTCACGAAGTGGACATCATCATTTGATATTTAAATCCTCCATGGCCAAAGCATTTTTCCAATGTTTTAAGCAATATCCAGTATTGAAATTACATTCAGAATTCTTCTTTTAAATCTTCTTTCAAATTCTGTGATGGCTTCATCAAATCTGCTTCATCAAATTGCCACCCATTCAGAATTCTTTCTTTAAATCTTAGGTTTTAATTGCCACCATTCAGAATGCTTTTTCTTAATCTTTTTTCAAATTCTCAGTGATGGCTTCATCAAATCTGCTCTATCCATTCTGGAATTGTGTGGAAAACAAAGCCTCCCAAGGTTCAAGGGAATAAAATCATACATCCATTGCAACCTTTGTTCTTTAAAATGCAAAGGGATACTATACTAAGGTTTTAATTGCCACCCCTCTTACTCAATCCCAAGTCTCCTCAGTGACAGGCAACAGGTTTACCGATTCTGCTGATTAAAATAAACTACTTTAATTGCCACAATGATTGGTGATGATGTGGGATCGATGGAGACAATCTACCTCAGATGCAAATGTGGAGGTAAAGCATTTGAATTTGCATGATCACATTTTTTTACGTTAAATTTAAGTCGAATCGTAAAGCCAATATGTTATGCAAAAACAGACAACCTATGGTTAGTTGAGATACGTTTAGGTGAGATTCATGAGAATATCGACTCTGTGCAAAAGCATTCAATCCACCACCTAAAAAAAAACCCAACTAATAATCACAGTTGAAAAAACATTTATACATGGATAGTGAAAAAAATTGACCATGCCTGATATGGCAACCTATGCAATTAACCCAAAATGATATGATCCTAGAATATAAAAAAGCCCCCTTGAAAGAGTTTATGAATGTTAGAGGGGGGAAAATATATATATATATATATATATATATATATATATATATATATATATATATATATATATATATATTATCCTCTAGAAGAAACACCCAATTTCCACTCAGTTTGCGTAATTTTAACAACTATGATTCATGTTTGCTTCACATGCTACTTCAAGCAATGGGCACTAGAAAAAGTATCCCTATGATTGGTGGTGGCTTCCTGGTGTTGATACTCTTAAGTCACGGTTCATGTTTGCTTCACATGCCACTTCAAGCAATGGCCATTAGAAAAAAGTATCCAGATGATTGACGGTGGCTTCCTGTTGTTGATAGTAGATACTCTTAAGTCGCGGGAATTTGGCATACGATTACTCTCACAGGAAGCCAATTCACTTTCTGTTAAATGAATTGGAGCACTTACACATTGAAAGCAAACCACTTCAGTGCCAAAAAGGCAGATAGTATACATTCATAGCACACTTCGTCTCATTTGTTGAAAATACCCACGGTAAAAAGAGAGTCCAGTCCAAAGATGGGACCAACACAAAAACGATGTTATATGAGTGGAGGAAGAGCTACAAGTTTACAACTAGATGGCTTAGTCAACATAACTCTCAGCACCATTGTCAAAGAGGAGCTTATGTTTGAGAACAGCGATTACCTGAAGAGCCTTTTGACTGAGGACCTTCGTTATGCCGATTATTATGAAGACGCAGAGCTGGCATACTCGAGGAAGCCAAATCAGCAATGTTTTCTCAATTAAGATGCAGCAGAACCAGAACACTTGACTTCAACAAGCTGAATCAACAATGTTTTTTTCATTTTCTTTTTGAAATACCATTAGGCAGGTTTTGAATGTAGCATGTGTTTGGCTTAACACATGAGACCTCTCGATGTCAAATGGGAACAATCAAGTTTAATGCTGTTTAAATCATTGTTTGATGGTTCAGTATTTGATAAGAATTCTGTATCATGAATATGATTTGATATTTAGATATATCTTTTCTATTACTTCTAGGTTGCACCATTTCAATTTTATATGAATAATGAATTTCGTCTAGAAAAAGATATTATCTATCAATGTTCATTTAGACAAAATCGTTGTTTTTATTTTTTATTTTTTTAAATCATCTTTTCCCTCGTTAAAGGTACAATGTGTGTTCAGAATTTCATATTTATTCAAGATGTGTTTGATCCAGATAACTATTAGTATGCATGTGGTGGTTACTGGTATGCATGTGCTAGTATCTGCATAGCACATACAATATGGCTGTATAAAAATAATTAGTTCCAATAATAATTAAAGAATCAAACATGCTATTTTTCCAGAGCCGTGGATTATTGCAAATACACCTTTTACGAGATGAACAATAGAGGTTATGCGAACACTTGCAGTCCATCTGATTCACGAGTTATTCGCATCATTAGTTTATTGATTTTCACCCCAATTCTGTTAAATCCAATCTATGCAGATCCAGAAGATAAGTTTAATGAACAATGGCAGATGTATCAGCAAGAAAATGCTTGGGATAATATACTGTACAGATGCATGAGAATAATGCATCTTGAGGCAAGAAGGTGAGATTACTAAACATACCATGACAATATAGCCAACCGTGTTGTTCAATTGTTTTTCCAGTTGGAAGAGAACAAAATTACAGACATCTTTCAAAGGAAGCAAAACAATGCTAAGATAAACTCCAGCTCTTTCACCTTTGGTGAACCACATTTCACTTATTGAAATTAATTTGACAATTAATGTTTCGCCGTGTAAAGCAAGGGGTAAAGGGAAATCAGTCTTACATACAGACGAATAAAAGCATCCAACCCCTCTGAACTAACAGCTCATTTGAGCACTTTCCGAGAGCATTAAGCAAAAACAATAACATGAATAAGAAGAGGAGTCTTTTGCATAGATAGAGTTATGCTTGATCTGATGGGAGGAAATATTCAATCTCAATCCAAAGCTTGCCCAAAAATTAATCCTCAAGAATCTTCAATTTTTCAAGGTAATTCAATGTGAAGGACCAATTCCAACCAGATACTTTCCAAAGAATGTTCATTGTTTTCCTTCAAAGAAGCTAATTGGAACTAGTCAACATCAGAAAGTCCAACAAGATATAAGACTTGCAAGACAAAATCCGACTGTTGTTAATACAAAGATCATGCTGATCGACTTCTAACGAAATTTTAATAGAATCCAATTATTCAAAGGATTCATTAAAAGCAAATCTCTATTTTTAACACTTTTAGTAGAATCCAATAATTTGAAGGATTCATAAAAAGCAAATGTCACTTTTGAAACTTTCGACCTCTACCCATAATAGGAGTATTGGACTACTGGGGAAAACATGATAAATTCTTTTGTCATAAGAATATTCAATAGCAACATACAGTCCCCTCATCTCAGTTGACTAATTCCTCATTTATAGCGGCATGTCCACAGAATGCATGTTTATGGATAGACAATCATAGGATATATCTAATCCTCCCTCCACTAGTGCATACCTGCCCAATTGTTTCTGGTCATGGAGAAATTTGCTTCACATAACTTTAATGCTAAGTGTTTCTGGTAATGGCTATTGCAAAATTTGCTTTCCACCAATTGACTTGTAAATTCTTCCGTTGTATATATGAAGCAATGTTCACCTTGCTGACAAATTTCTAAGCACATCAGGCCTGCCACAACATTTCTTCCACTTCCGCTGTGATCCACAAGAGCAGCTGTCATTCCGCCCTTGTTTCTGCCATGTGACAGCCATCTTTCCATTTGCATTCAGGGTTAGAGGGCTTCCTTGTTCAGTGTGCAAAGATTCTGAGCTCAAAGCCCTCTTTCTTCCATTGGATGTTACTTCCTTTTCATTCGAAGGAGAACTCTCTAATCCATTCTTCTCTGCACTCTGATTTTGTCCTACAAGCATTCCAGACTGACCTAATATTGGCTTGCAACCATGTGCATCAAACTGACCATCACCAGAGATCCCATCCCCCGCTGCAGTTTTGTGCACTGCTGTAAAGCCATTTGCACTACAATCATTCTTCTGCGCAGCCTTAGGCTGGGTTACATGCTGTGACCTGGTTCTCCTATCCAGAAAACCAGGAGCAAATAAGGGCTTTGCTTTTATGGTGCTTCCTGTTTGTCTCTTGGCTGCTTCACATGAAGCTATTGTCTCGGCTCTGGGACCCATGTCAAGCTCAGTAAAGACAGGAGTCACCACCTTTGACACATCTGCCGCTGTACAAGAATTTTCATGTGAAGAAACATCTAAATGAGTTCTAGAATCCACATCAAACTGAGCAGAAGTTGAGGTCACCAACTTCGCACCATCACCATGCAAATAAGGGTCTTTGCGTGAGGAACACTCTCCACTTGATGTAAATGAATGATTTTTACCATCTTGAGAGGAAATAGAACCAGTCACAGGAGACAAACTTGAAGGTCTATTCAAAAAACCTGGAGTAAATATAGTCTTTGGATTTACAGCTTTCTTTGCTCGTGTACTGATCGGTTTACCATTACTGCAGGTAGTGACAATTTTGGCAGAATCTAGTGGACTAACAGAAAGTTCATTAGTAGAAGCAGAACCTTCTAACACTGCACCCTCTGTATTTTTCAGACATCCATTCTGCTCATTTTGACATGAATCACTGTGTTCCTTTATGTGCTGGTGAGCGAATGACCTTAATTCTGATGTAGAATCTGCAAGACCCTCCACCATGCCATCCTCAATAGGAAATCCCTCTGCATCTCTAGTTGATTCACACGACATTACATCATTATCTGTTGCTAATGTCAAATTAAATTGGGAGTCAACAACGTCTTTATCCTTATTGAGTATTCTTGGTTCTGCCGCTGATGACTGAGCAGCAATGCATGGCATGTCAGGATGAGAATCATTCCTAATCGCTTGCCTGGAAAAAGAACCTACCTGTTTATGAGGTTCATCCCCCACATCATTGTCTCTCTCCATCATATCAGCTTCAGAAATATTGTCAATCTTTCCAGCCTGACCACATGAATCCCTGTAGTTCAGAATAGTTCCATGTTGATTTTCGTATGCAACTGTAGGCAGGCAGTCATGAACAGATGAATTCAGAGAAGCATCACCATTATCACAAGAAAATGGTGATATATTCACAGTAGGTGGAATACGTTGTGAAGAATTATCCACAATACCATTTATAGCATCATCGTTAAGAAAACCATGGAAGTTGTCACTGGAATTTTCAGTTGAGAGTTGTGTTACTTCATAGCCACAATCCATCTTTTCTGGGCCAACTACATCTAAATCACGGTTCTGAATGGTAGAAATCCTGCTTGTATCACTTTCAGTCAAATCACTGTTCCTCGGGGTATCTAAATATGAATGCTTTGAGGCTGAGAAACTGCAATCTCCATTATCTAACCTATTGCGAGGGAAGAAAACCAAGCCTGCCAATGGATCGAATGAGATGCCTCTTTCATTTATATTGTTCACAGGCAGGCTCTGCTCCATTGCCACAAGAGAAGGGCAGGAAGAACTCCTATTCAAGCATGTGTTCAGTGGCTTGGCTTGAGAAAGGAGAGAATGAACTGTATTCAGGCTCCTTTCTCCAACATTCGTCGATGACTCTTCTGAACAACTTGAATTACCAGTTAGCAAACCTGATCCTTTGGATGTCACATCTACAGGAACCATATCCACGTCACAACTACTCAAAGATACTGTAGCTAACTCTGACGACTGCATAATTCTTAGCTCATCACTGCTTGTAAGGCTGCCCAAAACTTCAATCTTTTCAATGGTAGCTTCGTGTCCATTACCAAGGTTGCTCCTGAGGGGTTCCACCACTTCAAAGGGACTGGATAGATATCTATCCGTCCTACAGGATGTAAAATGAGATTGATTGTGAACAAGAGATGTACTTTGATTAAAATCATATTCTGCTACTTTTTTAACTGCCGAGGTAGGGCTATCAGCAACAGCCGCGGGGGGTCGAACAGATACTCTGTCACAAGAGGCAAAAAGTTGTAATCTTAAATCAGAACCTTAAAATTGCTACAAGGTAATAAATAAAACAAAGTAGGATCTTCTGTGCCAATAATGTGCTATGCAACAAAATCAAATCTGAAAAACAATCATCAAGAATTCAACAATAAGTTAAAAACCAGATTCCAGAACCACCAAATCATATGGCATTTTTTTTTGCAGAATGCAAGGAAAATATTAGACCAATATAGAAGTAAAATTTCATTTTATTCTGAAAAGAAAATATTTGTAAAATTACCATGCAAGAATTCAATTTCAGAAGGAAGAGACACATCCCTTCTTGCATATATTATGAAACAACATGCATAGACTCACCTACTGTATAGAAGCATATAAGCTCTTTCAGACAATACGTCCTCTAGATCAACTCTCTTAACCTGTAAACAAAACAGTTCCATAAGTACTGACTGAAGTCTCAAACTACAGCAAGGAAAGATAACTTTGCTGCATTAAGGTACACAGTGGATCAAAACTATGAACTTCCTAGGATCTGTGGCTGATCATGAAAGCTGTACTTACTTTGAAGTCATCTATTCTATACCATGATCCATGCAGGTCCTTTACATAACAAACATAATGCCCAAAAAAGGAGGCATTAAGCATATCGACATGCACAACAACAGCATAAAGCTTGTATATATGCAAACCATTTCCCTGCCCACTCACGTAAGGTGACAAATCCAGTGTTTCAGGGAATGTTACCCTCTTGTTCAACTTGCCAAACCTCCCAGTCTGCATCTTCATAAAATATTATTGTAAGAACTAAAGAGTAATGTCCATAAAAAAGTCACAACTGTATGAACCAGGATAACATTAGTACAATGTGCAAACATGGAATAAGTTATGGTGGCAAATAGAACCTGAAATCGTTTCAGTGCAATTGTAAGAATATTAGGAGCCTGATGGACAGTAAGTTGTTTCAATGCCTTCACGTAAGCATCACATCTGCAATCATAGTAAGGTAATAATCATTACTATTTTTCAATGAATAAAAGGATTTGCATACCTTACTCATTGTCATAATCACAGCTGTAGGGGAAAATATCATACTATATCAATTTATAAAGTGTTGTTGATAGAAAAAAACCTCAATGATAGAATAAGGTGAAGTTTTACAAAATGGCCTAATTTGTAAAACTAAGCCTTGTTAACTAAGACATGTATCGTGTGTGTCTAGTGACAAAAGGAATTCCAGAGATTTCACTACATCTCAAAACTCTTGCAGTGAGATACTAAACATCCATGAAAACATGCAACATCCAAGTGCTCCACTTTACGCCACGCAGCAGGGAAAGGACCATGGATGATTTTATCGAAATAAACGATAAGGACCATGGATGATTTATGGAAATAAACTGGTTAAACTTAACATTCTAAATAAAGTCCCACAACTTATGTAAGTGCCCAGGCAGAAACAGGGCAACGGTTTAATTAAGGCCTCAAATAATAAGTTTGAAGGGTACCTCAAATAACAAAAGGAATTTCACCAGGTTTGGCTACAGTTCAAGCCTTCAAAGGTAACAAATGTCAAATGCCCATGCAATTTTGAATATTTATAGATATAAAAGTGATCCCCTTTAAAACAGAACCGATGAAGCACACTCATTATTCAAGTTCTGCAATTAAGATTTTCTTCTACACACTATGGCATTAAACAAGATACATACATACTTAGCATTGTAGTTACCACAGCAGGTATGAAATCTAAATTTCTAGATCATGGGTAGAGAAAAACATACTGTCCACTCATTTAAATTATGTCAGCTCATTACTAGACACAGAAATGAGTCGTGACAAAAATCATATGCAAGAACATAAGATCTGGAAACTGGCAAGAGCCAAAAAACTTAATCCAGGTATGTGAATGTCACAAATATGTCAAATCCAGAGAACTTAAAATCATGCTTACCTTCCATATAATGAAAATTAAAATTAAAAAAAAAAAACAAAACAAAACAAATACCCCCCTCACAGTTGGACAATCAACTCACTGTCTGACTTGCATCCTCTTTTTCCATCAACAAACTTTATGTGTTCTCATTCTTTCTAAAACTTTTTGTTTTCTGCTTTAGGCTAAATCACGCGGTTCATATTCATACTTGAATTTGGCAACAATGAGTCCAGATAAAAACGCAAGTGCAAACAAATATGATCAATTTGACCATTAAGTTCTGCAAAAAGAATAAAGAAAACTATTTTTAACTTTATATCACCCTGATAAAGCATCATATATTGTTAAAAAATGTCTCACATGTGCACATACACAACACACAAACATGTAAATTACAGCCAAGGAATAAAGAAAAAAATCTTAGCAATCCTTTTACGAATTTTGTAAGAATATTTTTACTGAAGCTCTGAACCAATTAATCCAAAACTCACCATTATGTTCAACATTGAATGCCACAGTAAATTCGCCAGTGGTGGAGAATCATCGTTTAGATTCTTCATTAAGTTCACCATTGAATTGTACAGTAAATTCACCAGTGACGGATACTCATATTTTAGATTCTTTTTAAAAGTCACCTTAACCAAATGGAAAGGAAAATAGTTTTCAAATGCAACTCATCTCTTAGGTAAAAATATACATGGCGTAGTTCAGGGTATGCAGTTAAGCTCTAAGAAAACTATCTGATATATCTTAGTAATTACTCCATGCAAACTCCATTATAGCAGAACCTCAAGTCCTCCCATGAAAATACATGGATGTTTGTCATGCCTCAGTTTGGCGTTAGGTGATCTCCAAAGAGCCTATACATGATGCCATTAAGGCATTAACAAGCCTCCAAAGATCCTATATGGGATTCATTAAGAGGGTGACACAACTTATTCTGTCACCTCTATGGCACTGTGTCACACAATATCATTCAATATTCTCTATATGACCAAACTGACCACATTGACACAGAAATTGGCTTGTTCGTTGAACTCACCATCTCCACATCTTGGCAGTCCAACATTTCAAGAATTTGTGTTTGCTTCTCTAAGGAAGCACCATCATGTCACCCTTCATGAGGGTCTTCTTTACCACTTCATCTTCACCCTCCTTGAGGGTCTTATTATAGCAGATAATGCAGAATATACCTGCTGTTTGCCTTCTCTTCTTTGCTGATTTAAACTTGTTTCAACAGCAACATCATCCAGGGCCTCGTTTCAGGAGCTCTATCTCACCTGACACTTCTCAAGGAGTCTAGCCTGGCCATTATAGCTGTGTTTTTCAGTTAAATTACAGCCATATTTCTGCTGCACTAACCTTAAATTCTCAACATCTAACACCCGAAATAAAATTTTGTCCATCCACATCAACAGCAACCATCATTTTGTTATTCTTATCAACAATAAAACACCTATTATCACTCAAAATTATATAAAATTGTGGGCTATGTTCCATTATACTACTTATCGTAAGTAGGATTTTCTCCGCACAAGGAACATACTAGACGCCTTTAATCACCTTCTTAACCCTAAGTTGTACGACATTTCCCTTTCGTCAACCTTGTATTCTTCTCCACCATGCAACACTCAATATCAGACTGAGATTCATCCCCTACAAAATCAGCATAGCAATCAATATTGTTAGCAAAATGTCTAGGTGCCCTTGAATCAACATAGCAATCAACCTTACCACTCTTTGAATTGTTTTTTTCAGGCAATGAACACATAGACCTTTTCCTCCTGTGTGTTCAGCCACATTAATTGTTAACATCTTTTTCTCTAGATTGATCATTGGAAGAATGCTCTTGGCAATGCTTTTCACCCCACAACCACTTCCTGCAAACTATACTACTTATATGCCCTAATCTTCCACAATAAAAGCATTTGATTTATTTTCTATGCTTCCTTGACTGGGAAATGTTACCATCATTATCTTTGCTCTATTTACCAACCTTACTTGTAGACTTTGTTGCAAGTACTAACTCATAAGGGTCAACCCCGCGACTATTCCTAAATTGTTTTTCCATTTCAACTTGTTGCACAAGCTTAGTGCTCAACTGCTAAAATGCCATATCTTTATTTGTTGGAATTTCCATGCACCCCAAGTCTGATCTATGCCTAAGCTAGGAACATAAACACAGTGGATGCCCAACAAATTTGCACACCGGGATATAACAGCAATGAGATCAATAACAGTACACAAGAATTTATAGCCCAAAAGCGTTTCCTATTTGTCCATTAATAAAAAAACCTTATGGCTCCCATACTAGGTATCATGGCCCTTTACAAACCCCTGTACAATGCCAAAATAATACAAAATACCTGGGCTGAGGCTAAGTCCTTTTAGCCCTCATCTACCCTTGATCCTGGCTGTCCTTTGACACCAAATTCATCAGCTGTCTGCTGCAACACAAAGGGCATTCCTTTCCCTCCTCAAACTGCCCAGCCAACTCCTTTAGGCTCACAGTTAACCTCTGCCCACCTGGTAGCTCCACTGACAGCTTCTTAAGCCTAGGTTTATTCCATTAGCTCACAGGCTTCTGCTGTACCATAATTTTCACCACAGCCAGCACTTGTTTAGCACTCCTAGTCCAGCAATCCCTTTGCTGTCCAACACAGGCCCTCCTTCTACACTTTGGCAGCCTCAACACAAACCACAGCCTCCTTGGACAGGCCCAGATAGAGCTTCAGCCACCTCCAAAATGCTACTGCGGGTACCCTATAGGCTGCAGCCCTTACCAGACCACAGTCCAACCCTTCCACAGGGTTTGGACCTCCTTCAAATGCCTTCGGATGCCCTGCTTCAGGTTGTGGTCAGCCTTCTCCTCCTCAGCCTGCCTGTCCTCAGTTCCTGAGGCCCTCGGCCTTTCCAAACAGACCCTTATTCCTTGCGGATGGCCTTAACCAGGCCTTAAACCAGCCTCGGCCCTTCCAGCTCAGCTTGGCTGTCTTACTACAGGCTGCTGCCAGCATCCTTGTGGCTGTGGCCTATTCTAGGGACCAATGTCAGCCCTTGCCACAACAGACCTCAGCTCACTTGCTGGACACAACCTTAACTCGGCCTCCTTGAACAGATCTCCCCAACTCGGCCTTTCCTCTCTTGGCTGTGGCTCCTCTTGTTTGACTCTCTTGCTCACAAATGAAGTCCTTCTCACTTGTGATTTAGCCTCTCCTTTGGCTTCCAATATATACCTTTCCATTAGGTGACTTAGGAGCCCTCTTTGTCTTTCAAGAGGCCCCATTACACCACTCAACAACAAATTAGAATACTAAATTAGTTTCCTTGGGTTCCAAGCCCACTCCTTTGGGTATTGTTGTCACACGGAATGTCTAGACACTGCCACAACGGCCCAGATCGGGGGCTGTCACCCTGATTCCCAATCTCTCCATTTAAGTTGTCTCCCTATAGTAGACTAAGGGGGGTAGATCCTGTGGAAATGGAATGAAGGAAAACTAGTTGGAAACCAACCAGTTCGGGAGACCTAGTTAAGCGACCAAATACTTGTATTAGATCTAGCAAGATTAAATATTCGATTAGATTTAGACGATCGATACCAGTGCCTTGTGGAGTCAACTATCTTGCTAAGGATTTAGAACCAAGTACTTGATGAGAAATTGCCACTCGAATGAATAACTCTCCTATATGCAATGCAGATCCTAAGACTAATGTGAAGTACAAGAACCTTGGTTAATTTTAGTTAAATGTCTATTCTAAGTTTAAACCCTTCGATCCTTTCTATATTGAGCTTGAATTCGTAGTAAATGGCAGTGAGAAGTTAAGGTGAAGCACATTAAGGTGTGATTAATGATACCTCTCCTGAAAATCTAACGTACCCGGTGCCTCCAGCGCCGTAGAAAGCTATGGCTCTGATGCCTGCAAGATCACTGTTTTAAGTACTACTAAAACTAGGCTTCTCAAGCAAAGATGGATGGATACCTATCTTTCTATCGACCAAGCTTATGATTGGAAGTAAATTTTAAATATGCAACGCTAACTTAATATGCAAATGCACAAGATAATGGGATGCGATTTAGTGAAATGTGATGTTAAAAACCCAAAGCACTTAGATTACAAATTATTTGGTTTGACCACTAAGTACTTTAGCGAAAATGACAATTATGAAGATGCCAAAATTTTCCCAATTGAAAGATATACAATATGTATCCACAATAGAGTGCTTAAGAAAATATATCGATCGCAATTACTTGAAAGTTTCCCCAAACTTAAATATTCAAATAGAGATCCAATAATTCAAGTAAATTAAACAAGAGTCGATTAAACAATGGACGATTAAATCGATAACAAACATTTTAAAATCCCATGTCAATTATCATCAAACACAACTAAAGCATATGAAAGAAATTACCACTTAAATCTCAATAATTAATCATCAAGAAATACCATGATATTTTCAATGCTAAATAAACACTTCGTCAATTCCGAATTTAAATGATTTTCTTATGTATTCCAATCCAGAAAATTTAATTTTTTCCTATAGTCAAAATTTTCTAGATGTTTAAAAATTTAATTTTACTTTTGACTATAAAGAAATTTAGGCCTCTCCCTTAATTAAAAACTCCCTTTGACACTTAGGACATTAACAATTTAACACCTTAACAATTGCTCCAAAACTCCAAGATCACTTCAAACATAACATACAAAAAGAATAAAAAAGGAATTTTAAAAATTTATTAATGTTAAAGGTTAATGGAAGATTTTTTGAATTTTTTTTTTTTTTTTAATATTTTACAAAAGTCAAAAGTTAATAAAATTCTGAATTTTCGATTTCAAATCTTTAAAAGTTAATAGGATTTTTAATTTTTAATTTTTTTTTCAAAGTTACAAGTTAAATAAAAAATTTGATTTTGAAATTTTTTAAAAATTAAAAGTTAATTAGAAATTTTTTATTTTAAATCTTTTTTAAAAAGTCAATAAAAAAAATTGATTTTAATGGAGGGCTAAGGCCCAAACCAAACTAAAATCGAACCTTATGAAAAATGAAAACGACAAGTTTTAATATTTTGCTTTGATTTGAGTTAGGGTTAGGTATGGAGCGTGAACGGGCCAGCGAGAAGAGAGGTGGCCGACCAAAGGAGATGAAACACAGCAGCCTGCTGGAGGACGTGAGGAGAGAGCAATGCAAGGGGAGGTAACCAGGGGATGAAGGGAGGAGTTGTAGCTGCGAGGAGGAGGAGTTGACTGAACGCAAAGGACAGGAGCGCGAAAAATCAAGGGTTAAGGGAGCGGGAGGCTACGAGAAAGAAGAAGAGGCCCTAGCAAGAAAACGAAAGGAGGGGGGACGCAACAATGAAGGACCGTGAGGAAAGAAGACACGCGCCAGAAGAAGGAAGAGCAAGAGTTGTGAGTTAGAAAGAAAAGAACAAGAACAGGTAGAGAAGGAGAGAAAAATGTGAGCAGGAGGTAGAGGGAAGAGGGAAACGAAAAACGTAAGGCCCAAACCAAACTAAAATCGAACCTTATGAAAAAAAGCGACAAGTTTTAATATTTTTGGTTTGATTTGAGTTAGGGTTGGGTAAGGAGCGTGAACGGGCCAACGAGAACAGAGGTGGCCGACCCAAGGATATGAAACGCAGCAGCCTGCAGAAGGACGTGAGGAGAGAGCAATGCAAGGGGAGGTAGCCACGGGATGAAGGGAGGAGTTGCAGCTGCAAGGAGGAGGAGCTAACTGCATGCAATGGACAGGAGCGCGAAAAATCAAGGGTTAAGGGAGCAGGAGGCTACAAGAAAGAAGAAGGGGTCCTAGCAAGGAAACAAAAGGAGGGGGGAACGCAACAATGAAGGACCATGAGGAAAGAAGACACGCGCCAAAAGAAGGAAGAGCAAGGATTCTGAGTTAGAAAGAAAAGAACGAGAGCAGGTCGACAAGGAGAGAAAAATGTGAGCAGGAGGTAGAGGGAAGAGGGAAACGAAAAACGTAACAATAGAAAATGTAGGTAGAGGATGGAGGTTAGAGAGGTGTCGACGCAACAAATAAGGAAGAAGGGAAGATGACTGCGTGCAGAGGAGGAAGAAACGCGGGAATGAGAAAGGATACGCAAAGAAAAAAAAATGCAAAGGAGAAAAAACCCCTTTAAATTTTCCAGAATTTTATCTCAAACATTTCCAGATCTGAAAATGAATTTTCTATGAAAAAATAACCCCATATCTAAAATTTAATTGAATGATCTCGAGGGAAATTTCCTACAAAACGATTTGCGTCCCGAGACAAGATCTTACCCTCCAGGGCCTTTGAAAAACCCTCAAATCCACACCTACACAAACGAGAAAAAAAAACCTAGAAACCCAACACATATACAAAAATCTAAAAATAAAACCTCGATCCCAGGTTAGAAATCAAAATCTAAAAATTCTAAATATTTACACATTTAAAATATAGATCTATACAATATATATACAAATCTATATACAAGGGTTGCGAATCTTTCAGATCTAGGGAGTGTGAGTCCAACTCTACTCCCAGATCTGAAGATCTAAGGCTCTTACTAGCCAGATCTATCAATTTTTCCACAAAATATTTAAAGGATTTTTTGTTTTTAGAGAGATACTAGCCCAAAACTACCTATTAATTTTGGACAACTAGGTGAGTTGTTCGGGCATGTGCAAGATACCACCATGATACTCTGTGATAACCAGAGTGGGATTCGGTTGTCCGAGAATCCCGTGTTCCACGATCGATCCAAGCATATTGATATCAGGTACCACTTTATCCGGGATATGGTACAGCGAGGCGCTGTAAGGCTCGATCATATAGGAACTGATGAGCAAGTCACAGATATTCTCACAAAGCCCTTGGGGAAGGTCAAGTTCCTAACACCTTTCGTGAGAATCTTGGAATCGTGGAACGAGCCTATGCTGAGGGTCTTGTTGGACGATGAGCTCTGGGAGCTCTGGGGGGCTTTGGGGATAGCTTCTCGTAGCTATAAGCAACCACAGGGCTAGGCTTGCCGAACCTTGTTGGTGTGCTTCTTCCCCACCGTTATGATGTTGAGTTGGTTCACCTCTCATGATCTGTGCCCCATATGCATCCTACCCATTAAGTCCCAGACTCATGGGAAGTACCTCTCATTTGGCCAATGAGGTGGGAAAAGCTAGAGACCAGTAGCAAAGACCGATGGACGCATCAGAGATTGTCATACTCTCTATGTCTAGGATGGCATGTGTCCAACCACTTGATCTGGGATCAAGTCTAGTGAGGTTTCGGAGGTCAGGGAAACCAACTTCGGGTTGGTATGTGACTGTTTTGAGTCCTATAGAGGTTTCGGAACTCTAGGCTGAATTTGTCAGTCGGGAATGATGTCTTTGTGACTGACTGTCTTTTGTTCTGAAATAAAGAAGCCAGCAAAGCAAGTTACGGCAGGATGACGCACGATGTTTGGATAGCATAGGTGGATGGAGTTCTCCCTAGTTGAGAGGGAGTGTTAATTCCAAACTATGTCCAAACTCCATGTTGTGATGCTCAGCTGAAGATGCCGATATTTTTATTAGATTCCTCTTTCGGAGAGGTGCAAGATCGATCTAAAGATCATCTTGATTCGATGAGCAAAACATTTATTTTGAATTAATTCCACTTATGTGCAAGGTTGGCCAGAATTGAAATGTAAACTTGAAGCCCCAGCAGATGTGTCACACAACCTCACTGATGGATATATATATAGGTCAACGTTGGAGGTCATTTTCACTCATCACATCATCACACATTCTCTCTCATCATCTAATTCGTTCGATCACCTTGGAGGCTCTTCTTCTCTCACACGTGGGAAATTTCAGCGAAGGAAGATTTATGTTTTGACCTAGGGTTTCAGCGCAGATTTGACCAGCGTTGACTTTGGTCAACGTATGGTCAAACTGACCCCAAACTTGCTCAAAATTATGATTTCTAAAGTCAGCATTTATTGGCACAAAAATCGAGGTTGATCGTTGACTTTGACTGAGCTACGTTGAATTTTTGCTGATGATGTTTTATGTTGACCGTTCACTGGGACAACGTTGACTTTCGTTGACTATGGGTTGACTGATATAGTTGTCCGAGAGGATTGTGTGACACTTCTGGTTGGATGACCGTATTGAGACTTTGTTGGTTGAAGCATCCTGTTGACCATTGTAACGCACCACAACACATATTTTGTTGATCAAGTCAAGTGTAAATTTTTGGCTTGTCTTCTGTCGATCTACCAGTATGTTCTATCAGCATTTTACTTTCTTGTTTATGTCATTGTTGTTTGATATTGAGGATAAAAGTAAAGTTGCATCAACCATAGAACATCTACGAAAATTTACATGGTATCAGAGCTGAGGTGAAGACAAGGCCCAAGTTTGCAGCAATCACCGAAGAAGAGCATGGGTACCTCAAACTATAATGGCTTCAAAGTTGATGACAAATTGACTGGGAAGGAAGACTTCCATGCCTGGAAGATGACTTTAGATCTTATGTTGGAAGACCAAGATGTCATGGACTATGTGCATGGTAAAATCCAAGAGCCTCCATCCACTGCACCTACTGCCACCAAGTCAAAGTATAAGAAGGGGGAAATTAAAGCAACGCTGGTGATCAAGGACCCAATTCCTAAGAGTCTGGTTGCCTACATCTCTGAGCTAGGCACATCCAAGGAGATGTATGATAAGTTGGTCAACATGTTCAAAGCC
Source organism: Pinus albicaulis (assembly GCA_034641835.2). Classification (NCBI taxonomy): domain Eukaryota; kingdom Viridiplantae; phylum Streptophyta; class Pinopsida; order Pinales; family Pinaceae; genus Pinus; species Pinus albicaulis. Next base: position 60,004,540 of record CM076578.1, on the reverse strand, counting down.
AACAATGCAAATCAAGTCCTTTTGTTCAAGAACCAACTGAAGAATCTAAAGAAAGGCGGGGATAAATCCGTTCAACCATATTTTCTAAAACTGATTGAAATCAGAAATAATCCTCTGGCCATTGGGGAGACAATAGCTGATCGAGAAATGGTTCTCAACACTTGGAGGTCTCTCCTCCGAATGGCATGTATTCAATACTACCATTCTCAATTGTTAGCCATCAGTAAATTTTTGACTGAAGCAAATGATGGCTAAAATAAGTCTCAAGCCTTCAAGAGATAATTTCCTATGAAAATCTATCGTCTTATGATGTTCTTTATCCTTGAGATTAATCTTCACTGTTGTTTCACTATAAAACCCTCAAGGACCTTGCTTTTTATAAAGAAAACTGTCTTTTATGGCCTAATTTCCATCTTCTTCTCCTCCATTTTTATCCTCAGATTCCCATTCATATCATTTATTTTTTCCCTTCATAACCCCTTCCTCCCTTCATTTAACTTCCAAAAGTGTCAAAATCCTCTTTTCCCAGTGGACTTCCTCCAACCTGGTAGAGTGTATCAACTCTAAACCCAATCGTGATAACTTCCTTGAAACTCTTCTTCCAGATGCGCACCTTCCCATCAATGAATGCCACATTGAAACTTTTGTCTACCAGCCCAATCCAGATCCACCACACTACCAGCCCAATCGGCATCAGTATATCCATGGAGTCTCAAACTCCCAGCAGTGTATCTCAGCCCATGGTTGATTGTGCCACGAAGATATCTCAATTGATTCTTGGCACCAATCCAGTGAATGTGATGAGGGTCAACCATGTGTTGACTCAAAGTTTTTACTGCAAAACATACGTCTGGGAGTACACTAGGAACATCAGGTCCCCCACGAGTTGTCAATACTCGATAGGATTTGCTAGCACAGGCCCAACAACATTTCCACACAACTTCTTAAAGTTGAGTTCCATCGATGTCAACACAAACTTACAGTCCACCATACCAAATCTCTCCAGCAGGTTCATGACATACTTTCCTTGAGAAAGGAAAATCTCGCCTGGCCTCTACTAGACCTCCAAGCCTAGGAAATAGTGCATCAGTCCTAAGTCTTTCATCTCAAACTCGAAAGCTAGCGCCCTCTGACATTGATGAATGAGAGGGTCAACACCTATCAGGAAGAGATCGTCCACATATAGAACCAGAATGAGAGGCCTTTCTCTATCAACCTTAAAATAAAGGTTCAGATCAGCATTACTTCGAGTGAAGCCAAGCTTCATCAAGTAGCTATTTATCCTCTCGTACCAAGCCTTGGGGGCTTACTTCAACCCATAGAGGGCTTTCTTCAACTTGCATACATAGATGTCTCTATCTCGGACTTCGAACCCCAGAGGTTGCTCCACATACACCTCTTCCTTTATAGATCCATGCAGAAAAGCGGTCTTCACATCCTTTGATGGAGACTCCATCCTTGCGTTGCAGCAAGGGCAATAATAGATTGGATGGTGGTATAGCGGGCCACAAGTGCAAATATATCATCATAATCTATGCCTTATTTTTTAGAGAAGCCTCAGGCAGCAAATCCTGCCTTGTACTTTTCAGCACTTCCATCAGATCCATGCTTGATCTTGTAGAGCCATTTCGAGGTGACAACAGATTTGTCCTCCGGTCTCGGGACTACTTCCCAGACATCATTTTTCATAATGGACTCATATTCTTCGTGCATAGCATCCTTCCAAACTTGATGCTTTACAGCTTCTTCAAATGATCCAGGCTCAGATTGTACTATCGTACTCATGGCTGCTAGATACCCTTGGTATCTCTTCAGCTTCTTGCTTTCACGGAATGTCCCCCTCAGGGCAATATGTCTCTCGGCATTTGCGAGAGTATCTCTGATCCATGAGGGTCGTCTCTTATTTGAAGGAGGTAGATCAATAGGATCCATAGGTCCTTCAACATCGGGTATCAGGTCATTCTTCGGCTCTTCCTGCTTCCCTGCTTCCTCATCTTCTTTGTCTTCCTTGGAGCTAGCAACATCTTCATCGAAGGTGACATCGTGGCATATCTCCACTTCACTTTGACCAAGCACATAAGATTCTATATGCCTTCGAAGTTTCACTGTAGCCCACAAACATTCCCTTCTTTCCAAAAGCATCCATCTTGCTTCTCCTTTCTTTCGGCACATGAAAGAAAATAGGACAACCAAAAACTCTAAAAAGAGAAACATCAGGTTTCTTACCAGAGAAGACTTCTTCGAGAGTTTTGGAGTCCAGAGCGAAATGCGGGCATCTATTTTGAACATACACAACAGTATTCACAGCTTCTCCCCATAGAAACTTCGGAAGACCTTGGTCACATAGCATGGCGCGGGCAACTTCCACAATAGTCTTGTTCTTTCTTTCAGCAACACCATTTTGCTCAAGAGTGTACGCAGTTGTGGTCTCCCTCTTAATGCCAGCTTCTCTACAAAAGTCTTCAAATTCATTTTTAAATTTGGGCATCCCTGTCACCACCTTCAGCAAAACCTCTAGTGCCACAACTCTGTTTGAAGAGTTGTATCATGTGACATAGCCCCCAATGGACTTCCTCTAACCTAGTAGAGTGTATCAACTCTAAAACCAATAGGAAGAGCTTCCTCGAAGTTCTTCTTCCACATAAGTACCTTTCCATCAACGAATGCCACCTTGAACCCTTTGTCTTCCATTGCCGAAATGGACAGAAGGTTCTTCTTCAAATCAAGTACGTACAACACATCTTGTACTCAGAGCACTTGACCTTGAGATAGGTGAAGGGTCACAGTCCCTGTCCCTTTCACGGGATAGGTGGCATTATCTCCAAGGATAATTTCCAGATTAGTATCCTTCTCAACCAAATCAGAGAGCTTCTTTATAACCAGTGAGGTGCCTTCAAGCACCACTATCAATCAACCAGACATCCAGGGTGTTGGGTGGAGATGCAGCACAGAGGGCAGATACAAGAATAAATTCATTTCTCTTATTATCAACAACATTAGACTCATCGTACCTAGAAGTTCTTGACCTCTTGAAAGATTGCCCATTTCCACTACGATCAGAGGGAGCCTTCCTTTTTCCTTTGAACCTGTTGTTCCTGCCATTCCCTCTCGAGTTGTTGTTGTCATCATCCCTGGGAGAGTCCCTTCTATTAGGGTCACTCTCTTGCATAGTGACCAGTCTTGTTACAAGTGTAACATCTTCCCTTCCTTCCTTTGGGCCCTGCTCTTCCATGGTTTTGATTTCTCGGGCCACCGTTGTTTTTCATTTTTGTATGAGCGGCGAAGGCAGTGGGGTCACTTCCATTTTCATTAGAGGCACATTCCATCATTCTTGTTTCCTCTTGAGTGTATCTCGTCAATATTTCATCAAAATCAGGAATCACATTATTATTAAGAATAGTGGTATTGAATACATACCAATCACGGGGGAGACCTCCAACAGCAATAGGAACCATCCCTCGATCAGATATTGCTTCCCCAATAGCTAGGAGGTTATTCCTGATTTCAATGAGCCTCATAAAATAGGATTGAATAGATTCATCCTTGCTCTTCTTGATATTCTTCAATTGATTCCTGAAGAAAAGGATTTGATTAGCATTGCTAGCCCTAAACATGCTCGCCAGCTTATCATACATCTCCTTAGATGTGTTCAGCTCAGAAATGTAAGCAACCAAGTGCTTATAAATAGAATCCTGGATAATCATCTTTGCTTTGATTTCCCCCTTTCTATACTTCGTCTTCGTGGCAGTAGCTGCATTTGATGGAGGCTCTTGGATCTTCCCCTGCACATAGTCCATGTCTTGATCTTCTAGCACCAAATCCAAGGACATCTTCCATGCATGATAATTAGACTTATCAGTCAATTTATCACCAGCCTTGAAACCCTTGTAGGTTGAGGAGGCCATTTGTCCTTGATAGGATTTCTTCCTTCAGTGATTGCTTCTAACACAAGCTTGTACTTTGTCTTCAACTCAGCTCTGATACCATGTTAAATTTAGATAACCATGGTGTTCTATGCTTGATGCAATTTTACTTCAATCTTTCTTAGGCTCGATACAATATAGCAATCACATAAACATAAAAGTAAAATGTTGATGGAACACAATAATAGATCAACAAAAGACAAGCCAATAATATAGATCAGATTTACAATTCCTTTTATCTAGCAAAGATATGAGATATTGTGCGTTACGGCAGTCAACAGGATGCTTCAGCTAGCAAAGTCTTTCTCAGTCAGCCAATCCTCCAAGTGTCACACCCACATCCCTCAAAGATAGCTCATCACAAGTCAACGTTGGTCAACCCAAAGTCAACGCAGAAAAGTCAACGCATGACAACAACTGAAAGTCAACGCTACAAATTAGGGCTTCAGTCAAACAACTCAGTTTTGCTCGATTTTAGTGCCCAACAGTACTGCCTCTCAAAATCGGAATTTTGGCAGAGATTTGAGATCAAACGACCAAGGGTTGACCACGGTCAACGTTGGTCAATGTTGCAACAACAAGCCCTAAACAGATCCGCAGAAAACAGCCCCTCTAGCTCTGCACGTGTGAAGGGAAGAGGCCTCCAAAGGCTATCGAACCAATCAGATCACAATGAGAGATGTGTGATGAGTTGATGAGAAAATGACCTCCAAGTCTCTCCAATTTATATCCATCAGTGAGGGTGTCTAACACATCTATTAGGCATGTGAGCCTACATTACAAATCTGGCCGACCTTGCACATGTGTGGAAACTAAATTCAAAATATATGTTCTGCTCATCCAATCAAGATGATCTTTAGATCAATCTTGCACCACTTCGAAAGAGGAATCCAACAAAAATATGACCATCACCATATGAGCAGTGCAACATGGATTTTGGACCTAGTTGCCCAAAATTAACAAGGTCCCTGGTTGAGAGGGAGCCTGGTGATAAGTTTCTTGCTTGGAAGAAACTTGAAGTATGTCCTTCCTGAGTTAAGAGGGAGTGGCATATATGATTCTCTAATACATGTGTCATGCACTAGACTAGGACTAACAAGCGTAAGTCTCAATGAAGGCCATGTGGAGAGAATGGATAGACGCATCATTATGATCTTCACTTGGGAAGACAGAATGGCGGATTGGGTAATCATCTGGCATTCGATACTCTTTGAGAATGTGATATGGCATTCAAGATAAGAGTAGTCGAGGACCGATATTCTTTGACGGTCGACTACCCAAGAGAAGAATAGTCCAACAAGGTCATACTCTGGGGACACCTGGGTGGAGTATGTACCTTCGAGAGAGAATGACTTTGGTGTCTATAAGTCATGTGTCTCGCTAGCATTGTAGCCCATTGTCTCGTTTAAAGATGGGGTTGTTAGTCAAGGCCTTGCACTAGGACAATGCTAGATGATATGATGTTATACAGATGCGATTACCAATCCGATTCTTCTTATGAGATTCTTCAGTTTGAAAGTGACCATGTACCTATATGAATACCTCCCTAGTTAAGAGGGAGTGTTGAAAAGTGTAACTACGATCGTTCTCCATATTGACTATGTAATTATGTATTTATGTAAAGAAGAAGACAAAGATAATAAAATGTATTTTTGTTATGCTTGCTTCATGGGTTTCATGAGCAAGATTTTTATTATAGGTCAATAGACTTCTTCTTGATGTCTATTAGGATTTGTCTTCTAGTTATAAATGTAAATTAAAAATCATTGAGTCTAGTCATCAGAATATGCCTTCAAGACCTTGCCATGAAACTATGAAGGAATGGCTCTAGACAGTGCTCATGTCTACTTCATCAACGCTGGAACATGTGCCCTCCAAGTCGGCTTAATAAACAGTGGTGAAGTCGGCCTACAAGACAGCTTGTAGGGTCGGCCTAAATCTGGACAATACACTATATATTGACTAATCTGCGATTCAATTGTGCTCAAGTATTTCGGACAGCTCTGAAGTAAAAGTGCGGATCAGTAAGTAGAAGTTGCAGTAAAGTCTGAAGTAGAGTGCGGTTAAACCTGAGGTGAGTATGCTGACATACACCTGCAATAAAAGTGGCATGAAGTCTGTAATCTATAGCAGCAAGGATTGTGACTAGTCCGAAGTGAGGAAGCAGTCGAATGACATTCTGTGATATAATGCGAAGTTAAAAGGGCTAAGGTTGATGCGTAGTCTATGGTTATACTTTGATGCAAGGGTTATGATTAGTAAACTCTGAATTGCAGTGCGAGAAAAGGAGGAAGGTAAATATGTGATTTACCTTCCTAATTACAGTACATAAGAGGAAAGTGATATATCTCAAGGGTATAAGGCTTCAAGGATATGTAAAGTAAAGGATAAGATCTCAAGTGACTTTGTCTCCAATATCTGAATAAGCGAGAAGAAGTGTTGTAACCGAGAACAGATCAAGGAAGATAGAGACCAAGTTCTCTAGTGTTGGTGCAAGTTAGTGCAGAAAAGGAGGATCAACAATGGTGGTCAACAAGAAGTAGTGACAAGGTCTTGGAGGCATTCATATGTCAAGGATTTGAGTATTGGTGATGGTACTTGTGAATTTAAAGTCTATAAGAAGAATTCCTTGTGGGTTTTACTCTCCAAGAGGGAGAGGTATTGGCCCTTGCTTGAAGAACCTATATTTGTGTCTTTTGTATTTTTGGTAATTAACTTGATGAAAGACGTAATAAGCTACGAAGAGAATATATAAGCAAGTAAAGTAAGATCAAAAGTAATTATCATGGAGAGAATTTGAATTAATCACCGCCCCTCCAAATTCTCAACAGAGTCTACTTGGTAAAGTTGCTTTGTAGAAATAATCTAGTCTTTAAAATAAGATAGATAGACCATTTTGCATATTGCTCATCCAAGCATTATCTAACATTATAATTCTTAGGTTGTCATCTTGCTTAGGTGGATCATCATGATCCTGAGAGAACCATCATTGTGCAAGGTTCTTAGGAGAAGCACTATGACAAGGTTAGTATACATTCCATGTAATGTGGAATCAATACCGGTAAAGGGATGAAGAATGCAATGAGTGAGGATGTGGGCTCATTATAAGACATAGCTAAATGATGGAATAAGCATAAGGATGCTTATTGGAAGTGACTCTTGGCTAAGATTCATGTAACATGCTTAGTATGAGAGTATGATGTTTAAAAGGAAGAATTTGACTTACTTAAGGACGTATAAAATATTAAGACTTTCTCTAGAATATGTAAAATAATGATTAACATCCAGTATAATCTCCGAAAGAAAAAGTTGTAACTTGGTAATCAAGTTTGATCCTTGGGCACTCTGATGCATTAAGGAAGATCCAAGTGGAGATGGACCATAAGGATGTTGATATCTAGACGAGAAGGTCATCCTAAGGAAGTTAGTGTATTTTTAATTATCGTTGGTTATTTGGTTAACATACTATTTTGCTACCTGGAAGAATGTTGCGGGAATACATGATGACACTTGAGGCAAGTTCGACTGTATGGATGGAAATGTATGAAGAATGTCGAGGGAAGCTCAATATCTGGTACTTGGCAACTGTGAAGTCAAGGTGTGTCCTTGGGATTGAAAGGTAACAGTACGAGAAGATACCCTAAAGGTCAAAAAAGATCACTTTCATGAAGACGCTGTTAGCAACCTATAATATAGGGGTCATAATTTTGACTTGACTATTGATAATCTTGTAAATTTGTACATACTTTGCCTTCTGCAAGTTGTATTCACATATTTTGTAAAGAAATCAATAAAGAAAGAAAAAAATCAAAAAGAGGGTAAAAAAGTCCTAAAAGAAAAATCAAAGGACTTAGAAAAAATAAAAGACTCCAAAAGAAAAATGAATAAAACATGAAAGTGTGCAAGCATAAATGCCACTACTTTTTACTTTTTGACTATGGCAAAGTGTCAATAAATGCCATAGTCCGTGATGAGTTAAACAATTTAATCTTAACTTATCATTTTTCAATTTCACTTGTTATAGATAGAGAATAATGAGTTGTCATACAGTTTAATCATGACAATTCAGTAGTTAGGTAGAGAAATAAAGTGAATCCAACAGTTTAATCTGGATTCATGGATGAAATAAGTGTAGAATTAGATAGTTTTACTTGCTTTCAGAAAGAATAAATGTTGTGAAAGTTGCTAGCTTAAATGCACCTTACTACAAAGGAAGAAAAAATGTTAGCTTGGTACACTGGGTAGGTAGAAGAAGGTGAAAAGTCTCAATGTAAATATCATTCATCATGGGCTGCAAAATAACTAACTTCCTCTTCCCATAGTCATGAAACATTCTAAACTATCAGTCAGAAAGGCTCAAGGCATTTCCTTGACTTTTGTTGGGACCGGACCCAAGGCTCTATGACTGATCAGTTGAAAGTGTAAATGTCTATATTAATCCCTAAACTCACATCATTTACCATTCATGCATTCATCCCCCTGAATAATCCTAAGTAAAACTCCAATTTTTACTTAAAGGCATTATAATTCCCATTTAATTAACTTCCTACATCATTTGAAAACATTAAGCCCTCAAAATAACATTATATCATAAGTTAAGTGATAAGATCAATGCAAATTATCTTTTGAAATTCACTTTACTTGTTATGTTTATGTATTTTGAGTAATGCAAATTATCTTTTGAAATAAACCCAAAAACCCACTTATTATAATTTTAGCCAAAGTTTATAATTCTCACATGTTTAATAAAAACCCACATTATAACCCCCTTTGGCTAAAATAAATCTTTATGTATAATCCCGCCCCTATGGTAATTAAATCACCCTAGTTTAATTAACCATATAATAAAAATATTCGAAAATCTTTTAAAACATGTTTTATATATGTTTTAAACAAAAATATCGAAGTTTTATTTAAACTAAACTTCAAAGCATAAACCCCATCTCCTTTTATATTTTCCCCTTGCCCGACTCCCTAACCGAAGGTTAAAACCTTAATTTGAGTTAAAATCTGCAATGCATACCCCTTATTCCCCTAACTTTCAATCTTAACCTCGGTTAAATCCCCGTTGAAAACCCCTCTTGATCGTTTTTTCATTGAAAAAGTCAATTTTTTATGTATAGTTTCGCCAAATCCTTTTATATCATCGAGATTAATGTCAGCCCTCCGATCCCATTTATCCATTTGATCCAATGATTAAAAATCAACGCGACAGATTAATACACTTCCATCCCTCCCCCATCGCGTTGAATTATAACCGTAGATCTTTTATTTATTTCCAAGATCCTGTGGCTCAAAATGAACCTGATGACTTACCTTTCCCCGCACATTTCCTTTTGATCGTGACCGTTCGCTTTCCAAAGCAAGGTCTGACGACCGATACCTCATATCGCGCCCAAAAAGTAATCGACCAAAGTTTTGGAAAAGTCGCGCAATATAGGTTGTTTTCCGAAACCACCTTATGTCGACGTGTCCTAATATAATTGGATCGCGTTCAAAAAGCGATTTACCGCTTACCACTCTGGAGCTGCGCAAATACCACCCAATGGTATTCCGAAACCACTGCCGCCCAACCTATGGTTTAATTATAATTTGACTATGGTTTAAACTATGGTTAATTCATAAAAACTTATGATTTTCAATGAATTTTCACCTATTCGCGCTTTAAACCTGTAAAACCTCCGTAGAGCCTATTTTCGTCGAATTTTCACTATTATGCGCCATTACACTTTGAGACCCTGTGCAGAGCCCTTTTCACCATTTTCAAACCTACCAGCGCCATTTTCAAGCCATTTTCCTTGCAATTCAACCACGAAGAGCCAAAGTACCCTCTGATAGACCAATTCAGCAGAATTGAAGACTGCGCGCAACCGTGAAACGTCTTCGACCACAATTATACCTTTTAAAGGTATTTTTCGTCAAACTTATCCACAGAAACTTCAATTCCAAAAGAAAAAGCACCAATTTTTCAATTATTGCTTGTAATTATCTGAATTACTCACCCAGAAATTGCAAAAAACATCCAAAGTACAGGGGAAACTCTATCACATTTTCCCCAGAATCCCTCATTTCCGTTTTTTGCAAGTTTTATCCATACCCTGGTCATTTCAAATGCTGGAATTGATCATAATCTTTCTTCTGAGCATTAAAACCCTCTTTTCATCTGAAACTTTGCTCAGAACCCTATTTTACCAGATATATTCTCCAAAAATCCCTTGTTTCTAACAGAAGAACTCAGCAAACAGTCTAAGCTTGCTCTGTTCAATTAAAAAATGACAAAAAAACAAGTAACCCCCAAATCAGGAGGTCCAAAACCTCAGAGGAAAGCCTCTGCTAAAATCCCTCAGCCTGAGTCCTCTAAACTTGATAAACCAACTCCTGCACTCACTGTTGATTCCTCATAAGTTGTCAGGCCTGTCCAACCTCCAGTGACTTCACAAGAAAATAGTCCTCTGGTTGACCTTGATTACAGAATATTGGACCCTTCAGTAGAGTTCAATTTACTTGATGTCTATAACTGGTGTTTTGGCAAATCAGTAGAAAAAGGTGATAAAGATATACCAGTCTGGGATTCCAATCTGCCAAAATGCATTGTCCCTCTTACTCATTCAGCCACTGATTTTGTCAGATTGTGTCATTCCTATTATCTTCCAGACCAAAGGTGTATTGTCAATAAAGATAGAGAGGTTATATTTTACATCAATACAGAATCCATAAATTATATGTTGCAACTAAACCCTGACCCCAACGCTGCTTCATTGTCAATAGAGGATTTAACTCAGAATTACCTAGAACTTGATTTTGCTTCTAAATTCAAAATCTTCCAGACTTTTTGTCCCAAACAGGTTGATATCCCTAAGCTTAATCCTCCATTTGATACTTTTGATTTTCCAAATGAAACTAGACAGATTGTCTCCATGCTATCATTCATACTGGGATACACCAGTGATGAATTCACTGATGTGGCTATCTTAGGTTTTCTGTCTACTCTGAGTCCTGGCCAGTCTCCATCCATTGTGTACAATTTTGCCAAGTTCATTGCAGAAAACATGCACTATCAATTGTCTAGATTGTCAGAAGAAGGAGTCTTTAGATATACCTCATATCTACTTCATCTCTTTTTGTACTATCAAGCAGACAAGTTTCCTATTGAGTTTCAGAAGATAGATCCAGAAGGGAATGTACTTTCAGTTGTGTTTTGGTCCTCAATTTTGAGAAAATGGAACAGGGAATACAACTATGCAGACTTTAATGACTTGTTTTTAGTACCTGCTATGAATTTACTGAATAAAGAACAGACCCCTAGAATTAATGAAGAAACAAAAAGGATCTTACAGCTATCTGAGAGTTGTAAAACAGGAGATTGGTACTTATACAAGAATTACGAAGAGATTAGAGTATATGGTGCACTCCTGGCCCCATATAAATTGCCTAGATTTGTGAAAACAAGAATATTTGCTTTAGAATATTTGAGGCAGTGGTTGAATGCAGATGAAGTTAATTTCATAGCTTCTAGAAAAAAGACTCGATTCAAGTTGAAAAATCAAATTGGGCCATTTATTGTGAATAACAGAGAAGCAGCGAATGAAATTAATGTCAAGTTGAAAGAGTATAAATTCCCATACAGCTTTATGCGGAATTATGATCCTCAAGGTATTTTAAGCACGATAAGATTGAAATGCAAGTTGTCTGTCTTCTTACATGATCCCAAGCCCCAAATTGAAAAATATGCCAATAAACTTGAATGGGAGTCAAATACTTTATTTGATGATGACTCACAAGGCAAGCAGGGAAATAATGGAAAGGATAAACAGGTTGATCAAACACAAGTGGTTACAGTGAACAAAGAATCTGAAATTCTTCATAAAAAAAGCAGAAAGGAAGATAGTTTCACTGTTGAAAGTATTCAAGATAAAAGATTCAGAATTCCCTACAATAAGAAAAGTAAATTAACTAATGAAGAAAGGGATAAAGCTATCAATGTTGAAGATAACAATGGTCATGAAACTGATGATGAAGCGACAAGGATAGTAACTGAAACACTCAGAGAGCTTCAAAATGTCCAACTTGGAGCACAGCAAAAAGACACAGTCATGGTGGATAAACAAACAAAGGTTGATATGCCCTCTTCTTCTAAAGAACCTGACAACACAGAGTCAGATATTCAAATCAGGTTCAGACAAATCAAAGAATAGAATGAAGAGATCAAAAGTGAAGCATATTCCAAGTTCCTTAAAGAAAAGCCTGGGAATAAGGATAGACTCCTCTCAGCTTTTGATTATTCTTCAAATAAATTGGTTATGTCATTTCTCAAGCCCACAGTGGCTGATCCAAAAACTATTGCAAATTATTCAAAGACAGACCTTGAAGTTGATGCAAATGCTGTCCATGAATTGGACCAAATAGAATTCCATAGGAGCAATACAGAGATGCTATATTCTAAAATAGTCAATAAGACTATGAATTCTATCAGGCTTGAGAAAACAATGATAAACCTTCAAACTCAAATGAAATTGGATAAAGCCTCATTATATGCCAATAACTTGGAGATCAAAGCATTAGAAGACTTGGTGATTGAAGCAGGAGCTGATCCAGCTAACATTTAAGTTGCAAAGGCTTTAATCAAACAAAAAAATGAAGATATAGCTGCCCTCAGAAAACAGCTAAAATTGCCTCATAGTGAAAATCCTCAGGCAAAAGAAATCCTTCAGCAGAAGACCGAAAATGATGAACTAAAACAACTTGTTCTAAAGATGACTGCCCAGATAAAGGAAATGGAAAGCCAAATAGAAGCTTTCATACAAGAAAATGAAAATCTGAAGAAGGCTCAACAGGTTTTCATTCCTACAGTGATCCCAACTGTAACTACAGTGGTTCCATCTACATTGGCAGAACACTTGGCACCACAAAGAGCATTGGCAACTGCAGTGCCAATCACTTCTCATGACATCTCTGCCTCTTCTTCATCAACCTTATAGATAAACACAGTAGAGGACAAAGCTGCAATAATCAGAGCCATGGAAGATATGTTTTTAAAAGATAAAGAAATACTCAATTTAAAAGGCATCATTAAAAATCTAGAAACTTCTAAAAGAGATACCTTAATTACTTCCAAAGGGCATGAACAGAGCGCTGATAGACTACAAGAACAAGTAAAAATTCTTCAACAACAGGTGAATCTTACAGATCAGGTTGTATACATAAAAAATCATTTATGGACAAAAAACATTGAAAGCATTCACTCACAATGGCCTTCCATTCAGATAATTTATGAGCAGAAAGAGTTGCTACAGGCTGCAAATGCAGAAATTGATAAAACCAAGAAAGAATTTGAAAATAAGCCACCACAAGCAGTTCAACTCATAGCCTTTTTTAGCAGCAAAAACAGGGAAGAATTAGAAGAGTTGAAGATTGCTGACAGAACAGAGGCCATCCTTCAAATTAAGAAAGTCTAAAATAAGAGAAAGATGATGAATAATTTGGAAGATAGATGTAAAGATACGAGCTTGGCCATCTCAAGATTTTGGGCCAAATACAAAGTATTATCAGAAACAGGTTTACCAGACATTCATGCATTAAATGACAAATTAATGCCACAGAAGGATTATGATCAGAAAATCAGAGCTCATGCTAAGGAGCAAGCTAAACAGCCTTTGCCACAAGGATCTCCAAGTGGCAAAGTACTTCTTCAATATTTTGAAAATCTATTCTTTTTGGAAAATGAAATCAAGCATATGTTCACAGTAAAGCCAAACTTTGCCAAATATACAGAGGCTGATGAAAGTTAAAGGAAACTAAAGAATATGAAGATCCCCACTGCTGAACAGTGGCAAGAATTCACAGACCTGATGTTCATTTGACAGGTAAAGAGCAAGAAAATCATACAAAAAAGTCATATTCTATTGTTACTTTATGGTGAAAAAATCAGTGTCAAAGAGTATCAGGGTCAAAGTGTATCAGTAAAATCAAATTGTTACTGCTGGTCATTTTTTCAATTACAGCAGTGAAACAGTGAAAAGCAGAGATAAAGAGTATCAGAACAGAAGGTGAAAAGGAAGAGTATTCTACAAGTTATCTTCCACGAGAAGATGCACTTAATGCCAGCTATGCTCATAGCACATCAAAAATCAGTTTAGATAAGACAAACAGTTCTATTTTCTCTTGTAAAAGAGGACAGCTTGCAAACTGTTTTGCTGTTGTCCCTCTTCTTATGTTACATTTCCTATTTTTCTTTAAAACATTATCTCAAACTCTGAGATATTTTGTAAATAATTTATGTGTATAAATACTTCATAATTCGAAGCATTCAATGTGGAATAAAATTTCTCAAGACTACTATAGTCATTTCGCTGGACATATTGAAGTTGGTGTGAGTCAATTAGCGAAGCGGCAGACTGAAAACAAGATTAGAGACATCATAACTAAGGACTCTCGTGGTGACAAGATAAGTCTCGTATTTTTTCTTGTTTCCAGTGTTATTCTTTAAAAGTTTACATACATTCATTTGATGTGTTTCTATTCTGTAATGATCAACTAAGGAGAAATTAAACAGGATTAGTGATAATAAGCTCCATGTTTTAAACTAGTTGGCATTTTTATGTTTTTTGCTTGATGACCGGACCATAGAATTCTTAATTGCTCTAGGTCCCAGTTTAATCCCCTCCTTCAATCCTCTTTTCTGTAACTTAAGGATTCTTAAGTGCCCTTTAGTTCAGATTTCGCCCATTCCATCAACAAAACCTATTCAAAGCCTTAGAAGGTCATCTATCCCGCCCTTAGTACATTGGAATCTTTAAGTCCTATTTTCTAGCTCTGCTTGCCTAGAGAGTTGACTCCATTGCCCAATGTTCTGATAGATCCCTCTGGTTTACCTTGAAATACTTTTTATTCCTACCACACTTCTAAAATCAGTCCACTCATAGATAGCCTAAAACCCTTTACCAAAACAAAGCTAAATCTTTAAGAGAGATCCCCTCTCCGGAGCTCAGGAAAGCTAGATCCTGAATTCCCAAAGCAGTTCTTGGCTACCCCTGGTTTTCTTAACTACAAAAATCCCCATCCCACAACCTAATAATTACTAGGGTGATAACAGAAGCTATGATCAACTCAAAGTTTGGAAAGGCTCAATGTAATGCCTTAATTTGTGATGTCGAAGATGAAAGTGTTGAACAAATGACCTGGATCATGTCACAAGATTGAAGAGTGAAGAAAGCTCCATGATAACTCGAAAGGAAGTAAGCTCGATACAATGAGATGTGGAGAAAAGAAGGATCTAAGAAGCTATGGAGAACCGGTAGTTGATACTCTTATGAAGACAAGCTATAAGGCTTGTGGTGTTGACTTCCCAAATAAAAAGGAAGTCTAGAATCCCCGCTAGATTTGAGAGAGAGCAAAGGAGTCTCCTTAAATAGGAGCAAGGATCTATTCCCTGGACAAGAGGGAATAAGGTTATCCTCTCAGGTTAAGAGGGAGTGATGTTGCACATCACATGTGCATTCTCGTCTTCAAGTAATGAAAAGAGAATGGTGGAGGATTGGATAAGCATTTGTGGTTTTCTTGAGGATATAGAATCCAAGAAAGGAAAGGTATTGACACTCTTTGAGGATGGGATAGGTATCTAAGAAAAGAGCAGTTGAAGAGGGTCGATATTCATTGAGGACTCAATACTGGAGATCCAAGATAAGAATAGTCCTAAAAGGACATACCATGTGAACATCCGAATGGGGTATGTGCCTTGTAGAGACAGAGCGGTATCACACATAAAACCTCCCAGCATAATGCTCTTGAATGAAGTAAAGCTTGTCTTGTTAGGCGTCAAAGACAGTGTTGTTCATAATGATGATGTTTACAGTTTCGCTTATCAATCTAACTCTTCTTATGAGAACTCTTCAGTTTGAGAATGATGTTGTATTGTGTGTACAAATTATGAATACCTCACTAGTTAAGAGGGAGTATTGGAAATGTAACTAGTTTTGGTCTTCATAATTGTTGTTGTACTCATTTCAATATGTATCTTATGTAACAAACAAAAAAAGAAAAGAAAAAGTTATAATTATTAAAGCATGGGTTCCATGCTTCTTATTGATGGCCTTCTACGTAAAAGCATTTTCTTCATGCTTCTAGGGTTTTTTAGGTCTTAGGGTTTATTGTCATGAGTCAAAGGAGTGAATGTCATGTTTATAAAGACCCTTTCAAGTAAAATGTAAATGGAAAAATAACTTATTTTGAGTTTAAAAAGTCCTAGAAACTCCAAAAGTACAAGTCAGCCCTGGCAGCTTCAAGTTGGCCTTAAGAAGGGAATTCAACCCCTTGAGAAAGTTATATAAAGGAGCAATTCGACCTCATTTGGGACACACTCATACACAAGTTCAATCTCAAGAAGGAAGTTTGATATGTAGATGGGAAGCAGAAAAAGAAGAAAGTGATGGCCTAGAAGAAGAAAGGTAGAACGAAAAACTCGTTTTTGGGCTATTTCACTCTCACACATGTGAAAGTTTAGGGTTTCTACAGCTACTAAGGAGGCCTAATGTTAGGTCCCTATATTACTAGTATAGTCCCTTATTGTTGTTAGTGTAACCCCCTTATTTCTATTATTGTACCCTTGTAACCCCCATATTGTTATTATTGTGCCCGTAAATTATTATTGTTAGATCGGCTAGGATTACATTGTGGCCCCACTAGGATTACACTGTGGCCCCATGGACTCCTATATATAGAAAGGAGGTTTTGTAATTTGAATCATCCAAGAATTGTTCATTTATGTAATGTATTGGAGGTTGCCCCCTCGAAGTGGCTTATTTCTAAGGCGTTGATATCTCTTTTCTTCTCATTTTGGAGCTGGTTTCACAACATTTGGTATCAGAGCTTTGAGATTCTAGGGTTTCACTGCTCCAAACAGGTCAGCGTGGCATTTTCGCTATAAGTTTTTTTCTACGAAGGTTCAAAAGTTGAAATTGTTAGAGTGCGAAGCCACAATCCTGAGGAACATCGTCAAAAAATTTCAGATATTGGTTCGCAATATTTTCGGAGATATGATCGGTGGAAGTTAGAGCTTTTTGAGGCTTCTGAATTTCATCTCAAAGAGGTGATCGTGGGAAAATCTTCATAGCTCTCTCTCTGAGCATCGGATTGGAATGCTGTAAAAAGTGGCCACAAGTGCACGGACTGTAGTTTTTGTTCTATCAATTTCAGAGCCAAAGGAGGAAACAGTGACACGTGGCAAGTCGTACAAGTTCGCTCTACTGAACCAGTCCAAAATTGGGTCATTATGGGAGATTGGACATAATTTTGCCTTGAAGAATGCAAATCAGATCAGACCTGTGGCATTTGAAAGACACTTCAGAGGGCTACTACAGGGCTGAATTTCAGATTTTGAGGATCCGCAATTATAGAGATAATTCAATTTCAATATCGAGCTCCTCAAACGCAAGTAAAAGGTGTGTATTTTTTTTTCCGAATTGCATAAGTCTTGTTTAAAGAATCAAGTTGAATTGATTCCAAGGGCATATTGTAGAATAGATATCAGTATTGGATTCTAAAATGGCCCATAAAAAGAATTCAACACCCATTAAGCCTTTAGAAAGCTCTACTATGACTCATGAAGACGAAGAATGGAAACATGACATATCAAAATTACAAGAGAAAGTGCAACAAATTTCGCTCTCGCAAAGAGCAACCAAAAATGACATGGAAGTTTTGAAGAAAGGTGAAATGGAGATAATGGAGAATACGTGGAATCCTAAGATGGATGGTTTGAAGAATATATGGAATCAAGATAGATGGCATGGAAGCCGACATAGAATCTAAAATGGAAAACATGAAGACAACGACTAAAGCATAAAGAAGGTTTATAAAGTTTATACCAGAAATGATTTCTAATGGCGGAAATATAGGAGAAGAACCTCCTGATGAGAACAAAATAAAGGTTAATCATGATTTCATAAACTCGAATGTTGGCGGGAAGAACCACCATATTCCAAAAATGGATATGAGGAAGTTTGGTGGAAAGGATCCTGTAACATGGATACTACAGATGGAGCAATATTTTGATCTCCATAACGTGCAAAACACACAAAAGGTACGCATTGCAACTTTACATTTAGAACAAAATACATTTGTATGGTATCGATGGTTTTGCTCCCGTAAAAAAATTGTCACTTGGTCAATTTTTACGGAGGAAATGATAGCACATTATGAGGATACAAAGAGCAACACCTTCTTTAGCCAATTGATAAATCTCAAACAAAGGGTTTAGTGGGGCAGCACATTGAGGACTTCCAAAAATTGAATATAAGGGTAACTGATATTCCAGAGGAACACAGGATTGATCTCTTCATAGGCACTTTAAAGGATAACATCCAACATGAAGTTCGTGTTTTGGAACCTGATTCATTGGAGAAGGCATTCAGGTTGGCAAGAAAAATTGAATGTAAAAATATGGCGACAAGGAAGCCTACCACTCACTTCTATAAAGAAGGAAGTGTTGCTACGCCTAGATTTCCACAACCTACAAGGTTGACACCACAACAATTGGAAGAAAAAAGAGCAAAAGGGCTTTGCTACAGTTGTGATAGCAAATACACAAAAGGTCATAAGTGTGCTGAGAAGAAATTATTTTACATAGATTGTGAAGAGGAAGAAGAAAATGAACAAGAAGAGGATATACACCAGGAACCAACCCAAGAAGAGGAAGAAATGAGCCCGACCATATCATGTAATGCATTGGCAGGAATTACCACTCCTCAAACTCTCAAGATAGAAGGACATATCAAGAAGAAAAAGGTAATAGTGTTGATTGATTCGGGTAGTACCCATAATTTTATTCATTGTAAGGTGGCCAAGGAATTGAATTGTTTCCTATACCCAGCACCAGAATGTCAAGTGATGGTTGCAAATGGAGGAACTATAAATTGCTCTGGAAAATGCCATAATATCAAGCCAACCATGGGGGAATATGTATTGAATAGTCCAATGCTTTCCATTCCTATGGGAGGTGTTGATGTTGTACTAGGAGTACAATGGTTACAATCTTTGGGGACGGTAGCTTTTAATTTTCAAGAACTTTTCTTGAAATTTTTTTCAGAAGGAAAGGAAGTCGAATTACGGGGTATTGCGGGGAAGCCAGGAAGGATAATAAGCTCTCATGTCATGACAAAGCTTCTAAAGAAAGAACAGCGAGGCGTAATTGCACAATTATGCTCACTAGAAGTTCCAACATCAAAATCATCTATTTCTGCAGATCTCCAACAAGTCTTGGACAATCATTCAAAGGTGTTTGAAACTCCCAAAGGACTCCCACCTATTCGTGATCATGATCATGCTATTCATTTGATTCCAGGAAGTGTTCCTCCAAACATCAGGCCTTATAGATATCCTTACTTCCAAAAGAGCGAAATTGAACGTATGATTGCAGAAATGTTAGAGGCGGGTATAATTCAACCTAATCAAAGTTCTTTCTCTGCTCCTGTAGTATTGGTACACAAGAAGGATGGATCATGGCGAATGTGTCCAGATTATAGGGAGCTCAATAAGCTTACCATTAAAGATAAATTTCCCATTCCTGTGATTGATGAATTATTGGATGAATTACATGGAGCAATTTATTTTACCAAGTTGGATCTTCGTTCAGGATATCATCAAATTAGAATGAAGACTGAAGATATTCCAAAAACAGCATTTCGAACTCATGAGGGTCATTATGAATTTTTGGTCATGCCTTTTGGCCTTACCAATGCACCTTCTACATTCAAGGGTTGATGAATTCCATTTTCAAACCCTTCCTTAGAAAATTTGTGCTAGTATTTTTTGATGATATACTAATCTACAGCAGGTCTTGGAAGGATCATGTTGAACATGTTGACAGGGTGCTCAAACTATTGCAGCAGAAACAATTATATGCAAAAAAATCCAAATGTTTCTTTGGAGTACAAGAGGTGGAATATCTGGGTCATATTGTATCTCACGAGGGTGTTAAGGTAGACCCTAGCAAAATTAAAGCCATTAAGGAATGGAAATTCCCCACAACCATAAAGTAGTTGCCAGGATTTCTCGGGTTAACAGGGTATTATCGCAAGTTCGTTAAGAATTATGGGAGAATAGTAGCACCTCTAACAACATTATTGAAGAAAGATGCATTTTCATGGACTCCTGAAGCAACTAAGGCCTTTGAACATCTTAAAGAGGCAATGTGCCTAGCACCGGTCTTAGCTACGCCAGACTTCACAAAAACCTTTATTGTGGAATGTGATGCCTCTGGAAATGGAATTGGTGTTGTTTTAATGCAGGAAGGAAGACCCATTGCTTTTGAAAGTCGTCCAATCAAAGGAAAGTATTTACAGAAACCTATTTATGAGAAGGCATGCACTAAAGAAATGGCGAACTTACCTAATGGGAAGACACTTCAAGGTAAAAACTGATCATGATAGTCTTAAACACTTTTTGGAACAAAGACTATCGTCAGAAGAGCAGCAGAAATGGGTCACAAAGATGTTGGGTTATGACTTTGAAATAATCTACAAAAAAGGAAAGCTTAATGTTGTTGCAGATGAACTCTCAAGAAAGAATGAAGAGGTGGAAGCATTGCTTTGTGCCATTTCTATTATCCAACCAGATTGGATAACCGAAGCAAGAGATGAATGGAAGAAGGACAAAGATGTATGGACACTCATTCAAAAGTTGCAGCAAGATCCTAGTACATCTGATACATTTAGTTGGAAAATGATTCCTTATGGTACAAATATCGCTTATATCTTTGTAAGAATTCCCAACTAAAACAAAATATTCTTCTGGAATTGCACACTTCTCCTTTAGGAGGACACTCAGGATTTTTAAAAACTTACCACAGGGTGAAGAAAGAATTTTTTTGGGATGGCCTTAAATCTGATATTCGAAAGTTTGTGGCGGAATGTTTGGTTTGCCAATAGAATAAAGTGGAAACAATTAAGACCCCAGGACTTCTACAACCTTTATCCATTCCAGGTCAATGTTGGGAGGAGATTTCAATGGATTTTATCACAGGTTTACCTAAGTCCGAAGGAAAGAGTGTCATCATGGTGGTAGTTGATAGACTTACCAAGTATGCACACTTTTGTGCATTATCTCTTCCATTTAAAGCAAGTACAGTTGCTACTACATTTATGGACAGAATTCAAAAGCTACATGGAAGCCCAAGGGTTATTGTGAGCGACAGAGATCCCATTTTTACTGGAAATTTTTGGACGGAGTTATTTTCTTGTTTGGGTACTCAATTAGCTCATAGCTCATTTTATCATCCTCAATCTGATGGTCAAACTGAGATAGTAAATAAATGTTTGGAAGGATATCTTTGTTTCTTTGTATCTGATAAACAAACACAATGGGTCAAGTGGTTACCTCTCACTAAATGGTGGTATAACACTTCCTTCCATACTGCAGCAAAAATGACCCCATTTATGGCACTTTATGGATATCATCCACCATCCATCACATCATCTTTAAGAGAAAATTCCAAGGTTCAAGCAGTGGAAGATCACATCGAGTATCAACAAGAAGTTCTCCAAATCTTAAAGGACAACCTGAATTTGGCACAAAATCGAATGAAACAATAGGCAGATCAACATCACAGCGAGAGAAGTTTTGATGTAGGAGACTGGGTATTTTTACGGCTACAACCATACAAACAAATGTCCCTCAAGCAAGCTAAGAAGGATAATAAATTCTCGCCAAAGTACTATGGTCCTTACAAGGTGTTGCAAAAGATTGGAACTATGGCATACAAATTGGAGCTTCCTGCTTCTTCACGAGTGCATCCAGTTTTCCATGTTTCATGCTTAAAGAAGGTTATAGGTGAAAATCTTCCAGTTCAAACAATATTGCCAGAACTTGATGAGGAAGGAAAAATCATATTGGAACCTGAAGCGGTCACAGAAACAAGAACTCAACAACTATGGAATCGATCAATTTCAGAGTATCTCATCAAGTGGAAGAACTTACCCACTGAAGATTCTACATGGGAGGATGAGAATTTTATACAGAAGCACCTAGAGCTACTCAAGCGTTGAGGACAACACTTTTTTGAAGGAGAGGGGCATGTTAGGTCCCTATATTACTAGTATAGTCCCTTGTTGTTGTTAGTGTAACCCCCTTATTGTTATTATTGTACCCTTGTAACCCCCATATTGTTATTATTGTGCCCTTAAATTATTATTGTTAGGTCGGCTAGGATTACATTGTGGCCCCATGGACTCCTATATATAGAAAGGAGGTTTTGTTATTTGAACCATCCAAGAATTGTTCATTTATGTAATGTATTGGAGGTTGCCCCCTCGAAGTGGCTTATTTCTAAGGCGTTGATATCTCTTTTCTTCTCTTTTTGGAGCTGGTTTCACAACACCTAAATTGCAGATTTGAGTTGCAGTAGGACGAAGTGCAGTCTCTTGTCGCTGGAAGGAAGAATACTATTTCTTGACCTCGTTGACCTTGGGAAGAGTAGTTTTCTCAAGGAAGGTCTGGAGAGGAAGCTAGATTAGGGTTTCTACAGTTGATACAAGGGCCGAAGTTGTAGGACGAAGAAGCAGTTATGAAGCTAAGAGATCGAAGATGCAGTTTGAATTTGGTTGGTACTAGGCCAAAGAAAGGACTTGTTGGAAGGGTTGACTTGGTACTTGGAGAAGGACTTGGCCTAGGATTGGGTTTTTGTTGTCTCATTTGAAGCAGATTCTATAAGAAGAGAAGAGCTTTCTGGGTTTTCCCCTTAGAGGGGTTTTTCCTTGGCTGAGAGCCTAATTTCTGTGTCCTTTGTTGTTACTATTTTTGTTCTTGATATTTGTTTGATGAAAAGATCTAATTAAATCACACAAGAAGACTAATTCAGTTCAGAACCAAATATTATGGTTAAGGAAAATTGGAATTAATAGCTTGCTACATTACATTTTCCAACAGATGAGACTCTTTCTTCTTTACAAGGACTCGACTTATAGTAGCAATTTATCTTCACCTTCATAAATGCCCTTTATCACTCAACAAATTCTAGCTTCTTCCTGCACTCGCATGTGATTACAATACCTTGGTGCCTTCTCCAATAAAAACAATCCCTTAGCTCCTTCCCTCACTTCCTCCACCTCTTCTCACCATGGCACCAATACAATGTGAGATTTACAAATACATATGAGTGGACAAGAATACACATAATAATTTAAAAGACCATATTCATTTATTAGATGATGTAATGTCTCATTATATTGTTAATTTCTAATACCAACCAGATATATTTTCTCACAGAAAATTAATTTATCCCTAGTTGTCTATTTATTAACCTAAATAAACATTGATTTATCGAAAAATAAAATAACTTGTAGTTTAACTTCTAGAATTAAAAATGTGTAGCGGAAATAAACCAGAGAGATCAATCACACATTGCAAAATTAATTAACGCACAATTAATTCTTCTTCATTTCATTATCTGGAAAATTTGGGTTTTTTGGCCCACAGAGATACAAAGAAAAATACAAATCTAGAACCTACAACTTGGCTCTGTCAAAATGAATTTGGCCTAGGAAAATCGACCTCAAGGAAATTTGCCTTCGAATGAAATCAGCCTGAAGAACTCGGCCTCCATTAACTCAATCTGCGCCCTCCAGCAACTCAATTTGCGCATTGCCACTAATTCACACTAGGAAAAACCCAACACTCTAGCAACTCGGCCTCCAAATAAATACAATCTTTCTCCTACAACTCAAACCTGCAATCTCCTCCTACTCGGCCTCCTTGGATTCGCCCGAACCCACTCGGACTTCTCCTTCTCTGCACACTAGTCCATTGAGCCACTCGCACTGCAGAGAAAATCCCTCTTTGAATGATGATTCAATCACACAACTTTTTGTCTTCATGGAGCAACAAAGTTGTAGGCTTGTTGACTTAAATTATAAAATACACAAGAGATATTGTAATAATAATATATTATATATAAAATGTATAAGAGATCATGATAAATGTTACAATGAAGCCCTGCTTATATACCTACACAGGTGACCTTTCATTAATGGGCATGTCTTTTAGACATGCCCTTTCACTAACTTAATGATTACTTACATAATCCCTATTTAACTATTAATAATTATATTTATTATTTTCGTTATGAATTATATTCATAACATTGCCCTTCTCTTCAGAAACTTTGTCCTCAAAGTTTTTATGGATACTAATTTTCTTTGCCTTAATTGCTTCCTAACTTCTTCACTTTGTGTTGTCATCTTGAATGTACAATTCTTCCTCATACTCCTTGTAATTAGGGCTTATCCCCTTTTCCTTAAAAGCTTTGTCCTCGAAGCTATATGCCCTCATAACTCCTTCTTCTTGTGCTTATCCACAGATATATATATATATATATATATATATATATATATATATATATATTAAGTTATATATAACTATATTAAGGTTCCAAATATATAGTATATATATATAGTATATATATATATATATATATATATATATATATTCGATTTATATATGTATAAAGATTTATTGAAATCGTGATTGGAATGGGCACAAGTTATTCAAATGTCACGTTTGGTGTTCCAAAACTTATAAAATCATAAATTGCTTCGAGGCAATGGTGTGTCGTGACACATATTATGGTTACGGTGCAGATCTTTTGCTGGGGATACTTGGTGAGAGGTCGAAGGCATTTGCGAGGATGTGTAGCAAGAAGAATTTGTTGCATTACGGGGAAAACGTTAAGGGCTTTTAGAGCATCCACACAGTGTTGCTCATCGGATCTTCTGTATTCATCTGCAGAGGATTTGTCAGCGGCTTTCTTCGCCTTCTCAAAGATTTCCAGCAACTCCTTCACAATATATATTCTGTTTTCGTCCTCAATTGCTTCGCACATATGTAGTACCAAATAATCAGGAAATGTTGTTAGACCACTAGTTTTAACTGTTGTCATCTTAGCATTCAGTGCAGTGCTATAAAAATTATGCACCTCTTCTGGTGCTAAGGAACTCGCCAGGCATGCCGATAATGGTACTCTTGGACGAACAATTTCCTCACCGTTAAATTTCTCTCCTGCTAATTCTTTCTCTGTTTTTTTCTTCTCAAATGTTGTTACCTCATCCTTATTGATAGCAGAGAGTAAGCCATGTCCAAGTTTCACCAGCTACATATTCAGGTCAACAGTTGGATCTACAGGAGCCCTTTCAAAAGCTTCATCTAGTTTTTCAGTTCCAAAATAACGTAAACTAAAATCTTTTGTGGAGAATATCGTTTGCATGATAGAGGCCAAGTAACAGTTGTTTCCAAGATTGATAAGTCCTGTATAACCAGGCCAACATAGAGGCTCTAATTCCTTGCTACTTTCCTGAATATGATTCCAATCAAAGTTTGTATTCTGATCCAGTTCTTTTTCAGCAGCAGTCAACTCCGTCTTTTTCAAAGATGAGAAGTCAAAACCATAGAATGATAAATGTTGAGCTAACAGGGGATCTTCAACGGTTTCATCCTCGGCATAAGAATAGACATCTGCAGTTTCCATATCTGTCGTGATGGTACCAAGCTTTACTGCTAAAGGGTACTTTGTTTCACTATAATGCTCAACAGCGAGATCATTACCTCCAGTTCCATCCCAATTCTTTCTCCCGCAAAGAATCATGCCATCATGTTTTTTTATTATGATAGGCAGCCCACGCTCATCAGTAAGTGCCGACATTTCTCCATAGAGTCGGAATGGAACAAGACAGTAGCACATATAAATTACAAATAATATGTCGCAGACAATGAGCCTATTGGTAACTACTGCGTCTTTTCCCAAGTTAAATCCTCATAAATGATACTCCTGAAAAATATTTGGAAGCTTTCTATGGTCTTTGTCATCCCACCACTCTCTCCTTCGCAGGCTCTGAAAATAATCAATGGATAACGAAACTCTCTCTATCGTCTCTTCCTCTTCTTCTTAAAGACGATGTTGGTTCTCATCGATAGACTTCGTGACCTCTTCAGATGGGAGAACCTGCAAGGTCGCAGCAGAAGTTATGTGTGTTTGGAGCAAGGCCATCTCATCTTCGGTTTCTTCATACCTTGCCTTCTTATGCACGTGCTCTTCCATCGCTATACTATTGAGAATGGTGAATCCTTCCTTGGGTTCCACGCACATGGTATCCCCTCCAATTCCAGCACTTTCTGCAATAGCAACCTCATTTTTAGCTTCTTCAACAATCTTATCTATGTCACTCCAAGGAGTTCTTTTTTTATCATTATAGTTGTATTTTTCAACATCTTCCTCATTGTTATGATATTGCTCATCTTCTAGTTTTTCAAAATAGTCTTCCTTCATATTATCTTCATCTGCATCACTTTCAGCTACTTCAACAGATTCCTAACTAGCAGGCTCATCTTTATTTTTAAGATCACCTTCATTCTCATAATTTGTGATTTCCATAACCTAATCTTCTTCAGAATGTAGTGATTTTTCATGATTATCCTCTGAATTTTGTGAATCGGCTAAATTGTTCTATTGACTATGTTCAATATTCGGGACTATTGGTTTTTGCATTAGATTTATCTTGTCCAAAATGGCATTCATCTTCTGCATTGCCTTTTTATGATTGTCTCTAGACTCGCTACGGATTTTCAACATTAGTCTGTCTATCCGATTTGTGTCTAGAAGTTGTTTGATGTTGTCAGAATTTCCTGTAACCTTAATCTCAAGATTGACTAATCATTTAGTGAATTTATCGGAATTATTGATCTTATTCTCCAGATAGATCAACTTTTTGTTGAAATCGTCCATCGTCATTGATGAAGACATCGAGCGGTAGCAATTTCGAGGCACAACATGTAACAGCTGAAAGCAACTAACAGTGGCGTAGGTGCTTCCTTCCAGGCGAGAAGATCGCTCCTCTGATACCAAATGGAGCAACAAAGTTGTAGGCTTGTTGACTTAAATTATAAAATACACAAGAGGTATTGTAATAATAATATATTATATATAAAATGTATAAGAGATCATGATAAATGTTACAATGAGGCCCTGCTTATATACCTACACAGTTGGCCTTTCATTAATGGGCATGTCTTTTAGACATGCCCTTTCACTAACTTAATGATTACTTACATAATCACTATTTAACTATTAATAATTATATTTATTATTTTCGTTATGAATTATATTCATAACACTTCATCTTGTGTCTTCACATGCTCGCTCAACTCCCTTTATAATCTTCATTAAGTCCATTATTGTACTTTTCCTAATTTAGACTCAGGAAAGAAGACTTAAATCACTAGAAGAGGCAAATATTGTCTTCCACATGCTAAGACACCATGAAGACCTTCCAAGGTTATTCACATCAACACTCCCTCCTTGATCTGAAAATGGAATGTACTTGAAAAGGGCGCAAGGTATCCATTTCATTTATGTAAATGAGTGCAAATACTCCAAATTTTAAATCTGAAAATGTGAGAACTTCTTATTTCTAATACAGAGATAGACTGTAGGGGCATTTACCGGATATGTCACCTTTCAAAAAAAGGATGAATCTAGAAGCTACCTGGCCCTCTTACAGACTCTGCCTAAAGAAATAATAGAAGTAAACACTCAGACTTGACCTTACTCGAACTTGACATTATGCGGAATTTTTGCTTGAAAGAGGTGTATGTCTTTTCTTCTGTTTATGTGTTTTAAGTTTATTTGTTTTTGCTGAAACTTAACATGTATATCGTCAACATAATTCAGCCATAGAATAACAAAACACAACAGCAATATAATATAGGAGTTCACCCCAACTCTTGGGCTACATCTCCTTTGAGCTTCGTCAACATGACTAGACTCTTTGGGATTAAGATAATTAAATTCTTTTACAAGCTCCACACTTAACCACAATGAATGCAAAATGATTCAAAAGGCTGAGAATACCATTTTAAATCCCTTTAATCGCTGTCCAATTCCTGTAAACAGCGTTAGGCTTCCATGGAGACACATCCTTCTGTCGGTGCACTAAGCTTCTCTAAGCTTCAAAATGGCACAAACTCCCTCAGATTTCTGTTTTTGCTCCTGAAACCACTACTGTTGCATCCAATAATGATCAGACATTCAATAACAACTGATAAATTACTTACATTAAGCATAGCATCCCCAAAAATGGCTCTCCTCCACGGTTTACCCAGGGCTGCCCACGACTTCACATCAACTTCTTCGATACTTAAACCTCTGAAAATGACCTCTGTTAGATTTCAGACCTGCTCCATTGGCTCTGGAATGCTCCAATTACCCAAAGTAGACTCTTGGTTCACCTCAAATGGTTAACCACAGCTCAGCACAGCATCAACCCCAAAATAGCCCTAGTGGCTCAAAAAGCTTCTCCGAAGCTAAACGGGCTGAAGATGAGCTCCAATGGCTCTGAAACCTGTCTCAATGGCTTCAAAATGCTGAGAAGACCCAAAATCAAAAAAAAAATCGCTCAAAAAGGATTTCCCATGTGAAAGATATGGCCCAAACATTCTTTTGCCCAATGTTAGACCAAAAATCCCACAAAAGGTGGGCCTACTTAGTTAACTGCAATTAAATGTGGAGGCATCTCCTGATTTGGTGGCACGCTGCCAAGCCAACCTTAACCGCCAGCAACTAAGAGTTAAATTTAATGTGGAACGTGGCTAGTCACATGTGGAGGATATGTCAGCGGAATCGACGTTAACAAACTCCAATTCAATTAACCGTGGCATTAAATAACATGGAGTGGTCACATCTTACACCCAACGGTCAATTATAATGCCGTTTGCTCCGGCGGCTTGGAAGGCCTTAAGGCCATGGTCTTAGTGGTCTAGTTCCGTTGAATGGGGGCTAGCTCGAAGGGCTAGCCCAAACCTCCGCTCCACCAATTGTAACGTATTACATAACCTTTGAAATGTGACATTTGCCCACGTATATTACACTTTGACATTTGGGTTAAATAATTTGTATTTATTTTAATGTGGGGAATTAAAAGATTTTATTTTAATAAGATTTTAAATATTAATAAAGAAATATATATAATAATATAATATATGATTTATAAAACCATACAAAACATTAATATATATAATTTAATTTATTAATTAAACCTTAATTAAAATAAAATATTTTTCCACATTAAAATTATGAACCCATACTCAATATTGAAGAACATTGGGCGATTTCAAAGTGCAATAACATCTTCAACATTTAAAGAATTGATTTTTACATGCCATGGGCGTTGGGATTGTATATAGTTTCGGCCTATAAGGCCTTCAATTATTACCATTTTTGAGAAAATGGGGCATTTTGCTTTTTCTCAAGTTTAGTCTGAGCTCAACACTTCAATGAGAGTACGTTTTTGGTCCCCAAAAAGCTTAATTAAAATGTCGAACTGAACTGAGTGTTTAAAACAGAACAAACATCCTCTTTCAAATTTCAAAAAATTTGCTTTGCATGGAAATGAAATTGAATCATGAGTAGTCTACATTTTTCCATCATGCTATCCTCCATTGTTGTGTCCTCAGAGCTTGTAGACTACATTAATAAATTTTCTGGCGAGAAATTTACAGAATGAAACTTTACAACACTGCCTTGATCAATGATCTAAGGTGGCTCAAAACAAACAAGATATTATAGCATAAAATACATGCATACATCTGAAATTTGCGTATGTACAAAAGGAGTACGTCTTACTGTGTCAAGAAGTCCATTAATTCTCACCAAGCCACTTCCATGGTGATTTTTGCTGCTGCAAATTTTCCTCATGTGAAACTTCCATTTCCTATCAATAATGGAATCTATGGATTCACCTTCACCAAGCTTCTTGTCCTCTTGCTACATGTGTGTGGGACGACGAGTTGGATGCAAGGTCCAACAATGAGAGACAACATGTCCCTTCTTTTGGCAAAAAGTGCAAATCTTATGCACCTTATTTGAAGGTAGTATTTGCTTCAGCTACTTCCTGTGTACTTTCTTCCTTATCCAGCATCTTGAAACATGATGGTTAAATCGACCACAATATGTACAAGAATTATTTCTTCCATTAAAGCATGTAAAATTATCATGCCTTGCAGAAACACAATCAAATTGATCATGAGAAGATTTATACCTCTTATGCTGCTTTGCATGTTCATCCTTTTTGCCTCCATGAGGAGATGAACTAGTAGAGGCTCCAGCTTTCAATTGCAGACTAACATCATCGTTCTTGTCTTGAAAACTGCCTAAAATTGCATGTTTGCCATAAGCTACATGTCTACTATCTTCTTGCTGCAACAAAGGCTTAAAGCAATGGCATTCATCTTTGAAACAAATTTGACATATTTGCTTCATGGAACTTGGAACAAAAGTTCTCTTTGCATTAGCCTCACATGCCTTCATGGCTTTGGAGTCTGCGCCATTAGATTGCACATAACCAAGACCAAGATTCTTGGGTCGTTCCTCAACTGAAAGGGGTTCAACCATGCCTTGTGCATGCTTTCCTAATCCTTTGCCTTCATAACCCATTTTAAACAATAACTTGGATCCTACTCCTCTTGTATGCTTTTCGAAAGAACCAAAATGTCTTTCTAAAGAGGAAACTGAAGACACATTAGAATGGATTACCTCTTCCTCACGCATGTTCTTGGTCAAAGCCTCTTGGGCTTGATGAAGCTGCAACTCCATATCATGCAATCTTTGAAGACTTTCTTCTTTCTCCTGCTTCATGGCCAACAATTTCTCACGAAGCTCCGTGCTTTCTCTTCTATCCTCAAATAGGATCTGCACCATATCCTTTAATATAATGAATTCACGCTTCATATCTTCATCGAAGAACCTTGTGAAGGAGGAAACTTCACTTGAAGAAGTTGTCATTATGATGGCGATGAACAAATTAACTTCAACAATGTTCTTAAAGCTTTTCAAAGCAAAGGACAAAGCTTTTTCACCCAAATGTCTTTAAAGCCATCATATATTCAAGCAGCCAACAACACACATATCAAGTGAAAATATTGTTCAAGCAGCCAACAACAAACCAACTCAAGTGAAAATCTTGGAGTGGTTTTGAGGTCCTTTTTGGGGTAAGGAAGATATCTTCTATTCCTTTTTGTCTTCTCCAAGACTTAACTAATCAGTAGCTATCCCCAAACTTCAGCAAACTCAAACAACATGCAGTTTGCAAACTAGTAAAGCAGTCAATCTTTTACACTGCTTTCAACACTTTTCAAGCTATACAATCAAGCTATTGTCATGTCAATCAAGCAACCAAGTGCTCTGATACCAACCTTTAAACATTACGTAACCAAAGCCACGTTCCTTTAATATTAACCCATGACTTTAAACTTTGACTTTTAAAACCATATGATTTTACCTTTGAACGTAACATTTGAATTTAAACTTTAATTTTTGGATTTGGGTTTAAATAATTTGTATTTATTTTAATGTGGGGAATCAAAATATTTTATTTTAATAAGATTTTAAATATTAATAAAGAAATATATATAATAATATAATATATGATTTATAAAACCATACAAAACATTAATATATATAATTTTACTTATTAATTAAACCTTAATTAAAATAAAATGTTTTTCCACATTAAAATTATGAACCCATACTCAATATTGAAGAACATTGGGCGATTTCAAAGTGCAATAACTTCTTCATACGGTAACGGATTTGAGTGTCGTTCGCGGTGTTGGGATCGTATCGCCGAGGCCTATCCAATCGCTCAGGTTCCAACCAATTTTGAGAAATTAAAATTTTGAGCTTTTTCCCAAGCTCAGTCTTGAGCTCCTGATCACTCCTAGCAAGAAGGGATTCTCCACTACCCCGACTTATCTCGATACTTCACAAACTTTCCCTTCACAAATGCTTCGTGAGAACATCTGCCACCTACTCCTCTATAGAAATGTACTGCAATCTCACAGCACCCCTCTGGACCTTATCTCTGATGAAGCGATATCTGATCTTGATATGCTTGGACTAATCATGAAACACAAGATGCTCAAACAGCTTAATGCAACTCTAATTATCATAGTGTATCATTGTTGGCCGCATCTACAAATCAAATAATCATGCAATCATCTCGTGAAGCCAAACTGCCTCACAACTCGCTACCATGTACTTTAGGTAAAAGCATGTTCTTCATTGAATGTACTCTAGCTGCCATGTACTCTACCTCTGCTGAATTGAGTGCCACTGATTGTTGCATCTTGTTGAACCATGAGATCATGGCTAATCCCAAGCTGAAACAACATCCAAATGTGGACTTTAGTCCACCACAGTCCCTACCCAATCAGAATCTATGTACCCCTTCAACTCCACTCCTCCAGCTCTGACATATCTCAATCCAAAGTATATTGTCCCTCGCAGGTATCTCAACACATGCTTCGTTGCCACCCAATAAACCTGTCTCGGCTCCACCATGAATTGGTTGAGTGTGTTCACAATAAAACATATCCATCCTAGTGTTGACTAGATACATCAAGGAACCTAGTAGTTGCCTATACAATGTGGGATCCACTAATTTAACTTCAGAAGCGCTCAGCTTCTTCAGGTTAGTGATCATAGGTGTAGAAATAGATTTGCAATCCTCCATCCTGAATCTCCTTAAGATTTCTACCGCACACTTGCCCTGCCAAAGGAAAATCTCTCCTAGTTGTTGCCACACTTCCAATCCCAAAAAGTAATGCATCAAGCCAATGTCCTTCATGTCAAATTCTAAAGCAAGACCTTCCTTGCACATCTCTATGAGCTTCTTTGATCCTATCAATAAGAGATCGTCCACATATAATACCAAGATGAGGAGTTCACCCTCAACGAGTACAAAGTACAAGTTGGGATTTGCCTCACTCTTGGTGAAGCCAAAACCAAGAAGATACCCATTGATCCCGACATACCATGCGTGTGAAGCCTGCTTTAGCCCATAAAGGGCCTTCTTCAACATGCATACATGTGAATCTCTCCCGTGCACCTCAAAACCCTGAGGCCACTCAATATACACCTCCTCCTCAATCACTCTGTTGAGGAAAGAAGTCTTCACATCCATCTGATGTATCCTCCACCCCATCTTTGAAGCAATGGACATAATTGCTTGAATATATGCCTATCTGGCGATGGGTACAGATGTTTCCTGGGAGAACCTTCTCGCCACGAACCTCGCCTTATACTCCTTGGTACTGCCATCAACTACATGTTTGATCTTATAGAGCCATCGAGAAGTGACCACAGACTTCCCCTCCAATCTCGGGATTATATGCCAAACATCATTGCTCATGATAGAGCTATACTCTTCTATCATGGCATCTCTCCAAACCTGCTCGGCTATAGCCTCCTCAAAAGTGGAAGGCTCAGACTCATTAATATTGCTCAACAATGCTAAATAATTGGAATATTTGGTCGATGGTCTGCTCTACCTGAAAGTGCTACTAGGAGCCTCCACATGCTCCTTAGCATCTCTCAATGTCTGCTTGACCCATCTTGGCATCCTCCTGGTAGAGCTCGATGGAATATCCAGCTCATATTTCAAATCAATTCGTTGTGTCCCTGCTAGTGCTTTTGGTCCCTGCTTAGCCTTAGGAGCCTCTTGCTCCCACTCCTCTACCATTGCTGACTCCCTAGCATGATATCTCCTAAGTGTCTTGTCATCATCAAATTTGACGTTGCAACTCAAGATCACCTATGAACAAGTTGAAAGACTATAGTAGCTATGGGTGTAAAGGCATTGCTAACACATACAAGTTGGATAGAAGAGTAAGGCAAGTCGACCTTCAAGGTGTGTTATAATTATTCTATGCTTGATTATAATGAATGGGAGATTTTGTAGTTTAATAATTGTGAGACAACATATCATGGAAAGAGAAGGTGAAGATGTACATCAGTTATTGTTTACATGAGCCATTTGCAATTGTAATAGAGGTTGAGGACCTGTCCATTACTTTGTGTGTAAAAATAACCTACTGAAGAGGCCACCAAGTGATGCCCTATAATATTGAAAGAGTTGCCACCCGGGAATCACAACATAGAAGTGGACCTGATTAGATCAAAACCTGGGACATTCTTGTCAAAACACATCCCATGCCCATTGTAGATAA
This sequence comes from Pinus albicaulis, assembly GCA_034641835.2. Taxonomy (NCBI): domain Eukaryota; kingdom Viridiplantae; phylum Streptophyta; class Pinopsida; order Pinales; family Pinaceae; genus Pinus; species Pinus albicaulis. The sequence continues at coordinate 59,970,575 of CM076578.1, read as the reverse complement.
GGTAAGATAATTTTATTAATGTCCAATGAAGATATTGAAGATAGAGAAGATGTGTAACTAGAAAAGAACTAAAGACATCAAAGAGATCAAAACCCATGACAATTCAGGGAATATATGAACATGAATTTTATAAAGAGTGAGTTATCTTGTATAATAGAGATATAATGTGATAAGCTTCCAGTCACACTATGATAATTCATTACTCAAATTGTGTTAAGTTGCTTGTCATAATAAGTGATAATACCCAATCTGCAACCATCCTCAAAAATTGCCCATGTGGAATGTAGCACGTGTATTTGTCGTAACACTACAAGAATTGAAAGGGGAATAAGGAGAGCATGTATGTCTCTCAATGAAGATTGTGAAGAGTTTGTACCAATCAACAAATCAAGCATTATTATTTTGTCAAGATAGGAGCAACATGCAAGATGACATGAATTACAGAACATGAACCTCACTTAGGGCATGCTATTAAGGTGAAGTCGTAGTTGTGGAGTCGAGTCAACGCTAGTGGAGCCGACCTAATCAAACAAGTGAGCATGCATTTAGAAAGAGGATCAAGTTGCTACAAGGGAGTGGGATCAGTCAAGGGTCAAGAAAAGGCACAATCTTCTTTTCAAAATGAGAAAAGGGGTACATAATCCCAAGTCAATTTTACTCTGAAATCAATTCAAGAAAAAAATCTTGAAGAGTTTTAAAGTTCAAACTGCCTACAAGATTTAAAAATTAAGGAATTTCAAGTTCTTTTCTTCAATGTATAGTGGAATTTCATCTTTGTGCAAGTTTTTTTCATTATGGCAACACAATTATCACTAAAATTTTTAAGCAATAGGCTTTATCAAATTTTGAATTACACCATAGATTGATAATCCTATTCAGAGTTGTTTGGCATGTTCAAAATCTTCAAAAATGGCCAATCTATCCCATATTAAGGTTCCTCATATCAAATCATCACCTAATGGTTCGTCAAAGGATGTATTTTGCAAGACCTCAAAATTAATTTCCAAAGCATGGACCTTTGCAACACTAGGAATTTCACAAATAACCAAACCCATTCGGTTTGGTTCCTTAAGGGTACAGCTAACATATTTCCAACATTGTATACTTGAAGGAGTGCTTCCTCTCCTCCTTTGCCCTCCTATGTCTACATCTTTTATGGGATATTTGTTCTCTTTGGTGGAGGAAGGCCTTTCTCATGATTTCATTGACAATTGTCATTCTTACTAGGAAAATTCCTTACAATAAATGAAAAAACTCAAATATGAACTTGTCATTAATGTAGATATCCCAAACATACCTTTTCTCCAAAATTGAAACTTCCAAAATTAAATTGGATTGTTTTCATGAGGTTGGTACGTTTTCCTACACGGCCATGTATTACAATAATGCATAAGCCATGTACGAACTCATATGAAATTAATTGTTCTCAAACTCTTGAATTTGTCTACATATAGAATTGCTTATGATTTTACCCCAATCAAATCTAATGGCAAGCTTGTCAATTACCCAAACCTTATAATTATACAAGTCTTTGGTGTTGCGTTACTGTTAAATTTGGACAACTAGGTCCAAACTCCATGTTGTGATGCTCAGATTAAGTGGCTAATATTTTTGTTGGATTCCTCTTTCGGAGAGGTGTAAAATCCATATAAAATATATCTTAATCCGATGAGCAGAACATTTATTTTGAATTTATTATTTATAATAAATTATAGGTGCAGGTCGGCCTTAAGGTTTTACACCCCCAGCGGATGTGTCACACACCCCAATGATGGATATAAATACAGGCAAAGTTGGAGAGCATTTCACAACAACTCAACACACATCTTCTTCTCTCATCTGATTTAGTACGAGCTCCTTGGAGGACATTTCCAGCCCACACGTGTGAAGAAGAAGGACGAATTTCTGTACGGCCAAGAGTAAGGACGAATTTCTGCAGCTAGGGTTTTGCAGGAAGTTTGACCAGCGTTGACTTTGGTCAACGCATGGTCCGAAAGGGTTGAAAATTGTTCGAGAGTTCGATTTTAAGAGGCCGTACACATTGGCACAGAAATCGAGGTCAAAGGGTTGACCAAACTGTTGTTGCGTTGACTTTTAGCTTGCTGGCCTGCGTTGACTTTTCTGGACAGCGTTGACTTTTCTAGAGTTCACTTGGGTTGACTCGATTGCTGATTGGAGGATTGTTGTGACACATTCTGGGTTGGCTGATCAAGGAGACTTTGCTGGTTGAAGCATCCTGTTGACCACCGTAACGCACCATCACATTTTTCTGTTTCTGGTTTGTCTTCTATAAGATCCAATTATATGTTCTATCAGCATTTTACTTAACTATTTGTGTGATTGCTGTAAGAAAAGTAAAGTTGCTTCAAGCATAGAACATCTACAAAAATTTACATGGTATCGGAGCAGAGGTGAAGACAAGCCCTAACTTTAGCAATCACCTTCGGAGGAAATGGGTTCCACAAGTTTTGAATTCAAGGAGAATGACAAGCTGACTGGAAGGGATGACTTCCAGTCCTGGAAGATGATATTAGATCTCAAATTGGAAGACCATGATCTCTTGGATCATGTACTGGGGAAGATTCAAGAACCTCCATCCAATGCTACTGCTGCTGCTAAAAACAAGTATAAGAAGGGGGAGATCAAAGCAAAGCTGTTGATCAGGGAATCCATACATAAAAGTCTGGTTGCCTACATATCTGAGCTAGGCACATCCAAGGAGATGTATGATAAATTGATCCTTATGTTCAAGGTAAACAATGTGAATCAAGTGCTATTCCTCAAGAATAAATTGAAGAATATGAAGAAGGGCCGGGATGAGTCTGTTCAAGCTTACTTTCTGAAATTGACCGAAACAAGGAACAATCTGGTGGCTATTGGGGAGACAATCGCTGATCGTGAGATGGTTCTCACCGCACTTGGAGGACTCCCATATGAATGGCAAGTATTCACTACTACCATTCTCAATAATAATACCATTCCTAACTTTGACGAGCTTCTGTCTAGATGTATGCAAGAAGAAACAAGGATGAAGGAATTCGAAAATGACAGAAATGCCGCCTATGGTGCTCATTCTCGAAAGAAGAACTCTGGTGGTCCTAAGGACAAAGGAAGAACAAGGGCTCAAGAAAAGAAGGGTAAGTGTTTCACTTGCCATAGGCCTGGTCACTATGCTAGAGAATGTCCCTTCAAGAAGGATTCTCCCGATAGTGACGATAACAACAACAACCGGAGGAATGGGAATCGAAGAAACGACAGATCTAAAGGAAAGAGGAAGGCTCCCTCTGGTGGAAACAATCAACCTTCTAAAAGGTCTAGAAACTCCAGGTATAAGGAGTCTAATACTGTTGATAAAAGAAATGAGTATATTCTTGTATCTGCTCTCTCTGCTACATCTCCGCCCGACACTATGGATGTCTGGCTAATCGATAGTGGTGCCTCAAGACACATCACTGGATTTAAGGAAGCACTCTCTGACATGGTTGAGAGGGATACTAATCTAGAAATTATCCTTGGAGATAATGCAACATATCCCGTGAAAGGGACAGGGACTGTGACCCTCCACTTGTCTCAAGGACAAGTCCTACATTTGCAAGATGTACTCTATGTACCGAAATTGAAGAAGAACCTTGTGTTTGTATCAGCCATGGAAGACAAAGGGTTCAATGTAACATTCTCTGATGGAAAGGTGCTCATGTGGAAGAAGAGCTTCAAGGAAGCTATCTCGATTGGTTTTAGAGTTGGCACACTCTACCAGGTTGGAGGGAGTCCACTGGGAGCAATGACATGTGATACTATCCGACAAACCGAACTATGGCACCGAAGGTTTGGACACCTTCATTACAAGGCCCTTCCCGAAGCAAGGAAGGTGGCAACATGGATGCCTGACTTTGGAAATAATCATGAAGGTGTATGTAAGGGCTGTGCCGAATGAAAGCATACAAGGGGACCTTTCCCCTCAAGTGTCACAAAGACATCTGATATTTTGCAACTGGTCCATTCTGATCTATCTGGTATGTTGCCCGTGACATCCCTGGGAGAAAGTTCTTACTACATGACATTCACTGATGACTTCTCTCGCAAAACCTGGATATACTTCTTGAAGAAGAAGGATGAGGCTTTCATGTGGTTCCGTACCTTCAAAGCCTTGGTGGAAAATATGACCGGAAAGAAGATCAAGATTTTGAGGACCGACAATGGCATTGAATATGAGTCAAATGAGTTCAAAGACTTTTGCAGAGAAGCTGGCATTAAGAGGGAGACTACTACTGCATATACTCCTGAGCAGAATGGTGTTGTTGAACGCAAGAATAGGACTATTGTGGAAGCTGCCCGTGCCATGCTATGTGACCAGGGTCTACCGAAGTTTCTGTGGGGAGAAGCTGCAAATACTGCTGTGTATATTCAAAACCGATGCCCTCATTCCGCTTTGGACTCCAAAACTCCCGAAGAGGTTTTCTCTGGTAAGAAACCCGATGTCTCACATTTTAGAATTTTTGGATGTCCTGTCTATTTTCATGTGCCGAAAGAAAAGAGAAGTAAGCTGGATGCTACTGGGAAGAAAGGAATGTTTGTGGGCTACGGTGAGACTTCTAAGGCATATAGAGTCTATGTACCTGGTCAAAGGGAAGTAGAGATAAGCCATGATGTCACTTTTGACGAAGATGCTTCCCTGAAGAAAGTAGTAGATCTTCCAAGATCTGAAGAAAATCATGAAGAAAGGCTTGGAAATCAAGAAGAACCGCAGGATGAGACAATGCCTGATATTGAAGGACCAATGGACCCTATTGATCCATCTCCTTCACTGGGAAAGAGACCATCATGGCTCAGGGACACCCTCGAAGATGCGGAGGGTCATGCTGCCCCAAGGGGGACATTCCGAGAAAGCAAGAAGCCGTGTAGATACCAAGGGTATCTAGCTGCCATGAGTACTATTGTACAATCTGAACCTGGATCTTTTGAGGAAGCCGTAAAGCATCAAGTCTGGAAGGATGCTATGCACGAAGAATATGAGTCCATAATGAAGAATGATGTATGGGATGTGGTCCCGAGACCGAAGGACAAATCTGTTGTCACCGCGAAATGGCTCTACAAGATCAAACATGGATCTGATGGGAGTGCTGAAAAGTTCAAGGCAAGATTTGTTGCCCGTGGCTTCTCTCAAAAGGAAGGAATAGACTATGATGACATTTTTGCACCTATGGCACGATATACCACCATTCGATCAATCATAGCCCTTGCTGCTACGCAAGGATGGAGTCTTCATCAGATGGATGTCAAGACCGCTTTTCTGCATGGTGCAATAAAGGAAGAGGTGTATGTAGAACAACCTCTGGGATTTGAAGTTCAGGATCGAGACACTCATGTCTGCAAGTTGAAGAAAGCCCTCTATGGGTTAAAGCAAGCACCCAGAGCTTGGTACGAGAGGATGGATAGTTACTTGATGAAGCTGGGCTTCACTCGAAGTAATGCTGATCCGAACCTTTACTTCAAGGTTGTGCAGGGGAAGCCTCTCATTCTAGTGCTGTATGTGGATGACCTCTTCCTAACAGGTGCTGACCCTCTCATTCATCAATGTAAGAGGGAGCTCGCTGCTGAGTTCGAGATGAAGGACCTAGGACTGATGCACTACTTCCTAAGCCTGGAGGTCTGGCAGAGACCTGGAGAGATTTTCCTTTCTCAAGGAAAATACATTGTGAAACTTCTAGAGAGATTTGGTATGGTGGACTGCAAGTCCGTGTCTACACCGATGGAACTCAACTTCAAGAAGTTGAGTGGTAGTGCTGCTGGGCCTATCTTGGCCAATCTTACTGAGTATCGTCAACTTGTAGGAGCTTTGATGTTCTTAGTGAACACCCGACCGGATATATGTTTTGCAGTGAACACTTTGAGTCAACAGATGGTTGAGCCTTCATCAATATTTTTCACATCAAGTTGGTGCCAAGAATCTTCCCGAGATACCTCGTGGGCACGTATAAACCAAGGGCCGAGACACACCCGGCCGAGGAGGACACCGTGACACATCGATGCCGATTAACAAGATTGTGGTGGATCGTAAGAGCACATCGGGATGCTGCTTCAATCTTGGTTCTGCTTCGATCTCATGGATGAGCAGGAAGTAGAAGTCGGTGGCTTTGAGCACCGCCGAGGCCGAATACATTGCAGCAAGTATGGCCTGTTGTGAAGCAGTTTGGTTGCGAAATCTCTTTAGTGAGCTGTTTGGACATGTGCTAGATACCACTGTGATACTTTGTGATAATCAGAGTGGGATTCGTATGACTGAGAATCCTGTGTTCCACCACCGATCCAAGCATATTGATATCAGGTACCACTTTATCCGGGATATGGTACAGCGAGGCGCCGTAAGGCTCGATCATATAGGAACTGATGAGCAGGTCGCGGATATTCTCACTAAGCCCCTGGGGAAGGTCAAGTTCCTAACCTTCCGTGAGAGTCTTGGTATCGTGGAACGACCCCATGATGTGGGTCCCGTTGGACGATGAGCTCTGGGAGCTCTGGGGGGCTTTGGGGATAGCTTCTCAGAGCTATAAGCACTCATAATGCTTCTGCCCCACCGTTGTGATTATTGAGTTGGTTCGCCTCTCATTTATCTGTGCCCCGTATGCATCCTACCCATTGAGTTCAGGGCTCATGGGAAGTACCTCTCATTTGGCCAATGAGGTGGGAAAAGCTAGAGACTAGTAGCAAAGACTGATGGACGCATCAGAGATTGTCGTACTCTCTATCTAGGATGGCACGATCCAACCACTTGATCTGGGATCAAGTCTAGTGAGGTCTCGGACCTCCGCCTGACTTCGGGTCAAATGAACCAACTTCAGGTTGGTTGGAGACTCTTTGTGAGTCCGATAGAGGTTTTGGACCTCTGGGCTGAATTTGTCAGCCGGGGGATGATGTCTTTGTGACTGACCCACTTCTGTTCTGAAATAAAGAGGCCAGCAAAGCAAGTTACTGCGGGATGACGCACGATGTTTGATTGCACCGATGGATGGAGTTCTCCCTAGTTGAGAGGGAGTGTTAAATTTGGACAACTAGGTCCAAACTCCATGTTATGATGCTCAGATTAAGAGGCTAATATTTTTGTTGGAATCCTCTTTCGGAGAGGTGTAAAATCCATATATAATATGTCTTAATCCGATGAGCAAAACATTTATTTTGAATTTATTATTCATAATAAATTATATGTGCAGGTCGGCCTTAAGGTTTCACACCCCCAGCAGATGTGTCACACACCCCAATGATGGATATAAATACAGCCAAAGTTGGAGAGCATTTCACAACAACTCAACACACATCTTCTTCTCTCATCTGATTTAGTACGAGCTCCTTGGAGGACATTTCCAGCCCACACGTGTGAAGAAGAAGGACGAATTTCTGTACGGCCAAGAGGAAGGACGAATTTCTGCAGCTAGGGTTTTGCAGGAAGTTTGACCAGCGTTGACTTTGGTCAACGCATGGTCCGAAAGGGCTGAAAATTGTTGGAGAGTTCGATTTTAAGAGGCCGTACACATTGGCACAGAAATCGAGGTCAAAGGGTTGACCAAACTATTGCTGCGTTGACTTTTAGCTTGCTGCCCTGCGTTGACTTTTCTGGAGTTGACTTGGGTTGACTCGGTTGCTGATTGGAGGATTGTTGTGACACATTCTGGGTTGGCTGATCAAGGAGACTTTGCTGGTTGAAGCATCCTGTTGACCGCCGTAACGCACCATCACATATTTTCTGTTTCTGGTTTGTCTTCTATAAGATCCACTTATATGTTCTATCAGCATTTTACTTAACTATTTGTGTGATTGCTGTAAGAAAAGTAAAGTTGCTTCAAGCATAGAACATCTACAAAAATTTACAGTTACTTACACAACCAACATGCCAACCAAGCAATTTGTCTCTATGCGAACCTGAGAATGTCAATTTCATAAACTTAGGCCTTCATCATTGTAGTAATTGACTCAACCCTCCATGAATAAATAAGTGCATAGAGCCGCTTCTTTGTAGTTATAAAATCCTTCTTCTTCAACAAATAATTCTCATTGACACAGTGAGAGAATTGAAATTTCATTAGGACAAATCAACTAGAAACATGCCTACAACTACATTGAACTACCTTGTTTTCAAGTCATACTTCTTCATGCGCCAATCAAATAGTTATCTAGAAGGAAAGACATTATGAATCACAATTACTTAGATTAATCTTGTACTCCATATTCTCTAATTGTCAGTGTTTTGAGGGTTGGCGATAAAAATTAATGTAGTGCGCAAACTACATAGACCTGATGTTTTAAGTGTTGTCAATACAAAAGTTTGATTTTGATTTCTTTTTGGAAGCCATGGTAGTGTTTTCTTAGCATTTCTTCATGGGGAGTGAATGTTAGGGTGGTGAACATACAGAGGAAACTTAATAATCTTTTGAATGAGGAACATAAACACTATGTTTCAGTGATTAAGATGAGAATAGAATGTTCATTACTTTTCACATTGTGTTGATGTGTCATGCACTTCTTAAAAAATAATTGCTTTAACACTATGGTCATCATCAATACCCCTTAGTATTTACCACCCTAAATCTTTCCCACCAAATCTTTAGAAGTCAAGGATTTTGATCTCTCATTTTTCATTCTTGAGCAACCCCTTATTTGATAGTGAGCTTTTCTATTAAAACTATTATACTCCTAATCATTCAATAGGAAATCAGACCAAGTGGCTGCAATCCATAGAGACTTTTAATCAAGGATTATTACTTGATTCACAGTTTCTTGAAGTCATTGTACCCAAATCATTGACAAAGCTTAAACAAGTCCCCAAGGAATGATTACCATGAAAAGAAACAAAACTCTTCTCAAATCCCAGGATGCCAATAATGGAGGTAGCCACCATTAAACCTCAAAACGTCAAACATTGTGTAAAATATTTCAAAATAAAGAAATCAAAGACCTTTGATAGGTCAATCCACCGCGAGAATCGTGACCAATTACAACTTGGAAGGAAATATAGAACACCTACACGTTTCCCATAATCGAAATAACCAAAACTATATCAAGTGTCAAGAAGGGGGAAAGAATTATTCCCAAAGATGTACAAACCCTTGATAGGCTGATCCATATTATATCATCAAGGCATTGGTCTAGCATTTGTGTAAAATAAAATGAGGACAAAAGCCTTGATTACTTGCTAAGCCTTTAAATTATTAGGCATCTACTTAATTATACATCACAAACCAATAGTTTCTCAAATGACTCATGCACAATTGACTCGAAGCACCTAAAGTCAAAACTTCAAAAATGCAAAAATGCTTCAAGCACACATCTGAGGCAAACTTTGAACTAAAAACAAAGACTTCCTAAATAAAACCTCTACATGCTAGGAGAAGACTCGACGAATAAATCCTCTAGTAATTACCTTGATTTCTAGAATTTATCAATCTCTACAAACTAAGAATAAAATTGCACTTAACATGCATTTACCTTATCGAAGGAGAGATAAACAATAACTACAAAGTGTTGCCACGACAACACTCAAATAGATAGGAAACAACCACCATTGAACAAAGAGAATATGATAGCCTACAGCTAGTGGTGCAGAGACACTCCAACACAAGGTGCAAGAAGTAGCACCTAGTATGGACAGCTACATAGAGAACAACTGCACCACCAATGAAAACAATTCATGCAGGGAAACTGCCACAAGAAACAACCAAAACCAATGACCAATGACTTGAAACATTGCATGCTACCATTAAGAAGTAGGGGCAAATCACATGATTAATCTTTGGAATTACAAGAACTAAAATATCCATTTCAGATTTTGAGCGCACAATCTGAAATGGGTATTTCAGATCAACTATACCCACACCTTCAGGAGGGGGTCTGAGTCATGACTTCATCAAAAACAATGCCACACCATCGGGAGGGAGTGTGCGTCATGACTTCATCATAAACAATGCCACACCATCAAGAGGAAATTGTCACTTTTATATTGATTTACTTTTACTACCATATATTTACCCTATCGAAGGAGAGATAAACAATAACTACAAAATGTTGCCAAGACAACACTCAAATAGATAGGAAACAACCACCATAGAGAAGCTGAATAAAATTAAGTCACGTAACTCCATACTATAGTCAATAACACAACAAAGAGTCTATTGGTTGAACTGGTAAAACAAGGTAAAAGACATGTTTGAAAAAGAAATCTATTTTCAACAATGCCACACCATCAGGAGGGAGTGTGCGTCATGACTTCATCAAGAACAATGCCACCCCATCAAGAGGAAATTGTCACTTTTATATCGATTTACTTTTACTACCATATATTTACCTTATCGAAGGAGAGATAAACAATAACTACAAAATGTTGCCAAGACAACACTCAAATAGATAGGAAACAACCACCATAGAGAAGCTGAATAAAATTAAGTCACATAACTCCATACTATAGTCAATAACACAACAAAGAGTCTATTGGTTGAACTGGTAAAACAAGGTAAAAGACATGTTTGAAAAAGAAATCTGAATGGTAAACACAAAAGGTCGAATGGAACAAACATGAAACAGAACCAAGTATGTCAAGTAGGATAGGTGGCTCAAAGTTGGATACATGTGAAGGAGTTGTTCAAGACAATACAGGTGCAATTGGAAAAACCCAAGATTTTACTTATTTTTTAGAAGATGAGACAAGAATGAGAAAAGTTTGAGACTACTACCAGATAGATATTCAGGACTATAATAATTGGAAATAAATAAATGCTGACAGCTCGTTGCACCAGTACCAGTGCATTGAACAAAGAGAATATGATAGCCTGCAGCTGGTGGTGCAGAAACACTCCAACACAAGGTGCAAGAAGTAGCTCCTAGTATGGACAGCTACATAGAGAACAACTGCACCACCAATGAAAACAATTCATGCAGGGAAACTGCCATAAGAAACAACCAAAACCAATGACCAATGACTTGAAACATTGCATGCTACCATTAAGAAGTAGGGGCAAATCACGTGAATAATCTTTGGAATTACAAGAACTAAAATATCCATTTCAGATTTTGAGCACACAATCTGAAATGGGTATTTCAGATCAACTATACCCACACCTTCAGGAGGGGGTCTGAGTCATGACTTCATCAAAAACAATGCCACACCATCGGGAGGGAGTGTGCGTCATGACTTCATCAAGAACAATGCCACACAATCAAGAGGAAATTGTCACTCCAGTGACATATCAGGCCATCAGTGATTTCTAGACTATTCCAAGAGCACCTAGAGTGGATAGCTACATAGATAAGATAAGATAATTTTCTTAATGTCCAACATGTGACCCCAAAAGTAGATCAATTGGACTGAAAAAGAGTACAATCAGCATAAGTACAATGTGGGAGTGCAAGCACAACGACTAGAAAATGCTGAAAATAACATAAAGAAACAAATAAACAAGTTGTAGTGTTGTCGTTACACGCCTATAAAAGATCATGGCACAATACAAAATAATCAATAGCCTGCAGGGCAACTGACAAGACAAACAACCAACACCAATGACCAACAACCATCACCAATGACCAACAAACATTGCATCCTATCATTAAGTAAGAGGCAAGTCAAGTGACTGATCTTTGAAATTACCAGAACAAAAATATCCATTTCAGACTTTGAGAGCACAATCTGAAATGGACATTTCAGATCAACAACACCCACACCTTAAGGGGCATGAGTCGTGACTTCATCCAAAGCAATGCCACACCATCAAGAGGTAGTGTCACTTCAGTGACATTCAGGCCATTCGGTCACTTCTAGACTATTCCAAGAGCATCTCTTTTCACTACTGCTTCAGCACTTCCAAGTTCCATCAACACAATCATTCCAGAAACATTCTAAACAACAATGGAAGTATATGCTAACCTGTTCCTTCCAAAATATTAAGTCAAAAGTTTCAAACATGGGTGGGAATCAAATTTCAGCCCCTCACCAAAAAAGAAGCACCCTTTGAAGAGACCCCTTCAAATTTGTATGTTCAACAACATGCATCAAATCTAAAATCTACAGTCATATTATTATTATTACCTCCGTCTATGTATTGATGTAATTTATCAAGAGCAAATTGCTCAGAGAAAAGTGGAGTTAGTGTGTTTCTGCAATGCTTAACATTACATAACTGTGCCCATGGAAACCAAGGGGATTTTCAAGTGCATGCAGACCCCAGAAAATTAACATGACTTTTGAGATCTCAACTTCAAACAAAGCAATTCAAGAGGGTGGAAAAATTATTTGTCAAAGCATCACATACCCATCACACTTGTATCTATTTTCCCCATCCAGCCATTCAAGTGCAGTAAATTGCTCTAGTGCATCCTCCAAAGACGCCACATCTCCTTGAATTTCAACATTAAGATCCATCATATTCTCATATCGATTTGAAACCCGGTAGCATTGTGTACATTTCACCTGTGAAAGCAAAAGAATGAATGTTACTTACGTATAAAGGAACAATCACCCAAGTTGGGGAAGAGACACAATGAATAGAGACAGCCATAAGTCATTCAGAAACGTTAAAACTTACCTGGGACTGAAGATGCCCCCCAAAAATATAATATATAAGTGTCGTCTCACGAGTATCAGGATCTACTGCCTTCTCTCCTCCAACTTCATCAAGACAGATAGATTGCATTGAATCAATTGCAACCCTACAAGGAGTTCAAACAATCATTTAAACTTAAATGACACTCATACAAACCACCCTCTGAAAGAGCTAAAGGAGAATGGTTGCAAGAATAAACCATCATCCTTTTAAGCCAAAATAAAAGGAATTGAGAATTTTTTACATAAATTACCTCATGAACTCATGAGCATCTTCTTGCCTTCCATATCCAAGACTTCCACTCATTTTGGGGATACGGGAGAGTATTCCTAATGGTGAAAATGGTTCTTCACTTTGCTTAACCCTCCGAACATGATGTTGAAGCTCACATAAAAAACACCAATCATTCCTTCCACCTACCAAGTCAGAGCATAAATTAAATCAACATGAAAACCTTGATGTCAATAGAATAAGAAATACAATTGTCAATACAAGCAGGCAGACCAGAATGACAAAACTCACATTTATCTGTATGGTTTGATTCTAGCAAGTAAGCTACAAGTGGCCTTGTGTATGTGAGACACTGAAGCACAACATTTGCAAAGCAGCTGTGCATATTGACCAGTAGAAAGGATCTTATATTAGAACCACTTATTGAAGTTAAAATAGAACATCTAAAAGATATTCTCAGTATATCATACAGCATTAAGAATCTCATAACTGATAGTATTGCAAACAAAACATGATATCAACGCAATTCATATTCCAAAAAAAATGAATATGAAAAACATTCAATTGCCAAATTTACCATATTTTTACATTGTACAAGTTACCTGTTCCCACAATTGATCAGCCCACATGGTGGCAGCCTTAACTTGTTCCAGCTGAAAAGCTCCACGAATATTTCATAGGGAAACAATACCTGATCCATCATATATACATCAACAGGACTAAACAGCAGCAATTTTTGCAAATTCCATTTATTTAGTGAAAGTGGAAAATAGCAAAATTTATTGGGCAACTAATGAAGCAAGCATTTCCATGATAACCAAAGACATGAGCTTACTACCAACCTTTTTAGGCTTTGCCAATATGCCATTAGTACTTCCACTGGAGGCTGCAAATGGTACTCCAGTGTCAGAAGCTTTCTCCAATGAATCATTTTTCTTACAAGTTCCAAATCCATTGGATGAATTGCAGGAATTATTTTTAGAGTCCACGACAGCAGGATCTCTAGTAGCTTTACAATCTAGTTTGTGACCTTGATTCCAGTGCTTGGTTTGGCATTCCATTGAGCTGAAACCAAAGGTAAAGTCATCATCAAACTGCAGTCACAGTAGATGTTATGACCTCAAAAAAGGAAATAAAGTATGTTTTTTATATATAATAGCATTATCTTGGCACTCAGGATCTTGAATGCTTGGTTGTTTGTCTTTGTATCTGTATTTTGCAAATATGGATGAAGGAAAGGGCTCACACGCTAGCTACAGTACTCTAGGTCTCACCACCAGTTTGCACGGTAGGACAAACATTTTGAAAGACTGTAAAAATATTATAAAAGATGCAGGCTTCTGCTAAATTTCATATGTAAACTAACAGAGCAATGCCATTGCGGTTAGTGCGAATATCACAAAAAAAGCAAATTGGTTAATCACATTCATATTATACACTGGAACACAGGTCATAGAATAAAACTAGTCATAATGCTACAAAGAACCACAAAATTTTTTTGGAACAAACAGGCATCAATTTGTCATAGTAACGAGATTTAGTAAATATCTCTTCTCAATAGACCATGGAAATCATTCCTCTTTAGGCAAGGAAAAATTAAAGTAGAATTTCACTGCTGGCATAGCTATCAGGAATTGGGTTGGAAAACCAGGTGATTACTAGCCAAACTCTGAGAATTTTTGGGGCCCCTGAGATATTACCAACAGAAAATAGTGAATTTGGCCATTTTTTCAAAAACACTCAGCTGTCAGAGAAGAAAATACTTAAGCCAATTCAACCTGTGGTTTTCTCATTTTTCACTATCATTTTCTATGACTACAATAGGAATGAGTGTTCCAGCATGTTTCAAAGGGCATACTTACTCTCAACGAATCTTTCATAGATTGAGCATCAATTTCCATTTTTTTTCAGTTTGAAGGTTTCTTTTCAACTTTATGCAAGAGTCTGTGATGTGCATAGAGTCTCTGTTGTTTTGGATCATCCTTCAAGTTCTGCAGATTTTCTTGGTCTAATTTCTTTTAACAAGCATTTTTTAGTGTTGAAATGTTTCAATTTTTTTATGGTTTCATTTATCATCCACCAATATGCCAAATGATTTGGATAGATTTTGGGAATATAAGCAACATTTTGATAGCATTAATCATCATAAGATGTATTTCAAGCTTTATGGGGAACTTTCTGTTCAGAGGGATTCACCATTTATAATACCACTTTGCAACGATCCTAGACCATAAGGATGAACCCTATCCAATTATTACCCCAAATGTCCAGCAACAAGCTTCCGGCACAATTCAAGAAAGGGCAAAGTAGACAGACGAAAAAAAACTATGTAGATTGATATTGCAGACGCTGAAATAAAAAAACTGAGTATATCCTAAGTCACAGGGCTTTACTGAACCTAAAGGTTCAAGTTTGAAATTCTGTGAACCCAAAAAAAGTTTAGGTTCACAAAACCTAAAAGACAAACCTCAAGTCAAATCAAATCAAAACAAATCGATTGGAACCGAATCACGAATTTAGTCAGAAAAAAATCAGGTTCAATCTAGGGTTTTTAAAATTTGTTGGAAACATAATCGTTAGGGATTACATAATTTGTCATATTCACTTGAGAAAGAATATGAATAGGCGCCAAGCATCCAAGAGACCTCTTGGAAGAAGAATTCAAGGGTCAGAAAGGCATGTACTTTATGAATAACATTTGAAAAACTTGTATCTCATGCTTTATCTTATATCTCTTTCAATTTCATTCGTCTAACAATGGTATCAGAGATTCAGAGCGCAGTAGATCCTACTCAAAAATATGTCAAATTTGCCTCTCCTAAGCCTGTCAAACCTGTCCTCAAGTCTGGCATTCCCTCAGCCCTATTTGTGACTATTTCTAAGGTGTCATAACTTTATTCGATGTAGCTTCCCATAGAGATAATTCTGGGAACCCTAACACAGAGACCATTCTCTGCCAATCTCCTGGTGTGTTATTCTACTGGTGAAATTTTTATCTGTGTCATTCTCCATGCGAACATTTGTGTTGAGTCTCAATTCCTTGACCTAGGTGCTCATACCCTCTGCGAGCTCATCACACTTTGGCTCCTCAAGTTTGGTTGTTGTTCCTCAGTCCCTTGCATTTTTAAATAATCCAGGTGCCCTTTTACACACCTCTCCTACAACTCTTCAAGCTTTGTGCCGCACATCACAAGCATCTTTACATTAGTGAAGACTTGGACTTGTGGATGTGTTCATGGGGACCCTGATTTTTCTGTTCATAGTGAATAGGGAAAGGTAACAAGTTGTCTATCTTCCATTACCATTCGCATGTCCAACTGCAAGCTCACATATGTCATAATCCTTAGGGATTATATAATTTGTCATATTCACTTGAGAAGGAATATGAATAGGCGCCAAGCATCCAAGAGACCTCTTGGAAGATGAATCCATGGGTCATAAAGGGATGTACTTTATGTATATCATTTGCAAAACATGTATCTCACGCTTTATCTTATATTTCAATTTCATCCGTCTAACAATGGTATCAGAGATTCAGAGCGCAGTCGGTCCTACTCAAATATGTCAAATTTGCTTCTCCTAAGCCTCTCAAACATGTCCTCCTCAGGTTTGGCATACCCTCATCCCTATTTGTGACTATTTCTAAGGTGTCAGAACTTTATTCGATGTAGCTTCCCATAGATAATTCAGGAACCCTAACACAGAGACCATTCTCTGCCAATCTCCTGGTGTGTTATTCTACTGGTGAAATTTCTATCCACGTCATTCTCCATGCGAACATTTATGTTGAGTCCCTTCTTTTTCTTCTCAAAAAGTTTTAAAAATTAATCTAAAGTTCGTCCCCCTCTTTTTTCACTTTAAAAATCAACAAAAAAAGCAGTGTTTTAAAAACCAGTCGTCCAAACTCGGAACCGGCCAAGTCGACCGAGCCAAATGGATGGCCGATCTGACTCGGTGGTTAAACCGGTTCGGCGGCCGGTTTGTGACCGAGCTGGCTGAGTCGTACATCGACTCGGCCGGCTCGGTCACAAACCAGCCAGCTCAGCCAGTCGCAGGCCCCAAAAAATCCCAAAAAACGGACTTCAAAATCTTTTTTTTTTGCTGTTAGGTTTTTTTTACCTTATCTAACCCCTCCCCATCCTATTTAACCTACCCAACCCCTCTCAATACCTCACATCTATCTCATTGAATTTGCTTGAGCATTTGTGAGGATTTTGTGAAGAGTTGTGGAGTTGGTTTTGGAGCAACTTTGAGGAGTCTTTTGGGCAAGCTTTGGAGAAGCAGTGAGGAGCTTATTAGGCAAGCTTTGGAGCAGCATTGAGAAGTTGGTTTGTTGGAGCTGCATTGAGGAGGCTAGAGGCTAGAGGTATTTATTTTTTCTCTTCTAAAATCCGCCTTTGCTTGTTTTAGTTATTTTGCAAATCTGAAAATGGTAAACATAGTTTTTGGTGAAAGAAATGAACATAGAATGAATAGTCTTTTTTTGTTTTCATTTTCAGATTTAAACATTTTCTTTCCAAGTCAAAAACTCAGTCCAAAATGGCCCCTAGAGCGAAAGATGTTGCTTGGGCATATACTAAAATGGTTGATGACCAAATGTATTGCAAATTTTGTAAGAAAAAAATTAAGGGGGGTGGAGGGGGCATTCATAGACTGAAACTACATTTGGCTGGTCTTAGAGGCCAAATTACTCCATGTGAGCACAAAACATTGGGTAAAATTAGAAAGGAGTTGAAAGAACAATTTCAAAAGTTTGAGGAAGACAAAATTAGGCAAAAAGAAATACAGGCTGAAATTGGGAGGAAGAGAAATCTACAACATATGATGGCTGCCAACCCAAGTTTTGATTATGAGGGTTCTTCATCTATCCCTTGCACTGATGCATAAACCCATTTCGCTATGTTCCTCCCTCTATGGAGTCTATTTCTGAAAAGGGTAAGGGTGCATGGAGTGTAAAAACTCTGGTAAACTTGATAAATATATATTATTAATGATGAAGATGAAAAGATGATTACAATGAGGGATCGCCTAGGCTTTAAATATAGCCTCAAGGTGTCCCTCGATGGCAGGCAAAGGATCTTTGATCATGCCCTTTCAGTTAATAAAACCTAATATAACTATATCTAACTAATAATTAATAAAATATTCATAACATTGCCCCTCTCTTAAAGATGCTTTGTCCTCAAAGCATACGTAATGATGGACAATGGTGACGAATGTCTAGTTTCCTCAAGCGATGAGCTCTTGCTTCCCACATTTTAAAAAGATCGTGAAGCATCTTCTCGAGCTCCATCTGTTGGTGATGTGGATAGTGAAAAGATCTGATATCGACATAGTTGGATACTGTCTTGACTTCTATTGGATGTTTGATTTTCCTATTGGAAGACACTTTTATGGGTAGATCTTGGAATAATTTTTCATGTTTCCCAACTATTCCTTGTTCTTCTGGTGATTTTTTGTGATTCCTTTTTAGATTTAGAGGTAAGTTACCAACAATTATCGTTTGATGCAACTTCTTCTCATCATCAAACGCTTCCTTCTTAACAACCATATGTGCTTCATCACCGAAGGCCTCAACAGCTTCTGTCGTTATATCAGTGGCTTCACATGTGTTTATCACTTCACATGTTTCGTTCAATTCTGGGGATGGAACATTTTGTTGCTTACAAACATCTGTATCTTCATGGTGATGTGGGGAATCAGTTTTTTCCTGATGCTCTTCTGAGTTCCCTGAATTGTAGAGTTCTTTCATATTGTTCATGATCGCATTAAATTTCTGCAATATTTTGTTCTCCTTGTCCTTAGCCTCCATTTGTTTAAGCCATATTTGCCTTTTTATCTGATCAATCGTCATCATTGATAAAGACATACTGAACACGTATGAGGTGGGAGATATTTTCTGCCAGTTTTTCTTTTTTTCCTTTAAAATTAATTAATTAATTAATTTTTTTTTGTTTTTTTTTTAATTAATTAATTAATTAATTAATTAATAATTTATTTATTTTTTTTAAACTATATAATTATTATATATATATAATTTTTAATTAAAAATTATATAATATATATAATTTAATTATATAATATATATATATATATATAATTATTAAATGGAAATTATATAATATATAAATGAACTATATAATTATAATATATATATATAGTTATCAATTAAATTATATAATATATATTTTATATATAATTAAAAAAAAAATCGTGTTTTTTTTTTTAAAATGTGCCGTTCGGTTCAAATGACACACTGTTTCATAATTTAAACCGTCACACCATATCAAATCGACCTGTATCCTATCGACCACGGTTAAGCCCACCCAAATGGGTTAATGAAAGTTTGTCCGAGCGTGGATAATTGGAAATGATGGCGGAAGTGTGTTTATGCAGTCAAAGCGGTGGCAGCGTTGTTGGGAAGGAGACACAGGTTTGGACGCGGGCAGAAAGAAGAAAGGGGCGACGGAAGGAGACGGGAATGAGAGCGGGAACTATGGTGGGATGCAGTGTTATGTTTTGACCGCGGAAAACTATTCGTCCGCTTAACCTGTAGTTCTTGAATGCAGGGAATCTCAAACCGGTCAACGGGTTATTATTTAATACATGTTCCGTTTAAACGATGCCCTGTTTCATATAACTTAAACAATTTGATTATTAATATATCGATGCTCAGCAGTTATAACGACACCTGTTTCATGAATTTTTTTATTACAGAGTCGGAAAAAACGGCAGTCAGCGGCGGCAGGATGCTGCAGCAACGGGAATGAACTTTCAGTTTCGGGGTTCCTCCTTAGCCACGAAGTTAGTTAAACACCTTTTTTCTGACTGAGAGTGTAATGTCGTTGACCAGGTGAAAGAACGACGGATCACGCAGGCGTTAAATTACTTGCAAAAAATTATTTATTTTTTTAAACGTCACTTGTACCGATGTCTAGAGTAACCAACGGTGGTAGCAATTGGAATATCAGTTAGACGTGGGTCGTGGTAGCGTTGTGTTTTAATTGGGGCACAATCATGGAAGGTGAGAATAGAATGTGGAGAGCTTCACTACAGAGGTCGTGGAACAAGGTAAGGAACAGGCTATACGTAGAAAAATTTGCAGTCTGCCTTAGGTTTTTGGTGTGACAACGATATTATTTTTTTTATATTTTTTGTGAGGGAGTTGGGAATTGGGGTTGATGAGCGAAGGCAGCGTGGGGGTGAGAGGGCAGAAATCTGCAATTTTATTTTTTTAAACCAGGGTTGCTGTCCACAAGCACTTGGTAAAAAAAATCTGCAATCTGGAATTCTTGAAATTCCTTAATTCTGGGTGATCACACAGATCCCGAAGAGCGATGGCTCTGATACCAATGGAGTGTAAAAACTCTGGTAAACTTGATAAATATATATTATTATTGATGATAGATGAAAAGATGATTACAATGAGGGATCGCCTAGGCTTTAAATATAGCCTCAAGGTGTCCCTTGGCGAAGAGGCATGATCTTTGATCATGCCCTTTCAGTTAATAAAACCTAATATAACTATATCTAACTAATAATTAATAAAATATTCATAACAGTGCAATGAGAAATAGGGGTACTATCAAAAGTTTTTTCGTGCCCTCTTCTCCCTCTAATAGGGCAACTGCACATGGTCCTTGTTCTCCAACTGTGCAGCCCACTTTAGATGCTCATTGGAGAAAAGAATTGAGAGATGTTGTTTGTGATTACATTGCTAGATGGTGGTATGATATTGATATTCCCTTCAATGCTACTCATTCACCATATTATGAACCTATTTTTGATGCCATATATGCTGCTGGAAAGGGCTTCAAAGGCCCTACTATGCATGAGTTAAGAGGATCTCTTTTGCAAAAAGAGATTATGAACATTGATGATTATTTGAAAAAGTTCAAAAACTCATGGGCACATACAAGATGTACCATCATGTCAAATGGATGGACTGATCAGAGGAACCGTACCATCATAAACTTTCTTGTCTTTTGCCCACGGGGAACCATGTTTCTAAAATCAGTTGATGCATCTGATAGGGTGAAAGATGCACATTTGTTGTTTCATCTTTTGGATGAGTTTGTTGAAGAGGTGGGGGTGGCAAATGTTGTTAAAATCATCACAGACAATGCCTCTAACTATGTTCTTGCTGGTAAATTGTTAGAGGAAAAACACCGAACCATCTTTTGGACCCCATGTGCTGCACATTGCATAGACCTCATGCTTGAGGATATTGGCAAAATAGACTAGATCAAGAACACTATAGAGCATGCCAAATGCATCACAAAATATATTTACAATCGCTCATGGATTCTGAATCTGATGAGGAAAAACAAAGGGGGCAAGGAAATTATTAGGCCTGCCATCACTAGATTTGCAACACATTTTTTGACATTGCAATCAATGCTTGCCCAACATAGAAACTTGCAAAAGTTGTTTTCTAGTGATGAATGGAATGAATGTCAGTGGGCTCGCAAAAGGATGGCAAAGATGTGAAAAGGAAAGTCAATGAAGAAATATTTTGGAAAAAGGCAGTAGAGATTGTGAAACTTGCTGAGCCACTGGTTAAGGTGTTGCGCTTGGTGGATGGGGAAAGATTGGCTATGGGCTTCATTTATGAGGCTATGGATCAAGCAAAGGAGCAAATAAGGGCAGCATACAGGGACAGAGTGGATAAGTATGGGCCCATTTGGGCAATCATTGATCAGAGATGGAACAATCAACTTCGTCGCCCTATACATGCAGTTGGGTATTTTCTGAACCCAAGGTATCATTATAAAGCTCAAGAAGCAAGAGCTTTGAATGGGGAGCTTAGAGATGGATTGATTGACTGCATTGATCACATGATCCCCACAAAGAGTGGCCAGTTGAAGATACATAATCAGATCACTGTGTTCAGCCAAGCCACAGGTACCTTTAGCAAGAACCTTGCAAGGATTGTAAGTGAATCAGATGAGCCAGGTAAATAAAAAATTTCAATTTTCAAATTCATATTTTATTATTTTGTATAATTATTTATAATTTCAATTTCAAAGTTGGATATAAATTGTTGAGCTAACTGAAACTCATTTTTTGCAGCACAAAGGTGGGAGGCATTTGGTAGCCATTGTCCTGAATTGCAGAGGTTTGCAATCCGCATTTTGAATCAAACTTGCAGTGCTTCTGGGTGTGAGCGCAATTGGTCTGTGTTTGAGAGGATTCACACAAAGAAGAGAATCGTTTGGAGCAAAACCAGTTCAATGATCTAGTGTATGTCTAGTACAAACTCCGACTAAGACGCAACCAATTGTTGAACAAAAGACCTGATTCAAATCCCATTGTGTTGGAGGATATTAATCCAACATCAAATTGGGTAGTGGAGACTTGTCCACCAGAGTTTGACTCTGATGAGGATATTGGTGTGGGGAATGACTTCGATACATAGTTAGAGGCTATGCTCAATGCAGATCCACTAATAGCAGACCCAGTCCCAAGCCCTCCAATTGCAGGCACAGGCACTTCCTCTAGTCAGCCACAACGGAGGCGCATAACTCGTCTATCTCAGGGTGGTAAGGGCAAGGGTATAGTTCCAGTTGAGGATGTTGATTCAAAGGAGGAGCGAGCGGTTTCCCCCTCTGGTTCAGACTCAGAGTTTGAGGAAGAGCCAAAGGACATTGGCTTGTCAGATGTCTAGCAGGCTTCAATAGTGATTATTCATGTTTTGTTGTGGAGGCCATTTAGAACCTCCTTGTTTATGTTTCTTGTTTTGATCTCTATCTCATCATCATGTATTGGATAGTGCACTAGCTGCAATTTTGATATAATGGATACATTCATGAACCTACTTTGATCATATCTTATCTTTCGTCTATATTGTAATGCTTTGTGTTTGGAAACATGAATGAAAATCTTTAAAATTATGTATTTTTACCAAAAAAAAAAAATTTAATGTATTTTTTACAAAAACCAAGTCATTGAAACCGAATCGCCCGAGTCGATACCAAGTCGGAGTCGGAGTCAAAGCCGACCATCAGCCGAATCAGAACCCGATTCCGATTTTTAAAACTATGCAAAAAAGTAATAAAAATCCTCTTTTTTGGCCAAAGAAAGATCTTTGATACCAAATGTTATGTGCTCAATAAATTTGAAAATATTCAAAAAAAAAAATCTCAAGATATATAGATCCACGCAATAGATAACAAAGAAATTAACACCAGAATGTAGAGAGAAAACTCTCGAGGTAGGGTACCACCATGTTTTATTCCTCAAGGAAACACTCCCCAAGCAATACGTGCTTATCAATTACAATAGACTTCATCATACATCATTACATTGCTTATACTTCTTTATATAATACTATACCTACCTCCTAGGAGCATTCTTGAGAAGGAACTTTATAGTAGGTGGAGCCTTCTAGTAAACCTTCTTACATTTACCACTTTCACACTACTACATGGGCCTTATTTACTATAGCCACCTATCTATTATTATTCCCATTAGGTACATCCCTAGGTACCCCATATCACCCCCTATATATACTACACCACCCATCTGTGACAATAAAACAACCTACGCTCACCCATGTCTCTCTCAACCACTCATTTGCACCTTAATGTTGGACATTTGCCTTTCTAAAATCATTGTCCTCGACTTAAGTTTGCCTAGTGGGACATATGAGGGTCTCAATGCTGCAATTGTGTGGAGCATCTCCTTATTATTAAGGAGAGTGACTAACATGCGAAGGAATGCCAATAGCGAAATTAAATTTGTCGACAGCATAATCTGTATCATCATTATTCAATTTACCATACATCCCTACAATAGTTGGTCCTATCACACAGGAACAAGAACCCTTCTATTTGGATGATGATGTCCCACATCCAATAGGAGATGGTGGAGGCATAAGGCCCATGGATTGTTTACTTTTAGATTTCCTTTTGGAACTTGCACTTGCTCCCACATTCTAAACATTTTGGGATATGGCATTTTTGGCTAAAGAAGGTGCCCTTTACATCCACTGCCATTTGCATCCTCAGAAGCTTAAATATTTGCAGCATGGTTCATTTTGTACATTAATTTTGTACAAATATAATACATTATATTAACCCCTTTTCCACCTATGCCCAAAAGGTGTTTCTTAAACCGACTATAATTCCCAACCCAAGGATGGCCACAAACATTACATCTCCAATGGGGTGAGCCACTTCTTTGGTTTCATGGGTTCTTTTGCTAGTTCAATGGTCGAGTACTTTGATTGCATAGTAAAAATGGTTTTTTTGGGACCAAATGTCCCTTTTGCACATTTAGTGAATGTCAATGGGAGGCACGGACTAGCACTACCTTGGGTTTCATTCAACATTTATAAGGTGTTCCCACTTCCTACTTTTCTCCCTCTCCAACATGGCCCTCTACTTCAGCAACATAATCATTATCATTTTCATGATGAGACTCCAACTGAAATTGACTAAGAATGTTCACCGCAAATCATATATCAAATGCAGCAACAGAACTTCGACCTCCCCAGCAGCAGAACTTCGACCTCCAGTAACCTCATACGAAGAGAGAGAGATAGCCCAAAAACTTTGACTTGTTCTTCTCCTGCAATTCTCTTTCTTCTTGAACTTTGCACTTTTTATGCACTTCTTTTCTTGTGTATCGAACTTGTTGAGTTGATGAGCAAATGGATCTAACTGCACTTGTATATATAGCCTCTTCTATGGGGCGAATTGTCCTCTTGTAGGCCGACTTGATCAGGCAAGGACTGATTTGGTGTGGACGTGACAAATTACTTATTTGACTCAATAATAATTATTTTTACATGATTCAAAAGCCCAAGAAGGGTCTCATAAAATGGGCAATGACTCTAATGAATCAATATAAAACCTAGAAACCCTCACTAGGGACTTTGACCTATAAAATGATGACCCAAGCATGAAACACATGCTTTAATAAGTCATTGTAATAATAATTTAATTTAATTTTTCTTTCTTTTGATAAATACATTTCACAATGACACAAATACAATTATGAAGACCAAACCTAGTTACATTCTTCAACAAAGCCAGCCACATGCTTAAATAAAAAGTAGCTAGCTCTAAGTGGAGTTCATAAAGCAACTTGAACAACTCCTAACTATAGAAAGATGTTAATACTTGCAATTGAATTGAAAATGGACCGAAGACTATATATCAATTAAGCTAAAAAAAGATTATATAACTTTGAAATTAAAATATGGGTTTAAAGAATTAGCAACTAGCACAGATGATCAATTCTAAAAGGTTGTGATCAATTCAAACAACTTGCAATTACTTGCAATTGAAATAAATGGGAGCCTAGTTTTAGTTAATCAATTAACCGAAAAAATTTATATAACTTAAAAATTGAAAATTAGGTTTAAAGAAGTAAAAATAGGCACCAATGATATTCAAAAAGATAAGAAATTGCATAAAACTGCAATTGATTCATATAAAATCTCAAGATCCAAGCTTTTAGCCACCTTTTTGTATCAACTCAAAATTCAACTTTTGACCACACTTAAAGAAATTTTCATAGTTTCTCTATTGACAAGTTGTTGACCGCAAATCCAGCCTCTAGCCATTCTAAGTTCTTTTGAAGAAATAATTACTCCATTGCTAAGAAAACTTGATGAAATGTCAAGGAAAATAAATCAACCATTTCCATTGAAGAAAAATGGCTTTCTACTACAATTTTGGAAAAAAATGTATCACAAAAAGAGAATTATCAAAAAGAAATTAAAATTGGGTGAAAATATGAAAGCCTTAAGAAACTAACACTCCAATAAAAATTCTATGGAACATTAATGAAACATGATAACCACCAAACATAAGCATATGGCTTGATAGTAGCAACCATCTATCATTCATTGATCACCTTTGTCAAACAATTCCATCACCAAAACAATGCCATCGAATAAAATAGTTTTTAGAACTTGGAAGTGTTGTTGTTAGAGGTCGAAGGTCGAGCACATGAAGTAATTGGTCGACACCATTTGAGATTTGAGTCATGCTAGGGTACCACCATATGAATAGTGCATCATTGTCAAGATACAACTATCAAGGACT
Source organism: Pinus albicaulis (assembly GCA_034641835.2). Taxonomy (NCBI): domain Eukaryota; kingdom Viridiplantae; phylum Streptophyta; class Pinopsida; order Pinales; family Pinaceae; genus Pinus; species Pinus albicaulis. The sequence goes on along the minus strand of CM076578.1, from coordinate 59,944,708 downwards.
AAGGAAAGATTTCATGAGTTGCCATAAGGGGCTTACGATCAGAAGATTCTAAAGGAAGAAGAGTTAGAAATGCCATCAATCCAAACAAAAATTCAAATTTACCTACAATTAAACAAAAATTTGACCTAGGGCTTTTAGAAAAAGTATGGGGTTTCAAGGATAAAACCAATATTGTATAGAGACCAGGGGGTTAGTTGAACTAATTGTTGCCATTATTTTTAGGCATTTGGTCAATTCCATACTAGCAAGCATCTAAATCAAATCCCCCTAGGTGAATCACACTAGCATATACCAATGGGTTTACTAAGGATGCCATCCGTGAATGTGGGGAAGCATTAGCTAGGCTTCCTCGTGAGGTTTTCTACAAAAAACACCAATAATATGTTATTTTGCACAAAAGACAATGCTTGGTTCTATCAATGATGAGCACCATTAATCAATTCAAAAAGGTAAACTCAAGATCAAAGGCACTAAGGATGAACTTATATGGTCTTGGAACCCTATCAGAGAGGTGCATACTCCAAACCTAGGTTGTAAAGAGCTTAGTGAGGAAGAGAGGCTAGGTGACATGTGGTGGTGGTATAAGATAGTTTAGAAGTTCAATCCCCCATTAAAAACAAAAACAAAAAACCATGTGGTTGGTTCTTAGGAGTAGGGTTCCAAGCTAGAATTACATGCAAAGAAAGAATTGGTGGAAACCTAGAAAATGTCCTCTTTGTAAGGCTTGTGAGGAATCCCTTCATCATATGCTCCTTATTTGTGATTATGTTGGTTAAATTGGAAGGTGATTGAAATCATGACTAGTATCAAGGATATACAAGGGGAAAGACCATTTGTGGATAATTGTCTAAAGAGTTGGTGTGGACACTAGACACCCTTTGGTTGAATCTTGCTAAGCTTTTCCCCTTCTCATTTTCCTAGGGAATTTGATTAGCCAAGAACTCTAGTCCATTTGATGATAAGTCCCCTGCACCTATTCACTATGCATCCCAGAACCTAAACATTCTTAGATGTTTTAGGCTGGTAAAGGATGTTGAAAATCCCCAAGAGTTGTCATTGCTACGAATATTGACAAATCTAAAGCTTCAGCTTATTTTGAGCTTGGAGCTTGCCAAGTTGATCCACTAATTGGTGGAGTTGGGGGATTTGTGTTTTTATATGACTCTCACTTTTATAAGTTCCAAGCAAGTTAGGCAAGGCCACAAACAATATGGTCGAGCTTATGGCTCTCAAGTTAGTCCTCATGTATCCAAAAATTCAAATAATGTGAGATTTTTAACTATGTCCAATATGGAAATCTTTTTGCTGAGGTAGAATTTTGAATCTAAAATTTGGTTTTAATGAGAATCCAGTTTACAGGGAATAGAACATATTGGTTGATGATTTATTTGGAATTCAAATGGCCCTAGGTTCTTGGCATATATGGGCACAACAATAGGACTGTCTCTCTGAATATGATCTTGGACTATGCTTTGGATTAAATCATTTCATTTATTCTTTTGTTAAATTTTTCCTATAGAGGTGTATCATTGTTTCTATGACAATATTACCGAATTTTGAGACTATATAGGACCAATAAATGGTTCATAATGGATATGAGTTGTTGTTAATCTCGTGATGGCACATTGTTTAAGCAATCATGAGATGAACTTTTTTCACTCTGTTTTTTAAAGACAGATTGATAGGTTGAGAGACTAAGAGATATAACTAAGGAGTGTATGAATGTGGTATGGCATCTAAAATAATGCACTTTTGTCTTTAGTAGAAAAATTATGGTTTTTTTTCACAGAAGATTTTAATTTAGAAGTCCCCAAATGGAGTGTTCAATGGGAGACAAATGGGAGGGCATACTCCACAAACCCACCATGCATTTATATGATGAGAAATGGCAATACACCCCCCCACGAGTATTAACGATCCTTCACTCTTAGCATGATTATTCATGAGCGGGAGATGTGGTTCGTTGGTTTACAATTCAAGTTTCAGTATAGTGTTAATTCACCAGCCCAAGTGGAGATTGAGCGTATCTATAACATGCGCTCCTAGAGATTCATGGCCATCGAATAGCCCTATCCTAGCTACACACTTCATCATGTTATGTCACTTCATGCTTAGGATTTCAATCATCTAATTTCATGGGTTCAACTTGCACACAAGGCACAATCCTCTATTCATCAATGGCACACAAAAGGCGACATTAAGGCAATTCATGGTGCAAGGGGTCTTTAATTGTTGTCTTCTCTAGAAGGTGATTATTTTATTTTATTATTTATGTTTGGTTTCCTAGAGCTTGTTTCTCCCTTGACTTCCAACTTCTTCGTTGTGCCTTTGCGAGTTTTGAACTATTTCTCCACCTCTCCTTTTCCCTTCAATTCCATCGGTTGCTTTTTTCAAACACTTAGTTATTTCTCGTTTATTCCTGCAGTTCTTTCCTTTCTTGAGTCGCCCAAACTTTTCGCTCCATCCCACTCTTCTCCCCTTTGCAGAGCCAAGTTGTTTCAGGCTCTCCCCCACCGCCCCCCCCCCCCCCCTCCTTTTGTCCTTGTGCTCTCATCTGGTTTTAATATGCCATCGACTTTTCTCTTTCTATTCATCATGCCTTATCAACAGGCTTGGTTTAAGCGAGGCACTGCATACCACAGGTCTCAAGAGAGCTAATGCGCCCAAATGAGAATTACCAGCTCTACTCGACACTATAAGGAGCACACACCTCAAGCCATATAGGAGGAAATAGAACAGGTTGAACATGAGATAGTGAGGGAATCTCAATGTCTCGTTGACATAAAGATCTTGGTTAACATTGGCGACTGGGTTCCTAACATGAGTCATACCTATGACAAGTATAGCCAGTACATGTACATTGTTGATATATATTGACATCTCAAACTCTTGTTGGGTAAAGTCTTATTGGACAAGAATGAAGCCAAAGAGGAGATTTCATTGATGCTAGAGAACATGCAACTCACCTTGCAATCCCTAGACAGAAGAGTTAGTCATGCAGAATCTCACTTAGGCATCCTCCCTGATTCTGGTTCCTCGCCTTGGAGCAACAACGAACCCATTGTAGTCGAAGCTACAAACTTTGATAAGTCCAAATGATACTCTTTGCCAAGTTTACTATTTTGACTTTCCTATTTTCATTTATAGCTTTGCAATCAAATTATGGCCTTCCAAAATTTTGACTTAAAAGTTAGTTTTTTATCTAAAATGATGGACATAAGTAACTTGTTTATATGAATGGTTTTCAAACAACTTCTTGTTTTGTTAGCTTTTTTGCCAAGTATTTACCTTACCAAAAATAAATAAATGATTTTAATTAGAAAAGAAAAAATCGAAAAGGTAAACAATTAACAAATTACAATCAAATCAAACAAAAGCTCATAATTTCTTGCAATTGAACTAAAAATGGACCTAGAGTCTTTTAATAATCAACTAGCATGAGCACGAAAATGGATTTAAAGAACAAAAGATGGGCATTTTTGCTAAATTGGCTATCGGACCAACAACAAAAAAATCTAAACTTGTAAATTTGAAAATGGGTTTGAAGAAGTAACAGCGGGCATCACCATACAATTTGAAAAGGTAAAAAAACTGGAATAAATTCAAATAAAAGATCTCCAACACCAGCATATAAACTGAAAATGGACCTAGGGTTTTTAAATAAGTTCTAGGGTTTTAAGCATAGATCTTGCAAATTCAAGGATGGGTTTGAAGAAGCAGATATAAGCACCACCGGCCAATTTGGAGAGGTAAACAATTGCTTAAACTGTCATTGATTCAAACAAAAATTCACAAATACACGCAATTAAACTGAAAATTGTTAGGGTTTTAGATAAACTCAAGGGTTTTAAGCGTGGATCTTGCAAAGAATGTGTTTAACGTAGTGATAAGCACCATTTGACATTCTGAAAGATAAGCAAATACAGAAACTGCAATCAATTTAAACAGAAACTCACAAATACTTGCAATTGTACCAAACTATCCAGAAATTTTTAAAAGACTTTAAAATTGGAAAATGGGTTCAAAGAAGTCACGATAGGCACCACCCATAAATTCTAACATGTAAACAATTGCGCAAACTGCAATCAATTCAAACAACAACCAACGCTTACTTGTAATTGAAGTAACAATGGGACTCGGTTTTTTTTATTGATCCACTAGTCAGAATATTTTGTACAACTTGGATATTGAAATATGGGTTTACAGAAGTAACGACAGGAACGAATGATCATCCTGAAAAGGTAGGCAACTGCACAAACTGTGATCAATTCAAACAACAACTCCCAATTACTTGCAACTGAAGTACACATGGACCTGGGGTCTTTTAGTCAGTCCACTAGCGGGAATTTTTTATGAAACTTGCAAATCGAAAGAAGAGTTGAAAGGCTTAAAAATGGGCATTACCGACCAATTTGAAAAAGTTATAAATTTTGCAACAACTGACATTCACAAAAAAATTCTCATATACCTGCAATTGAACTGAAAGTGAGGCTAAGGGATCACCAAAAAAATCTCATCTACCCGGAACTGAACTGAAATTGGGCCTAGGGTTTTAAATAAATTTTAGGGTTTCGAGGTTAAATACCAATAACGTGCTGTCTTGCATCGAGAACATCGCTTGGTTCCAGGCTCCTGACATACGGCACAGGCATTCGTAGAGGAATCCATGTGGAGAGGTTTTTTTATCACAGCTGGGCCTTGTTCCTCCGCTTCGAATCCAAGAGGGTAAAGGTATTTTGAGGCCGTGAACTTGAAGAGGTTCGCAATGCCAATGCAGACCAGCAAAGCTGTTATGAAGTACGGTAACAGTGTGGATACATCCACATATCCGCCCGCGTCATGCATCTACTTCGAATTTATAAAAGTGGAAGGAGGTGTATATTTTGTGTGTATACTTACGGGACGAGCGACTACTTTTCTTCTCCTTCTTCCTTCTGTGCGAGCAAAGAACCCAACGGCTTTGGATTTTCTCGCATGCGACATCAAAAGGAAGAGATACCCACTTCGTCGCATATATCTCGTTTCATGTTTTAATTTGCGCGTTTTTAAAGATAAAATTACTAGAAGCTTCTTCCCAAAGTTTTGAGTGAGGGTGAAGGTAACAAATTTGATCCTTTCAAAGTGGACTTGTCCTCGAATAACCTTTTAATAATTATCCAGGCACATGGTTGATACCCATTGTAATGTTCTTGACCATGAGATATAAGATTATAGGGGTGAAGGACAAATTTGGTTTTTTCAAAGTGGAGATGTGGGATGGCTTTTTAATGATTCTCTAATGTCTCAATGACAAGATTGATGCTCAGTGTAATGTTTTTTAAGCATGAAATCTATTAATAGTTGGTATGTTGTTTTCAAGGATAAGATTTAAGGAATAGTTGACTTAATGTATTTTTATGAATAATATATATATATATAGTTTTTCTTTGAATATGAGATGAAAGCAATAGTTAATATGTCAAAGTTTAAGCATTAAATTCTAAGTAATAGTTAGTTTACTAGTGATAGTTGGTTTAATTAGGATGTGTTTTAAATTAAGATTTCAAGTAAGTAATGTTAGTCATGTTATGTTTCCATGCACAATATTTAAGAGGAGTAATAAAAGGATCATTGTGTTTCCGTCTATGGGATTACATAATAGTTAACTTTTATTGTTTCATGCATAAAATCTAAGTAATAATTTCTCTTATTGTCCATGTGCATGAGATTTAAGTAATAGTCGAATTTTATTGTCCTTGTGCATGAGCTTTAAGCAATAGTTGAAATCTCTTATCATTGTGCACATGAACCTAATGATAATCAATAAACTATTATCATGTAGGGAGATCTATATAAGTGATATGTATTTAACCAACATAGATCCATATTAACCTTGAATTTATCAAGCATCGAGAGGGAACAAATCTCTTGAGGTATAATCCTCTTTTGGGGTGCAAAACTTAAGAAAGGTTTGTACCTTAAGAGATATAATCTCTCTCATAGCTTAATAGATCTAGAGTTAAGATGGATTTATGTTGGTTCTTTACACGCACACACACACAGGTTTGCACCTTGAAAAATCTAATCCCTCTTATAGGTTAATAGATTTGGAGTTTAGATGGATTTATATTGGTTCTTTACATGCACACATAGACAAGGAATGTGTCAACTCCATGTTGAGCATGAAAGAATTTGCAGTTCTTCATTTTAAGCAGCATACTAGTAAAATGCTTTAACAATAAGAATTGTTTTATTTTAAATTACTTTATATAATATGTACATAGCTTATCCCACGGGGTGTAGATCAATTGGTGATCGCCTTGTTATGAAGAAATATGTAAAGCATGAGGTTCAAAGTTCAAATCCCCATGGGTTAGACCAACAAAAAATAATATGTACATAGTTGATATTGATATATTATATTTTATTTATGGCCCACATTATTCACATTAAAAAGTATTTTTTTTATAAGTATATTTCAAATACACATCTTCTTTGATTAAAGAGTAGAAAGCATATCTCTTTGAATGTGTGTGCATGTGTGTACATTGAATATTTTTAGTTATTAATCATTTTAAAATGCCATGTATCAACTTCATATTAAAAAAATTTAAAATCACACATCTCCCTCATATTAAGTAGGGAGAAATTACAAACGCCAAGTGTGTGTGTTGAAATATATTAATAATCATGGATATTCAAATATTTTGTTTAAAGGAATCTCTCTCTATTAAAAACATTATATATATGAGACTCTTTTATTGCTCATCCTAGCACCCTGTGTTGCATTTATGTCTTCACAAAAGTTGGATCAAGGTTCAAGAGGGCCCTCTTCTCCCCCTCCCCCCTACTACCCCCTCTATACATAGTGGCATTCAACACCCTTATTGTTATAGGGTCGTGTTTCTAGAAAGTCAAATCCTCCAAATTTGTGAAGGCTAACGACATTCCAATGGGGGAGACTCAAGCCTCTTAATCCATAATGATGACCTCGAAGTTTGCAGATGAGGGGTTTATTGGTCAGTTTATAAGCTTATGGTCCTCTCTAAGATCCCTTCGAGCATGAATTGATAAGAACTAGATAACCAAGATTAAAAATAAGGTTCCGATGCCATTTTATTGATGAGGATTTTACACCTTCCTGTTTGAAAATAAATGATGTAGGAGCATCTCACGAGTATCTTCAAAATGTAATTTTCTAAGTCTAGGAAGTCTCCATAATTTCTATATTATGTAAAAATTCTAGAAAAAACATGTAATGGAAATTAATTGTATTTAGAAAGTAGGCTCCTGAGATTATGAAGAATTTGAGTGATCAGAGGCTCAGTATTAAGCTCAAAAATTAAAGTGCTCAAAAATTCTCCAAACCATAATGACAGCGAAGAGCACGTCGCCAAGAATCCGATGCAATTAGTTTCATCAAAATCCGACTTCGGATGAGGAAGTTATGACATGTGGTTTGTTTTCTCAAATAGTTAAAAAAATTGCAAAACGGTGACAGGTTGATGACATGGCAGCCCAGTCAACACTCCAAGTATATTCAAGGAATATTCTCTAGTTTCTTTCCAATGTCACAACCAAATTCGTCATTGAACTTTGGATGTGAAATTTTTTTACAACTATCTAAGGTTGAAGGAGAATTTTTTTTAAGTTGGAATAGTATAACCAGAGTTGGATAGGTGGTACAGCCAGAGGCCGCCACGTGCCTCCTCTGGTGGACCCATCCAACCTTTGGATTATGGTGAAATTCGAATTTATGGGTTTTTACAAAGTTCTGCATATACGTTATAATTCGGGTTGAAGACATTTTATATAGCCTAAGTTCCAAACTATGGCACATATTATGTGGTTGAACATGTTTTATAACCCAAAGTTCAACTATGGGACCGGCGGAACTTTCGACATCAGCAAACATATTTTATAAGACAAAGTTTGCGACTATGGGTTGAAGTTATATTTTAGACCAAAATTATGGTGTAAGGTCGGGTTCGAACCCATGACCTACCCCGCACCACTGCAATGCCTTATCGCCTCTATTATCCAATGGGTCTTAACCCATAAGGGCAGTCACTGCTAATTATTGTTCATCAGATTCAACGGTGGGGGTTCGAAGGGGGCCAACCCCCTCCCATGTGACTACGCAGTGAAGACCGTGGGCGGCGCCAATACAAACAGGCGGAAAGATTAATATTAATTAAACTGGGTTATGCCACTAATCCATGGGTTTTAAACTAATTAAAACATGTTTATGTTTTGGATAAACACGTAGTTAAGACGTGTTTATCTCAGTTAAGCCATCTTAAATGCTAATTAATCCTCCTGTTAAGTTGGTGACAGATTTAACGGGAGCTCCTAATTCGGAGGAATCCACCAAAATGTCGGAGCTATCTCGAATCTTCTCCAGATTTGGAGGAGAAAATGTAGGAAATTTTGTTTTTTCCATAACTGAATCAATTTTTGACCAATTTTGGCTCAGGAAGAGGCATTCTTGGTATATTTTGATGTTTTTGACACATTGGAGCAGGTTGCAGAGGCAATAGGAGACTATAAACAACATTATTTTCATAATTGATCTAATACAAAGGCTCATGCCATGGAAGCTGGACCAAGGAGATGTAGCCCACGAGGGGTGAACTCCTTCATCAAAACAAAGTGTTATCGATTCAATTGTGATGGTTTGTTGTGTGATATGTTGTTGTTCAGCATTTAGTTTCCATGCTTTTATGTTCAAGTATTCAAATTAATATCCACAAATTACTTTTTAATCAATCATAAGCACTTCAATAAACCCTTGTACAAGAAGCAAATATCAACACTTTTAATATAAATCTGAAGATTATATTAGCACAGCAAAAATAACAATAAAATTCAGATCAAGATGGTATGAGAGCAAAGGTTATTTGCTTGTTTATCTTGAGTTTTATGCAAGAATGGTTTTAGTAGTTGCAATTTTGTGATGCTTACAAGGTTGAAGTTACAGAGAGGAGAAGGGAAACTATTGGTTGCTAGTCCTGAGGTTAGGACCAGAAGAAGGAGAGATACAAGAGCATCATCTTCACCCAAATTTCCACTCATAACTGCACTTGAAGCACCTCAAGTTTTATCTCCAGAAGTTGAGATTGAGGAGGTACAAATTGCACAAGAAGTTGAGCTAATTGAAGAGGTGAAAGCATCAAAAGTTGAGCTTGAATCCATAGCTATCATGCCAGGTGTTGGAGAGACTCAAGGACATTCAAAAGAGGAAGATGTCAAGAGAGACTTCAATGACATAAAGAGGATGGTTAAAATCATGTTTGATGCATTCACTGCTGAAAGGGCAGGAGAAGGCCTCCACATGGAGAAGGAACTTCAAAAGATAAGAAGGATGAAGAGAAGAGTTCAAAGGGAATTGGAGGAAAGCCACCTCCATCTCCACCATCTTCATCCTCATCATCTTCATTGGCATCATCTTCCACTTCCACCACAAAAACCACCCATACTCATTCAAAAACCCCAAAAGGAAAAACTCCATTACTCAAATTGGACACTAAGTTTGAACTTCCCATGTACAGTGGAGAGTTAAATGCAGAGAAGTTGGACAATTGGATCCGTTAATTAGAGGTATACTACAAAATTCAAAGCTTACAAGAAGACGACATAAAGATCCAGTTGGATTCATTGAGGCTGGAAGGAGCAGCAGTAGTCTGGTGGGAAGCAAAGACTCAAGAGGAAATGTGAATCCATGGTAAGATATCCATTTCTTGGGTTGAGTTTATTTATTCAATTAAAAGACAGTTTTATCCATTAGCCTATATGCAAAAATCTATTATGATTTGGCAAAACTTTAGGCAACTCAAGGGTCAAACAGTTCAAGAATATACTCAGGAGTTTAGGAAAAGGGATTTGTTGTTAGGAATAAACTTGAATTCCCAAGATAAACTCTTGAAATACATTGGGGGTTTACATTCCTATTTGAAACATACTATCCTTATGTTTAACCCAAGAAATTTAGATGAAGTATGTGTGTAAGCCACGCATCTTGAAGCAAGGGGAAAGAACATACAGGAAGAGGGTAGTAAGAAAAATCCATTCAAGGGTAAGGGAAAAGAGAAGGGAGGAAAATGGAAGGGAAAGAAGAATGCAGGTGTTAAGAAAGAAGGGGAGAAAACTACATGCAAACATTGTTCCAAAGAAGGGCATGATGAAGCCCATTGTTGGAAATTACATCCCGAACAAAGGCCGAATAAACCAAACAATAAGGGGAAACAAAAGATTATTGCCACCACACAACATGATCTTGGATCTGATTCTAATGATGAGACCAAGATTGTAGCCATGGTCAAAAAGGGAAAAGAAGCCATAGCAAGTACTAGTTCCTCAAGTTGTCACAACAACACTCCAACTGAAGAAACAAGGATAGAATTGTTCCATGTAAGGGTGATTTCAAATCTTACAAAGATTGATGCATTGTTTGATAATGGGTCACAAGCAAACTTAATTTCAAAAGACTTGGTCAAAAAGATTAACCTTGAAACTGTACCACATCATAAGCCATACCTTTGGGGTGGATAGTCAAGAATGTCAATTTACAAGTTACAAAGAAATGCATATTTCGATTTTCCATTACTACAAATTTTGTTGATGAAGGTGAGTTAGATGTGGTTCCACTTAACATTTCTAGAATTATCTTGGGAAGTCCATATTTGTATGATAGGTGTTATCACTCTACTAATTCTCAAAGTTGTGAGATTTTGATTTATAGTTTAAAGAATATTAGAGGTAACCACAGACATACTTTCAAGCTTTAGGATCTATCCTTCCTAAGGCTCAGAGAGGGCTCTCTGTATAAGATTTAACTTTGTTTTAATATATGATTTTAGGCTAGTTATATGGTGCAATTTGGTTTTGATATTTGGTTTGGTTTGGTGGGAAAAATCACTTATAGAGATGGATAGTGATAGATTTGTTTTTCCATTGGGCAAATGGAGTCAATGTGTCAAGCAGATAGGTCAAGATCAAGGTCTAAAGTCAAATATTTTCAGGGCAAGATGGCAGAGTCATTCAAGATCTTTGAGGTTGATTGGTGAAGTGGTTTAATCAGGATAAAGAGCAATCAAGGATTCTTTGATCCGGATAAGGAGTGAATAGGATAGAGGTCATTCGAAAGAGGGAGAAATTAAGGGTTCCCTACTCTGGAAATCAGCAGAAAACATCAAAATGAAAACCAATAAATAACAAAGTGCTTTTAACAAATGCTGATATATCACTTCCTGATTTCACATTAAATTTTAGAACACGCGTATGTATGAATGGAAAACATAAGAAGATTTAACAAATAATAGTAGAAAGTACTTCACTTGAGTAGCCCAACACATGAATCCTGAAACATGATGCTTTATTGATTTGATCCAGCCTGCTGACTTGAAACTTGGTACAAAAGCCCTTCAGGTACATAAATATTGACTATAGAAATCTTCAACGATTTATTCCACAATAATACTTCAGAGAGTAAAGTATTTATACAAAAAGTGAAACAAAATATCCTAGAAAAATCGTAGGAATTTTCTAAGGAAAATAAAATATCTATTACAAAAAGATAGTGACATCTGCTTAACAACTTGCAAGTATCATATTTATTCATATTAAATAGTAATGTTTTTTGGATTTGGGTGTAGCTAGTTGTTATGTTGTCTTCAACGCTGGCAAAAATATCTTCAATCTGTTTTGAAGTTTTATCTCTCATTTGATACTCTTTTTCTGATACACTTTAACCACCGATACTCTTTCATCTACTGTAGGATTGTTTTACTATTGTAAAATTTTGTTTTCACTGTGTAAAAATAGCAATTCTGTTTTTCATCCTCTTTCACTGTAAAATGTTTTTCACAGTAAATCAGTAAGCTTTTGCCAAAATTCTTCTTCAGGTAACTTGATCTTTGTAAGCTTTCTAAAATTCTCATCAGCCTCTATGTATCTAAAAAAAGTCAGTTTGACCACAAAGAGATGTTTTATCTCATGCTGTAAATAAAACAAATCTTCAACACTTTTGTGCAACACTTTGCCTGTAGGTACTCCTTGCCAATCTGCCTTGTTTACTTGATCTTTGGCAAAATATCTGATCTTCTTGTTGTAATCCTCTTGCTTCATTAGTTTATCATTTATAACAAGAATGTTTGGAAAACCTTTTTGCCTCAATATCTCAAACTTAACCATGAATCTAGTTATGGCCAAATCCATGTTTTGACACTTCTCTTCTAGCTGCTTCATCAAGTTTTTCTTTGAAATTACCTTTCTCACCTCAAGAATTGTTTCAGTTCTATCAGTTATCCCTATCTCATCCAATTATTGTTTGTTTTAGTGTTTAGAAACTTGATTATCTCTTGGGCCTCTTCAAGTTTGGCTCCAAGCTTTTCCTTTGTCTTCACAATTTCTTCTTTTGCTACTTTAAGCAAATCTTTTTGTTCATAAATTACCTGAATGGAAGGTCAAGTGTCATTAATTGATTCAATGATTTTGGACCGCAACTGATTTTTTTATGTAAGCCATTGGTTCTTTCAAGGTTAACTCTACTTCAACCTTCTTAAGCTTTTCACTTAACCTTTTGGCTTTTTGTTCCTATATTTTAGCATTAATTTGAGCTAATTTTTTGGCATCTTCCAAGTTCTTGATTTGTTCTTTCAACCTATTGATCTCATTATTCTAAATTGACATATCTTCCATGGCTTTAATGACCTTGCTGGCTTCATCTGTTTGTTGCACTGCTGAAGTAGATGATTCAGTAACAGAAGCAGTAGAAGAAGTCATTGGCACAATTGTGGCCAATGGGACCTTTGGTGCCAATTCCTCTGCTAAAGTTGAAGGAACTGCTGTAGTTACCATGGGGATTACTGTAGGAGGAACACTTTGAGTTTTTGTAGCCTCTTTCTCTTGGACAAGCTTGTCCATTTCTATCTCTATTTCCTTAATCTGTGTTGTCATTTGGAGTACGAGACTCATCATCTCATCTTTCTGATTTTCCTCCTGCACAATTTCTTTTGCCCGTGGATGTTCTATTGGAGACAATTTTAATTGCTTTCTAAGTGTTGCAATGTCAGCATTTTTCTTTTTCACTAATTCTTCTGCAGCCTTTACATTTGCAGAGTCATACCCTACCTCAATCACCAGTTCTTCCAAAGACTTAATTCTAGTGTCTTTAGCATAGGAAGAAGCTTTTTCAATCCTAATTTGATCTCTCAAATTGGTTATAGTGTTCTGAAGTTTCTAGGCATTCATGGCCTTTGTTTTCATAGTAGAATAAATCATTTCAGAGCTTCGCTTACGAAACTCAATTTGATCTAAAGGATAACTCCTTTCTACTGGTACTTCAAAGTCAACTTTCTTATAATCTACTGTTGTAGGTTTAGGCATTGTTGGCTATAGCACTGTCATTAGCAACTTTTTATTGGTATAATCAAAGGCTGAAAGCAGGCTGTTTTGATTTCCTGGAGTCTGCTTTAGATACTGTGAATAAATCTCATTTTTTAACTCTTCATTCTTGGCCTTGATTTCTTTATATTTCTCTTTGATATCATTGTCTGTATTCTCTGTTTGTTGTGATGAGGATGCCTCCATGCTTTGTTGTTTTTCAATCATTTGAGTGTTTGAAGTATCATTTTCATGCTCATTCTCAATAACTGTAGCAACATATGTGTTCTTCTCTAGATTTTCTTCATCTAGAACCTCAATTGTTTCTTTCTCTCTGTTCATTGGATTGAGCTTAGGTTTCTTATTATATCTGATCTTGAATCTGGTCTCTGTTGTTGTTTCAGCTATGTATGTGCCTTCTTCTCTGATTCTCTTTGTGGTTTTATCCTCTTGATTTATAGTTTTTAAGGTGTGACTAGTATCACCCTATTTAACTATTTCCATCAAGGTATTGTCCAGCCATTCTGTTTGATTGGAAAATTTTTCAATCTCAGGCCTTTTATCATCGATATAAGGGGTTAATTTTCATTTTACCCTCATTTTACTGAGTATTCCATGAGGATCATAATTCCACAAGAAACTTTCATTAAATTTATATTCCAAAAATTGTTTTGCCGCCTCTATACCTGCTTCCCTGTGATTGCATATGAAAGGTCCTACCTGGTTTTTCAACTTGAATTGAGTCTTCTTTTTGGTAGCCAATAAGTTTATAGAGTCTAAGTTCAGGATTTGTCTTATGTACTCTAAGGAAAATACTCTCATTGGCAAGTATTTTTTCAATTTATAGGGTATGAGGTTTGACCCATAGACTCTAATCTCTGTATGATTTTGGTAAAGGTACCAATCTCCAGTTCTGCTTTGCTCTGACAGCTGTAACACTTTATTTATCTTATTATTTATCCTTAGTTGTATATTGTTTGTAAGCATGTTTATCAATGGATGAACAAAACAATCTATGAAATCCACATAAGTGAATTATGTTGATTATTTTCTGATTAGACAGGTCCAGAAAATGACTGATAGTGGATTACCTTATACATCCAATTTCTGAAGGGTTATTGGGAATTTATCTACTTGGAAGTAAAGGAACATATGAAAGAAAAAGGAAGTATATTTGAAAACTCCTTCATTGGGAAGTTTTACCAGCTAATCCTAGATATTATCAACTATGTACTCAACATAGTTATAAATGACAGAAGGAGGTTGACCAGGCACAAAAGTGAATAGAAAACCAAGTATAGACTCATCAATGTGCTCATCAATAAAATAACCTAGGATAAAGGACAACATTGAAATAACATGCCTTGATCCTTTAGGAATTTTGGAAGATGAATAGGGAGGGTTAATCTCTAGGATTTCAACATATGAAGACATGAATGCTTGGAAGATCTGAAATCTTTTAGGAAAATATAATTCAATATAAAGCTTTGTAAGAGCTTCTATAGATAATGGGACTGCATTGGGATCTGGTTTTAACTGAAGCATTAGGTTTATAGACTCTGCAGTAATAGTGAACAATACTTCTTTGTTAGCATCAACCATAGCTCTTTGGTCAGGGGAATAGTAAGTTTGACACAGTCTAATGACTTGTGGACACTGATGAGTATGTGGAACAACATATTTGGGTAAATTGGACTCCCAAATCTAAACTTCATCTCCATGATCTAAGGATTTTTCTAGACTCCAACAGTGGAGATCTAGAAGATTGAATTTAATTACTGGATCAGTTATTTTGTGATCAACATCAGCTAAGGGTGTATGTTCAACATCTACAACAGGAGGTTGTAGTGGATTTATGACAATGGTACTTTTAGAAGCCATTACTGGATATATTCTTGACAATTTTGACCTTCTGGAACTTAGAAACTCTGTTTTTAGGTTTTTTTTTTTATATACTCTTTTGTAAGCTTAAACTGTTTACAAAAGCTATTTATGGTATGACAGATGTATTTTGAACAGCAATAGGAACAATTATGATTTTCTCCTAGTTCAAACCTTCAATTAAGTTCCAAAATTACTCTTCAAACTCTTATAGACTCAGGAAAAGGTTTAACAGGGGTTTCTTGTCTTTCTTGGGTATAACAGGACTAAAACAGTTTAATTTAAGTACAGAAGGGTTCTGAGTATTTGCAAAGGATCCTTTAATCAATCAAAGGATGTCTAAGGTTTGCAAAAGGCTTAACTATCTTCAATTTTGTTTTAAAACTAGTTATATTATTCGAAACTGTGATTTTATCAAGGTTTTACAACAAATACATTCTTTGAAGGCAAATAAAGGTAATTCTGTGGGCAGACAGGCTTTACAAGGCTCAAATTCACAAATATAGCTCTTTCAAATGACGGGAAGGTTATTTTCTTTGAAGAATACCTGTTTTGCAGGTATTTGGACTTGAAATAGGGTTTCTGAGGTGTCTGGATTCTTTGGAAGCTATTGAATTCCTCTGGAAGTAGACTAGAGGCTCTAGGTGGTCTCCGCAGCGATTTAAATGGATTTCTGGTTCTTTGAGCATGTAAACAAGGGCAACACTATCTTTTCTTTAGTCGAAAAGGGTTTAAAAGAGCAGAAAATGTAGAAAAAGGTTTAAACTACACGTATTTGCATTTTTATAGAAAATATGGGTTTAAACAGTAAACACATTTAATGTGGGTCAAGTTAGAAGGGAGGCGGTTTAGTGTCAGGGGTTGAATACCACAAGCGGTTATCGCAACACGAAAAGGCGGTAAGTAGTTTTTTGCAAAAGAATGCGATCAAATCATTTTGTGTCGCGTGGAGGAGAGAGAGGGGGACGATACCACCCATTTCGCAAATCCAAAATGGATTATCGACTGCGCTGTTGAAAATACGATATTGCCTGTGGTTCGTCGGATCAGGCTTAGGAGATGCGAATGATTGAGATGTATTGATGAAGTTGCTCAGTGTATGGGGCGTGGGGCTTGGGAATTTATATGGCAGAGTTAATATAATATGTTTAAACATAGTTTAAACATAAATTATAATGTATGTAACAGGATAGGCGGGATTTGGTTTTACATGGTAAATAAGTGATATGCAGGTGTAAATCAACCATAGGGCGAGTTTAATATACATTACATGTGTTTTAACCTATGGGGAAGCGGGATAAGTCACGTGAGGAATTAGAACCATAGGTTAAAATTAATAAAGTGGATTTTTGGGGTATTTTTATAATAAATGAGTTAATATAACTACTGGGAGGGTATAATAAGGATTTAATAAAATAAATTAAATGTTAATATGAAAATGAATGAGTGGAAATGCATATAAACACTGAGTAAAGTGAGTTTTAAGGGTTTTTTGGCATATTTTCATAATGGTGGCCCCTTTTTACACTTAAACTTAGGATAAATAACATTTTGTGGGTTTTTGAATGTTTTTGTATGAAATGAGATTAGTTAAGGGGGTTTTTACTTTCCCTAAGCAAAAAGGTGTTTTAACTTTAGGAAAAGGGTGATAATGTTGAGGAAATGGGTCTTTATGAAGGGAATCCAATACTTATTACTAATCAGTTATTAAGCCTTGGGTCCGGTCCCGACAAAAGTCAGAGAAACGCTCTGAGCCTTTTTAACTGAAGGTTTTGAAACTTTGAGGAAGGGGAAATTAGTAATTTGCGAGATGATGTTTTATTACATGCCTTGTGCAACTACTTTCTACCTACACATCATTTATTATACTATTTTTTCATCACTTGCATGGGTGCATTTGAGCTTGCAACCCTAAATCCATTTTTCTTTTAAAGTAGGAAACTATCTAATTCTAACCTTATTTCATCCGAGGGCTCAGATTAAATTGTTGAGCTCCTCATTTATTCTCTAACTATCTACTGATTTGTCAAGTTTAAACAGTTTGACAGATCTCTATTCTCTATCTATAAACATGAAATTTAAAGCATGAAAAAGTTAAGATTAAACTATTTAACTCATCATGGATCATGGCATTTTGAACAAGCTGTGCATAATCATTATTTTTGCAGTAAAAGTAAAAATAGTGGCATTTTGACTTGCATCACTTTTATGTCTTATTCTTATCTCTTTTTCCTTTTGGGGTCCATTTTTTATTCTTTTTTAATCTTTTCTTTTCAAGTCCTTTGATCTTTCTTTCAGGACTTTTACCCTCTTTTCATTTTTTATTATCTTCAAATATGGGAAAACAACTTGCAGAAAGCAAGGTATGTACATATTTACAGGACTAATCATAGTCAATTCAAAAATTATGAACCCTATCATTATAGGACCCTAACAACAGGAAAGCAGTATTTTATCTCCATGAGAAAAAATATCATTTTCTCAAGGATGGGGTGGAGTATATTGTGAGAGCCCATCGCAAAAATTTGAATATTTCTTTAGTTAATGCAGGGCAGATGAAGAGACTAGTTACTACAAGTAAAAATGTTGTGCTTCTCATGATCGAGAAAAAGGATGATATTGAATATGAATCTTTTGAAGGATGTGACGACAAATTAAAATCTGATTTGTTTGATGTGGTATGTCAGCATGGCGAGATGTTTCAAGAACCAAGTGGGTTACCTCCCAAGAAGGGAAGCTAGGATGAGATTCAGCTGCAGCGAGATGTTCCACTTCCAAACATTAGTATGTATCACATGTCAATCATGGAGAGTTTGGAAATCAAGAAGAAAATCCAAGAATTGTTGAACAAAGGTATCATATGCCCATCTACTTCACCATGTGGTTCACCGATTGTTTTGGTACCAAAGAAGGATGGGACTTGGCACATGTGCATAGATTTTCGTGCAATGAATAAAATCACGGTAAATAATCGCTATCCACTCCCACAAATTGATGATTTGTTTGATCAGTTAAGGTATGAAAATTATTTCACTAAGTTAGACTTACGAAGTGGTTATTATCAAGTTAGAATAGTTGAGGAGGACATTTGGAAAACTGCATTTAAAACTAGACAAGGATTGTTTGAGTGGCTAGTTATGACATTCGGTCTAACAAATGCTCTAGCTACTTTCATGAGACCATTTCTAGATGAATTCGTCATTGCTTACTTAGATGATATTTTGATATTAAGTGAATCAAGAGATGAACATGTCATGCATATGAACAAGGTACTTTATGTCTTGAAAAAATAGTAGTTATTTTTAAAGATGTCGAAGTGTGAGTTTGGCAAGACTTCTTTAGTGTATTTGGGACACATTTTTGGAGGAGGTGAGTTGAAGATAGACCCTTCCAAGGTTGAGGTCATTTTGAATTGGCCCAAGCCTAATACAGTTACGAAGGTAAGAAGATTTCTTGGGGCAACAGAATATTGGAGGAAATTCATTGCTAATTTTTCTTCCATTGCAACTTTTTTACATGCATTGACAAGTGTCAAGAAAGTCTTCCATTGGGGAGATATGCAACAAAAAGCATTTGATGCTTTAAAACAAAATATCAATTCAACACCGGTATTGCCTCTTCTGGATCTTAGACAGCCATTTGAGATCCAAACAGATGCTAGTGATTATGCCAAGGGAGCAGTTCTCATGCAACATGGTAAGCCTATTTCGTTTCATTCTAAAAAATTTAATGGAGTTGTGACTAACTATCCCACCTATGACAAAGAGTTATATGCATTAGTACAGAATGTAAAGAAATGGAAGCACTATTTGATGGGGAAAGAGACCATTATTTGTACCGACCATCAGCCATTGCAGTACTTACAGTCACAGTCAAAGTTGTAGTAATCAAGACATTTCAGATGGATGGGATTTCTACAACAATTCCATTTGGCTATCAGGTATAAAAAGGGAATATACATTAAGGTAGCTAATATGCTCTCTAGGCCTGTTGTAAATTCATCTATTATACTCAAGCACAATTCAATTATGCATGAAAGTTACATTGAACAATATGCATATGATAATGATTTTCAAGATATGTATGAAAGCTTGAGTCAAGGAAACCAAATTTAAGAGCTAGATTATCATGTGCATAACAGTTTGTTGTATCACTTGGGCAAGTTATGCATTCCACAGGGAGAAAGAAACAATATCACAAGGGAGGTGCATACTTCATTGATTGCTGGACAATTTAGTGTAGGCAAGACGATAGCAAATCTCCAAAGGGATTGTTATTGGCCACACATGATTGATAGTGTATCTCGTTTCATTAGAGGATGTTCTTTGTGTGCAATAAGTAAGCCTAGAAATAGGAAACTAGGATTGTACTCTCCACTTATGGTACCTTCACGTCCTTGGGAGGGTATCTCAGTTGATTTTGTAGGAGGTCTTCCAATGTCAATGAAAGGTCACGATTACTTGTATGTAGTTGTAGATAGGTTCAGCAAAATATGTCTTTTGATGCCATGTAAAAAACAAATTACAGTTGAACAAACTGCTCGTCTTTTCTTTCAAAATGTATGGGTTGATTTTGATCTTCCTACTTCTACTGTAAGTGATCCAGATTTCCAGTTTGTTGGGATTTTTTGGTCAAAATTGTGGGATATGATGGACACTAAGTTGAAGAAGAGTACAAACTTTCATCCACAAACAGATGGTTAGACCGAGGTGGTTAACATGACAGTAATTCATCTTCTTAGAGGTTATTGCAGCAAACATCCCAACTTGTGGGATGAACAATTACATTACATTCAACATGCATACAATAGGGCAAAGCATTCTTCCACAAACACATCGCCATTTGAGACATGTCTTGGGTACTTTCCAAGATCGCCTTTGGACTTCATGTTTGAGAAATATGTCGCTATAGATGGTCATAGTGACATAGACATGGCAAGGAAGTTCATTGAGCAAATTTAGTTGGTATATCACATAGTGCAAGAATAGCTTGAAAAGAGTCAAAGCACCTACAAGGCATGGCATGATAAACATCGTGTTGATCACAAATTCCAGGTTGGAGATGAAGTTTGGTTATGTATCAGCAAAGAAAGACTTCAAGGGGAAGGTAAAAAGCTTAAGCTAATCTGTTATGTGTTGAGATTCAACAAGATGATGAGCTTGGTGAAAATTAAGCACCTTCACTAAGTGGGGCCCGCAGGCTATTTTTAGGTGTATGTCTATTTTTAGACACAGTGAGCATATTTTATAAGTTGCAAGATGCTATTTGTAGATGGTTGATCAAATGTGAAAAATAGATGAAATTCTATTTTTAGAATATTTGGCGAAGTCTATTTATAGATCGTCAATCTAAAACAAGGTGCATGTTCATTATTATTAGCCCTTAATAATAATCCGACAATAAATATCAACTTATTCTCTTGGAGCACTTTATTTCAATGAAAAGATTTGGCAAATCAGTGGGCTGAAGGAATTACGCAATTCCTAGGGTGCTTGGTGACTCATGCATGGAGGACTCAGTTAGAACTGAAGTGGCAAAGTTGTGACAGAGTTGGACGAGTAGTTAATGGAGTTGTTATTCAGTTTAACTCAGTTAAGTGAGTTAAACTCAGTTGAGCTAGTTGTATCTAATTCTAACTGAAATATACACTAGTGAGAGTTTAGTGAATTAATTATTTAATTAATTCATAACCAGAGACTCACTTGTAACTGAACAAATACAATAGTTAACTACTTGCATGTCAGTTCCAGTGGAGATCTAGTGGAGAGATAGGTGAAAGGGTGAGATGGACTATCTGTTGTGACTATAGTGATGCATTCAATGCATCTGACACACATTGGAGATGAGTATTTCATATTCAAGGCAAGTCCAATTCGAATTCATTTAGGGGTCTTCTTTAGTAGGGATTGCGCAGTGGAGGCAAGCTGTCAGGACGCAAGAAATTGGTGCATAGATATCCAAATTTTTGCATGATAGTGTGTAATGATTATTGGTTGTACTGACAGCTTGATGTACTAATCTTTGTATGAGATTATTACATGATCCATTGATATACATAATATATGATAGTTGGGGTTTTTAGCTTTAAGCTTTCCTATTAAACAACTGTGTTTATGCGCGATTGATTTGCTTCATATGTGTTTGCAATTGGCGATTTAATTTCCGCAAAGAATTAAGTGGAAGGATTCTGTATTTAACATAAGATTAATTTGTTAGATCAGGAGAATCCGGTAATACATCAGTATTAATAAATTTCTACATTATGGTCCTTTAAAATTCTGGAAAATATTGGTAACAATGCATTTAAGCTAGATTTGCCTCCTTATATGCAAATATATTATGTCGTTAATGTTGCGAATTTGAGATTGTTTGAGCCTCCATTGATTGATGGTCAAGGAGAGCATGTTTAGCTGCCATCAATAGATGACTTCTCGCCAAAATATCTTGATGAACTTCAGCAAGATCTCATACTTGACAGAAGAACTAGAACTTCAAGAAGAGGGAATGTCGAATACCTTAGAGTAGGACTCAAGGGACAAAACCCTTCCAAGGCCAAATGGATGGAGATTGAAAGGGTGAGGGAGTTGTACCCTCACATGCTGAACAATTGAAAGTATCTTTTGGGGTCCAAAAGGCTTCTAGTGGGGAGTAATGATTAGAGGCTCCGTATTAAGCTAAAAAATGAAAGTTCTTAGAAATTCTCCAAACCAGAACTACAACGAAGAGCTCGTCGCTAGGAATCTGATGCAATTCATTTCATCAAAATCCGACTTTGGATGAGGAAGTTATGACCTGCTGTCTATTTTCTCAAACAGTTAAAAAAATTGCAGAACAGTGACAGGTTGATGACATGGTAGCCCAGTCAACACTCTAGGTATATTCATGGAATATTCTCTAGTTTTAGCCCAATGACACTGTGACAAGTGTGACAACTAGATTCACTAGTGAACTTTGGAGGTGAAATTTTTTTACAACTATCCTAAGGTTGAAAGAGATTTTTTTTAAAGTTGGAATAGTCCAACGAGAGTTGGACACATGGTACAGCCAGAGGCGACCACATGCCCCCTCTGGTGGACCCATCCAACCTTTAGATTATGGTGAAATTTGAATTTATGGGTTCTTACAAAGTTCTGCATATACATTATAATTCGGGTTGAAGACATTTTATGCCTAAGTTCCGAACTATGGCACATATTATGTGGTTGAACTTATTTTATAACCCAAATTTCAACTCTGGGATCAACGAAACTTTCGACATTGGCGAATATATTTTATATAGCCAAAGTTTGTGACTATGGGTTGAAGTTATATTTCGGACCAGAATTATGGTGCAGGGGTCGGGGTCGAACTCACAACGTACCTTGCGCCACTGCAATGCCTTACTGCCTCTATTATCCAATTGGTCTTAACCCATAAGGGCTGCCACTATTACTTATTATTCATCAGATCCAATGGTGGGGGTTCTGCCACTATTACTTATTATTCATGTGACTATGCAGCGAAGACCGTGGGCAGCGCCAATCCAAATAGGCGGAAATATTAACATTAATTAAACCATGTTATGCCACTAATCCGCAGGTTTTAAACTAATTAAAACATGTTTATCTTTTGGATAAACACGTAGTTAAGACACGCTTATATCAGTTAAGATGTCATAAATGCTACTTAATCAGGAGCTCCTAATTCAGTGGAATCCACCAAAATGTCAGAGCGATCTGGAGTCTTCTTCGGATTTGGAGGAGAAATTGTAGGAAAATTTGTTTTTGCCATAATTAAGTAAATTTTCGACCAATTTTGGCTCAGGAAGACTTATTCTTGGTAGATTTTTATGTTTTGGACACATTGGAGCAAGTTTCAGAGGCAATTGGAGACTATAAACAACATTATTTTCACAATTGAGCTAATACAAAGGGCCATGCCATGGAAGCTGGACCAAGGAGATGTAGCCTAGGAGGGGTGAACTCCTTCATCAAAGAAAAGTGTTATTGATTCAATTGTGATGGTTTGTTGTGTGCTTATATGTTGTTGTTCAACATTTAGTTTCCATGCTTTTATGTTCAAGTATTCAACTTAATCTCCACAAATTTACTTGTTAATCAATCATAAGCACTTCAATAAACCCTTGTACAAGAAGTAAAGATTAGCACTTTTAATATAAATATGAAGATGATAATAGCACAACAAAACTAATAAACAAATTCAGATCATCGAGAAACAATATAGTTTGAAAGTAGGCTCCTAAAATAAAGAGGCTTTCTCTCAAGTTCCTCCAAAAATCAAGGAGAGAAAGTATCTCTTGATAAATTCTAGATCTTTCCTTCTCCAAGTATAAATAGAATGGTAATGGATTTGTTGGGTGAGGCAAGAAGGGGGAAAGGTCCCAAGCTCTTTAATTAATAAAATTGTGAGTTATAAATATTAATATTATGTGTTTTTTTTTGTAGCTACACCATTTAGTTTTGATTTGTGTGTGGAGCTTTCATTTTTGCACTCTGTCATCAACAAATCAAATTGATATCTCATCTCCAGAAATGGTCCCTACTTCATGTGGGTCTAAGGGATATATCTAGACCATCGGAGTCCATATTTTAATCCTAAATGTGATGTTCCAGCAACAGTACTGATATGGCTCAAGTTTCCCTTCTTCCTGTTAGCCCCCCTATAAATTTTTGACAAGCAAACAGGGGGCTAAAATGTTTCTGAGCCTTCAAGGAATGCATTTCCTCTGAAAACACGTCATCCTTGAAGTCTCCTGTGCCTTTGCCTTTGATAAATTCCCTTTTGTTGACTCCCATTATAAGGTCTCACTGATTGCAATAAAATTTGTGCTCCAAAAGGCCTACTTTTTCCCCTTGTACCCCTGCAGAATGCCCCATTTTAACCTTTGTTTTCCCCTTGTCAAATCCCTCGCCCAGTCCTTCTAAACCTTCCCAAAATCCCCTCAAAACCATACACACACCCCTGGTGTGGTTTTATTTCCCCTAGTTTCCCCTATCGTTACCCTTTGTTGGCCTGAAAATGCACTAAAACTAGGCCAAAAACTGTATTTTCCATAGGTATGGGTCTTAGCCCCTTTCGTCCAGCCCCCTTAGCCATTTCCCCCACGTGACCCGGGCGTCGAAACCGGGTGTTAGCCAGAAAAGCGCTTATCTCAGATGGATATCGGGCGCAGTATTAACCGTCGATCTGTACAGATCAGACGGTCGACGCGTTCCCCCCAGCGTCCACCGTTCAACCTTTTCACCGCCCCGATCACACATCGCAACCGTCTGTTTAAGCCGCCGAATCAACGGTCAGATTTTCACCCGCCCGGTGGTCCCCGCGCCACGCACTATTCAAAAACCATCGGTTTCTATCGCACCGTCGTTGGAGGGTGGGTGGTATTTTTATTTTCGGAGCGATTCCACTCACCGCTCGACATGTGGCTCCGCGCACTGTTCAAAAACCACCCTCCATCGCGCGTTATTGTTCGTCCACAGATCCGACGCGATATCACTGTACACCGTCCAATCTGGGGCAGGCCATCCGACGGTCATCGCACCCCAAAGATGCGCGGAAGATAACCCAAGGCAACCGTACTCCTGACCCACCATCCGTCGCCCTCCGATGCATTTTCAGCCGTCGATCTCCTCCCGAGCTCGGACGGTCCAGATTCAATCGCCCTCCGCCATATCCCCAACCGTCGATCTCTTCTTGAGATCGGACGATCCAGATTCGATTGCATGTCCCGCCGTTGACCGGTCCCGCCACGTCGCCCTTTCCACGTGTTTCATCGTGTTTCTCGCCCGTCCCTATATATATATATATATATTCATTCAAGGGTCACATTTTAATGTTTTATGTTAAAATTTTCCACCTCGCCGGCCTCCAGAGCATATCCCGCTGATCCACTGTGTTCTTCCATGAAATCCTCTGCATTCATCATGCCACTTCGTTATTCTTTGTAGTCATCCATGCCACCCTCCCCATGCATGTTTTTCTTAACGTTTTTTCATGTTTTGCAGGGTTATAGGCGGCGAAAAACCACCATGATTCATATTCACTATTATGGTGGTACAGTGCGCAGAAGAAGCTGAATTTAGAGCCTGATATTACAGGGAAATGTCCGGAAAGGTGTCTACAACATAAATTTCATCGAAGGAAAGAATTCAAGCTCTGCAAAACCTCTTCGGCACCATTAAAGCACAAATTTCGCAGTCAGAGGCAAACGAGAAAGCGGCAAAGAGTATCAGTGGAAAAATAGATTGTTTAAGGCCTGTAATTGCAAATTATAAGCCTTAATCCAATTATTCAAAGGCAAAGTACCATAATCAAAGACCCCATGGATCACTCAAAAGGTCCAATGCACAAAAAACCATACTAAAGGGTTTTCACATCAGCAGAAGGTTCTTTCATAAAGGACGATGCGCCCATATAGCCCTCATCCTATGCCGTGTTCTAGAGAGATTTTCCAACCCTGACAACAGTCCTATGCTGCCAGTGCATTAGTTATACAGTATGGCAGACCCTAGCATCAACGTTCTCCATTTTTTTCAGTACACTAGAGACATACCTGGAGTAAATGGAAACCTGATGAAGACCACTCCATCATCCAACGAGTACCAGAGATAAATGCCCAGAATTTAAAGTGAATGGAGCCTCCACCCTCCTGCTGCTTCAGAGTTTTAATGCTACATTTAAGTTTACATCTACTCCTGTTATTCTTTTCTCCTATAAGAATCCTCGAGAACATATTGTAAAGGTTGTTGTTCGGTTGTTGTCGATTGTAGTTAGAGGGATTCAGTTTTGACTATTATAACAGTCTTGGGAGAAAGTAGCAGAGTAGTTTGTATTGTAGTAGGCTGGGAGGAGAAAGTCTGGACTATAACAGCCATTGAGCTCAGTGTATGTGATTGGTTTTGCATCAATTAATCAAGCACATTTCACAGGATCCTGGTCTATTACTATTGTTGATGTCTTTCTAACACTGTTTATTACATTTTCATACTGTTTCATTTTCTGCTGGCTTGCATCAGAAATGTGGCATAGGATTTACCCTTGTTAGGTACCCTATGTCTCTGCTCTCCTCGCCTTCAATGTTTTCTGCTAAATGTGTTATCTAAGGGTTGATTTCAGTTAATTTAACCAGTGTAGTGGATGTCATTGTCTGCTAGCTGATGTATGAATTAATCAAATCTGTCTTTAGTTGTTCTTGTTGGGTTTAAGCTGGAAGATTTGGGAACACTACGGATTAGAGTTAGCCTTGTCCACTAGGATCCTTGTGCGACTAGATGGCCTTTCTAAGATCTCTTGCTGGTGTCAAAGCATTAAAGGTTCAAAGTCCTTCTCTGATCTATAGACCCTGGCTCTGTTAAACTTATCTCGGTTTTCCCTTGGAGCATGCTAAAGCTGACCTGGAGTTAAATGACCTCTGGTCCGATCTATAAGTTGCCCCTTTGTCCCTCCTTTCAGAGTTGCCTATGAGTATGTCCAAGCAGGTCTGGAGTTAAATGACCTCTGACCTGATCTATAGACAAAAATTGGGTTGCTTTCCTTCTTTCATTTTCAATCCTTAATGTTCCATCCCACCATCTATCTAAAAAGATCCTTTAGTGTAGATGACTTGCCCTCTGAAAGCCTGAGCTAGTTGTTGCAAGTAATTCCCTTTCATGACTCCATAGCCCAATGGATGGCACTTTATTGACCTATCCTCTTTGCTGAAGCATCCTACTGTTTTGTTCCTTTCCTCCCATTACTTTCTCAATCAATGATCTCATCACCAACCCAGAAACCAACCAACCAAATCATTTTAAAACCCTCTTTGTGCTTCATACCTAGCCTAACATCTCATTTTGAGTTTTAAAATATACATCATTCTTTGTTTTATTGGAGAGATCCCTCTCCGGGTCCAGGAGGGCTAGATCCTAGGGCCCCAAAGTGGTTCCGATGTTGTCTCATCTTTTGGTCTTGCCAATCTGGCCAAAACATGGGAACCCCAACACTTCCCACTACATTTTTGGAACAATGAAACTTTCAAGAGTACAGGAAATGTCCTTGTCAAGTACATCGATTGAGCTAAGCCACAAGAAGGATTACAAGCTTATGTCAGGATCTGTGTGGAGGTGGCCCTAAACAACTATTTACTGACAACAATAAATATAAACCTAGATAATTGGTCTCGCATATAAGAAGTAGATTATGATCAACTTCCATTTAAATGCAAGTTTTGTCATGAATGTGACCATTTCACATCTAATTGCAAGAAGGTAGAAGAGCAGCTAAAGGATCCTAATGATGGATAAAAGTGGACACAAAAACAAAGGATAAGAAGCTCTGCAAGGATGAAAAACTAAGCTCCTCCTCAAGCTACCATAAGGAAAAAAGGGAAATGGCACGTGTTTCCAAAAAAACAAGGATCGACGCCTAGAGAGGGAACTCTACTAGTAATAACAAGAGATCCTCATATCCAAACAATAGCTTCAATATCTTGAATCGATTACAAGAAGAAGGGGAAATTATAACTATGATAGCCATAACAGAGAAGGCCCCAACCCCCGTTAAGGCCTCTTTTCTTGTAGCGCCAAAAGGAGGAGGGAAGGGTTTATATTCACATGAAGAATAATTACACTACCCTGGGCCCTCAAATTCCAGGGCAACAGGTCAACAACAAGCTCTGCAAATGAAAAATTCGATGCAGACAGGGAAAAGGAAATAGATCATCCGTAAAGAAAATCAAGGAGGAAGACAAATCGATAACTCATAAATGAAAATTTTGAAAAAGACAAGAGAATGAGGACCTAGATGATAATCAATCCATCCCTTGTTCAAGATTAGTTTCAAGAAAGTTTACGAGATCTAATTACTTTGTTATATCTAATGGATATCAATTTTTCTGCCAGCAAATTTACATGGAATAATGGAAGATTTGGCTCGGGGCATATTGCAGCTTTCCTAGACATATTTTTAGTTTCTTGTTCCCTTTTATCTCAAGACTTTCAAGTCTCCTCTCATATTATTCCCTGGTTGAGTTCAAATAATTAGCCAAATTCTCTTGAAATATCACATACATCAAACTATGGGTCGTTTCCCTTCTGTTTCTATCCTTTTTTAATCTAAAGGAAAGACTTCTTGGATTTGGTAAAGGTAAGATGGAGTAGGTGGGAAATTGGTTCTCCAATTACCATCTAGTAATTAAAATAAAATAAAAAAATGAATTTTTCCAATAAGTAGTGGATAGAAACAAATAATGAAGATAGGGGGGCCAAAATTGTGAAAATTCCTAGATCTGAACAATCTAAGGTATCCTAGTGTAACCAACTGAATTACTTCTTCTATCATGTAATTTACTTTACATAATTATTTCTTAATCATACATGAAATATTGAAGCAATCACTGAAGCATCCTACACTATAATACTCATGATTTTGAAACAAGGAATCCATCACACATATGACACCTTTATTTTGGAATAAATCCCTAGAAAAACCCAATGTGGGAAAACCAGTGCAGGAAATCTAAGGGTTTGTATTATTAAGTAATAACAATGTATGAATACATCTTTGAATACCCCTAGGGTTATTTAGTTACAAAGATAAATATTGGCAGAAGAATTTGTGAGGATTTACCTCACTTAACCATTGAGTTCCCGGTTGATCCAGATGAAGAAAACCCTACCCTGGGGAGGCACTGCGCAGTCCCAGTGCTGGAACTTCTAGCCTCTGCATCACCCCCTTCCAGGCTTAGCGTTCAGCCCTAACCAAGTCGTTTTTTCTCTATGACCCTGAGGAACAACCTCCCGGTGTCACTTTTTGGATCATAGCCTCTGAAATTGATCTACAAGAAAAAATTCGAAAACCCTCTTTTGCCTCTGTGTTGCTTCTGCGTGAGCCTTACACAATCACTACATTAGTCCTCCTTCTTTCAGTGCTGGCTTGGTTAGATCACCTCTGCCTCTCTCTGACTGATGCTCCATAGGCTAAGAAAATATCTTCCTCTTTGGATGATATCTCTGCCCCTCACTACTCAAATCTCTAGCTCGAATTTCTCAGCAAACCCAACCCCAAAAATTTCGAAGTCTAGATCAATTCGATGTGTCTTTCCAAATGGCCCTCAAGTATTCCTTTAGAGTATTCTCATTGATACATCAACTACCGAGATTAAATCTCTAATAAATGGATAAGATTATAACATGACTTGATCTCCACCTTTTCTAGAAGATTCACACTATGTTTTATTAATTCCCTTTAATTATTTAATTTCCCTAAGTTTAGAGTTAGGGTCTCCATTAAAATAATTAATTATTTTAATAAAACATTAACCGAGTGGAATTTTCACAAACGGTTTTTTGGTTCTTCGGAGTACGAGTGTCTAAGACTCTCCACAAAATTTGAGACTTAGAGCACTTTTCGATGCTACAAAAATCAACACTCCGTCTTAGCGAGGAAAGTGCTCTAGCAATTATGCCTGTTGCATACTACTTTGACTCTAAAGCATCCTTCACGATGCTGAAATCCATCAACCTCTGCATTGCTGCTACAATTGTACTGCTTCCCATTACACTACCACTGCCACTGCTACATCTGTACTACAACTCCCTCTCAAGTGCTGCATCTACTATGCTGC
This sequence comes from Pinus albicaulis, assembly GCA_034641835.2. Taxonomy (NCBI): domain Eukaryota; kingdom Viridiplantae; phylum Streptophyta; class Pinopsida; order Pinales; family Pinaceae; genus Pinus; species Pinus albicaulis. The sequence continues at coordinate 59,914,863 of CM076578.1, read as the reverse complement.
TAACACTGCCACTGCTAACATTGCATCTGCACTGCAACCCAACTGCTAAGATAAACAATTGAACTCACTTAAGACTGAACAAGTGTTTAGTGGATGCACCTTGGTGTTGAAGACTTTGACTGTTGATAACTATTGTGTTGTACCTCTGATGCACTACGCTATTGCTGCTCTACATTACGATGCACCACTGTGCACTGGGATGCTGCTATTGCCTCTGCTCTGCACTGCTCCATAAATAAATGTTGTTATCTACTGCACTGTCATCTCCATCACTCCTTGGCTCCTCTTAAACTCCTCCATCCTACTGCTACTGATCATGGGCTCCCGTATAAAGGTATGATCCGTGAGGTGGGCTCCCTAAGGATCTTGCCCAACTGAAGTCCAAGAAGAAATACAGCTCCATATCACCCCACTTCTCTCCAGGAGAAGCACAGGCACTCATGGCAGACTCATCCTCCTCGATTTTCGCACCTGCAACCTTCAAGTCATGATTCTCATCTTTTTTCTTCATCTTCAAGGGACACTGAGATGCATAGTGGACCATCTCGTCACATCTGAAGCACTTGACCTTCAAAACATCATATTTCACATTCCGTTGCACCTATTGTCCCTTCGATGCAAGGGTTGTGTTCTCCTCTTCCTCCATGGATTTCGATTCGCTTCCATTGCTAACATCAATTTTGCTCTTGACGAGGTTTCTCCTTAGCTCTTCCTCCTGAAAATCTGACCACAACTACTCTCAACTAGGTAATATTTCATGGCCCAGTATGCTTTGGATAAACACTTACCACTCCTCCATGATTGTTAAGAGCCATCTATACCATGGTTGAAGATGTAGGTGTCGCACCTACTGCTGACAGTTGATCTCGAATCTCTTGAAACCGCATGAGGTGTGAAACCACGCGCTCCCCTTTCTGCATCTAGATCATATAGAGATTCTGATCTAAGTACAAATTTTGTTGCTTGGAAGATCTCTCATATAGGTCGTGCAAAGCTACCCACATCTATCTGGTAGTATTCTTCCCAGCCACATGTGAGACGATGTGATCCTTAACACCATCAAGGAGCACCTTCTTTTCCTATGCCATATCTGGCTTGTACTTCTTGATTTGATCCACATCTGTAGGAGCAACTACCACATTCTCGACGAATGCCTTTAGATCATATTCCTCCAGAAGAAACATAGCCCGTTCCTTCCATATCATATAGTTGGAGGAGCCCTCCTACCGATCATGATCATGAAGTACATGAGATTCCATATCAGCTGAAATATGTCGAATATGCTCCCTCTTGCTCCCTACTACACAGTCCCTGGTAGGCTTACGCACTCCCTGATGGAGTTGTAAGTTCTGCTGCTCCTCTACTGCTCAACAACTAAGAAATGTTGACTTCCTCGGCTAGGAAATCACTGAGGAAGAATTCCCTCAATACGTGCTCTTGACTCCTTCTAACGCTTTTCTGCCCAACAACAGCTTCAGAAAACTAACGTCCCTATGAATTTTGCATGGAGGCTCTGCGCTGCTCCCTCTGTTGGCCAGAATTGTAATCTACGGATAAAATACGCTTCCCTAGACAGGTGTCAGTCTAGAACAATAGGTGAAAGACTACACTACCATTTCTCCTAACTCATAATAGATACACAGAGAGGATTGGAGGCTTACTTGTTCAGTCGCTTCCAAATGGCTCCTTCTGTCGCTTCTTTCGTAGCTTCAAATTCAAGCGGTTTGTGAGTTGAATGCTTCTTGCAAGAAAGAACATTGAAATAGCAGAAGATGCAATAATATAAAGATCTATTCAAGCTAGTTAGCTAAATCAGTAAAGCATAAACTACATTCATCAACCAAGATCTTACAACATGGAAAATCAAAGTTAACATAGATGCATGTAGGGAAAAATAAGGAGTACCCTTTATTGATGATAGAAGGAGAGGCTACAACCCAGTGACTGATTTGAAGTGACCTTCCAGCAAAGTTCCCAAGTCTCATCACAGCATAGATCTCTCCAGCAGTAGCTTCACAAACCAAGCTCTCAATTGAAAATTCTCCAGCATTTCTCTACTCAAATTCTTCCTTCTCAAACACTTAGATCTGTGTTCAATTTATAGATGAACTGTAGGTTGTTTTGCAATCAATAACTTTCCAAAAATAGGCAAGACATGTTTCCAGTCATGTAGATGTCAAATGGACACTTGGATCCAAATCTTGACACATGTGAACTCTTCTAGAAGGCACTGACCAAGTGAATATTCCAGAACAATGAGAATTTCGCTCCCAATGTGACCAACGCACCTGTGAATGTCAAGAAGTGCTTTGCAGAGCATCCTTGCATGGGGCTACTTGCATATGCAACGCACTTAGGCCCCTTAGAGCCTGCGTTTGTGAGCTCTCATATGCTATATAATAAGCTTCAAACCATGAAAACCTTTGCTTGATGGACGTCTTGCTTGATTTGTCTTGTTTCTTGTCTTAGGGAATGTAGCAACTGAAATGATAGGGAATGATAGACCCTTGATCATTGGTCCTGGAGATGATGCCCAGTTAACCAGGTCATTGGGAATGGTGCCCAAATTGACCTATAACAATTTCCCCCTAAAGCATGAGATCCAAATAATAAGAACATTTGATTGAGATGCTTTACACTGTGATGAGCCTAGAAACAAAGAAGAATGGTCACCTGCATCAATCTTACAATACATTTCATCATGATATATCCTCTATTGATCATAATTGTTGAGATCAGGCATTCCCATGTTCAGCACATAAAACAATCTAATAACATGTACATAATTCAGAAATTCGTCTACATTGGAATGTTGCTCAGATGCAGACATGCCTACAGATATAGGCCCATGTTTGGATGACAATCTGTATGTAAGGTGACCATAGATATGATGTGTACAACAATCCTGAAATCGCAGCCCGGATGGATGAAACTAGATCCAGGGTCTTCTTATCTCATTCATTCGATCATTCAGGTACAAGTCTAGCCATGCGAATATATGATTGTAGTCAAACATGGAAAGACATCGTTTGATTACCAACCAATAATGTGAGTTGTTAACAAATGAGAGAGAACCACCATTAATGAAAATGGCCCTCAAGGTACTGCAGTACATTTCTTAAGGCGTGAATAGATGATTTAATGTCGAACGCCAAACAAAATCTTTTGGTCAAGGGTCCAGAAGCGAGGATCTTGTCGATGCTGTAACAAGCCTCATGGTACTGGAATCTGATGTTTCTAAGTGAACTTCCTGGATATTGATTTTTCGTCGACAAGAAGTCACTTTATTGCAAAACAGGAGTTTACTGATTTTGGAGACAAGGGTATGACTTGATATAGCAATTTTTAGGGATGACGGTCATGAAAATGAAGGTTTACGAGTATTGCAGAAGAATGAGTTTTTAATCACTAGATGACTTCTCTTGAACATATCGGTGACACTGTGATGAGTTGGCAGCATTGAACCAAAACCGAAGTGAAGGTATGATGAACCATAGGTGTGAATGAACCGTCAAGATGATTACCCAACCCAAACAGTCACGGACATGGAGTGAAAGAAGTGTCATGTTCAAGAGCGACTTGTGACCAAAAAGAAACTTTACTTACTTTTCCCAAATTTTCCCCGGTCATTTGTCGACCAGTACCTCTTTATTTTTTGACAAGCTTGAGGAGGATAAAATTTGCTTGATCTATAATTCAACCCTTCGAGCGAATAAAATATCTCTATTTAATAATTTAATGAGTCTAGCGATGAATGAAACTTGATTCTTGCTACTTCGCTATTTTATGTTTTAACGAGCTTAACGACAGTGATAGCCCGGTCTTTTTTCATATTTAGAGAGTCTGAAAAAGAGGACAAAAGAGAACTCCAAAAGTACTTTTTCGTAAATTTTTCACTCAAATACGAAAAAGTGTAAAATAATATCTGAGAGAACCTCTTTGGTCATGTTTAACCAAGGTATTCCTTTTTCGTAAATAATCCATTTCAGTCTGGAAAATGATTAAACTTATACTGAGTAGATATCAATTCATTTACTTTAACGAGCTCGAAATGACAAGTGCTCGGCAATCTTTTCACAATATCAGAGTCTAAAAAGAGCTAAAAGAAGACTCCAAGGGTTCCTTTTTCGCTGTTATCGAAGCTCGAAAAATAGATAAAAGTGTGCTTCAAATCCTTTTTCATTTTAAACAAAGCTAGAAAAACAAGGAGAAAAAGTATGCTTGTGGTCAAGTCATTCTTTGAATAAATCTGCACGACTAATCTGCTCATCAGTTGTATTTCCTGTTCAGAACAACATCAAATGGATTAAAAATACCTGTTTCATGATAAAAACACAATAAAACTATAGTCATAGCAATAAATTCAACTTGCAAACAATTAAATGACTATAAAAAGCAGTTTCACTATTCATTTTTACCATTCCATAGTTACCATTTGCATTTTGGAGCTCTGAACCTGATTTTTCCCACGAACTTTAGTCGTTGATTGCGGTCTTTTCTGTGAACGGATTTCATCGCCGTTTGATCCAGGTAAGTGCCATGAACCTCCTCTTTCTTTCAGTATTCATTTCATTCCCATTCTTTGCAGTTTTTTAGGGTTTTGAGGCCCCTAGGGTAAATTCTGCCCAAAAAGAGGGCAACGCACCCCTGAATGTCGAAACCTGCATTGCATAGCAGGTACAATAAAATGTACCTGCATGTGCAACGCACTATCTCAGCCCAAGGAGTGCGTTGGGCACAGTTGAAGTTTTTGATTTTCTTGCTGTGTCGAAAATTTACCTAGTTTTTTGCAATGAATGGTATCTAATGGATCTTATGGTTGATTTTCAGGTTTCCATCGGATTACGATGACGATTACATGGAGAGAAACAGAACATGAAGAACAAGATATGATTGCCTTAAATGATCCGGGTACTGTAAGAGCCTTAAAAGATTGCGGGCTACTTAAGTACTTCAAATTGTCGGGAATGAGGCAACAAATAGAACTCTTGGAGTTTTTAGTTCGAGCATGGGATCCGACGATAGAGGCATTTCACATAAAAAATCAAGTGTTGTCCGTAACAGTTGAGGATGTGTATTTTCTCACAGGTTTGTCGAGCAAAGGTTTGCCCATTTCTCTCACAGGGTCTACCGTTGGAGGAGAGACAATTAGGGATTATGTTATGCAGTATTGCTATCCAGGGTTAGAACCTAGCAAAGATGGGAAAATAAACATCTGGGATGTCAGGGATTTGCCTTTGAAAACCATCCTTTTCACGATCGCAAAACTTGTTGGCACTGTTACACTCCATGTAGCGAACCGGTTGTATATGCACTATGCGCTAGAGTGCTTCAAGCCAACAGTCTTCAATTGGTCTAAAGTTGTTTTATCTCAGATAAAGGAACAACTGAATAAAGCAAAGGGAGGAAGGAAGAAAAATTTCAGTTATGGTTCCATCCTCATCTCCTTCGCTTTGGAACGGATTCCACTGATGCAGCCACAACATGTAACATTGGATATATCTAGTCTTAGAGATCCTCGAATGCAGAGATGGGTAGAACTCATGGGTCGGCATGCAGGCCAATCGACCGTTGTGTTCTCGACTGCATTCTTCGCTTGGTTCCGGCGACAGATCGTCGCCATCGATGAATATGCATACGTAATCGTCGACTTTCGAGGAGATCCAGATCTAGTATTACCAGAAGGCGCTCAGTGGGGTGGAATGGGTAAGAATGATTCGACCATGTTTTTTTATTTTTATAAGGTTTATACAATGTTTTTGTGTTTTTATTTCTTTCCAAGACTAAACTAAATTTTTGATGTAATGTAGATATTGGTCGCATCAAACAGTAGAGGAACCAGAGCGCGAGGCAGATGCACCAACAGAGAGGGCTGTCGGGAGAGCAGTCCTTCAGGACCTTGATATGGATGAGACTCTAGCTGAGCTTCAGCAGCACATAAAGGGATTAACCTTCGAGATTCTGGATTTCCGGCTCAAATACTTACCCATGCAACTGCAGCGACACACTATTGGGGTTCCTAACCGTTGGATGCGGTTGCTCCGTAGGATTGCTAGATCTATAACATATTACCACGAGCACCACTAGTTTACTTGTGATTTTTTGCATACATTTTGAGGTCAGATGACCTATGTGTCTTGGGCACAAATTTTGTAAAAAACCTATAACTATCTATCTATATGTTTTCAGAGTTTTTCCTATGTTTAATGCGCAATCCTATTCAATGATGTGAATGTTTTCTTTACCTATGTCGTAAATGTCTATCTAAAACTTGATTAGCTAATGAATCAGTTAAAGTGTTCAAATTTCTGGAAATGTGTTCATATTGAATGAAATCAAAATGTCTCTCCAAAATTCGAACTCTTAGGAACAATTTAAGAAGTGTTGGATTTCTAACAGTATAAATACTAGTAAGTTGTAGTACCACAAGTTGTGAGTCTAACCTTATGATTATGCGGTTAATACCAAATGATATGGCATCAGAGAGAAGTTCGATCAATGCGCTATACTCATCAATATTATTCGTTGATCTACCAATACAAATCCCTTGAAAACTCACTAACTCGTCGTTCGGAGCGAAAATGGCCCACGCTGCAGAGGATAGATTCTGCGTACTACGACTAGCACCATCAGCTTATCCAACAAATGGTTCTAAAGATACAATCATCTGTGATGAAATGTAAAGTATATTACTAATGTCAAGAAAACTCTAAAAAAACAAATTAAGATAATGAATGCAAATCAACAACATATAAACAATATAACACAAAACATTACTACGCTCATGATTAAGCATAGTAACGTTTCAAATACAACCCATTTCTAGGATGTGTCAATGGAATCCCATCGTAATCAACTAACTCGTAGGCACCGTTAGTAAGAACTTTTTTGACAAGATAGGGGCCATCCCACAATGGCTCGAATTTCCATGTACTTATTACATCAGCTTCTTTATCATAAAGAAGGACCAAGTCGCCCTCTGAGAAGATGCGAGGCTGGACATTTTTGTCGTATTGCGCCTTTATACGTCTCTTATGTGCTTCGTTGGCCAATTGGTCTTCACAACGCATTTCATCTAGATGGATGAGGTTAAGGAGACACACTTCTTCTTCTGAGGTGTCAGGTAACAAGTCTATCGCGAGTTTTAATGATGATATTTCACATTGGATTGGTAAGATAGCTTCCAGACCATACAATAACTAAAAAGGAGTGAATCCGGTTGCATTTCTCATCGAGGTTTGATACACCCACAAGGCATAGTATAGGATCAAGTGCCAGTTACTTTTACGGACTCCTATCATTCGTTGAAGCATTCGTTTAAGAATTTTGTTAATAACCTCAACTTGTCCATTTGATTGTGGATAATAAGGAGTAAAATTATCATCTGACAATCCTAACTTTTGCAGTTAATTCAGACATCATATGGTTGCAAAAATGCTTCCCATGATCCGTAACTATAGCTTGTGGGACCCCAAACCGTGTAATAACATGGTTGAAGAAAAATAATGCAGTTGTTTGTCTTGTGTTGTTGAATGTAGGAATCGCTTCGGCCCATTTGTTAAAATAGTCGACTGTGACAATAATATAACTATGCCCCCCAGATGAAGGAGGTTTATAGGTCATGAAGTCAATACCCCATTTCGTAAATGGTCCAGCAGAGACAACAGGATGCATTGGCGCTGACGGTTTGCAGATTTTACGGTCATAAATCTGGCATGCATGACAACTTCTGACTACGAGGATACAATCTCAAAAAATAGTAGGCCAAAATTAACCAGCGCGAAGTATCTTCTGTGCGGTAGCATATCCAGATAAATTTCCACCACAAGCCCCAGCATGGCAATCATTTAACACTTTTTCGACCTCCTCATGAGTGAGGCACCTCCTTAAAATGGTATCAACACCAAGACGATAAAGTGTATCACCGACGATCAGATAATCTTTGGCTTGGTATCGAATACGTCACTGATCAGAGCAAGAAGTATTAGGTCGAAAATTTTGGGTTTGGAGATAAATAATGAAATCTCCATACCAGGGATTAGATGATCCGATCAGAAACTGAGACTCGTCTAGAATAGATGGTTCCGACGTAGTTGCAGTACTATCAGAGGGAAGGTCACAGAGAAGCTCAACCAAAACTAAAGACTTCTTTGACTTGGATTTAATGAATTCCAAATCAAATTCCTGCAAAATGACAATCCATTTTGAATATCCCCCCCCCCAACAATTGGCGTGATAAGATGTAAGTCATGGGGTTGCAATCCGAAACTATTGTTGTTTTTCGGAGCAGGATATAATGGCGAAATATTTGGACAACTTGAACAACTGCCAAGGCAAGATTTTCCACGTACGAGTACTTAACTTCTGTATCATTGAGATTACGACTCAAATAATAGATCGGATGTTCAATTCCATTTTATACTTGGACCAAAACCATAGCGATGGTCGTTTCAGCCGTAGAAATATATAGGAAATAATCATTTTGATAATTAGGAGGATACATTAATGACACGCGGACAATATGGTCCTTAACGACATCAAAAGAAGCTTGCGCAACTTGGTCCCAATGGAAGGGAACTCCCTTTTTCAATAATCGACTAAATCCTTTAGCCATTTCGGCGTAGTTTGGAATGCACCTTCTCAGGAAGTTAGCCTTTCCTTGAAGTTTCTGTATCTGAAGTAAGTTTGATGGTGCAGGAAAATCAAGAATGGCCTGTACCTTTAGTGGGTCTATTCGAATTCCTTCTTATGAGACTACGAATCTAAGCAATCGACTAGAACCAACACAAAACACACATTTGTGCAGATTGAGGCATATCTTGTAGTGTCGGCAGCGTAAGAAAATGGCTCTAAAATGCATCGGGTGATCAGTCCGATTTCGTGAATGCGCTGGTAAATCATCTAGATATGGTTGAACAATGTGCTTGATGTTGTTGAAAGCATAATCCATTGCTCTCTGAAAATTTGCCTTAACATTCTTTACACCAAATAGAAGTTTCCTATATGCGAATGTGCCCCAGGGACATATGAATTTTGTCTTATGTTGGTCATCTGGGCAGATATTTATTTGACTGTAGCCAGAAAATCCATCCATGAACGAAAAAATCTTGCATCCAGCACAATCGTCAATAATCTGGTCGATAAAGGGAGTAGGATAGTTGTCTTTTGGACAAGCTTGATTAACATCCCGATAATCGACGCACACTCTAATGGTTCCTTGTTTTTTCATAACAGGAACGATATTCGAAACCCACTCAGTTAGTGGAACAGGGTAAATGAAACTAGCACGCAAAAGTTTTTCAACTTCTGCTTTGATGGCAGCAGATTTTTTTTTCGGATGAATAGGACGAAGTCGTTGACACACCGATTTGACATCAGGATACATATTAATAGTGTGTTCAACTATACTAGTATCTATGCCTGGCATTTCCTCGTAAGACCAGGCGAATACGTCACGAAATTCACGAAAAAGAGAGCGATATGAATCAAGTTCTGATGGAGAACAAGATACACCAACATGAATATTTTATTCAACGCCAGGTTTAGTATAAATATTGATAGAAATCGTTTCTTCGATATTAGATAAATTTCGCTCAGATTCAATTACATTAATCAGAAAAGAATTCGAAAAGAAATTTTGAATGGATGGGTGATATAGTTCACTGAGATTATTTTCTCCATAATTTGGAAGATGGGAACGATGATGATAATCTTCCCATGGTTCTCCTTCTGCCATCATAGCTTCCAATATATTTTCATCTATCAAAATTTTTGAGGAAAGTGGATCAAATGGAGTACCAAAATCTAATGAACGATCAACCCAAACACTCAGTGACGCTGATTTCGGATTTGTTGCCGAAGCCAAATAGATTGATTGCTATTGTAGCTCAATAGGGCTGAGTGATAAAACATCATCCAACGTAGAAATATCATAATAACCCGTACACTCCCTTAAGCCAGATAGAGTGGAAGAGATCATGTAGGAGGTCTCTATGCTTGCAATTTCTGCCAACGTCGCGGGCGGTAGTAATGCAAAGGTTCCCATAAGAGTGGAATCCTTTAAAAGTCCTACACCAATGTTTTTAATTTCTATTTGGGGTAAGTGAACAAACGAAACGCTTCCAGTAACCTGTGAAGCGGAGGCAAAAAAGGATAATTGATTAATGACTGTGATTGTACCTTTATGTGGAAAGGCAATCATTCTAAAATATGTAGAAACAATAGTAGTCATTTCATATACCCATGGTATTCCGAGTAAAATATTATAGTGAAGGGGTCCATCAAAAACCTCAACATCAATACTTATTGTTTTGCCCCCTAATTCAACTTGCAGGTTATTGATAATAGCACAAGGTTTATATGTTATTCCATCAAAAGCCTTCAACGTCGTTGATGATTGTGATAATCGCGGCTAGCCAAGTGACTTCCAACAGTTTAGAGACATAATGCACGTAGTTTCTCCCTCATCAATAATAGTGCAATGAACAAGGTGATTGAGAACATTTACTTGTATGGATAATGCCAATTCTGCTGGTAATTGTGGCACATATCCCGTATGATTAAAGACGACAAGATTAGAATCAGTCAGATCAATTCCACCAATCGCTGAAAATAAAGCCTACTTCTGGGAGGGACAATTTTGTAATACCTTAAGAGCGGACATAGTTGAGGGGGATTGAGCAAAATATTCAACTATATTATAGTTTTGTGCAGCTCTTGCTCGAGGATTATATGTCAATTTATGAATTACTCCCTTTGGTGGCTTAATCGTCAATTCAACAATAACAAGAGGTGGTACTGATTCATTAGATGGATTCGTTGTCGAGGTAGTAGGTTGATCAGTGGCTGGACTACCATAGTATTTATTCCACGTCGACACCAAAATATCTTGTGAAGGTTTTGTGGTGGATAACATTAACACTTGGGAACTAGGAGTTGGATTCGTAGCAACCAAATTTGTGTCCGGATTTGGAAATGGGTCTGTCAACACAGCTAATGCATGAGAAGTCTTGATGATTTTTGAGACTTAATCACAGTGAGGACAATCCCTAACAAAATTTTCCTCGTTATAGATTATGCATGGATAATGAGGTTTCCGCGGTCCAGATGGTTAATCAGATGATCGTTCCTGCGGGCTAGAAGTTTGCTTTTTCTTTGATTTCCCATTTTTCTTACCTCCTGGTTGCTTGTCACTTTTACCTTTGTCAAATGACATGGCATTAATTTTGGAAGTAGGAGCAGGATCGGATGCAGTAGTGTTGTGTGTGTTTGCAGTGCCTATCAAGCCATCTCTGGCATGAGAGTCCTTTATTTGAAGAGGAAAATTGAAATTAGATCGCGAAGCATTTGGGATTTTTTTCATAGAGCGTGCCAGACTGAGTATAAATCAAGTCCAATTATTGGGCATGAGCGATAACTTGCTCTTTTGTGACGACGCCACCTTTAGCCACATCCTCAGTTATAGATGGTAACAGGGACTTAATGAACCATTCAGCAAGGAGCTGATCAGGAACAAATTTCTTAACCATTCGTCGACGGTGACGCCACTCATGAATATGATCTGAAATGTGAGTAGCATTACTCTGTTTGAAGTTGGTCAAGATTTCCATTCCAGTTTCGTATCTAATCGGTAACTGGAAATAGGTCAAAAAGATAGTAGCTAAGGCAGTGAAATTGTCGAAAGAAGCTCTAGGTAATTCAATGTACCATTTAGCTGCCGGACCTGTGAGCGTATGTTGGAAAAGACGTAATCGAACAGAATCATCATTTAGGGAATTTAATGAACACCATAAATTATAAGTCATAACATGATTTGATGGATCTTCTCCAGGGTTTCCATTGAATTTAGGAATGTCGGAGGGTAATTTATGAGGTATCACCGACACCAAGGAGCATAATTGATAGGATCATTGGTTAACCGGTTTAAATCTGGTAATTCCAAGATTGCAACAAAAGGCAACTGTCTATTAAGGTCAGGTTGAGCATAGCCAGGGTAAGATGGAATAGCTTGGGAAACAGGTCTTTGAGCACCAGCATATGGAATTTGCTGCTGATAACCCAGATAGGGGTTGTTTTGCATAACAAACGCTTGAGAATTCTGTTGACCAAAACCTGGATATGATACTTGTTGAAATGAAGTTTGAGGAATTTGCGCCTGTGGCTGCCAAGGGATCTGTCCACCAATGTTATAACCCAAATTAGTGTAAGTTGGATTTGGTTGATATGTATAACCAGGTTGCGTTTGTGACATCCCATAAAATGGTACACCAGCTTGTGATTAAATGATCCCTGATACAGGTTGTTGTAAATTAACCAAAGGATTTTGAGTCAGTGGACCCAACATTTGATGATATTGAGTCGAAGAACTTGCCTGATAAGGTTGCTGTACAATATTTTGATTCTGCAATAGGGGTATAGATGTATTAAAAAGTGGTAATGGATTGGGTGTAATAGGTTGAACTAGTTGATACGAGTGTACAAATGATTGTGGTTGGATAGGCAGAGTGGGCTGCCATTGACAAACATTCATGTCAACATTAGTTTGACCAAAATGTGACTGAGTAATGTCTTATTGGGTGACCAAAGGTTGCCCCCCAGCATAAGGAGGATAATAAGACGGAAAATATTGTTCTCCAAATGCTGGGAGTCCAGTTGATATGGTACTTAAAGGAATTGACCCACAAGGACCGACTTGATATTTCCCTGATGATGTTTGTAATTAATCAATTCTTTCAGTACTAACTATAGGACTACTAGTTAAAACACCAGATGATGACATTGGTAAAGATCATGGTCTTGAAGATGTACCAGAGAAAGTGCCAGAAAATGATTTGTAGCCTGCTGGGACAAAAGGGCCACCATGCAAATATGACTCTGGTGAGGTTGTGAACATCGACGGAGTAGCGAGGATAGGATCTGACCCAACCGAAGATGTTGGTTCAGGCATGGTTGTATGACCAAATGTATACTCTCCAAAATATATGGGAGACTGAATGGAAATAGGATCAACAAAAGTAGATGGAAATTATTGAGGAAAATAATGGTACAGGTAAAGGTCTCCCCTAAAATGGGTTGGACTTAAAGGTGTATCAGGTTGTGGGATTTCTTCAATCGCAATTAAACCAGGAGGAAGAACTTCACCGTCAGGCCCAAAATATATTTCATACGGTTGACTGTGTGATATGGGAGTTTCAATAGCTACATAACTTTGTGGGATGACCAAGGTAGGAACAACTTTCGGTTGTCTGAATTCAGGATTCATATGTGTTGGAAAAGAAGAGACGGGATCTGGATCAATTTGTGATTAAACAACATCAGGTCTAGGAGGTATGGTCTCAGCGATTGAATGAATCGTGACCATATGTAACTGTGAAGACTCCGTTTCGATAACAGTAAACGAGCCAAGACGTGTGGAAACAATTTGAGCTAGCTCTGGTTTAAATGATGATGTTTCGCCAGAGGTACAAATTGTACTTGATTCGACAGATTGTGATCACCTTCGCCTACCAGAAGTAACTTCCAGTGGTAAAGGTGGTTTTAAAGCTAATCTATGCGAATAACGAGGGGTAGGATTTTGTTCTTCCACGATTACTGATTTATTTTATCCAAAAAAAAAAACAAAAAAAACAAAAAGAGGGTAATGCTAGGCAAAAGTGTTTACCAAGAAACTGTGAACTGCAGAATACCTCCCGGTGAACCAAGAAGTACGGGCAGGTAATCTCCCCGAATGTTGTGTTCGGTGTATCACAATTTCAGGGCGGCCGACTGTTATAGCATCATTTTTCACCCTCATGTGATTCATGATTGTCTTTTTTGGCCTTGGGTACCCATTCCCACAGACTTGAATAAAAGTTCATAAAAAAAACAGTGTTTAAAATCCCATACGCGGGTATGCCCAGACTTTTCCGCGTGTATACGCGAGTCCAGAGATACTTTTCCGCGTATGCCATTAAAATCATTAAAAAATATATAAAAATCCCTAATTTCAAGGCTGGGTTGATGGTTATTCCAGTAATTCAACCACCCCAGCTCGTGGCCAACTGTTTCCAACTGATTGAAACTACTTTGAGGGAGTATAAAAGCCCCTCATGTGCATGGCCTAAGGGAGGGAGAGAAATTATAGATATTATACTCTGTTGGAGCCCCAATTCAAGTCTGATTTCCCGTGCCTCCTGCACTTCCCAGATTTTTACAGGAAACCCTTGTTTCCTGGAGATGTTCATCAGTTTATATGTCATCTCGTGTGCACAAGTCTTGAAAGTATCTTAGTGAGGCAAGGGAAGGATAGATCCGGACGATGGTCTATTCGAAGATCGTGGAAGGATTCAGGTGATCTCTCCACCTTACTATCATTGTACATGCTGTTCGTAATGAAGAAGAACCATCTTGTTCCTGAATTCACGTGTTAATATCTGCTTGCATATGTGAAAAGATTATTAATTAAGCATTTATTATTGTTTATATGATGTTTCACATGGATTACACTGACATTTAGGAGAAATATATGCTGTACAACTAGATTTCCGTGCACGTTTCTTCTTGATTTTCAGGTTGAAGAGGAAGAAGGGTTGCTGGGGGTTTGGACCCCGCGGGATCTACATCAAACGTAGGACCTACGGGTGAGTTCTACTATCGATGTTATATAGTTTTTAGTATACAAGTGTGGTTGTGTGAGTCCTTCTTGAATAGCGTGCCCTGATCTGTGGAGGTTTTGACCCAACGAACTCTAGGGAGTTATTTCTCGAAACAGAACTGGCGACTCCGCTGGGGATCGCATTCTTGTGATTCCCCTGTTGGGTGGTTTCAACTATTTTAAAGGTTTCCAACAGTTTTAATCATTATTTCCAGTCCAGTTAGCTTTTTCTTAGTCAGACTAAAGACCTGGTTCTTTAGCCAGGCTTGATCATTTTTTATTTTTTCATTATTTACCTTTCCATACCCAATTTTTCCTCTACACAGTCGCGTATACACGCAGTTTTTGTTAAAGGAAGTCACGTATACGCGGGTTTCCTTTGACATAGTTGCATATGCACGCTTGTTGAAAAGTTGATAAGTAGCGTATGCTTGGGAAAAATTTGAAATTTTTGATTTCTTGACTTTTTAGTCTTGTCTGCCTGTGGAGACCTGTTCCTGCAGTGCCTTTATAGTCTCTGGATTGTGTTAATAGTGGCTATTGGTATTTTTCTCTCTTGTTTGGTTGAAGACTGGCTTATTTGTTAAATCTTTTTTTTGGTGCTTGCATTTCTGGTTTGAGTACCAAGATATCTTTCTGGAGATTCTTGGTTGTTCTGTTTTATCAGGACAGAGAGCTTTTGCTCATATGCTCTTTCCTCACTTCATGTTTTGCTTTGCACTTTAATTTTTTCCTACTTTTTGGTTAGTTTTCTTGATTTCATGTGACTAGGTCTTGTTGCAATTTTTTAAGAGTCATTTTTGGGTATTTGAAGTTTTTTTGCTGCAAGATTGTGCTATTCTTCTGGGCTGAGTTACTGAGTTTCTTGTCTTCCTTTTTGCTCGTATAAATCTTGCTAATAGTTGGCACTATAAGATTTGGAGCATTTTGTTGAAGTTTTGCTTGAAATTCAAAGATTGTTTGGCTTGGTAATTGGATAGTTTTCTTTGTCTCTTTGAAGTCTTCTTTTATAAAATTCAAAAAGCTCAAAAACATTTTGTTTTTCCTTTGCTTTTGTTTTGCATTTTTGTTTTGGTTTCTTTTCATCTTTTGAAGCTTTGTTGAGATTTCTTGCCTTCGGTTTCTGACTTGATTTGGGAAGGGAATTTTCATTGGTTTATTTCTCTTGTTTCGAGCATATTTTGGTGTCTTTATACTGAGAGTTTCTGATTTTGGGAACTAGCTTTGTGGACAACCAGAAAAGTGATAAAACTGAAGGATTCTTTGGAAATTCCTCTTTGCTTTGGTAGATTTTGCATCTTAGAATTGGCATGCTCTTAGTAATTTGCATTAGGTGCACTTAAGCATTTATTCTTTTTCATAATTTTTGCGAGTGTGAAGTTTGTTATCTGAAAAGAAAAAAATATAGTCTCGTAGAACCCATGTAGAAATTTATTTTCATCGAAAGGAAATTAGTGCATTTGCATGTAGTTTGGTTTTCATTAATTTCTTTTCTGCGTCATAAAACATCACGAGTTTCATTTCCATATTCCCTTGCCTTAATATAACAACCAACTAAAATAAGCGCATTAATTTAAAAACAACTAGCAAGTTTTTTTATTAAGTGTCATACACTAACTAGCTAGGTTGTAGGGCCTTGGATTAGGTGAGTGGAGAGTTAACTCTCCAAGGCCGCTCAAACTAAAACATAGAAGTTTATTAAATGAGCGAAATCCAACTCCGTTAGGTGGAATGGGAAAGCTCTCCTCCAGAGAGTCAAGCGCAAGGGGAAGTGAAGGCCGAGAAGAGAGATACCCCCTCTCTGATTAGCTGGATCTTGCCTCAAGACTGTTCCGCCCGGCTGCTGACATGGATTGGTGCCCATATTTTCCATTCCTAGGTTCCACACAGGTGACTGTGGGGGGGAATATCCGTGGTACCTGAGGCAGACGTCGTATCACTTCCAATAATACTTATGGAGGGTGCCCCGGCGAAGCTTGCGTACTTGCACCGGCAAATGCTATTGTTAGGAGGTCGGCGTAACTGTTTCTGTTACCTTCGCTTGTAGGCATGGGCCGTAATTATCCCAGACTACTTTCGGGAGGTCCTATTTTTCGCTTTCTCGTATTTTGGTGTCTGGTCCTAATCACTCGGAGCAGAAATACCTGAAGGCTGCTTTCTTGGCTGTATCTTAGGGATTTTTGTAGTGAGTGCTCTTTGCTCCTAGCTTGCTTAGATTTATACTTTTTTGAGTCTAATTAAATCTATTAAAGTGGCTGATCAAGCGCCTCGTCGATCGAGGAGAGTTTGGGGGTTATCTCCCGAAACTGTTGAGCCTTCTTCAAGAAGGCGTAGGAGTAACGTAGCAGGTGAATATCACCCTGTGGTATCTGACGCAGTGGAGAGAGATCCTCCACAAGGGCTTGAAGGTATCGTAGTTGATTCCGGTGTTGGTTCTGAGAGGAGCGTTCCACTCACCTCGAGAGTCTTATTTCCGGGAGAATTAGGAATAGAAGTAGAGGAAGTACCTGAGTCTCCTCAGTCACTTCCATCTCCTCTTCCTCCTGATTATCCATTTGTTGTTGAGTACATCGGACCTGAGTCAGGAAGACCAGAAATTCCTTATCCATATTATTCATACCTTTCGATGGCCACGACTGGGAACGCGGCTTCAGCAGTGAGTGCTGCAGGCATTCAGACTCCTGCTTCAGTTGAAGGAGGAGGCACAATTGCTATATCTTCGATTGCCTCTAGTACTGATGTGTTAGGTTCTAGTTTCACCCAAGCACATGCTTCTCAATCTGGTCCCTTTTGTTTTGGAATGCCCGCTAGTGGGATTCCTTCGTTTTCCTTTTCCGCTGCTGCAACTGCGTCTGCACCCATGTCTTCCATGGCTAGTGGGTCAGCTTCTTTTCAAGGTTTACCCTTCGAAACTGGGCATATTCCTAGTTCAAATACTTCCTTAGGGTCTTTTCCTTTTACTTCTCAGACTCAGAGTTTTAACCCTTGGTCTGGAGGTCAGAGTTCGACTACCTTTACAGGTTGGAACCCTGTATTTACAGTAGTGGGGGGAGGGAATCAGTTTTACGCTGGTCAACAAGGGAATGTTTCTTTCCCTTCGTGGAATGCTTATCAGACTTTTTCCCCTCTTTCCAATGCTTGGAACCCCTATCGGGGGCTTTCCTCTTCATTCATTACTTCGCGCGGGGGGGGGGGGGAACTGCTCCGGTCTTTGGTAACTCTACGTTGGGAGGGGGTCCTTCTCCAAATGCTGGGTCCTTTGGCCCAACATTTTCTACGAGTTCTTTTTGGAAACCTGGTGCCTCATAAAATCCAGGGTACTCTTTTCAGAATGTTGGGAATTCATCCCATCAAGGATGGAATCCTCAGGCTCCTCCTCGTTTACCTTTTCTGGCAACGTTGAACTTGCCAGATTTGTCGAAATTGACGAATGATCCAATCCGTTATACCCCGGGGTGGCCTCTGATTCCTACCAAACTACCTTCAGACATTCCAAAGTTTGAAGGCAAGAATGGAGAGGACCCGGCTTGTTGAAAATGCAACAAGATGATGGAGCTTAGTGAAATGAAGTCGCCTTCACTAAGTGGGCCCGCAGGCTATTTTTGGCGCAAAGTCTATTTTTAGACATATGGATCATGGTCTATGAGTTGCAGGATGCTATTTGTGGATGATTGGTCGAGTTGGTAAAAATAGATGGACCTCTATTTTTAGACATTGGGCGGTTTCTATTTTTAGGCTGTCGGGCTAAAAATAGAACAGTCAAATATTATTAACCCTTAATAATATTTAAACTATAAACATTATCTTATCCTCTTGGAGCACTTCAGTTTGATGCTTGGATGTGGCACATGCAGCTGACAGAAGGAAATACGCTTTTCCTAAGGGTTAGTTGAGCTATTTCATGGTTGACTTCAGTTAGGACTCAAGTGGTAGAGTTTGGTGGAGTTGATGAGACAGTTGGTGGAGTTGTGTTCGGTTTAACTTAGTTGAACTAGATGTATTTATTCTAACTGACAAATACACTAGTGATGAGTGGTGTGAATTAATTCACTAATTATTAACTCATGAATCAACTAAAGAACACATCAGTTAACTGCAATGCATGGACAGTTCAGTGGAGACCAGTGTTAGAGGTGGGTGAAAGGGTGAGTCTACTATCAGTTGTGACTATTGGTTGTGCATGAGATTTGCACACACATTGATGGAGATTGCCAATAAGGATTGCGCAGTTGGAGCTAGGGGGATTCGAACTTGGATCTCATCATTAATCAACTTGGATTGCGCAGTAGAGGCAGGCAGACTTGTGGAGGAGATTTGAACCTTTGACTAGTTCACTTTCCATACTAGTTTTGTGTGTAGCATTGAGATAGTGTTGAGAGCTGTGAGAGCTTTGTGCTATGTATTGTTACATGTTCTCTATCATTATAATATACAGATAGTTGGGGGTTTTCAGCTATTGCTTTCCCCATTACATCCTGTGTTGATATGTGCGCTTGATTATGTTTTAATGAGCGCATGCGACTGCTTTCTATTTTTGCATATTGATGATCAATTGTAGAAGAGGTTATGTATTATGCATGAAGCTTAAATAGTGTGTAATCAGGATAATATCGGTGAATAATTCAGAAAATTATTCAAATTTCTACATGGTATCAGAGCAAAATTGATCATCGTATCTATTACAGTGATTACAATTATTTCGGTAGACAGAGTCTGTAATGGGCCAGGTAGCCTCTGGATCCATCCTTTCTTTGAAAGGTGATATATCCAGTAAATGCCCTTACAGTCGATCTCTGTGCTAGAAATACTTTGTTCTCACAGATCCAGAAGCAGCTGAGTTTTGAGCTTGGAATTCGAATTTGCAGCAAATTTTGGAATTCGAAATTTGCAGCAGTTTTCTTGGTGCTAGAGTTGAAATGTCTTTCAATGGATTGCGACTGGAATATGCCCTTGAGGGAAGTTCGAATTATGTTGCATGGAAGGACCGGATGGAGGCGGTATTAGATGATAACGGGCTGAAGGAGTTCATAGAAGCTGAGATCCCAAAGCCTATTGATGCTGCTCAAGTTGAGGCTTGGAAAAAGAAGATGGCAAAATGTCGAAGGATTCTGTTGGAGGGCGTGAAGGATCACATTGTATGCAGCATGCATGGAAAAGCTTCTCCATACTTGATGTGGAAAGCGTTGACAGATTTATTCCAAAGCAAGAGCGACCAGAGGAAGTTGGCACTTAAGGATAAACTCAGACACATAAAGATCGAGAAAGGCGACAGTATGCCGAATTACCTCACGAAGTTCATCCAATGCAGGGATGAGCTGGGAAGTGTGGGGGTGACTGTCGATGATGAGAAATTGGTGAGCTTGGCTCTCCTTGGTCTTCTGAAGAGTTGGCATGCCTATCAGGATTCTGTCAATGGTCGGGAGAAATTTCCAGGATGGGAGCTACTTTGGTCAGATCTTGTGCAAGAGGAGATAAGGCGGAATACCAGAGACGGATCTTCATCAAAGGCATCTGATGAAGAAAATTGCACTTTGGCTTCCAAAGCAAAGAAGGGGAAGAGCAAGAAAGCTTCTCATTCTGGTGCGAAAGGCAAGAAGCAGGACATGTCTAAGGTGAAGTGTTTTCACTGTCACCAACATGGACATTATGCCACAAATTGTCCGCAGAAGAAGAAAAATAAGCAAGTTGCTGGATCTGCAGCGGGAGAGGCCTTAACCTCACATTTTGAGCTGGATTTTTCGCTGATCTCATGCTTGGTCTCAAGTGTGATGGGATCAGTATGGTTCTTGGACAGTGGTGCGTATTTTCACATGACTGGAGATCGAATCTGTTTTCAGATCTGGATGAGAAAGATCTTGGAGTGCACATCGAGATGGGAAATGATGGTAGATACAGTGCGACCGGTATCGGTACCATTTCCTTTGAGAGGGAGTCTGGTAAACCCTTCGTATTGAAGGAAGTGATGCATGTTCCAGGATTGAAGAAGAATCTGATCTCTGTGGCGATGTTAGAAGACAAGGGGTATGATGTGGTCTTCAGCGAAGGAAAAGCTTTATTGTGTAGTAAGACAACTGGAGAGACCCGGAAGATAGGGGTTCGAGTCAAGAACCTTTATCAGTTGCAAGTAGATGGCTGCGCAGCAATGGCATGCAAAGCGGAAGGAGTGGTGAGCCGGGATGATGGCGAGTTGTGGCACCGGAGATTGGGCCACCTTCACCATGGAGATTTGAAGATACTGCAACAGATTTCTACTGGGCTTCCTAGGGGCACTCTTGCGCAGCCAGATCAGTGCAAGGGGTGTGCCTTGGGAAAATTTGTGAAAGCCACCTTTCACGAGAAGGATAGTCGCGCCACGACGATCCTTGAGAGAATTCACACAGACGTGTGTGGACCTTTCTCAGTAGCTTCCACAGCAAAGCACAAGTACTATGTGATCTTTGTTGATGATTTTTCTTGGAAGTGCTGGATCTTCTTCATGCAGAAGAAGAGCGAGACATACTCAAAGTTCTATGAGTTCAAGTCGTTGGTTGAGAAGGAATTGGGGAAGCATGTGAAGGCTCTTAGGAGCGACAATGGTGGTGAATTCATCTCTACTGAATTCAAGGACTGTTGCAGCGCAGAAGGAATTCGGAGAGAGCTCATAGCACCCCATAACCCACAGTAGAACGGGGTTGCTGAGCGGAAGAACAGAACGATCGTGGGTGCTGCACGGGCGATGTTGCATGATCAGGGCCTACCCCTTCACTTGTGGGCTGAGGCATGCAATACTGCAGTATATGTGCAGAACCGTTGTCCTCACAAGATACTTGGTATGAGTACACCGGAGGAGGCGTTTTCTGGTAAGAGACCTGATATTTCCCATTTGAGGATTCTTGGTTCACCTGTCTACTTGCATGTGACAAAGGATGCCAGAAAGAAGCTGGATCCGACCGCAGAGGTTGGGACATTTGTGGGGTACACTGATACACCCCACAACTATCGTGTGTATTTTCCAGAAAGTCGCAAGACTGTTGTGCGACGGGATATCAAATTTCAGGAGGAGAAAGCCATGAAGTGTTCGCTTGAGAGGGAGCCACAGTTGCATGCAGATGAGGAGCTATTAGTTCCTAAGGATGAGCTTCCGGATGTGGATCAGCCACAAGAGGAAGTTCATGGAGTGGAAGATACCACTCATTCAACGCCAACCATCAGAGGGCGCAAGCGCACTACAAAAGCTGAGCGACTGGCTCAAGATGCAGAGAAGGTTGTAGGACCACCTACAGCACAACGCAGACAGAGATAGTCACCGGACCGGTACACTGGATACATGGCTCTTGTGAGAAAATGTGTCATGACAGAACCATCCTCTTTCGAGGAAGCTGTGGAGGACCCCGCATGGGTAGATGCCATGGTGGAAGAGTATGATTCTATTGTCAGAAACAGTGCATGGGAGATTGTCCCGCGACCGGAGGGGAAATCAGTGGTGGGTTCGTGATGGATCTACAAAGTGAAGCAGGCGGCTGACGGGAGTGTGGAGAAGTACAAGGAAATATTTGTTGCCCGTGGCTTCTCACAGATCGAGGGGATCGATTATGAGGAGACCTTTTCACCTGTCCCAAGGTACTCTTCCATACGGACGATCCTAGCTCTCTCAGCGCAGATGGGATGGCACATCCATCAGATGGATGTGAAGACTGCGTTCCTCAACGGAGTCATTGAGGAGGAGGTGTACATAGAGCAGCTTGAAGGTTTCGAGATCTTCAGCAGTGAGTCGCATGTGTGCCAACTCAAGAGAGCACTGTACGGGCTGAAGCAAGCACCTCGTGCTTGGTACACTCGGATAGACAGCTACTTCACCGGGCTTGGATTCTCCAAGAGTGAGGCGGATCCTAACATGTACCAGATTGTGGTGGAGGGGAAGCTGTTGATCATCGTACTGTATGTAGATGATCTGATTTTGACTGGCGATGAGCAGTTGATACTTTCATGCAAAGAGGATCTTGCATGAGAGTTCGAGATGAAGGACTTGGGCATCCTTCATTATTTCCTGGGATCGGAGATTTGGCAGCGCAGCGGAGGACTGTTTGTTTCTCAGGGAAAGTATGCTCGGGAGATTCTGGAGAGGTTCAACATGCAAGGCTGCAAGCCTGTTGACACTCCTCTTCCTGGTGGTTGGAGGAAGGAGGATGCTACTTCAGCGAAGGTAGTGGATGCCACTGTCTATCGATAGTTGGTGGGGTCGCTTATGTATCTGGTCAATACACGACCCGATATATGCTATGCTGTTAACCAGCTTTCGCAAGCTATGGTTAAGCCTACCAAGCTCTTCTGGAAGGCAGACATGCATGTATTGCGTTATCTTAGAGGCACATCGAGATATGGCTTGTGGTAGAGACAAGAGGACGAGGTGAAGCAGTGTGGCTTCACGGATGCAGATTGGGAAGGGAGCCCAACGGACAGAAAGAGCACATCTGGAGGGATCTTCAGTATCGAGTCGACAGCAGTTTCTTGGTACAGCATGAAGTAGAGATCCGTGGCACTCAGTTCAGCGGAGGCTGAGTATATGGCAGCAAGCTTGGCTGCATGCGAGGCCATATGGATGAGGAAGATCCTGGTCGGGTTGTTCGGGTCGCACTTGGAGCCTACTGTGATTTATTGTGATAACCAGAGTTGCATTAAAATCTTGGCTAATGCAGTATTTCATGATAGATCCAAACACATCGACATTAGGTACCATCATATCAGAGATTGTGTGCAGCGGAGAATCATGTTACTTTCATATATTCCCACGGAGGATCAGGATGCAGATATCTTGACGAAGGCGCTCACCAGGAGCAAATTCAAATACCACAGAGGAATGATAGGGGTTGCAGATAATCCATATCTTGTTGAGAGGGAGTGTTGAAAATGCAACAAGATGATGGAGCTTAGTGAAATGAAGTTGCCTTCACTAAGTGGGCCCGCAGGCTATTTTTGGCGCAAAGTCTATTTTTAGACATATGGATCATGGTCTATGAGTTGCAGGATACTATTTATGGATGATTGGTCGAGTTGGTAAAAATAGATGGACCTCTATTTTTAGACATTGGGAAGTTTCTATTTTTAGACTGCCGGGCTAAAAATAGAACAGTCAAATATTATTAACCCTTAATAATATTTAGACTATAAACATTATCTTATTCTCTTGGAGCACTTCAGTTTGATGCTTGGATGTGGCACATGCAGCTGACAAAAGGAAATACGCTTTTCCTAAGGGTTAGTTGAGCTATTGCATGGTTGACTTCAGTTAGGACTCAAGTGGCAGAGTTTGGTGGAGTTGATGAGACAGTTGGTGGAGTTGTGTTCGGTTTAACTTAGTTGAACTAGTTGTATTTAGTCTAACTGACAAATACACTAGTGATGAGTGGTGTGAATTAATTATAAATTTATTCACTAATTATTAACTCATAAATCAACTAAAGAACACATCAGTTAACTGCAATGCATGGACAGTTCAGTGGAGACCAGTGTTAGAGGTGGGTGAAAGGGTGAGTCTACTATCAGTTGTGACTATTGGCTGTGCATGAGATTTGCACACACATTGATGGATATTGCCAATGAGGATTGCGCAGTTGGAGCTAGTGGGATTCGAACTTGGATCTCATCATTAATCAACTTGGATTGCGCAGTAGAGGCAGGCAGACTTGTGGAGGAGATTTGAACCTGTGACTTGTTCACTTTCCATACTAGTTTTGTGTGTAGCATTGAGATAGTGCTGAGAGCTGTGAGAGCTTTGTGCTATGTATTGTTACATGTTCTCTATCATTATAATATACAGATATTTGGGGGTTTTCAGCTATTGCTTTCCCCATTACATCCTGTGTTGATATGTGTGCTTGATTATGTTTTAATGAGCGCATGCGACTGCTTTCTATTTTCGCATATTGATGATCAATTGTAGAAGAGGTTATGTATTATGCATGAAGCTTAAATAGTGTGTAATCAGGATAATCTCGGTGAATAATTCAACAAATTATTCAAATTTCTACACGGCTGACCATATCACCACTTTCCATTTATGGTGTTCATCTAACTCCCTGATCGACGATTCGATTAGGTTGAGATTATTTCAACGCACCTTAACTGGAAACGCTGCCAAGTGGTATATTGAGTTAACTGGGGGCAGTTTTGCTACTTTTGGAGATCTGGCTACGACATTTCTAAATGATTTCCAGTTGCCTGTCCGTTATGATGCGGGACTGAACTCCTAGCTAATTTTAAGCAGGACGATGCAACCCACATTTTTGATCATATTCAGGAATGGCGGAGAAGGAAGAGGCTTATTAAAGCTCATATTCCAGGAGAATTCCTTTTGGAATGGTTTCTGAAATCTCTGCAGTCAGAAATTTCTAAGGATGTATCCCTGTCCGGGGTATTTTCTGAGGAACATGCCATTTTCAGGGCCCAACATCTTGAATTGATATATTCTTAGTCTGGAGTCCTTCATAAATATTTGCCTAATGCTCCTTGCTCCAAATTAGACTTGTCCAAGACTAAACCCGGTCCTCATGGTGATGGACTTATTGGGTCGATCAATAGTGGTGCAGCTAACCTGCTTAGTCAATTGCAGCAGTTGTCTATAAAATCTGCTTCTTCTGGTCAGGCTGTGCTTGCTGAGTCATCGCCTTCTCAATCTTTGTCGGCAAATGCCGTTCAGACTTCTAACCCTAAATAAAATCAACAATCCGAAGGGAAGAAGAAGGGACGTAATAAGAAAAAGGGCAAGAATGGGAAGGGTGATGCAAATAAATCCAACAAGCATGTTGGTGAGGGTCCAAAGGATAAAAAGAAATTGAATTTTCCATGAAAATTATGTGTTGGAGACCATCTTACTCACCTTTTCCCTAAAATTCAGGATGCGCAGCGCTTGTTAGCTCAGCAGGGTTCTTCTAGTTCCCAGGCTGTGTTGACAAACCCTTTTCCCCAAGGGCAACAGCTAGTTGTTGGCGCGAATCAAAATACTGGGGCTTCCTCTGGGGGCACCCAAGAAGGGGAAACTTCGTCAAACATATACATGATGAGTGCTCACGCAGATATCGCCACGAGATCCCGTGATTATGGCGAAGATGAGTCTTCGAAAGCCAAGGGTGCCCCTGATGGTACTAAGCCGCTTCATATTACGAGGCCTACTATTGAGCCTATACCTCGGATGCCAAAAGCATCTACTAAGCGTATGACGATTAATCCAAATGCTAGGGCTGCCCAGAACTACTCTATTGTGGAAGATCTGGCGCAGAGTCCTTGTGCCATGTCGGCTCTTGAGGTGCTCCAGTCTTGTCCGGCTCAGCGCAGTGCTCTGCTCACTGCTATTGGGGTTGTTGATCTAAAGAACTCTCTTATGATTACATTTGATATGTCTAATTTTAAAAAGAGACTCCCCCATCATATGGCTTTCCATATCAAATTGTTGTTTCAGAAATTCAATATCTTTCGGACGGTCGTTGATGAGGGTGCTTCCACATGTGTGATGTCTCTCGCATGTTGGAAGGGAATTGGATCTCCCATAGCTGTTCCATCTGCTACTCTTCTGACTGCATTTGATGGTCATTCTCATAGACCGCATGGTATTATCCCAGCTTTGCCCATCTGTGTTGGGGGCAAAACTGTAAATATAGAGGTTGAGATAGTTGATGCAAGCTTGGACTACAACCTTCTGTTGAGGCGAAACTGGATTTATGAGATGGATGCCATTGCATCCTCATTATTTTGGGTTATTTGTTTCCCCCACGAAGGGAGGATTGTTACAGTGGATCAAATGGACTGTTCTCCTGTAGACCCGAATGCATCTACTGACTCAGCTATTCCAAAGTTGGATAATGCCAAGCCGCTTGTTGAGAATTAAGGGGTTGGAATGTATTCTTCTTTGATGGGTACTTTTAATATTCCACCTCCTACTGTTCATATAAATTCAATTTCATCCTCCAGGGCTCCAATTAGAAGAGATTTCTTCAGAACTCATTACTTTTCGGATCCTTGGACCTTGCCTTCCCCTACCTCCACATTAGCGGAAGGTCAAGTGGGTGGAATGGCATTTCCGATGTCTGCAGCTGAGATTGCTTATCAATCTATTGTTGACTCTGCAGAGTCCATTCCAACTCCTCTTTCTCCGAAAGAGTTGGATGGCGATGTGGCTCCTGCTTGGACACTTAGTTCTTCTTCCGCCCAGGATTGCCTTGATACCAATCTTCCATCTGAAGAGGCCATCCTGGAAGCTATGACTGGTATAGATAGACCGTGGGATGATTTGCATCATCAGTCTTACTTTTTACCTAATTTGAGCGAAGTTGAGTCAAGTTTTCCAAGTCCTTTGTCTACTGGTCCTGTTCACCCAGTCCTGAACCCTTTAGCACCAACACATGTATATGCTGAAGGGAACATGGCTGTGATTTCTCTAACTATCCCGGTGAACATTTCCAGGAATCCCAATGTTATAGAGAATGTCTTCATCAGAGCTGAATGTTCCCCTGAAGAGATTCAAATTTACACTGATCTTTTTAAAGAGTTTAGGGATGTGTTCGCTTGGTCTTATGAGGAAATGCCTGGTATAGATCCATCTATTGTCCAGCATGAGATCAAGACTTACGAAAATGCTAAGCCTGTGAGGCAAAAACTTCGTCCGGTCAATCCTAGGAAAGCTGTAGCTATCAAACCCGAGGTGGAGAAGCTGCTCAAGGCAGGATTTATTATCCATGTTCCTTTGACAGAGTGGGTTTCGAACCCTGTTCCCGTAGACAAAAAACAAGGAACAATTCGAGTTTGCATTGATTTTAGGGACCTTAATAAAGCATGTCCGAAAGATAATTACCCCACACCATTTATAGATCAGATTATCGATGAGTGTGCCGGTAACGAGATTTTCTCCTTCATGGACGGTTTCTCCGGATATAATCAAATTACTATCCGTCCGGAGATGCCTTTTGGTCTTTAAAATGCTGGGGCTATGTTTCAGCGGGCCATGTCATATGCCTTCCACGACATCAAACATATTATCGAGGCATACTTGGATGATTTAGCTGCTCGTTGTCGAAAGAGAATTGATCATCCAGCTCACCTCCGTCAAGTATTTGAACGATGTCGTTTCTACAAGATTAGGTTGAATCCAAACAAGTGTGTTTTCGTGGTCACATCCGGTCGGTTATTGGGATTTATAGTGTCTAGGGAAGGGATTAGGGTAGATCCATTCAAGGTTGAGGCAATACTTCGGTTGCCTCCCCCGTTGTCTATTCGTCAACTTCAAAGTCTACAAGGAAAGGCTAATTTTCTTCGGAGATTTATCGTAAATTATGCTGAAGTTACCAAAGGATTTATGAGATTGTTGAAGAAGGGTGTTCCATTCTTTTGGGATGACTTCGCTCAGCGCTTATTCGATGCTTTGAAAAAAGCATTGACCTCTGCTCCTTTATTTAGTCCACCTGATTATAGCAGGGATTTCCTTTTGTATCTTGTAGCAGCAGAATCTACCATTGGTATGGTTCTGGTTCAGGAGGACGATGCTTTGGCAGAGCATGTTATATACTTAGTCGAGGCTTGGTAGGACCTGAACTCCGGTATACTCCGATAGAGAAACTGGCTTTAGTAACTATTCATGCTGTACAACGACTCAGACATTACATTCTTCTATGAAAAACTTATGTTTTGGCAGCAGCCAATCCATTTCAATTTGTTCTCAGTAGGCGAGTGATTGGGGGCAAATACAATAGATGGATTGTGATTTTGCAGGAATTTGTCTTGAGTTTATGTCTGCCAAGTCCAAGAAATCATTGGTTTTCGCGGAATTAATCTCTGAGTTGCCCTGTGGAGAAGAGATAGTCTATGATGAATCCTTCCCGGATGAACATTTGTTTCGCATTTCTCCACAGGATCCTTGGTATGGAGATATCATTATGTATCTTCAGACTGTGAGTTTTCCCTCTACTTTTTCGAAAGATGAGCGCCGTAAGTTGCGTCACTTGGCTAAAAATTACTTGATTATTGGTGATGCTTTTTACCGTCGAGGGGTTGATTCAATCCTGAGACGTTGCTTAACTCTCGAAGAAGCTGAGACTGTGTTGAATGATTGCCACAGTGGAGCTTGTGGTGGTCATTTATTTGGGCTTGCTACAGCCCAAAAAATCTTGCGTGCTGGATACTTTTGGCCTTTAATTTTCAAAGATTGTGTGGAGACGGTCAAAAAGTGTCATCCTTGTCAAGTCTATACTCGAAAAATGTGCGCTCATCCAGCTCCGCTTTTTCCAGTCATTACTGTCAGTCCCTTTACAAAGTGGGGTATTGATTATACTACTTGTAACCCGCCTTCAGCTAAAGGTCACAAGTACATTATTGTAGCAGTAGACTACTTTACGAAGTGGGTCGAGGCTATGCCTACTTTTGGGAATGATGGTGAGACAACAACTCTTTTTCTTTTCAACCAGGTTATTGCTCGTTTTGGTATTCCTAGAGAGATTGTCACTAATCATGACAGTCATTTTCAGAATAGCATGATGGCTGAGTTGGCTCTAAAATTAGGTTTCCGGCAGGAGCATTCATCTCCGTATTATCCTCAGGCCAATGGGCAAGTGGAAGTCGTGAATAAATCCTTGAAGACCATTCTTCAAAGGACGATTAATAAAGCTCGATCCAATTGGTATATCATGCTATATCCTGCACTTTGGGCATACAGGACGTTAGTAAAAACTGCAATTGGCTTTACTCCATTTCAACTAGTTTACGGGCTGGAATCCGTATTTCCCATTGAATGTGAGATTCCTTCTCTTAAGTTAGCCGTTGAGCTTCTTCTTGACACTTCTAGTCTTGAAGAACGTCTCCTTCATCTGGAACATCTTGATGAGTAGCGTTGGGATGCAGCCACGATGAATGAGGCGCATAAGAAACGAGTCAAAGTTCAATACGATAAAGTGGTCAGACCTAGGGTTTTCTCGGAAGGTGACCTTGTTTTGGTCTATGCCCAAGAGAAGGATGCCCTGGGGGCAGGAAAGTTTAAGTCTATGTGGTATGGCCCCTTCATTGTTAAAAAAGTCCTTAAAAAATGAGCATATACCTTGGTTGATTTTGAAGGAAATGAGTTGCCGGAGCCCAGAAATGGGCTCTATTTGAAAAAGTATTATGCCTAGGCTTCGGCCTGGCATTTTGCTTTTGTATATAGTATTTTTTATTTTTGTACATCTATGTTTTTTTCGGTTTTTGATTTGATGGTGATGTTTTTGATTTGCTTTGGTAGGTTGTGTCGAATGTCATGAGTCATTATGGTTTCACCGATGGTGCTAGTAGACACACCCAAAACTTGGCTTCCGCGGCTTGGGTGCTTCATCATCCATCCGGTCAGCTGTTAGTATCAAGAGGAGTCTGCATTGGTCCTGCTTCCAATAATGTAGCAGAGTACACTAAAGACATTCATCTACTCTCGAAGGCAATATCTTTGGGTGTTGATTCATTGGTAGTTTTCTTGGACTCCCAGCTGGTGGTGTCGCAGTTGAACAATACTTATCGGGTTCGAGATCCATTTTTACTCCGGTTGTATTTGAGGGTACATTTGTTACAAAGATCATTTCAATTTTTAACATTCATTCATATTCCTCGAGCAGACAATTGGATGGCAGACTCATTAGCTAATCAAGCAATTGATTGGCATATTAATCATTCAATACATTAAAATTTAATTATTAAAAAAACATCATACATTTTTATACATTTCTCACATGACATCATAAACCGCTGTATATATATCTCATCAGAGTGTTAAAAAACTATACAAAATTTGGATCCACAAGTCATACAAAATTAGGGCTTATGCCCGATCATGTTCAGTATAAAAAAATATATAGTCATCCGGTAATCATATATATCTATTCCTGTGGTCCCTGCCCAAAATTCGTGTTCCTATAGAACACGATCGCAGTAGCGACTCGGCGGAATAATCGCACCCAGTCACGTGGTACTCCCACTACCCGTCTCTGGATGGCCTCGGGTAGATCTTCCACTGTAGCCATAGGTACTTGGTGGGTCAAACCCTCCAAGTTCCTCTGTACAACATGGAGGGTTCTGTCTGGGTCTACTGTCTCCGCCTCGCCTCTGCGGCGCTTATGCCGTGGGTAGCCCTCAGGACGGACTGGTCCAATATCTGTATCATGATCATCATAATATCGTAATTCATTTGGAATCCAATCAAAAACATGTTTTGTTTTCACATTTTTTCACATATATTGAAAAAATCCAAAAAAATCACATAATTTAAAAATTGCAATCTTACCGATTGTGCCCCATGCCGCGCCAGGTGGAAGGACGAGGTCTGGATCACCGCGAAAATCCATCCCGGCATAGGAGTAGTCCTCCATGACGATGATTTGTTCTCCCCACCATTAGAATAACTCGTCATCCCAGGTGGTTCAGGGAACTTCACTTCCCCCCAGTCTCTTCATCAGATCTGCCCATCGAGCAATTCTTGGGTCTCTTGGGCTACTGATTGAAGAGATCACTTTGGGTCGAAGCCCAGGAATATTCTCAAAGAAGAATGTCATAAAGATCGTACCATATCCGAAATGTTTTGTTTTTTCTTTGCGGATGGAAGTCAGTTGTTGCTTCATGTTCATTAGTAGAGCTGTGCACCAATCATATAGGTGAACTAAGCATTCTACTGCTATGCTCATCTGCGTCCCGGATGCCTGATGTAAGGAAGTAGATCCTGCCACCCTGCCGATGGTAAATAGGAGAATTTTCATGTGCAAATCTCTTAAATCTTTTATAGCAATTTGAGTCCCTACTTTCTTGGACCCCTGTACACAATAGACGTGGACATAGTCATCCACTGTAAGCCCTCCCAAAGGCTTACCGTGCAAATCTACTGGGTCTCCCCTCCGGGAGAGTCCAGTAATGAAGTAGATGTCTTCTACCTCTATGTGTATTGGCATTTGATCTATGATGAAGCAATCTTCCTCCGGTTCCCAATAATTTACGAGCATTTTGAGCAACTAGACATTACTCTTCATATTTGGCATTTTGAAAAATTTGAGCAATCCACAATTTCAGAGGACATTGAGCGACAGTTGGTCTTGCATAACTTCATTGTCAATAGCACTGTGCTCATGTTCCCTCCAAGATTTAGTCATCCTGAGAAAAATCATTAATTTGTCCATTAGAAACGCATTTTTTCATTTCGGGTTGCGCATACGCGACTTACTCTATACACAGTCACGTATATACGCGACTTGGTCCATACAAACCCGCGTATGCGCAGAGCCGCAATTTAAAACAAATATTTCTACGGTGAAATTTCCAAATTTTAACCCTATGAATGGACAAAATTGATGATAATGATGGATCAAGAGCTTACTTGATTAGTTTGGTGAAGTTTGACGGCCGATTGCTCCTGTTTTGATGAAAGAGGCTTTTTCTCCAGAGCTCTTTTTCCCAAATCATCAAGTAACAATGAACCAAATATGAGGTAACATGTGTATTTATGCCCAAAAAATTGAAAATTTTTGCAAAAATTTGTTATGCCTATTTTTTCAATCTATCTTAAGTTGCATAACCCGGATGCTTGGAAGTGCCCAGATTGGTATATTTTCAGGTACATTTTGATGAAGTTGAGATTTTTCCGATTTTTGATCCATGACTGCTGACCCGTCATGGCAGGTATATGATCTTCACTGGAAGATAGGTTAGGAAATCCACTTTCCGTTGCATTTTTCATACTAGCCTCCATTCTGATCACTTGCCATAGGGTCGATCCCATCAGGTCATGGGTATTTAACCCTTTTCACTCACCGATTTTTAAATCATGACTTGGTGGTAGAGCTTTCCTTTACATGGGCTTCCTAGTTAGTTCCTCGCTATCATTTGTTGCCCATGCTATGTTTTATGTAGGCTCGGGAGTCCTCTTTAGTCCCGCCATGACTTATGTGTTGAAGCTTCATTCTTCTTCTTCTTCACTATCATTATTCTGGCTATTACCCTAGAGGCTCCCTGGTGTTGTTGAGTTGTATTACTGCATTGCATATTGGCTACTTGTTTATCCTGGCCTTTAGCCGACTTCATTTGGACTCGATGTTTAAGCCATATTTTGACCTTGACTGTCTGTACAAGTTAACCATTGCATGCACTTAGCTATCGCGACTTAACACCCTTTTTACCATGGATGGAACATTCCTTTGAGTATCGCTGACCAGTTTCCGCCACCTTGCATTGAGCATAGGATTGTTCCTATCCTAGGAACTAGTGCATCTGTTTCTTGATACTCGTTCTATCCATTGTACCATAGCATTCTTTTATTCCTTTTCAGGCTTATTATATGAAAAAGACAAAAAAATCAAATATAACAAAAAGAGTGGGAACGGGATGTTACTTCGTAATTTGATGGCAGTACAGTGTCAGTTTGTCGCCCTTGAACAAAGCACATACACTTATATATTTCCTTCATTTGGGATGGTTTTAGTTTTGACCTAGGTTCAGCTTTTGCCTTGTTTCACTAGTCAGTCCTCCCCTGATTGGTTATCTCTTCCAATCATATGGAGAGTT
Organism: Pinus albicaulis; assembly: GCA_034641835.2. Classification (NCBI taxonomy): domain Eukaryota; kingdom Viridiplantae; phylum Streptophyta; class Pinopsida; order Pinales; family Pinaceae; genus Pinus; species Pinus albicaulis. The sequence continues at coordinate 59,881,703 of CM076578.1, read as the reverse complement.
TGTTTTTGCCTCCTGCATAACAGACTTATACAGTGTCATTTTTACTGCCATGGTCATCACGAGTCGTGCTTTTGTTCAAGGGAAGTCTAACCAGAGTCGGCCATTCTGTGGTGTCACTTGACTCATTATTCAGTCGGCCTTCCCGGTCTTGTCAGTATCTTGTTCTATCACATCGGATGTTTTGGTCTTCTGCTCGTGCTGGTTTGAGAAGGTCTCCATTGACTTCTTGCTGGCGGGTTTGTCTCTCATCGACTACGACATATTGCTCTGAGAGTAAACCTAGAGCCGCACCCTGGCCCTATTTCCATCATTGATAGGTGACCTTGTGCTCAGAATTTGATCATCATTATGGGTCTTTGACTGAGTGGTTTTCCTTGTGTTCGACGTCAGCATACATTATCACACTTGGGATTCGTGCAGTACCTTGATTTCCATTTGACCCTATCGGTGGATATCTCACCTCTGTGTCAGCTTTCATTATTGGTTGGTTCAGAGGGTTTCTTCCATGCGCTAGCTTCATCTTGTGCATGTCAGAAACGTACTTCGGTTTTGGTTCCATCACTCTACTTCGTCCGATTCCTTCCAAATCTTGGCCTGCGGGTTACACTCGCGTTGGACTGATGTGGGATGCCTTAATGCCTTCCTTCCAGCAGATATTTTCCCATCGACTCTGACTCATTGCTCTGGGAATAAGGTCTAGAGTCTTTTGTCAGTACCTTAGGGTTTGCAGTCATCAGTGGCAGACTCTTCACTATCGGCAGTGGGGATTCATCATTGACTCCTGATTGGTAGATTCTTCCAAGTGTTCGACTTCAACTCATTCATTCGCACTTGTTAGATTGTACTGGGGCACCTTGAAACTCATTTTCATTATGGGTGGGTTGTCTCGCGTTGGTTAACGATATACATTATTGACCGGTAATCCAACGATTTCTCACACGGTCGACTTCAGCTCATTTATTCCCATTGTGTATAATTGTGCCATCGAAATCGGTGAAGACCTTGGGTTGCATCAGCATCTTTCGGTTCACTTTTGACAGTCCATTCAGTTTCTGCCAGTGATGCTGTCCACCCTTATATGTTGCAGTTCAGTACAACAGCATCCTATATGTTGGCTCCCGAGTTGCGTGATTGTACCATGTGTTCCACCCCTTATGATTTGGTACTTGGAGATTCAGTTACTTTTGTGATCATACATCTATTTTCAGCACTATTGATCAGTTTGATATATGTGATACTTGGACATTGATTCCGACTTGTACTTCCGGGCAGTGCTCAGATGATTCATTGTGTACTTTCAGTTCAGATATAGTTATATACATTCTGAATATATTCTTTAGTTTCTATATGGATATATTTTTGACTGAGCATGGGTATGCCCGCCTCAGATATGAGTTGACTCTCTGTTTTCTTTCATTGGTTTTTGGCAGGTTGAAATTTGGTGAAGTCCTCTCTTGTCCTCGTGAAGTTATTTCTATGCACATAATACATTTCGGCCATCATGTACCCCTTCTGACCTCATATATTAGGGGGCATCTGTTATAGCATCATTTTTCACCCTCATGTGATTCATGATTGTATTTTTGGCCTTGGGCACCCATTCCCACAGACTTGAATAAAAGTTCATAAAAAAAATAGTGTTTAAAATCCCATACGCGGGTATGCCCAGACTTTTCCGCGTGTATACGCGAGTCCAGAGATACTTTTCCACGTATGCCATTAAAATCATTAAAAAATATATAAAAATCCCTAATTTCGAGGCTGGGTTGATGGTTATTCCAGTAATTCAACCACCCCAGCTCGTGGCCAACTGTTTCCAACTGATTGAAACTACTTTGAGGGAGTATAAAAGCCCCTCATGTGCATGGCTTAAGGGAGGGAAAGAAATTATAGATATTATACTCTGTTGGAGCTCCAATTCAAGTCTGATTTCCCGTGCCTCCCACACTTCCCAGATTTTTACAGGAAACACTTGTTTCCTGGAGATGTTCATCAGTTTATATGTCATCTCATGTGCACAAGTCTTGAAAGTATCTTAGCGAGGCAAGGGTGGGACGGATCCGGACGACGGTCTGTTCGAAGATCTTGGAAGGATTCAGGTGATCTCTCCACCTTTCTATCATTGTACATGCTGTTCGTAATGAAGAAGAACCATCTTGTTCCCGAATTCACGTGTTAATATCTGCTTGCATATGTGAAAAGATTATTAATTAAGCATTTATTATTGTTTATATGATGTTTCACATGGATTACACTGACATTTAGGAGAAATATATGTTGTACAACTAGATTTCCGTGCACGTTTCTTCTTGGTTTTCAGGTTGAAGAGGAAGAAGGGTTGCTGGGGGTTTAGACCCCGCGGGATCTACATCAAACGTAGGACCTACGGGTGAGTTCTACAATCGATGTTATCTAGTTTTTAGCGTACAAGTGTGGTTGTGTGAGTCCTTCTTGAATAGCATGCCCTGATCTGTGGAGGTTTTGACCCAACGAACTCTAGGGAGTTATTTCCCGAAACAGAACTGGCGACTCCGCTGGGGATCGCATTCTTGTGATTCCCCTGTTGGGTGGTTTCAGCTGTTTTAAAGGTTTCCAACAGTTTTAATCATTATTTCTAGTCCAGTTAGCTTTTTCTCAGTCAGACTAAAGACCTGGTTCTTTAGCCAGGCTTGATAATTTTTTATTTTTCATTTTTTACCTTTCCATACGTGAGTTTGCCTCTACACAATCGCGTATACACGCAGTTTTTGTTAAAGGAAGTCGCATATATGCGGGTTTCCTTTGACACAGGCACGTATGCACGCTTGTTGAAAAGCTGATAAGTAGCATATGCCTGGGCAAATTTTGAAATTTTTGATTTCTTGACTTTTTAGTCTTGTCTGCTTGTGGAGCCCTGTTCCTGCAGTGTCTTTATAGTCTCTGGATTGTGTTAATAATGGCTATTGTTCTTTTTCTCTATTGTTTGGTTGAAGACTGGATTATTTGGCAAATATTGTTTTTTGGTGCTTGCATTTCTGGTTCGAGTACCAAGATCTCTTTCTGGAGATTCTTGGCTGTTATGCTTTATTAGGATAGAGAGCTTCTGCTCATATGCTCTTTCCTCACTTTATGTTTTGCTTTGCACTTTAATTTTTGCCTACTTTTCGGTTAGTTTTCTTGATTTCATGTGACTAGGTCTTGTTGCAATTTTTGAAGAGTCATTTTTGGGTCTTTGAAGTTTTTTTGCTGCAAGATTGTGCTATTCTTCTGGGCTGAGTTACTGAGTTTCTTGTCTTCCTTTTTGCTCGTATAAATCTTGCTACTAGTTGGCACTCTAAGATTTGTAGCATTTTGTTGAAGTTTTGCTTGAAATTCAGAGATTGTTTGGCTTGGTAATTGGATAGTTTTCTTGGTCTCTTTGAAGTATTCTTTTATAAAATTCAAAAAGCTCAAAAACATTTTGTTTTGCCTTTGCTTTTGTTTTGGTTTCTTTTCATCTTTTGAAGCTTTGTTGAGATTTCTTGCCTTCTGTTTCTGACTTGATTTGGGAAGGGAATTTTCATTGGTTTTTTTCTCTTGTTTTGAGCATATTTTGGTGTCTTTATACTGAGAGTTTCTGATTTTGGGAACTAGCTTTGTGGACAACCAGAAAAGTCATAAAACTGAAGGATTCTTTGGAAATTTCTCTTTGCTTTGGTAGATTTTGCATCTTATAATTGGCATGCTCTTAGTAATTTGCATTAGGTGCACTTAAGCATTTAGTCTTTTTCATAATTTTTGCGAGTGTGAAGTTTGTTATCTGAAAAGAAAAAAATATAGTCTCATAGAACCCGTGTAGAAATTTCTTTTCATCGAAAGCATTTGCATGTAGTTTGGTTTTCATTAATTTCTTTTCTGCGTCATAAAACATCACGAGTTTCATTTCCATATTCCCTTGACTTAATATAACAACCAACTAAAATAAGCGCATTAATTTAAAAACAACTAGCAAGTTTTTTTATTAAGTGTCATCACTTCAAGAAAGTTCTAGATCGATATCTATTGGCTTATGGAGGTATTATTAAATATTATTCCCCTTCTTTAGAAATAGTTTGGTATCATTATTGGGTTTCATCTTGTAGCCTCTTGGAAAGATTTAAGATATTTTGGGATTTTGATCTATTTAAAATCCCATTCTTCCCAATTCTGGTCATGAATTATTGTGAAATTCATGTCCAAGCTACAACATTAGGGAGTAGTTTGGTAGAACTTAGTTTGGCATCAAGTTCCTATTAAAGCGATATTATCAAATTTTCCTCTTTACTAGTTCACAACTCTCCTAACGCCAATTGGGACTCTTTGTGAAATGGCTAAAATTATGAGGAATTTTTTTATGGGAGGGTGGTAAGCAAAGTCATAAAAAATTTCATCCCATCAAATGGGTTATGGTAAAATCCCCGAAGTCTCATGGTGGCTTGGGTATCCAAGATCCATCCCTTGTGAATATTGCATTAGGTGCCAAGCTGGTGTGGAGATACATTTCAAATCATTTTTTTGGGTGGAAAGAATTTATGCGATGCAAATACTTTCAACAAAGCTGATATTTTAGCCTAAAATCTCCCCTATCTCAAAAAGGAGGCTCATCCATTTAGAATCTCTTCTATTCATCAATGGATATAATTAAAGAGCATATTTCTAGATATTTAGGGAATGGGAAGTCAATAAATATATGGTCAGATTAAATCCTTAATGAGCAGGCTTTCGAAAATCACGAGGAGAAAATCCCCTTGAGAGATTGCCCGATCTCTAAAATAACATTCACATTATTAGATATTTCAAAATGGGATAGCTCTAGTACATGGATTTGTTGGGACCCAGGCTACATTCAACACCATCTCTCGACTTAAGTTAGCCTGTTGATGTCATTGTTGGTTGGTTGCACCCCTAGGAATCAAGCCCATATTAATCACTGGGTATAGTGGATCTTGGAATTTACGATTCAAGAAGGTTACTCTATTTTATTGTTTCAAGCAATAGTTCCTCCAAAGTCTCATGTTTGTTCACAAGTTTGGACTCCCGTCTATCCACTAAAACTCAACTCCTTTTGCTAGTTGTTAACACAGAGTAAAATATTGATAACATAGAACTTTGAAAAAAGAAGAACTGTTGGCCCCTCACGTTCCTTTATGGATGATACATGAAGAAATAATTGCTCTTTTTTTTTCTCAGTTGTTTGTTTATTTGTGAAGTACAAGAGCTCTCCCTTCCTCATCTCTTCTCTAGAATTTGATGGCCTGACAAGCCTTCCCCCCTCTTCTCTTCTTGAGACGGTTATTACCTTAGAAAATCCAAAATAAATGGCTCTTTTCAAGCAAAACATCTTGGGGAATTCATATGATTATACCCCACAGGCGTGAAGTCATGGGTTTGAAAGAGGGCTCTCCATTCATAGGATGTTTTCCTTTTTCCTCCAAGATCATATTTTGTTTACAATTCCATGAATCCCAAGGAGGTATATGGGTCATAGATCCTCAGGCATGCATGCCCGAGGTACTTGCATAGGTGGATCCATCTAGATGAGTGACATCCATTTACATTAGATGCTAAGAGGGAGGCGTTTCTCCCCCTTGGCTATGCCATGGAGGGGTTTACCCACTTCTTGGAAAACAATGGGCTACAGATTCAGGCAAATGTGATATCAAAATTTAGATGCTCTATGGATTAGCGTTTTCGACAAGGTGACGTGATCATGTGATTGAAATATATGATGTCATGATATATATTTTTTATCTTACTTATAGATGAGTTTCTTGAATAGGGGTTCCACAGGGGACATGATAGGAAATAATAAAAGGCCAAACATGTTATTGTGTGAAAGTAAGAATAAGAGAATACTATTTTCCTTCACTTTGATGTTTAAAAATGATAAGAAACAAAAAATTATAGTCCATTTCGAGGTGGAAACCTCCTTTTACAATAAATACAATGAACAAGACAATATTTGATGATCATAAGACTAGGTCTCCTTAATATATATATATATATATATATATATATATACAAAGGATACATTTATAATAAAATGGGACCATGAGGGGTTTTAGCCTTAAGCAATATAACAACAGAAATGTAATTACTCAACATTTATGGCTTAAAAAAGGGTTTTTTGGGTTAACATGGGGCTTATATAGGAATTAACAGGTGTAATGCTCCCTGCCACCCCTTGTAATTCATCAGGACATGGAAGGTGTTAATTTATAATAAACTCAACCTTCAAAGTATGTTATTAAGATAGGGTTACAAAAATCCTCGTTTTCCAACTTTGTCAAAACCCAAAATAATTATTGAAAAGTTGCGAAATTGAGCTTTTTGCTGTAGAATCATTCCCCATGTTTTAACCAATTCCTCTCCTTTTTCCTTATGAAACACTCAAATACTCTTAATACTAGCAATTGCACCACATGTTGCAAAAGAAACGCCTTAAGGCAATAGAATAGGAAAGAGTAGCCTAAAATAATAAGATGCTGAAGAGAAGGAGCCATTGTGAAGGAATGAAAGGAAAATTTTGCATCCATGGAAGCACGTCGTGGAGGTTTCAAAGATATTGATGATAAGAGTTATCAACCAGAAAGATTCAGTTCTTAAACTTTGAAGCCTCTTCTTGATTGAAAAAATACTAAACTGATAAGATATAGCAAACTTCTTGGCACAATATGTCAGCTTGCAACACATCCAAATAAAACAACTGAAGTAAATACTATCAGATGGTTTTCAATGCATTTATGTAATTAAAATAGAGCTAGGAACTTTTGAAGACTACTTCATTGAAAATTAGAAGCATCTTCATGCCTGTTGGCATCAACATAAAACTGAAATGATTAGCATATATCATTGCAGACATGGTTACAGTTTTTCATGGATTAGGTGCTATCTATCAATAAGAAAGGATATTAAATTTTGTTATAAGTAATGCAATTGCTACACGACCTATTCACAGTCCTTAATGATATACTCAAATTTGTTTTAAAATACTAATCAAGTTCTTAAAGAAGCCATCATCACTTCCAAAATCACATATTTAAACATACAAGTTGTAAAAATTGAATTTGTTTCATAAATTTTAATAGAATCATGTGCTTAGATCTAAGATATAGTTCTTAAAATTTGAAGCCTCTTCTTGATTGAAAACATATTAAGCTCATAAGATATATCTGAAGAGAATATATAACTGTGTGTGTGTGTGTGTTTTAATTTAATTTAAAGATAAAAATGAAGTTAAAGTTAATTTAAGGACTTTGTCTGATCATGCCAACATGAATGCCTCATGAATAAAGAAATAGATTGTGATTTTCTACCTTCAAAATCAAAGGTATTTTTGGTGCAGTTCCTCCATATTTAATATTGATCACTTCCTATTGAGTCACCTATGTATTAGTTTCTTCATGATCTTTGAAAATATTCAAAAGATCACATTGTTCTTTACTAGTGATCTCCTTGGTGTCTACAATGTTCTTGTTTTTTCAGTATCACTGATATGAATTTGGTTTCTTTTGTTCTTTGTGAATATAGTAAAAAATGTATGGAGAGGTGGCTTTCATCACTTCAAGAGAAGTAAAAATAAGGCTATTAAGAAAATAACTCCAACACCGAGAGAGATTCAGTAGCATTTATGGAATTGGCGAACATGGCTTATGGCTTGTTCTCTGGTGTTGGCTACTCAACATAGCTTTATTGATCTTGTGTAGAAGAAATGAATTTGTATTTAGCTTATATTAAATTAACAATGAAATTGCCAAAATTCATGGCACACTTTCCATCACATTTGTAGAGAAAATTATAACACAAAATCACACTTTTCTTATCAGAGGTAAATGCTCCTATATGACTCAACGATGGATTTCATCACTTAAGAGCAGTAAAAACAAGTATATTGCGAAAAAAACTCCAACAAATTTGTAGAGAAAATTATAACACAGTATCACACTTTTCTTATTAGAGTTAAATGCTCCTATATGAAACAACTATGAATTTCATCACTCAAGAGCAGTAAAAGCAAGTTTATTGAGAAAAAAACTCCAACAAATTTGTAGAGAAAATTATAACACATTATCACACTTTTCTCATGAGAGCTAGATGCTCCTATATGCAACAACGATGGCTTTCATCAAGAGAAGGACAAACAAGTTTATTGAGAAAACAACTCTAGCACTGAGAGAGATTTGGAAGCAACTGTTGAATTGATGAGCATGTCTTGCTCTATGGTGTTGGATATTGGGCATAGATTTCTTGATATTGTATACAACAATGTAAATTTTCATGTAGCTTATACTACATTAACCATGAAATTGTCAACATTTAGGGCACACTTTCCATCACATTTGTAGAGAAAATTACAATAGAGTATCACATTTTTCTTATCATATCTAAATGTTCCTATATGCAACAACCACCTTGTGCCTCATAGTTTAAATTTGTGCGAGGAGGAGGAGAGGAGCAGTGTTACGGTGCACATCTAGAGTAATGCTTGATAAAACAAAACTCACCATACTTTGAATTTTTTAAATAAATATCTTAAAAATTAGAATATCAATTTAATACATTTTACTCAATTACGCATTTAACAATATTCATTTAAACAAATACAAATACAAATTACTATTTTAAACAAAACTATTCTAAATAAAAATAGTACAAAGAATAACATTAATCACCATGGCCGTCGTGTGCATTCCTCTTATTACATACGTTTGTAAGTTATTCTTAATCACATAGTGTCAATTTATTAAAACTATAATCTACAAGTCTCACTTTTTAAAGATTTGGTGGAAGGATAGAGTATCTAAATTACCTTACCCTTTAAGAAGCATCCTCAATTACTGTACCACCCACCTCGACATCCAATCTAGAAATCTTAGGTTATTCTAAATTGATCAAGAGTATAGAATTTTTAGGGTGGTGTTTTATGTGCACTACAATTCCCATGAGTTCCATCACTATTTATGTGATTCATTGCAACCTTGCATATATTCTATGAATTGTTGTGATTTTTTTTTTGTGTGGCTACAAATTTGTTTTGGTTTTCACCTAGTTATCATGATTCAAAACCTTGTTATCATCTCAAATACTTATAGCATTAGATATATTCTGTGAGCTAATGTGATGTTTTGTTTGTCACAATGATTCAAAACTCAATTATTATACCACAAGATTGACTTTCTCATTATCTGTTTTGTTTATGAACCCTTTAAAAAAATGACAGGACTATTTGATTTTACACTATGATCTCCCGAGCATGGGTTGGGGTTTAAAAAATTGGAGAGTAAATTGAGCGGTTATTGTTAGAAATTGTTGTATAAGATGGAAAATTTGGATGGTTTTTAGACAATATGGATGCCATAACATATATCTATTTTGAAATTTTTAGTGTCCTTGGCCACCATTTCAATTGAGAATGTCAATACATCACTATGCGAATGATAACTTGTGACATCGCTAGCTATTTTCTTTGATTTTGGGTCAAGTTATAAACCAATAACTTGTGAAATCCGTAGCCATTTTCTTTGATTGTGGATCAGGTTATAAAGTAGAATAAAGGTTATGATAAAACTTGTACAAAAAACCCCTTGGGGTTGTCTCAACTTACTCTATTGTTGATCACATAGTGTCAATTTTGTAAAACTATAATCTACACTAAGGACTGAATGGGTTTTTTATTTTGTAAGTTTTGTTTAGAATTGAAAAAAAAAATTATAAAATCTAAAATTATGTAGTGAAAAACTTTGTTTAAAATTTCAGACTAAAAAGTTGAGTAAGTTTGACATCATATAATATGAAAATTGTTTATGATAATGTAAAAAACATTTAAGATTTTTTAAATCTAAAATTAGGTAATTATATATATATATATATATATATATATATATATATATATATATAGGAGCTCAAGTCTGAGCTTGGGAAAAATCTCAAAAATGAAAGTTCTCAAAATTGATTGAAACCAAGATGGTTTCATAGGTCTCGTCTTCCTGATTCCGGCGCCACAAACGGTTTGAAAAACGGACACCGTATGAAGAAGTTATTGCACTTTTAGTGGAGTGGGTCCGGCAGAGCACGGAGGGGCCAGCCCTCCTCCCATGGAACCTCATCATATGACCAGTGTGGGAGCTTAATGTTAAGAGCGCTTAAGGAGCCTAATATCAAGTTTAATATTTAATTAAGCTTCAGTTAAGTGGAGTTTAATATGGCGGAGATTCTGGAGGCGCTCCCAAATTTAGGTGGACTTCCACTTTTAGTGGAGTTAACTGGCAGTTGCCCCACATTTAGTGGAGGAAATTGGGGCAAAGTTGTTTTGGTCATAACTTTCTCATTACTCAACCTTTTGGAACAATTTTTTTTTTTGATTTCATATTTTCTCAGCCTTTTGGACTCAATGGCACAGGTTTTAGAGCCATTGGAGCTCATTTTTAGCCTGTTTAGCTTCGGAGAAGCTTTTTGAGCCACCAGGGCCATTTTGGGTTTTGAGTTTGGTTGAGCTGTGGTTAGACTTTTTTGATGAACCAAAAGTAATTTTCGACTATTTCCTGCATTCCAGAGCCATTGGAATAGGTCTTAGCTCTGTTTGAAGACTTTCAGAGGCCGAAAACCTTTAGGAGAGTTTTCAGGGCCACCATGGCCATTTTGGGGTTTGAGCTATTTGGAGTTGTGGTTATCAGTTTGAGGTGAACAAAAGCTCTATTTCAGATAATTTCAACCTTCTGAAGCCATTGGAAGAGGTTTCAAAGGCATTTGAGGACTTTTACAGCCCAAAAAGTTGCAGAGAAGTTCAAAGCACCAGTAGGACATTGATGAAGAGATCACTGTTTATGGTAATCTTTCACTGTTTAGTGAATTTGAAAAGGCATTCTTAGCTTTTTCCTGCCTTCTGAATCAGTTTATATATTCAGATTTGTCTATTGAGACACTTATAATCTTGTATTGTATTTGAGAGCTTTTAATACAAGAGGACAAGCCCATTTTGGGAGGCTTGATCCAGGAGATGTAGCCCAAGAGTTGGGGTGAACTCCTATATCATATTGCTGTTGTGTTTTGATATTATATTGCTGAATAAGTTGCTGATATAATTGTTAATTTTCAGCAAAAACAAATAAACTTAAAACACATAAACAGTGAAAAGACATACACCATTTGCAAGCTAAATTTCCGCATAACGTCGAGTTTAAACCAAGATCATTTTAATTAAATCTGAGTGTTTACTTCTATTATTTCTTTAGGTAGAGTCTGTAAGAGGGCCAGGTAGCCTCTGGATTCATCCTTTCTTTGAAAGGTGACATATCCAGTAAATGCCCCTACAGTCTATCTCTGTATTAGAAATATGAAGTTCTCACATTTTCAGATTTAAACTTAGAGGAATATTTGCACTCATTTACGTAAATGAAAATGGATACCTTGCACCCTTTTCAAGTACCTTCCATTTTCAGATCAATATATATATATATATATATATATATTGAACGGAAGAAATTTGATATTCATTTAAAAAAAAAAGGTCCGAAAGAGTATGTATGTAGTTACAAACTATTACAATTAATTAATTAAAGGTAAATTTAGTGGTATTTAAGAAATGAAAATTATAAACATTCATCATTATTGCTAAGATACATTTTATTAAGTAAAAATTTAAAAGAATAATGGTTATAAACATTTAAAAATAATTTTATTAAAGAATTAGTTTAGATCTATATTATTTATGAGAGAGATCAATTCTCTTTTCACTCTAAAAGAGGTTTGCATACCAAGACATTTGATCCCTCTTGGCTCTTTTTTTTTAACATGAATGGTTATTGAATTATATTAGGGACTTGGCATAAATGCCTCAATTCAGATTACAAAATTTGGAAGCAAAACCTAGAGTGCCTCCCCAACCAGGAGAATCATGGCGCTTATGCTTATACTCCATATCTTCTTACATGCAACAATGGAATCAATTTCTGTGATATGCCCAAGCTTGTGGATACAAACGAATTATTTTAGTAAAAAGCAGTAGAACATGGCAACTAGCTAATTAAGGAATTGGATCCCATGTTTTGTCTCTGTCCCTTAGTATGGACTCAGCAGAAAGGGGGACTACTTTATTAGCTTCTAGATCCATGTCCTTATTGTTGGCTCTCAGCACATGGAAGTATTTCAGATTCTGAAATGAATTTACCAAAATTTTGATTCTAGAGATATGCCCTTCAAATCTTAAACACAATGGAGATGAATTAGTAACTATGGTTTTTATGATAGCCTATGAGTCCCCAAATATGTTTGCCTCACTGATGTCCAAGTATTTGAGATATTTGAGGCCTTGGAAAAGTTCCAATGCCTCTGCTTGAATGTTGGTAGTATGGCCCAGACCCCAGGCGAAGCTGTGAATCGATATGCCATCTGGATTCTTTATTACTCCTCCTGCCCCAGCTCTTCCTGGATTTCCCTTGGCTGTCCCGTCAAAGAATAGAAAGTGCCTCAATTGGATGGAAATCCAGTCTTGAAAATATTTTTATTTCTCTCTTATTTGCCATTCTTTGGGGAGTGAGATGATACTAACAACTTTTTGGAATTGCAGATCAAGTGAAGCACCCCAATCTATGTCTCGCTGGCATAGATTTGAATAATCCTTTTTCTCTCCCAAACAATCTTTCAATTGACATTTTATCTTGACCCCTACAAACTTGACATCCTGCTCTTTATTTATGAAAATCCTTCTGTTCCTCTCAAGCCAAATCTTCCAGCAAATGATTTTTGGAAGGGAGGACCATGCAGCTTTGATCACCTTGTTTTTAGGGAAGGGGCTAGGATATCTGTTCAACCAATTTGCGAATAGCTCAGGAATGGAACTGGGGTGCGAAATTGGAGTTCCAATTTCCCAACAACTCAATCCAGATTTGAGATGCAAATTTGCACTCCAGCATGAGGTGACGAGCGCACTCAACATTATCTCTGCATAGGATACACCTTGATGGACCATGATAACCCCTCTTCTGAAATCTGTCCTCTGTCAAAATTTTCCTATGACATAACAACCATCATAAGTAATCGATTTTTGGCATGGAGGGATAGTTCTAGATCCCTTTCCATGGCGCTGGGTTCGGCGGAACGTGAGGCTGCTCCAACAGCTTAATGTAACCCTGTGCTACAGAGAAGCCTCTAGCCTTTGAGCCCCAGCCCCGAGAGTCTTTCTTCCACACGTGAGAGGGAGCCATACCGTGCAGCAGAGTGAACAGGAAAGGACAGTCTTGCTGGAGATCTGGGGGTGCCTGGATTTGTTTCCAATTCGCCCAAATTGGACCTTGCCATGAGGAAATGTCCCACTGTGTTTCAAAACCGGCATCGTTCATCGATGTGCATAGCAATTGCAGGGAGCTGCACTCTGCCAGAGGATATTTGTTCATAATTCGGTCTATCCACAGATTATGCTTTTGCCATTTCCGAGAATCTAGTATGTGTGGGATTTAATTAGAGGGGCCACTTTAGCACATAATTTCATGAAGGGAGAATTGATTTGAGGGAGAGGCTTATCCAAGCAGCGGGTTCTCTTACCTTTGAAATATTTCCTCCATAGTGCCAACTGTGCCCAACTAGGATTGGGGGATATGATTTTCCATAAAATTTTCGCTCCCATAACAATATTCTAGAAGCAGAGGTTTTTGAAATTTAATCCCCCTTCCATCAGAGGTTTGGAGACAGTTTCCCAATTGACAAGGGGAATTTTTTTATCATTCTACTTACCTCCCTCCCAAAAAAATTGACGGATGAAATCCTCCACTTTCTGAGGATGCCAACAGGAGCTAGAAGGACAGAGAACTGGAATAAGGGGAGACTGTTGAGCACATCTTTGATGAGCACAATCTTTCCAGCAATATTTAGCTAGGAGAATCCCTAGGCCTGTAGTTTATTCTTGAATTTCTCAAGTTGGGGAAGCCGGTCTTTACTGTAGGCTCTCTTGAGAAATACAGGAAGACCGAGATACTTGAAGTCCAGCATGAGGAGGCAGCAAATCCAAAGCATCTGGAAATAGAGTTGAGCGAGCTGGGCGAAATGTTCCAACAATAAATGTGGCATTTCCCATTAGTTAGAATGCTGCCAGAATCCTCACAAAATTCATCCAGCACTCCTTTGAACCTGGTAGCCGAAAGCATAGTGGCAACACCCAACAACAAGGTGTCATCAGAAAAGAGGGCATGATTAATGTTTTTAATCCCTCTTGCTATACTTAGCCCAGTGATCTCCTGGCCTTGCAACTTCTTATCAAGGTAGAAGCTGAGGACAAAAGCTTGAAGGACAAAAAGTAGAGGTGAAAGAGGACACCCTTGCCTAAGACCTCTTGAGGCTTTGAAGAATTCAACAACTCTGCCATTCACCAGAGGAGCAATCCAGGGCTCCGAGATGCAAGCCCGAACACAGTTTATAAAGTTCGAACCAAATCCAAACCTATGCAAAACATTCAACAAAATACTATGTCTAACTCGGTCAAAAGCATTTGCTAGATCAAGTTTGACAACCATACCTTTTTCATTACGATGCAGGCTTGAATGGATCGCCTCTTAGACTAAGATGAAATTGTCCACAATCTTCCTACCATGAATGAAGCCCCCTTGATTCTCCAGAATAATTTTGGGGAGGATATGCTTCAATCTGTTAGCGATCACTTTGGTAATAAGTTTGTATCCAATGTTACACATTGAGATCGGGCGAATTCTGTTGAAGGAATTGGCTCCTTTCTCCTTAGGGATAAGTGCAAGGAACATAGAGTTTGTACTGCCTCCGATTTTCTGACATACTTGGGATTTTAAAACCATTTTAAAGAAGTCCTTTTCCACAATCTGCCAACAAGATTAGAGAAAGTTGGCTGTGAATCTGTCCGGTCCTGGGGCTTTGTTGGGGTCCATAGCAAAGAGGGCGTCCTTAACTCCCTTCTTGGTGAATTTAGCTTCTAACATTTGATTCATCTCGGCTGTAATCGAGGGGGGAACGACATCCAGAAGATTAGAGTTCTGGCCCAATTCCATTTCCTTGCTATACAGATTTTTAAAATGAAGGAAGGCTGCTCTTTTTATGCTTACAAAGTCCTTGTGAATGATAGTCCCTTCCTTGATTTCAACAATGGAATTTGAGCATTTCCTAGCCCGGGCTTGCTTATGAAAAAAAGAGGAGTTCCTGTCCCCTGCTTTAAGCCAGAGGCTACGAGATTTTTGCCTCCAATATTCTTCCTCGTTCAGGCATGCCTTATGGAAATTCTGGTGAAGATGGGCCTCTTTGTCTAGAGTCTCTTTAGAAACATCAGCATCTTCCGACTGCAGTTGATGGAGATCTAGCATGCTTTGGATTTTTTTTCTTTCGGTTGCAGGGTTGGGCAGAGTTTTGGCCCAACTTTTCAGGGCAGCTTTCGCTCTTCTGAGTTTTTCCTCCCAAACAAAAAAAGGGGAGCCATTAATAGGCTGCATCCAACTTTCCTTGACCATGTGCATGAATTCAGGTTCCTTGACCCAAAGAGGGCTAATTATGAAAGGGATTGGTCCAAGATCGAGGTGAAACAGGAGCTCGAGCTTGATGGGTTTGTGATCAGAAACACTGCAAGGGAGAATATGCATTCTGGTCTCTAACCCTAGGAGAAGGAAGGAGCTTTGAATGAAAAATCTATCAAGCCTTGCAGCAATATGACCTGGGCCTACTCTTTTATTGGACCAAGTGTACTTACCAGAAGAAGGCTTGATGTCTAGTAGGTCCCAGTCCTGCATAGCGTCCTCCACCCATTCCCTTTCCGGATCCGGAACAATGCTGCCACCTCTCTTTTCTACCGAAAGAAGAGTGAGATTGAGGTCACTGGCTATGATGATATTTTCCAGATTCACTAGATCTTCCAGTCTTCTTATGGAATCCCAGCAGGTCTTTTTTCCCCAGCGTTAACTGGGACATACACATTAAAGAGACAAAAGATCTCTTTTGTGAGGAGATGCTGCATTTTTAAAAACAACCAATGAGTATTTAGGGTCTCATAAACTATCAAGAAATTTTTGGCATTCCAGAGGGTGCCCAGCCCTCCCGAGGCTCCACGGGTTGAGACTGATTTCGCTCCACTTTTGTTCCAGATTTTCTTACTTGCTTGCAGGAAGACTGAGTCCTCCATTTTGGTCTCCTGAATCAGAAGTATGTCAGGGGCTTCTATCCTTATTAAATTTCTTATGGATTCTTCTTTGGCTCTGCTCCCCATACCTCTACAGTTCCAGGAGATGACCTTAATCATTTACTTTTGTTCTGATGGGCTCCCTGTTGTGTGGATTAATCTGTCTTGCGGACAAGATCGATCTCCCTAGTACTAAAAGTATCTAGCAATAAACATCCAACTAAATTAATCTTTCTCTAAGCATATATGATTTACAAAAAGCTCTACAGAGGTGTAAAAGACTTACCGTATGTCCAGCGCTTGTTTGAAGTCGTTGTTGTCCCTCACGCGCTTGAAGGAGTTTTCCTCGTAAACCTGCAGTCACAAACAAGCAAAATATTACATAGCACCTGTATAGAAATCATCATAAACCATGCTTATCATAGTGATAAAGGAATCTATGAAATAAACCATTAACTGAAAGCTTATTGAGAAAAATGAGTATATTTGTATTAATTTAAAAAGAAGGAAAACCTTACAACCCGAGCCTTGATGTTGCACAGGCCTTCTCGGGGTCCAAATCAAGAGTCTCCTCTACTTTGATAAGCTCTGCACTCCTCCAACCAAGACGAAAAGAGGTATGTAGTCTCTCCTCACAAAAGTCTTAGTTAACTGAGTCTGAATCTCAACAGCACTTAACTTCAAATATTCTAAAGCTTGAACTCCCTTGAGGCTACCCAATGCCTCTTTTTATAGTGGAAAAGAGGAGGTTTTCTGTTCCAACTATGAAGGGATAGAATCCTCCTTCAAAGGGATAAGCTCCTCACATCAAGGGGTTAGCTCCATAAGGTAAGGGATACATGCACCTCATAAGAGCAGTTCTATCACCGCAAGATATTTTCTGGAAGCTTCTAGAATTCACTTTTATTGAGATTTTTGGAATTTACTTGTGCCTTTTTTATCTTACAGGGGTCCGCACCTTTAACACAGATAAAGTGCATTCAGGTACGCAAGAGAGCTGAACATTAGATGCGGGACCGCAGGCAAGATAGAGAGAAAGTGCGACACCAAAGTTTAGGAGATTTTTAGGAACATTTCTCTGATTTTCAAGGCTTGACATGAGGAAATGATATGTTAGACTTGCAAAGGGAGAAGTATGAGTAATAATGAGCTCATACACATAGCAGAATGTCAGGATGACAATTTTCAGTGTAACAGATTGCCCCCTAAAGTGAAAAGTATGGAATAGATGATGCTGAAGTCTGTCATATATGAAGAGTGTATTACTTTATCATTTCAAGGATCATCCTGTGGACACCCTAGTCAGAACCTGTAAAAAAATTCAATGCAAAATATATATATATATATCATCGCTGAGGTAGGCATTCCCATACTCAGATCAACACTAACTAGAAACTATTCAAACTGTTCTGATACAGGAATGATTTTGAGTACATCACAGTATAGACATGTATAGACACAGTATGGATGCAACCATCTATTTATAAATAGTCCACTGTATAAATGATAACAAAATTCCTTGCAGCCTGGATGGTAGAAACTAGATCCAGGGTCTTGATTTCCGCATCTCGAACTAGTACGATTCTATCCATGTGAATGAATGTGTCGAAGTCAAACATGGTAGAAACCACTTGATTACCAGTCAATGATGTAAATTTTTAACAAGTGTGAGAATACCCACCAGTAATGTCAATGGCTCTCAAAGTACCTAGTACAATCCATGAAATGTGAATGAATGAGCTGAAGTTGAACATGTCACGGAATCATTCGATCGAAGGTCAATGATGCAACCTATCATTGAAGGCGAGAAACCTGCCATTGAGGCATGCAGATTTCAAGGTACTGACGATTTCTAGATCAACTTCCTAGATAATGAGTTGTCGTCGATAGAAAGCGATCCGTCGTAGGCAAGCCCACAACATGAAATCATAGATCAAGTTTTGAAAATATATTGGCAAGGACTGACTTAGGGATGGTCAAAATGGATGAAAAATATTTTGCAGATGAATGGTTTATTTGAACTGTCCTCTTGAACACATAACGACACTGCAGATGGCTTGGTGACAATTGACCCAAAGCTAATACCTAGAAACCAGATGAAGACTTTTAATGAGGTTCGATTAACTATTAGGTAAAGGATTTCCCAACCCAGGTGAATGAAAGTGTCGTCTTCAAGAGTGGTTAACTGGATTTTTGAAAATTCAAAATACAACAAACAAGTCATTTTTCTCTCTTTTCCCCCACCATTTCTAGCAAGTACCTCTTTATTTTTGACAAGCTTGAGGAGGATAACATTTGCTTGGTTATAAGCTCATCCTTTGGATGAGTCCAACTTATTTTAAGATTCAAACCCTAAGAAGGAGTGGTTCATTCCCGTTAAAAATTAAACAGGTCCTTTACTGTTAAATTTTAACGAGTCCAGTCTAGGAGAAACTTGGTGTTTTTCAATTTTAGGGAGTCAGAAGAAAAAACTTAAGAAAACTCCATGGGTGTAGTTTTTCGTAAATTTAGTCTCTCGAGCCCGAAAAAGGATAAAATAATGCGGGAGAGAACTCTATTGACCGTAATTAGTCAACGTATACCTTTTTCGTAAATAGTCCATTTTAGTCCGTAAAAGGGGTAAACTTATATTGAAGGGACGATCATTCATTTACTTTAACGAGTTCGAATAATCAAGTGCTCGACAATCTTTTCATGTTTAGAGAGTCTGAAAAGGGCTTAAAAGAGAACTCCAATGTTTCGCTTTTTCATAAATTTTTGAAAGAGTCCGAAAAAGTGATAAAAGTATGCTCTTTGTTGAAAAATGATCAATTCTCCTGAAAAATCCAATTTCTGCACAAAAACTTGAAACATTACACATACATGTTTAAGATAAGTAAAAATGCCTTCAAAATATCATTTTTAAAGTAAAAAATAAAAAACTTATAAAATGGACTTTTTCAACTTCATTTTTACCGTTCAAGTTCAGAGTGAAAAGTAGAAGCTTTTGGGTAAAAAAGTTCCTGTGAAGATTCTGGAAAATCCGTCCGACGAAATCGAGAACCGTCAGTCCCAGGTAATCCACAACCTCTTAATCTTGCATTTCATCCATTCACAATTCATTTTAATGCCTTAGATTTTATTTTTAAGGGAGAAACATAATTTAAGAAATCACCCGCGGAGGTCTGCAGGTGTCACACATGAGACCTGCGGACCCCGACTTTTTCCTATGTAGAAAAAAGTCGTGGGTCCACACTTTTCCCACAAAGCGCGTGCGTTCCTACGCACTGTGTACAAAGGGAAAGTGCGGTCCCCGCATTTTTAAATTTCAAAATTAAATTTCTCATTTGATGCCCAAAATTTTTCAAATTAGATTGTTCTAACATATCTTTTTATGCATTGTAGGATCAACAAGATGTTGATTTGGAGAGAACGTGAGCATGAGGATATGGATGACGCCGCGATGCTCCATCTGCCCACCATGCAAGCATTAAGAGCACGCGGTTTGTATAAATTCTGGGCCATTCAAAGCATGAGGGCACAGGTAGACCTCCTGACACGGCTGGTAAATAGGTGGAACGTGCAGGACCAGTGTTTCATTATCGGCGGCCACCAGCTCAAAATTGAGCTGGAGGATATTTATTTTCTGACTGGTTTGTCCAAGAGTGGCGAACAACTTTCCTTGTTTGGGACTAGGCTAGGTGGCAAAACTGTCGCTAGTCTTTGTCAAGAACTCTGTAATGATGAGACAGACCCCAGGGACAAACGGATTGATATAAAAACTATCATCCGTCCCGAGCTGAAAGTTATTGCGTTTACTGTTACCAGACTGTGTGGGAGTGTAGCACTGTATGTAGCTACCGGTTCCCAGATGCGCATTGTTGTAGACTGTTTTCGGGGCACTATTTTCAACTAGTGCGAAGCTATGTTGGCCAATGTAAAAGGCCAACTAACTAGAGCGAAAAATGGAAAACTAAATAACTTTGGATATGGATCCATCGTGGTCACTTTTTCTCTAGAAAGGGTACCCATGCTAGCTCCGCAGATTATTCCTGTTGATGCTGGTCGACCCCGAGAACCTAGGATGGTTCGCTGGGTTGCATTGATGGCCCGTCACGGTATTGAGGGCGCTGAGATTGTTCGATTTCCTCCTTCATATTTTCGTTGGCTGGACCGCCAACTTTTTGTCATCGAGGACTTTCCATACGCCGGGATAGATTTCCGTGGCAACCGGAAGATGACTCTCCCAACAGGGGAACAGTGGGATGAATCAGGTAAAATCATTTTCAACAAGTTCTAAGTTCTAATTTTTTTATTTTTGATCATCTTGACAATTAATAACCAAAAGTTTTTTGAATGCAGATGTGGGCCCACGACGACCAGCCCATCTCTAGCCCTATGATAGAAGACAACCAGTTGCAGCCGCACCAGCCCCAGTAGGCCAATCAACAGAAATCTTATCTAATTTAGAGCATCATCTAAAGCGTCTGACTCTAGATATTCCAGAGACAGACATAGATGAGATCCCACTCAGATTGCAGAGATACATGATTGGTGTTCCAGGACCTTTTAGGAGGTTCCTGTGTAGGGTGGTTCAGGCAGTGGTTTCTTATCGTGATCATCTTCAGTGATGGGATGATCGTGTTGTAGACTCATATTTTTGACTTTTGTGTTATAATTTTGCCGATCATAAGGTGTTTCCAACCTATGATCAAGGACGATGTATATTTTTTGAAAACACTTCTATACTATCATATATCACTATTTACCGGCTATCTGTGTACATATTATGGATGTTGTTTGTTTTACTGTTTTTATCATTGCAAATGTCGATTTATCATACTAGAAGCAACTGCGTCTTCTAATGTATTTAAATGTCTTGGAATATGTTGATATTCAATGTAATCAAATTCACGTTCCAAGAGACGAAATCTTAAAAATAACCATAATAACACTGGATTTCTAATGGCATAAACCTTGTTAAGCTGTAATACAACAAGTTCAGAATCCAACCTAACAATCAAACTCCAAATTCCAAATGATATGGATTCAGATAATAATTCACTCACTGCACTATACTTGGCAATGTTATTCGTTGTTTGACCAAGGCTTACCCCATGCATGGATACTAACTCGTCAGAGGGTGAATAGATAACGCAAGCTACGGAAGAAATGTTCCGTGTACTATGACAAGCACCATCAGCAAAACCAATGTAGGTTTGAAGAGACGTTGACATCTGCAATATCAGGAGTAAAACTCAGATAAGCAGGAATAATGATAAAAAACACACTTCTAAACTAGGCACGCTTTTCTAATCTAATACACACCAGCAGTAAAGAAATCTAATCTAATAAAAAATCTCCATACCAAGTTTAAGCATAGTATCGCTTCAAATAAAGTCCATTTCTGGGTTTATCTAAAGGGACACCGTCAAAATCTATCAGCTCATAGGCCCCTTTTGCCAGCTTTCGCTTAACAACGAAAGGACCATGCCACATAGGCACGAATTTCCCAGCTCCTAGCTTATCATTGGCTTGATCATAAACTAAGACTAGGTCTCCTTCTGAAAATTTTTGAGGGGTAACACTTTTATCATACTGAGCTTTTATTCGTTTAACATGAGCTTCGTTTGATATTGCAACATTTCGTCGATTTTCACCCAGCTGAGCCAAGTATAAGAAACGTTTCTCCTCCTCAGACGTAGCTGGGAGTAATTCTATGGCTAATTTCAGTGACAGAATTTTGCATTCAATCGACAACATAACTTCCAAACCGTAAACGAGTTGAAAGGGAGTGAAACCAGTTGATGTTTTTACTAAGGTTCGATACACCCAAAGTGCTGAAAATAACATGGAATTCCAATTCGTTTTGTGAATACCAATAATTCGTCTAATCATGGTGAATAAAACTTTATTTATGGCTTCAACTAGACCGTTGGCTTGCGGATAATATGGAGTGGAACTATCGTGGCACAAGCCAAGTTGATCTGTCAGTTCAGTCATCATGACATTCTGAAAATGACTTCCACGATCTGTAATAATGACTTGAGGAACACCGAACCTAGCAATTATGTGATTAAATACAAAAGTTGCAGCAGTCTTGTCATCAGCCGAAAATGTAGGCATCGCCTCGGCCCAATTAGTAAAATAATCTACTACTAAGATAATATATGCATGCCCCCCGGCCGAGTGAGGGTTACATGTAATAAAGTCGATACCCCATTTCGAAAAAGGACCAACAACAATTATGGGATGAAGAGGAGCGGGTGGCACGCACATCTTACGATAAAAAATTTGACAATTGTGGCATTTCTGGACTACATAAATACAATCTTTTAATAACGATGGCCAGAAATAACCAGCGCGCAATATCTTTTGGGCTATGGCATACCCAGACATATGAGCACATGCTCCAGAATGGCAGTCATTTAAAACCTTTTCAGCTTCTTCATGAATAAGACAACGTCGGAAAACAGAATCCACTCCACGACGATAGAGTGTATCACCAATAATATTATACTGTTGGGATTGGAAGCATATTTTTCGTCGCTGAGATCGTGAGATTTCAGACCGAAAATATTGGGTTTGGAGATAAACAATAATATCTCCATACATCGAGAGTACTGATAAGAAACAAAGATTCGTCCACAATGGGATCTTCTACTACAGTTTCAGTATCAGTAGAGGGGAAAACACACATCAGTTCCGCAAATACCAAATATTTCTTTGCCCTGGATTTCTCAAACTCTAAGTAAAATTCCTGCAGGATGACTATCCATTTGGAATACTTGCCCCCTAGCAATTGTTTGGTTAAAATGTACATCATAGGGTTGCAATCAGAAATTACTGTGGTTTTACGTAACAAGATGTACTGTCTAAATCTTTGGACAGCTTGGACAACTGCCAATGCCAATTTCTCCACATGTGTGTATTTGATCTCGGTTGGATGTAGATTCCGACTAAGATAGTAAATCACATGTTCAGTGTTAGATTCATATTCTTGAACTAAAACCATCCTAATGGTGGAATGAGAAGCAACAAGGTACAAAATGTAATCCTGGTTGTATTTGGGAGGATGCAATAACGGTGCATGGGTCAACGTGTGTTTAAGTGCATTAAAAGATCGATCAACGATCTCATCCCAAAAGAATGGAATGTTCTATTTCAGCAACCGGGTAAAACCCTTTGTAAGCTCGACATAGTTAGGAATGAACCGACGTAAAAAGTTTGCTTTCCCCTGAAAACTTTGGAGTTGGCGTAAAGTCGAAGGAGGAGGTAATTTAACAATAGATTCGACCTTCGACGGATCGACGCGAATGCTTGATTTCGAAACAACAAATCCCAGTGAACGACCCGACTCTACACAAAAAACACATTTGTGTGGATTCAACCTAATTCGATAATGCCGACACCTCATAAAGATAGCTCGTAAGTGAGTGAGATGTTCGGCCCTGCGCGATGAATGAGCAAGTAAATCATCGAGATATGGTTGCACAATGTGCTTAATGTCATTAAACGCGTAAGATATTGCCCTTTGAAAAGTTGCTCCAGCGTTCTTCAATCCAAAGGGTAGCTTGCAATAAGAAAACGTCCCCCACGGACAAATAAAAGTTTTTTTGACTGATCAATAGGGAGTATGTTTATTTGATTATACCCAGAAAAACCATCCATAAAGGAAAACATTTCACTGCCAGCACAATCATCGATTATTTGATCGATATAGGGAGTTGGATAATTGTCTTTAGGACAAGCTAGATTAATATCCCTATAATCAATACATACTCGTATCGTTCCTTGTTTCTTAGTTACAGGAACAATATTCGATACCCAATCTGTTAAGGGAATTGGATAAATGAAACCTGCACGAAGTAATTTTTCAACTTTTGCTTTGATAGCAGCAACTTTTCTAGGATGCATTTGACGTAGACGTTGACGAACATGTTTGGCATCCGGGTAAGTTTTGATTTCATGTATGAAAATTGACGGATCAATTCTTGGCATTTCTTCATAGGACCAGGCAAACAAATCACGAAATTCTTGAAATAAGGCTTTATAAGTTTGAATTTCATCTTAAGTACAACAAGCACCTATATGAATGTTTTCAATTATTCCTGGTTTTACTGAAATGTCAATTGGAACCGTTCGAGAGATATTTTCCAAATTTAACTTAGAATCAGGATTTTGCAGTGGATTCTGGGGTTCTTTGACATATTCAGCAGTAAAAATTGAAGCGAAATCATCTTCAAAATGATCTAGTTCAGGTAAAAACGAAGATTGATGATGTAGATCTTCCCATGGTAAATCATCAACGGACAAAAATTCACAAATCTGCTCATCAGTATGAACAAGATCAGGAAATGTCGTTGTGGCTGAACTGGATATAGAAAGTGATTCCTCATGGATCCCATTCATTGGATCAATTTCGGTTGAAGAGGGGTCGGAAAGTGACTGTACAGCTTGATATGCAATTTCAAATGGACTCAAAGGCATCATGCCATCAATTGAATCTAACTCGGAGTCGGAAGGTACGATCCAAGGATCATCAAACATAATAGTGTCTGACGAAATCATGTGAATAGTTGCGGTAGGAGGCGATACATTAGGAGGAGGAAAGGAAAAAGTTCCTTGTAAACCAGAATCTTTCATCAAACCTACTACAACATCCTTATAAGGGATAGCCGCTTTACCAATGTGCTGGATTGTTTTTGTAGAGGCTGGGTTGGAAGAAAAATAAGTTAATTGATCTATTGTAACGATCCTTCCTTGATATGGAAATTTTATGAGTCGAAAGACCGAAGAGACAACAATAGTCATAGCTTAAGACCAACTGCGACCCAGAAGAAGGTTGTAATCTAGAGGGGCATCAACCACTTCCACATCTAGATTTACAATTTTACCTTCGACCCCTATGGGTAAATCCTGCAAAATACCAAAAGGGTGGAAACCTCGACCATCAAAAGCCTTAAGAATCGTCGGAGATTGGTTGAGTGTAGGAGAACGAAGCAATTTCCAACACTGAATCGACATAATACACGTTGAAGCTCCCTCATCAATCACAGTCTGAAAAATCGGTCTGTTTTTTACTAACACCGGAATTTGGAAAGCCATTTGGTGAGGTAGGCGAGGTGTACTATTTTCTAAATCGAAGATTATAAGGTTAGAATCCTGAATATCTACAACTCCTATAGCAGACAAAAGAAATTTACGCTGTGCTGGGCATGGTTGCAACACTTCTAAAGTCGACATTGCTGAAGGGGAAATAGCTAAGTCTTCAACAATTTTGTAATTCTGAGCAGCTCTTGCATGTGGATTGAATGCTGATTTACGAAGAACACCTTTAGCAGGCGGTTTGATTATTAAGTCTGGATTTTGTATCTCGATCTGTAGCGGACCAGAAATAGGAGGAGGTGTAGTTGATGTATTTGCATTAGAAGATTCTGCTTCTTTACCATCAACAAGATTCTTAGTACCATAATCTTGCGATCGCGTCACAATCCTTACATGAGACATCATCAAAATTGGCTCTTATGAAGTAGTCGAGGTAGAACCAACCATCTTGCTATCTTGAGTCGGAAAAGAATCCTTCAAGACAACAGGTTGTTGTGAACCTTTAACGAATTTTTCAACCTCTACTCGATGTGGGCATTCCTTAGTAAAATGATCCTCGTCACAAATATAACAAGGATAGCGGGTTTTCACTTTTCGTCATTGGATTCATTTTTATCAGTTTTCTCTTTTGAATTGTTTTTGTTTTTATTCTTCCCTTTCTTTTTACCACCGGATTTAGATTTAGCCGTAGATGTCTTTACGACATGAATGTCGGCAGAAATTTTGGGGGAATATTCTCCTTTCGGGGAATCTGGTAAAGTTATAATAGGAGAAGAATTCTTTGAAGATTTCTTCTTACTTTTAGTATTGACTGTACCAATCATACCATCACCGGCATGAGACCTTGAAGGAGCAGCAGCTATTTGACCTTGTTTTGGAAGGTCAGGGATTTTTTCGTGTAAAGTACCTGACTGCGTATAAACGAGGTCAAGGTACTGAGCTTGAGCAATTACTTGCTCTTCAGTAACAACAACAGCCTTAGCTACATCTTCAGTGATCTTGGGCAACAATGATTTAACAAACCATTCTGCCAAAATTTGATCTGGAATGTAAACTTTCACCAAACACCTTCTACGTCGCCATTCATGAATATGATCAGAAATATATGTAGACGTAGATTGTTTTAGTGAAGTTAATAATTCCGTGCCATTGTCGTATCTGACAGGCAACTGAAAATGAGTTAAGAAGGCAGTTGCTAACTAACTGAAATTATTAAACGAGCCTCGTGGTAACTCAATGTACCATTTGGCAGCAAGACCAATAAGAGTTCTTTGGAAAAGATGTAAGCGAATCAAATCATCAATAATTGAATTAGACGCACACCAGAGGTGATAAGTCATGACATGATTTGATGGATCCTCTCCTGAATTACCTTCGAATTTTGGTATATCACTGGGCAACTTATGCAGCATTGGCGGCCAGTATGTATAATATAAAATCGGATCATTCGTAAGGCGCGTCAAATCAGGTAAATCCAAAGTTGCAATAAATGGTAACTAACGGTTAGGGTCACGAAAACCTTGAGTAGCCAAAGCAATTCCAGGAGGTGGATACCCAGGATAACTGGGAATCAGATTTGCGTTAGGAATTGTATAACCTCCCGGAAAACTAGGATTAATTGGACCAAACTGGGGTTGTTGAGGCTGCTGATAAGCATATCCAGGGTACGGTTGATACTGATAACTTGGATTTTGTGAACCGGGACCGAATTGAGAATATCCCTCGTACGGTTGATACGTGAATTGCGGTTGACTTGTGACAACTGTACTTGTACCAGCTTGTCCTGTAGGCATCTAAACCGAAGTCTGAACTGAAGGTCCTGACTAGGGTATAGAGACTTGAGGGATTTGCATGGATGCAGGGATAGATGAAATCAGAGTTACAGATAATCCAGAAACAGGTGTTACAGGTTGAACAGACGTTGCAGCAGTTTGAGGCGGAGTCTGAGGTGTACTAGGCGTAGACTGCTGAACAAAACTAGGTGCAGGAGTTTGAATAGTAGGGTGGACAGGTTGCTAGGTTGGACCAGAAACCAAAGACTCTCCAGGTTGAAAAGACAACTGCACATTAGGCTGCATAGGCTGTTGATACTGGAACGGATCCCACACCATATTCATTCCGGGGTATTGTCCTGCAGAAGGTTGAACGTAAGGACCATAACCTGGTTGAACGTAGGGCTGATAAGTAAGTGGTAAATTTCCAGCTCCTTGAATAGATGACTGACCAGAAGGATGTTGGTAACCTTGAATTGGGTACTGACCTTGAGGTTGATAACCCTGAGGCGCGTACTGAAGCTGGGGTTGATAAGGACCCTGAGGAGCATATTGAGCTTGGGGTTGACCCTGGGGTATGTACTATCCTGAAGGTTGATATCCTTGAGGTGTGTACTGTCCTTGGGGTTGTCCCCCAAAATAATATGATTCCACAGTTTGTCCTGGGAAAAATCTACCTTGAGGTTGACCCCCAGGTGGTAACTGACTTCCTGAAGGTTTCCCCCCAGGCGTTAACTGACTACCTTGAGGTTGCCCCCCAGGCGGTAACGAATTTCCCTGAGATTGCCCTCCAGGCGGTAACTGACTGCCTTGAGGTTGCGGATTTGGAATATTACCAAACATCATAAATATTTTCTCTGCGTTCGACGTTTCAGTTTTAATTCCACTTAAACCAGATGATAACACGCTTTCAATCGGTTGAGGAGCTGCCCCCGAGAAAGTACCAGACAGAGCCTGATATCCCGAAGGAACAGAAGGAGCACCATGTAAAAATGCTTCCGGTGTCTAGGAAAACATGGATGACTCTCCTTCCATAATGGACGACGGATAGTAACCTCTGGGTGTTGGATGAAATGGAACTCGAGGTGGAGAAAAAGCAAGACCCAGATTCTCTAAAAAATTCGTTAAGGATAAATACCAAGTAGTAGTTCAAATAGGGCTATAGAAAATTGATTCACGTTCCCTAAGATTTAAAGACTGAGGGGATTCGGGAAGAGATAACTCTTCGTCTGGATTAGTAAGTTCTTCAATAGAGATTAGTCGAGATGGAAGATCGTCGGTGACGATATTTTTTACCCTAGGTGAACCAGGATCGCTAGAAGTTGGCGTAATAAATCATGAGGATGTTTCCAAAACAGAAGGTTCAGTTTTAGGTTCAGAGATTTCAGGTTCGTCAGCTAATTCACTGGAGGGAGAAATACTACCAGTAACTTAAGAAACTGAAATTGGCTCTTGAATGTGTTCTGTTATGGGTGTTTGATAATCAGGATGAACCACTATAGATGAAGTTCCAACTTCTGTAGATTTAATCCTACCGCTACTAGATGATACCAGAGCATGAAGCCCTTCAAGCTAACTTGGTGTATATTCAGGGGGTTTCCCTTGTAGTCTCCGGGATTGTCTCGGCAATTCCGCCACTATTAAATATTTAACTAGTCACACGCAAACAAAGAAAATTTCAATGAAAACACCTAAAGTCTCTAAAGAAACAAACAGCTGAATCACATGCTTAAAAATCTAAGAGTTCAAACCACACACAAACAGTAACTTCCCGTATTAAAAACACTAGTTGGTGATGAGATCCAACTTAGTAGAAATTCAATACAAAAAGGGCGGTTGGAACAGTTACCCCAACAACCTGCTTAATGAAATAGACTGGCACAAGTTTCCTCACAAAACCATCTCGTGTGAAGAGAACTCCCCAGAGAGTCCAAGTTAGTCTAGTCGACGTCTGCTCCAGGTACAGTGAGATCTTTCCTTCACCGTCACCTTAGGAAATAATCTTAAGTTTGTGGACACTAAGGTTACCAACAGTAACAAATATAACTGGGGGAACAGTCTACGATCCGATCCCACGTGCAAGTTCAGAGTAACGAAGCTCAATCCCCTTGAAGGTTCCTCGACATGGTTAATCCGAGGTTTACCAACAAGTGACCCCAGGCTCCTTGACAATGGTTAATCCGAGTTTTACCATTTGTAATGCGCGCAAAATCTTCTATCTTCCCCAATGAAACATAATTGATTGTCTCAAAGGTTCAGATAAGATCTCGTCATTGACTTCTTTAAGAGAAGCTTCCCAGATTATACAAATTACAATTGGATTTATTTCCTATTGCAATATTTGTCTACTTGTTTGTTTTTTCTACCTTGAAGAGTTAATTACTCCCTACTCCAAGATACTAGCCTAAGCTATGTTGGTGATAAGAGCGCTAGAAAATAAAAATATTGCTAGATGAATTTTAATTAAGCGTTACTTTTAAGAGCTGTTTCTTAATTCAATGGGTGCGGAAATGAAACTCTGATGGTGTGAAGACCCGATTTCCAAAAAATACTAAAAATGAACCTAAGAATGATAATCATATCGTTTCCTTTCAATGAAATTCTAATTAAGAAAGAGTTGGAGAATGCAATTCTTTTAATAAACAATTCCTTCTTTAAACGTAAATAACAATTGAAAGAAAATATTTTTGTCTTTCCAACAATAACTCAAAATGGAACAAATTACCAAAGCTCATAAGAAAATCCTTTCACTTTCAAAAACTTGAAGCTACAAAACAAGTTTCCTTCAAAAGAAATCTACAATTTTTTTTTTTTTAAAGCACTCAAAACTATAAAACTAATTTTGAGATCTACAAGTTTTAATAATCTAATTGAATAAAAGCTTTAAGATTTTTTTTGAAGAATGTTTTACTTAGTTATTCAACAAACTAAGGATCTATTCGTTCAGAATAACAAATAGATAAAAAACACTGAAATATGTTTTTATAAAAAATGAAATTCAAAAAACCAATAACAAAGTTTCTTTTCGAAGATTTGCAAAGAAACAGGTAGCACTATTTCTCAATGAAGGATGATTTCACAATCAGGTCAGATTCAGCAAAAACAAAAGACCAATGTAATCTCAGGTACTTCAAACAGTCAATGCTTCGAATCGCTACAAAGACCAAGTGAAAAACAATCCTAAACGCAAAACTTCTAGAAAATCATCAAAGCACCAATACTGCTAAGATTCATTGACATAAAGCTTTTGACAGAAACAATCATCAATCTGGGCAGAAACCAAAAACTCTAAATAAAAAATAAAGATAAACTAAAGAAAGAAATCTAAAGTTTTTCAAAATTTTAACAGGGTCCACAGGCTTGCAGAAGTAATAGGTGCGGTACCGCACTGTATACTCAAGCAAAGATGCGAAACTGCCCGCATTGTGAAAAGAAGGCAAAGTGCGGTCCCAGGAAAAACTAGAGAAAAACATAAAAGATCTCAAAATTTTAAAAAACAGAGAAAACCTAAGCTACCCAGGTAGATGTCTATCAATCAAAAACTAGGAAAAACGTTTCCTCAAATCAAAATAAAAGAGAACCAAAAACAACAAGTTCGATCCCCAGTGGAGTCGCCAATTTGTTGTGTGGATTAATCCATCTTGCGGACAAGACCGATCTCCCTAGTACTAAAAGTATCTAGCAACAAACAACCAAATAAACTAATCTTTCTCTAAGCATATATGATTTACAAAAAGCTCTATGGAGGTGTAAAAGACTTACCGTATGTCCAGCGCTTGTTTGAAGTTGTTGTTGTCCCTCGCGCGCTTGAAGGAGTTTTCCTCGTAAACCTGCAGTCACAAACAAGCAAAATATTACATAGCACCTGTATAGAAATCATCATAAACCATGCTTATCATAGTGATCAAGGAATCTATTAAATAAACCATTAACTGAAAGCTTATTGAGAAAAATGAGTATATTTGTATTAATTTCAAAAGAAGGAAAACCTTACAACCTGAGCCTTGATGTTACACAAGCCTTCCCGGGGTCCGAAGTAGGAGTCTCCTCTACTTTGATAAGATCTGCACTCCTCCAACCAAGACGAAAAGAGGTATGTAATCTCTCCTCACAAAAGTCTTAGTTAACTGAGTCTGAATCTCAACAACACTTAACTTCAAATATTCTAAAGCTTGAACTCCCCTTGAGGCTACCCAATGCCTCCTTTTATAGTGGAAAAGAGGAGGTTTTCTATTCCAACTATGAAGGGATAGAATCCTCCTTCAAAGGGATAAGCTCCTCACATCAAGGGGTTAGCTCCATAAGGTAAGGGATACATGCACCTCATAAGAGCGGTTCTATCACCACAAGATATTTTCCGGAAGCTTCTAGAATTCAATTTTATTGAGCTTTTTGGAATTTACCTGCGCCTTTTTTATCTTACAGGGGTTCGCACATTTAACACAGATAAAGTGCATTCAGGTACGCAAGAGAGCTGAACATTAGGTGCGGGACCGCATGCAAGATAGAGAGAAAGTGCGACACCAAAGTTTAGGAGATTTTTAGGAACATTTCTCTGATTTTCAAGGCTTGACATGAGGAACTGATATGTTAGACTTGCAAAGGGAGAAGTATGAGTAATAATGAGCTCATACACATAGCAGAATGTCAAGATGACAATTTTCAGTGTAACACTCCCTTGGAGCCTTGGGACTGGTTTCTCGTCATCTTCAGATTTTTTGCTAGTAGCTTCTCGAGGGTTGGTTGGCTACCCTGAAGCTTTTCTTTGTACCTTTCCTACTATCATTTTTCCCAGTCGGTCTTGCATCCTCTTGTGGATCTCCTGACAGAGGCTTGAGAATCTTCTATTTCTCCTTCCTCCTCCGAGTCCTCCGATTCTTGATCTTCCTCTTCAACTTCTGGGGGTTTTCCTTTAGAACTTGCTGCAGTACTTACACCCTTGAATGAGGCGGAGGGGGTGCCTTTTCTTGGGGAGATAGCCTTTTGGATCTCGGCCTCCTAAGTTTCCTCTATTTGCGAACTTAGAGGTCCAAATTTGTTTTCTTGCCCTATCCTGGGAGGGGGTTGCTGGGTAGGGGCCGTCTGAGGGCCTTTTCCATTAGGGGCACCAGACTTATGGGGTTTATGAGAAGTCTTGGAATGCTTGATCTGATTCCATCCCTCCTCCTTCCCTTTCTCTGCCTCGGAATTGGATGGACAACCTCTGACAAAGTGACCGTAGACATGGCATTTCTGACATTTGAAGGGCAGTTGTTCATAGTCAAGTTTCTGCGCATGGGTACAACTTCCGACATTGATTTGTATGGCCTTTGGAATGCCCACCTCTAGATCTACGTCCACACAGATTTTGGCGCAGTCGTATTGGTCCTTGTTGTTCGCCCGATCTATGAATTTCCCAAGGGCATTGCCAATGTGCTTCAAAGACTCCTAGTTCCAACAGTGCACTGGAAGATTTGGAAGCCTAACCCACACCAGGACCACCGTGGGAACATCGACAGCAGGGTCGAAATTTGGCGTCCATTTGTTAAGATACAGGCCCTGAGGGCCCATGAAGTAGGGGCCATTCTGGAAGATCAGATCCTTGTCATCTTTTGAAGTAAATTCGAACAGGAAGAACCCTCTTCCCAAGAAATAAGAGGTGACGCTATTCTTAATCAATGGCACCCAGTTCTTGATGACCCAGTTCTCTGTGGATTTTGGAGAGGGCCAGAGTCCTGTGAATTGGCCAACAAGGGCACGATCTGCCAGAGACAAAGCTATCTGGATCAGAGTTTCTGGGGGAAGAGAAATTTCGGGAATATCGTCGAGCTTCTTTACGAAGTTAGTAAATTCACATTTTTTCTTCTTTGGCAGGGATGCCAGCAACAGGTTGAAAGCATCAACAGAAGATGGCAGTGGAGGGGGAGGGGGAGGCACATGGGGAGTGCCCATCACCTCCATGAGTGCGTAACCCTAGCTCGAACAACTCACGTAGCAAAGGGTAAACGGTTCTCTCCAGCACACAGCGCAGCCTATTTAAAAAAAATTTGAAAATTTTGATCCCTCTTGGCTCTTGGTAGACACAAAAATGTAATATTGAAATACATAAATAGTTATTTTCCTTTTTAATAGTGTTTTTTATCCATTTAATTTAAATTAATTGGCTTGTGTGGAGTTTAATTTTATGACATAAATTTTATTTAAATCTAACAAATTTTTAATAACATGGTTTTAACTTAAAATTCACCAAAACTAAATACTTATCTTAATTTCCACCTTAAAATAAACTACATTCCACATAAATACCATGGGTCAATACCATGGGCTGTTTGTATAATTTATTATTATTTTATTTTAAATAGTTATTTTCATTTTTAATAGTGTTTTTTATCCATTTAATTTAAATTAATTGGCTTGTGTGGAGTTTGATTTTATGATATAAATTTTATTTAAATCTAACAAATTTATAATAATATCGTTTTAACTTAAAAGTCACCAAAACATAAATAGTTATCTTAATTCCCCCCCTTTAAATAAACTACATTCCACATGAATACCATAGGTCAATACCATGGGTTGTTTTTATAGTTTATTATTATTTTATTTTATTATTTTTATTTTTTATTGTATTTTGACCTAGTTAAAGTGTTCATTACATTATGTCGTTCTTTTTATTTAATTTACTTTTATTATGTCATTACGTCAACCATCTAACATTTGATCCAATGGCTCAGACATGGACACATTGGCAGCTAGGGGAGTTGTTTTCAAATAAGAACGCCTTAAGGCACAATTATAATACCATGGGTTGCTAAAGGTATCACACACGTTTTATTAGTTTTCTATTTTACGCTATAAATTAGAACTAGGAATTGGTTAAAAGGGTAGCCTAATGTTATAGTTTATGTGTCTATGTTTAAATAAATTAAGGGCACTAATTTGTATTGTCCAAGGCTGCAGTTTTATTATTTACCAAATGCGTACTATTTAAGGATAAATGACATATTCAAATCAACAACGTGCTAAAAGAAAGGAACAACCATGAACTTCGTTCCTGGAAGTTGGCATCAGAACTACAAGTCAGTATGAAGGAGTTGGCATCTTTTCTAAAATTGTTAAGTGTAACCACCCTTCTCATATTCACCCAAATTCACCATCCTGCTAGGGTTTTCATGATACAGAGAGATACTACGACATGACTTGACCTCCTAGATCCACTTAAGGAAGTGGGGTCGACAAACTGACCACACACTGACATCCTACAGGGGCTACAAGTCGCCTAAACGTTGAACAACCACCCCAGGTGATCAAACCCTGAGCTAGAACCCTTTTTCTCTATCTCGAGCCCACAAATGCATGCACAACAAGGTATGCATGCGGTTATAGGCCTCCAACCGCATGCACAACATTGCTTCTATGCGATTATAGCCTAATTTCTCCAGTTGTGAGCATGCGGTCCCGAGATTAGTGCCACCTTTTTAGGCCTGCCTCCAAACACTGCCCATAATTGATTGAGACTTTCCATAATTATATTTAACATGGAAACAAATCTAAATATTCAATATCAACTAAAAAACTTGACCTATACTGCTTAGAACACAACATACATTTCGCCAAACACATGGAAAACATGTAAGCTATAGGTCATGAAGCATATCCGATCATAAAATTCTGAGATTCATCTGAGAATCATCTAGAAGGTCCTATACGCTCTCCACATAGCTACAACAACACTTATTAGTCCATACATTCATCAACTGATCAATAGCTAAACAATTTATAACTAGATCCATAAAAGATACACATCATATGATCAACATATAAACCATGGCATCCTAGCCATAATATCACCAACATATTGCCAAAAAATATAACTGAATCAAAATAGAAGAACAACTCTTATTAACACATGAAATTACCAACTAAGTTAGGGAATTCCACATACCACCCGAACATAGATTAGGCTGTACCAAATCCTTCTTTCATCTAATCACTCATGCACCATATTTTAAGCATACATGTTGAATCTCATGTAATAAACAAAGCAAAACCAAACCAAGGCTTCTACAGGCCAAACCAACTCAAACCTCAACTAGTGATTCCACCTCACAATCAGACATCACTAACACCAACTAGATCAGTCTCTACCAAAGTTTTCTAGGGCTTCAGGAACTAGTAGCTCAACCCACAACATTTTAGGGCTCCAAAGCATTTTCCCAACCTGGCTCCAAGGACTAGTAACTCAACCTACCAAGGACTCCAGAGTGTTTGTCCCAACCTAAGCCCTAGGGAATAGTAAATAAACCCACCAACGGCTCCAGAGCGTTTTTCTCAACCTAGGCTTCATGGACTAGTGTTATAGCATCATTTATCACCTCTATATACTTGATGACTTATGCATTGGCCTTGGGCAACCCTTCCATTCAGACTTGGTCACATTTTTCAAAAAACAGTATTTTAAAATAAGACACGACTCTACCCCAACTTTTTCAGCATGCACATGCGAGCCCATCCATAGCGAACCCACGTATGCTATTTAAAATATTAAAAAAATTTAAATTTCCCTATTATTGAGGCGGGGTTTACGGGTTTTCCTATAACTTAACTACCCTATCCTGTGGCCTAAATGTTCCGCAACTAAAAAAAAACTAATTTGAGGAAGTATAAATACCCCTCAGAGGAATGGCCTAAGGGAGGAGAGAGATAATTATAGATATTATAGCCTATTATAGCCCTGATCAAGTCTGATATTTCCCCCGTGCCTCCTGCACTTCCCAGATTTTCAGGAAACCCTTGTTTCCTTGTGATGATCACCCCCATTCTATGTGACATCCTTTGTGCACCATTCATGGAAGAAGCTTTGTGAGGCTAGGGTTGGATGAATCCGGAGGACGGTTTGCTTAAGGCCGTGGAAAATCTCAGGTGATTTCTCCACTATTGTTTTCTCTACATGTTATCAGTAAAAGAAGTACCATCTTGTTCCTGATGTTCATGTGTCATATGTCTCTTATACATGCTTAATAATATTGAATAGTTTATTTCTTGTTATATTTATGAGATTATGTATGCTATTTTGCTAACATCTAGAACATATATGCTGTACAACTAGGTTTATGTGCTTTTTCTTGTTTGATTTTCAGGTTTTGGAGCACGAGGAGTTGCAGGGGTTTGAACCCTACGAGATCTACTACAAATGAAGGATAAACGGGTAAGATCTAATATCCTCATTTTCTAGTGTAGAGCATAGAAGTTGGTAATTTGAGTCCTTCTTGTGATGACATGCCCCTGCTCTGTGAAGTTTATCAACCCAGGACCTTAGGGTAACATTGCCTGTAACAGAACTAGCGACTCCATTGGGGATTACATCCATGTAATTCCTAGTTTGGTTGTTTTTATATGTCTTGTAGGTTCCCTGATAGGTTAATCACATTTATAGTCTAGGAAATATTTTTCCCAACCAGACAGAAGCCCTGATCTCTTGGTTAGGTTTGATTTTTTCTTTTTCTTCCTTATTTTTGTTTATATATGCTACTTCGGCTGTACACAGTCACGTATGCCCTCTGTATTTTCCAAAAAGACCCGCGTATATGCAAGTTTATTTGGTTACAATTGCGTATACATGCGTGTTGCACACAACGAACCTGCGTATTCCTGGGAAAATTTGAAAATCTGTGTTTTGAAGCCCTGTCATTCTTTCTTGTCCGTGGT
Organism: Pinus albicaulis; assembly: GCA_034641835.2. NCBI lineage: Eukaryota > Viridiplantae > Streptophyta > Pinopsida > Pinales > Pinaceae > Pinus > Pinus albicaulis. The sequence continues at coordinate 59,845,037 of CM076578.1, read as the reverse complement.
TGGCCACTCCTGTGGTGCCTTTTAGGTGTCTAAACTGTGTTTATTGTGGTTGTATGTCCATTTCTCTCTTATTCTTGTGAAAAAGTAGTCATTTGGTGATTTGTCTGTTTTGTGAAATTACAATTGTAGCTGTAGCACCAAGATCTCTTCCTGGAGTTCTTGGCTGTTCTGACCATTCAGAACAGTGAGCCTCTGCTTGTTTTCTCATCTTGGCCTTATGCATTGCTTCACTTTTGGTTTTTGCCTCTTTTGAATTCTTTGGTTTTCTTGACTTCTTGGGACTAGCCTTTTAGCGAATCTTGAAGTGACCTTTTCTTAGTTTTTTGATTTTTTTTTCGTTGGAAGAGTGTGCTACTGTTTTAAATCAGTTTCTTGGGTATTTTTCTTCTTCTTGCTCGTTTGAGTCCCACTACAAAAGTAGCATAGTTGGCTTATGCATTTTGAAGCCTATTTGTGACTCATTTTCTTGATTCTGGTTCTTGAGTAGTTTGGTGCTTGTATTATCGAAATATTTTTCTTTCCCTTATAAGTGAAAAGCCAAAAAACATTTCTTGTTTTCCGTTAATTTTTCTTTGATTTCATTTTTATGGTTTTCATAAATTTTGAAGCAGTTTGGTTAGTTTCTTGTTTTTGGTTCGTTAACTTGGTTTTGAAAGTAGTCTTTTTCTAGATTTCTCTCTCTTTTTATATCAAGTACATTTTGGCATTTTCTATGAATAAGAGTTCTTGTTGGGACTTGCCTTTCTTTTTTGTCAAAAATGATTGAACCATTTCTCTCTAGAAAATCTTTTTGCTTCCTTAGTTAGCGGTCCTAGAATTTTCATATCATTGGTAGTTTTGCATTAAGTGCACTGAAGCATTTTAGTCTTTTTTGATAGTTTTATGAAGTGTGTGAAGAGTGAGTAACTGAAAATAAAAACATTTTTTTTTGCTTATTTAGTTCCGTAGAACCCATTTAGAAATATCTTTTCATCGAAAGAAAAATATTGCATTTGCATGTAGTAGGTTTTCATTGATTTCTTTTGTGTCGACAAACACCATCAATTTCACTTCTGTATACCTTTGAATTAAGTAACAACCAATTTAAAATCAAGCACTATAATTAAAATGTACTATTAGTTTTTGTATTATTGTCATTAATCATACACTAACTAGCTAGGTTGTAGGGCCTTCGAATAGGCAAGTGGAGAGTTAACTCTCCAAGGCTGCTCAAACTATTAAACATAGAAAGTTTATTAATGAGTGAAATGCAATTTCGTTAAGTGGACCGGGAAAGCTCTACCTCCAGAGAGTTAAGTGTGAGGGAAAGTGAAGGCAGAGAAGAGAGATACCCCCTCTCCTATTTGCTAAATCTTGACCTAAGACCGTTCCGCCCGGCTGCTGATATGGATTAGTGCCCTTAGTTGCCTCTCCTAGGGACCACACAGGTGACTGCGGGGGGGAATACCTGTGGTACCTGAGATAGACGTTGCATCACTTTCATCATTACTTCTGGAGGGTGCCCTTGCAAAGCTCGGGGACTTTCACCGGAAAATGATGTTGTCAAGAGGTCAGCGTAACTATTTATGTTACCTTCGCTAGTAGGCCTGGGGCGTAATTAACCCAGACTATTTTCGTAAGGTCCTCTTATTTCACTTTCTTGTATCTTGGTGTCCGGTCCTAATCACCCGGAGCGTAAATACCTGAAGGCAGCTTGATTGACTATATCTTATGAAATTTTTAGAGTATGCTCTTTGCTCCTAGATTGATTAGATTATTATATTTCTTGAGTCTAAAATTAATCTCATAAAGTGGCTGACCGATCGCCTCGTCGATCGAGGAGGCTTCGTGGGATTTCTCTTGCGAGTGCCGAACCTTCTTCAAGAAGGCGTAGGAGTAATTTAGTGGGAAATTTTTATCCGATGGTTTCAAACGCAACGATGAGTGATCCTCCGTCTGGGCTTGTTGTTTCTGTGGGTGGTCCTAGTACTAGTGCTATTGTAGAGAGGAGTACTCCACTCATCTCTAGAGTCTTGTTTCCGACAGAAGAAGTCAAAGTTGAAGAAGTTCCTCAGCCTCCTGAGACTCCTTCATCTCCTCTTCCTGCAAGTTTTCCTGAAGTCCTTTTGTACATTAGGCCTAAGTCTCAAAGACCGGCTAGTCCTTTTCCATCAAATCCCTTTCTTTCGATGGCCACGATTGGGAACACAACTTCGGCTATGAGCACTGCATGTGTTCATACTCCTCTTTCAAATGAAGGAGGAGGTAATATTTCCATTTTGACAATCACTTCTAGTGCTGCTATGTTTGGCTCTACTTCTATTCCATCTTCGAGTGGAAGCACCCATGCATATGCTTCTTAATCTGGCCCCTTTTCTTTTGGAATGCCTTCTAATGGAATTCGTTCTGTCTCCTTTTCCACTATTTTAGATGTCTCTGTGCCTATGCCTTCTATGGCTAGTGGATCAGCTTCATTTTAGGGTTTCTCCTTTAGAAGTGGGCATATTCCTCATTCAAGTGGGCATATTCCTCATTCGAACCCTTCCTTAGGATACCTGCCCTTCACCTCTCAAAATCAAGGATTCAATCCTTTCTCCGGAGGTCAAGGCTCTAATGTTTTTTCGGGATGGAACCCTACTTTTACAGCATTGGGAGTTGGGAGTCAGTTTTTCTCTAGTCAACAAGGGAATGTTCCTTTCCCTTCACTGGGTGCTTCTCAGGGTTTTTCTCCATTTGCAAATGCTTGGAACCCTTACCAAGGCGTTTCTTCTTCATTCAATACCTCGGTTCCTCGGTTAGAGGGAATTTCCATTTTATAGTAACCCTATGTTGGGGGGGGGGGGTCATTCTCCAAATGCAGGGTCACAAGGCTTCTCTTATGGCTCATAATTTTCAATGAACAACATCTGTCATCCTGGTGCCTCAACAAATACAGGCTATTCTTTTCAGAATGTGGGGAATCCTTCCTATGGGGGATGGAATTCCCAGGCTTTTCCAAACTTACCATTCCTGGAAATCTTAAACTTGCTAGATCTATCGAAATTGACTAACGATCCTATTCAGTATAGTATGGGTTGGCCTCCGGTCCCCACTAAACTACCCTCAGACATTCCAAAGTTTGAATGGAAGACCATGTCACCACTTTCCACTCATGGTGTTCGTCGAACTCCCTTATCGATGATTCGATCAGGTTGAGATTATTTCAACGAACCTTAATTGAGAATGCAACGAAATGGTATATTTAGCTGATAGGGGGTATTTTTTCTACTTTTGGTGAGTTGGATACTATGTTCTTAAACCATTTTTAGTTCCTTGTCCATTATGATGTCGGGATTGATCTCTTGGCCAATTTTCAACAAGACAAAGCAACTCACATTTCTGAACATATTAAGGAATGGAGGATAAGGAAGAGGCTAATCAAAGCTCAGATTCCGGATGAGTTCCTTCTCGAATGGTTTCTGAAATATCTACAGCTAGAAATATCAAAGGGTGTATCCCTTTCAGGGGTATTTTCTGAAGAGCAGGCTATTTTTAGGGCTCAACAGTTAGAACTGATCTATTATCAGTCTAGAGTCCTTAATAAAATCTTTTCAGATTCTCCTCACTCCAAGCTATATTTGGCCAAAACCAAACCTGGTCCTCATGGTGATGGAATTATCGGTACGATCGATAGTGGTACGAGTAACCTGCTAAATCACTTGCAGTAGTTTTCTTTACAATCTGCTACTTCTGGTCAGGCTACACCTTCAGTGTCAACTTCTTCTCAGCCCTTGGCTATTAATGTCGTTCAAACTTCTAACCCCAAAGGAAATCAACAATCTGATGGAAATAAGAAGGGATGAAATAATAAGAAGAAAGACAAGGATGGGAAAGGGAATGTGAACAAATCCAAAGATCATGTTGGAGAGGGTAAGAGGGATAATAAAAATAAGGTTAATTTTGCATGCAAATTGTGCATTGGTGACCATATTACGCACCTCTCCCCTAAAATTCAGGATGCTTAGTGCTTGTTAGCTCAGCAAGGTTCTTCTAGCTCCCAGGCTGTATTAACAAACCTTTTTCCCTAAGGGAAACAATTTCTTGCTAGCGTGAATGAGAATATTAGAGCTCCTTCTTGGGGAAACCAGGAAGGGGAAAATCCATCAAACATATACATGATGAGTGCTCATGCAGATATCGCTATGAGATCTCATGATGAAGATGAGTCTTCGAAAGCTAAGGGTGCTCCTAATAATGTTGAGCCAATCCATATAGAGAGGCCTACAATTGAGCCTATACCTCGAATGCCAAAAGGGTCTACAAAGCGTATGACGATCAATCCTAATGCCAAGGCTACCCAGAACTACTCGATTGTAGAATATCTATCCCGAAGTCCTTGCACCATGTCTACGTTAGAGGTATTCCAGTCGTGTCCTGCACAAAGGAGTGCATTGCTCACTGCCATTGGAGCTGTTGATCCAAAGAATTCTCTGATGATCACATTTGACATGTCGACTTTCAAAAAGAGACTTCCTCATCATATGGCTTTCCAGATTAAGTCTACATATCGGAATTTTAATATCCTTCGAATAGTTATCGATGAGGGTGCCTCCACGTGTGTGATGTCTCTTGCATGTTGGAAGGTTATTGGATCTCCTTTAGCTGTCCCTTCTGCTACTCTTTTGACTGCGTTTGATGGTCATTCTCACGGGCCACATGGAATTGTTCTAGCTTTAACCTTCTGTGTTGGGGGTAATTATGTCAATATCAAGATCGAGATAATTGATGAAAATCTAGACTACAAGCTTCTGTTGGGGAGAAAATGGATCTATGAGATGGATGCTATTGCTTCCTCACTGTTTCGCATTTTATGTTTCTCTCACGAAGGGAGGATTGTCACTGTTGATCAAGTGAACTATTCTCCTGTAGATCCGAATGCATCTACTGATTCGACTGTTCCCTTGGTGAATGATACGAAGCAACTTGTTGAGAATTTGGGGGTTGGAATGTACACATATTTGATGGGTACTTTTTATTTTCCACCTACTTCGGTTCATATCAGTGCTATTTCATCCTCCAGGGTTCCTACTCAGAGAGAGTTATTTCTAACTCATTATTTTTCGGACCCTTGGACCTTGCCTTCTCCTACCTCTAGTTTAGAAGAAGGCCAAGTGGGTGGAATGGCATTTCCAATGTCTACAGCTGAGATTTCTTATAGATCTATTGTTGAATTTGTAGATTCCATGCCAGTTTCTCTTTCACCAGAGGAATTGGATGGAGATGTGGCTCCGACTTGGACTCTTATTTCATCTTCTACTAAGGATTGCCTTGATACCACTCTTCCATCTGAAGAGGCCATCCTTGAAGCAATGACTAGTGTAGAGAGTCTTTGGTATGATTTACATCATAGGTCCTATTTTCTGCCAGACTTGCGAGAAGTTGAAACAACTTTCTCTAGCCTTCAGTATTTTGGTCCTATTCACCCAGTTTTGAACCCTTTAACACCAATACAGGTATTTGCATAAGGGAAAATGGATGTCATTTCTGCTACTACCCCGATGAACATCTCCAGAGATCCCAACATTATTGAGAATGTCTTCATTGGAGCTTAATGTTCCCCTGAAGAAATTCAGACTTACACCGGTCTCTTTCAAGAATTTCGGGATGTGTTTGGTTGGTCTTATGAGGAAATTCCTGGTATGGATCCTTCTATTATCCAACATGAGATCAAGACAAATGAAAATGATAAGCCTATTTGGCAGAAGCTTCGTTCGGTCAACCCTAGGAAGGCTGCAGCTATCAAAGCCGAGGTTGATAAGCTGCTTAAGGCGAGTTTCATATACCCCGTTCCTTTAAGTTAGTGGGTTTCGAATCCAGTTCCTGTGGACAAGAAACAAGGAACGATATGATTCTGCATCAATTTTATGGATTTTAATAAGGCATGTCTTAAATATAATTACCCCACACCATTTATAGATCAGATCATCAATGGGCGTGTGGGGAATGAGATTTTCTCCTTCATGGATGGTTTCTTGGGATACAATCAAATCACTATCCGTCTTGAAGATCGGCATAAGAGTGCTTTTATTTCCCCTAGGGTACCTTTTATTACAAAGCAAAAGCCTTTTGGCCTTAAAAATTTTGGAGCTACCTTTCATCGGGCTATGTCCTATGCCTTCCATGACATCAAACATATTATCGAGGCATACTTGGATGATTTAGCTGCTCGTTCTCGTAAGAGAATTGATCATCCTTCACACCTTTGTCAAGTTTTTGAACGATGTCGATATTATAAAATTCAGTTGAACCCTAATAAGTGTGTTTTCGTTGTCACATCCGGTCGGTTGTTGTAATTCATCATGTCTACAGAAGGGATTCGGGTAGATCCCTTAAAGGTTAAGGAAATACTTTAGTTGCCTCCCCCATCTTCGATCCATCAACTTCAAAGTCTACAAGGCAAAGCCAATTTCTTACAGAGATTCATCGTGAATTATGCTGAGATTACAAAGGGATTTATGAGGTTGTTAAAGAAAGGAGTTCCATTTTTTTGGGATGACTTTGCTCAATGTTCATTCAATGCTTTGAAAAAAGAATTGACATCTGCTCCATTACTGATTCCACCCGATTATAGCAGGGATTTTCTCTTGTATCTCGCTGCAGCAGAATCTACCATCGGTATGGTTCTGGTTCAGGAAGCAGATTCTCTTTGCGAGCATGTTGTATACTACCTTAGTCGAGGCTTGGGGAGTCTTGAACTCTGGTATTCTCCGATTGAGAAACTAGCTTTGGCAGTTTTCCATGCTGTCCAACGGCTCAGACATTATATCCTCCTTCGCAAAACTTATGTTTTGGCGACAGTTAATCCATTTCAATTTTTTCTCAATAGGCAAGTGATTGGGGGCAAATACAATCAATGGATTGTTATTTTGCAAGAATTTCATCTTGAATTTCTGTCTGCCAAATCTAAGAAGTCATTGGTATTTGCGGAGTTGATTTTTGAGTTTCCCTATGGAGAAGAGATTTTTTATGAAGAATCATTTCCTGATGAACATATTTTTCTCATTTCTTCACAGGATCCTTGGTACAAAGATCTCATAGTTTATCTCCAGACTCAGAAGTTTCCGTTAGCTTTTTCGAAATATGAGCGTCGAAAGTTGCATCTCTTAGCTAAAAGTTATTTGATTATTGGTGACACTCTATATCATCGCGGGGTCGATTCGATCCTTAGACGTTGCTTAACTCTCAAAGAAGCCGAGGTTGGGCTAAATGGTTGCCACAATGGAGCTTGTGGTGGTCATTTATCTAGGCTTGCTACAACCCAAAAAATCTTACGTGCATGATACTTTTTGCCCTCGATTTTTAAATATTGTGTTGAGGTGGTCAAAAAGTGTCATCCCTGTAAATTTTATACCCGGAATATGTGTGCTCATCCGCCTCTGCTCTTTCCTGTCATCACTGTTGGTCTGTTCACCAAGTGGGGTATTGATTATACTACTTGTAACCCGTCTTTGGCTAGGGGTCATAAATACATTATTGTAGCTGTAGACTAATTTACGAAGTGGGTTGAGGCTATGCCTACTTTTGGGAATGACGGTGAGATAGTAGCCCGATTCCTTCTTAATTAAGTCATTTCTCGCTTTGGTATCCCCAAAGAGATTGTCACTGGCCATGGCAGTCATTTTCAGAACAATATGATTGCTAAATTGGCTCTAAAATTAGGTTTTTGGTAGGAGAATTCTGTTAGGAATCTGTAATTAGCAAGATTGGCAAAGTCCAATCACAAAAACAACATTGTTTCAACTACTTTGGGATTCTAGGATCTAGCCCTCCCGAATCCGGAGAGGGATCTCTCGAATAAGTGCAAAGATGGATTTGTATTTGAAGTTTTGGGTAACGATATTAGGCTAGTTATGAAGGCCGAGGGTTTTTTTTGGTTTTGGATGGTTGAGAATGAATATTATTTGAGGTGGAAAGTTCTAAATGCAAAGAGTTTCAAAGGTGTGAAATTGCAAGAAAATAGAACAAGCTTTGACCAAGAAGATAGATAATTGCAGGTTTTAATCCATTGGGCTATGGAGTCGTAATAGGGTTTAATTGGAACAAGAAGGGGCAAGAGTAGTCCATGGGGAAAGTCATCTATGTCTAAGGATCTCTTTAAAGTTTGATTTATGGAATGAAATGAAACAATAAGAAGGGGAATTAAACAGATGAAGAACAAAGAGTAGCCTAAGATCAGGTAAGTACTTCTAAACTAACCTGATTTTGACATACACTTAAGAAGGACATAAAAGTAATCTAAGATCAGGTAAGTACTTCTAAACTAACCTGCTTTTGATGCACTTTCAATAGAAAAACATTTTAAAACAAAGGGAAACTTGAAGGCAACTGTTGGAGAAGAAACTAGCGGGCCAGGCTCACCACAAATCCTCTCCTAGCTCTGCTCTACTTGGTAACTTTCAAGACAAACACAAAGATAACAAAGAATGGCCTAAGATTTGGTAAGTTTCAACACTAGCCAGCTTTCAACACATTCCAAGGGAAACATTTAGACAGTCTTTGGGGATAAAACTAGGACCAGGGCACACCATATCTTCCTTAGTTCATCTCTACTTAACATATACTAAAAATAACATTTAAGAATAACAATTAGCTAAGGAAATAGGAAGAGGGAATGCCAACATTCCTATGCTTAGAACTGAATTAAATCATTCCTAAATAACACGAATTGGAAGAAAACATATAGATAAATATTTTCAGTCAGAGAAGGGTACTGATATACGGTAAATCCTAACTTTATGCATGTTGTTCTTTATAAGAGAAGATGAACACAGTGAAAACAGAAACAAAATAACAAGTTACAATGAGAAAAACATCATTGTCGACATAGACCAGGATCCCATAAATCAACTTGTATTGATGCTCCAAACCAGTTACAGCTTTAAGTCCAATGCTTTAGCTTAGCAATCATCTACACTTCCTAGACTAACTTATCTATCACAAGCAGAGCTTCAAGAGCTAGTGAACATTATTTACAAGTAGAAGTCTCAAGCTCAAGTATATTTCAACATTCTGCAACCAACCCAACTAACAATTTCTCATCTTCTACAGAAGTATTTATAGAAGAATGAGGAGGTGAGATCTAATAAAAGATCTCCCAAGATAATTAATACAGTCTTAATGGCTTCTCGGCCTTTGAGTGGCTCGATGAAGAAGTTTACAGATGTTTTGTCTGTATTAATTGTTTTACACTCAAGATTAAGCTCGGTGGGAGCTTTTGTTGAATTTTAAGGCTCCGTGTCATAAATGAAATAACTCTGTTGATATTTTACATTAAATTCCTTTGGCAGAATTAATTCTTCAGCTGCGTTGAGGAAAATATCTGATTGATCAATAACTTTGGCCTCTGTTTGAATGCTTTGAGGCACGGGTGGCTTTGTGGTAGCTGGGAGGAATCAATTTGCCTCAAATGTGGCGATGGAGGCCTTTCTGTCTAATGAACACTTATGATTTTATTTACTTGTGTTTTAATTTGGAGAATTAGGCTTTTGATAATCAATCTTAGCCGTAATCCCAAAATTGTCTTCAATCTTTCTGTTTTGCTGTGTTCTACTTCGACACTGATACTATTTTAATTGTGATTTAATAACATTGTGTCTTGTTGATGTGCAGGTCGTGCAGGGCTCGTATGGCATCAATTCCTCATGAAACATTGACAAGACGTGGAGTTTGAGCCCTGCGAATGTTTCCCTTCGATGAATCAAAGGCGTGGGAATCTTCATTCCTGGCCTTCGGCTTTCTCTCTAATATGACGAAACAAACCATTCAAACCTGCAAAACACAAATTAATTAAGAAATCCTCCGATTATTGGGTAAAACTGCTTAGAAGGCATGGGGGGGAGCGTGGCCGTTGGATGGCATCATCCAACGGTCGAGATTAATTAAGAGCAGGTTAAAAGGAGAGTAGAGGGAAGAATAAGTCAGAACCACTAATCGTGCAGAGATCAACGGTGGGGATTACATGCTTAAAAATCCTCTTGGTGGACGGCGAAGGCGATGAAACCATGTGGAAAGATTTGGGACTGTCTGATTTGGACACGTGGACGGTCCAGATATAATCGAAGGATCGCAATCGACGGGGAAAAACAAATGTTAAGAACGCATCTGATGAAAAGATCCAATGCGATCAAATGTGGACCGTTGATCTGAGGGCCAGATCAACGGCGGGGAGTGAATCGAGAATCGACGATCGGGGAAGGCCGATGCGATGGTGTGATCGGGCTATCGCAATCGGAGGTTTCAAAGGGGCATAATCGGAAGAAACCTTGAAAATGTTTCTGATGCGATGGGCGGGGAAAACGCGCTGACCATTGATGTGTTTGAAGGATTAATAGTGGAAAATGGTTTAAAATGATGAATGGGTGGAAGCCTTTGTAACATAGAAAAAATGGATTTTTCGTGAAATACAAAGGAAAAAAGCATCGGGAAAGGCTTATTAATAAGGTTAAGTGCCCGATTGCGGGGCTAATCGACATCGGAGTTTTCAATGTCTACACACAAAAGACTTGCGTTTGTTTGGAAGTTCCGATGCGATAAGCGATATTATGAGTCAGCACCTGGTTTGTCGGGCGTGGGCATGTGGGGGAAGTGGTTTTAGGATTTGGGCCCAAAGGGGCTTAAACCTTTATACAAAAATATGTATTTTTTATGATTTTCTCTGGTATTCAAAGGGTTTTGAGGGTTTCGATAAGGCAAAGAAAGAGTCTTAAACCTTATCAAAGGGGTTTTGATGGAGGGGAAAGGGGAAAAATATGAAAAAATGATGGATTTTTATGGGGAATAAAGGGGTAAAAATGAGGTTAGTTTGGGAAGTGGAAGGAGGGAAAAATGGCCTTTGCAGCAGTATTTTCACTTATGGAAATAGTAGAATTTCAGAGTATAAAAAGGAAAAGCAATGAAGATTTGGACAGAGGCATGAGGCTTTCAAGAGTCTTCAAGAGATAACATTTTTTAGCAATAAAAATTGTTTCTTGAAGGCTCCAAAAAATGATTTAGCCAGTATTTGATATAACAAATTTTATAGCTGGCTAACAGTGGCTCCACTTGGGGATGGTGCCTTCTTGAAGGCATCAAGAACTTCAGACTTGCATTCTCTGGGAGGCTGATCAGTGCCTCATCCATTGGGTTGCCTTTCTTTTCTTGGATATTCTTCTTTTGCTCTGGAAAATTCAACAGCCATGGAAAACAATGGAACTTCATCAAAACAACTTTCTACCTACCCAATCTTACTGATCTAACATTTTTTCTTCATTAGAGTGCACTTGGATTGGAAAACTCTTTTACAACATTTTATTCTTTTGAAAATAGGAAATATAATCTATTTCTACTCCTTATTTCTCCATGGACTCAGATTAAACAGTTGAGTCCATATGATTCTCTACCTAATGTACCATCTGTTGGGATTAAACTGTCCAACATATTTTTATTCTCTAAATTATACAACAGAAATTTAAAAGCATTCAAGTTAGGATTGAACGGTCTAACTCGATGCTGATCTATGGCATGAAAAACAAGCTGCACATAGATATTATTTTGCAGAAAATTAAAATCAAAATGGAAGGCTCAAGATCTGAAATTTCAAAGCATTTCCTTCATCTTTTTTACAGCTCTGTTTTGACTTTTGTTTGAGCTATCTTTCCTTTGTTCAACTGGTTCAGATTTTGAGCTAATTAGAACCAGTTTTATCTCTGTTTTGACTCAGAAATTTAAAACAGATTTGGGTCATTCTCTTTAGGAACTTAGGCTCAGATTTTGAGCATGTTTGAACCTTTAATTTCTATCCTAAACTATCTATTGATAAGCCAAGATTAAACAGTTTGGTAAATCAAATTCACTATCCTATCAGCAGTAAATTTAAAACTAATTAGTCAAGATTAGGCTGTTTGACTAACTAGAAGTGTGTCTTTCAGGAGTGGCATTTGAGCTTGCACACTTTCAGATTTGTTTCTCTTTTTGGTATGGGGCTATACCTCTCTTATTTTCACAATCTGCCCTCTTTTGTTTCTTTCATTGTTTTTGTATTTTTGAATTTTTCTTCAAAGCAGAAAATAACAACTAACTAAATGCTCAAGGCTGAGATTTATTGACATTGCTATCTAACCTAATCTAACTTTGAAAATCTCTGCTGCTTTATATGGTACAATAATGCCAATGTAGCCAGTTGAGTAGTGACAAAGGATTTGAGAAACTGGATACTAGTCAGAGGTAACCAATGTACATATTGAATCTTAATCTTAAAAAAAAGGCTGTCATTGTAGGTGACAACATTTTATGTCTTTGGCTCTTGCAAAGGATCCATGCTTGATAATTTGAGCCAGTTGGGAGTTCCACACACTCTTACATAGGATCAACAAAGAAAAGATGAAGTTTCTATTCTTTTTGGCCCTCCATGTCTTGTAGATTGTCTGCTTCCAAGGCTTCAGCTTTGAGGAGTATATCTTCAGAAAGTTGCTTGGAAGCATCATGATTCTTAACCTGTAAAATAGTAAACAGTGAAATATCTTCTTCCTTTAAATCTATGCTTACTTTTGATATAAATTCAGGTTCTTCGAATGACAGATTAACATTATTGAATGGAGAAGTCTCTTCTTGAAAAGAAAGTATATCCTCAGTAGGATGGTCTGCTATTTGTTTTTCTCCTTCAAAGTTTTGCCAGTATCTTTTATTGTTTGGGACAGCTGGTTTGAATTTTTCTTGAATTGTATATTTTTTGCTGTCCCAAGGTCTCAAACATGTATCAGCCACAAGGGCTAATCCATTAGCAAAACTGTTTTGGTCTTTAGGAACAAGTATAAGTTGGAAATATTTGAAAGATTTTAATAAATCCAAGACATCATCCCCATATGCTTTGAGTCTAGGATGTTCAACCATGCATTCATTTTTCACTTGCCTAATTACCAATTCTGCGTTTCCACGAACTGTTATCTTCTGGGCTCCTAGTTTTTTCAATAAGTGTAGCCCTAAGAGGAGTGCCTCATACTCTACTATGTCTGTTGTGCATTGAAAATTCAGTTTATATGAATGGGCTTTAGAATAATTGTTTCCTTTATTCTAAAGCCATATTCCTGCACCTGCATTAGTTTTAGTACATAACCCATCGAAATTCATATTCCAAAGAGTACTAGTTTCAATATTATCATTGATTTCCTTACTATCCTCTTTGTCTTGAGTGCCATTGAATTGTTCTATGGAATAGGGACCATGTTCATGATTGTCTTCTGGGTCTATATCTAAATCCATGTTTGTTAATCAGAATAAGAGGTCACTGTGTTTGTTCAATCAGTTCAAGGTCTTCTACCAGTGGAGTCATTTGGTCTTTTGGGAGTTTCAGAGTGTGGAGTCGCCAGGTGGAAAATTTTTAGCTCATAAGGAGGTAAAATGTTTTATGGTTCCATGACCATATGAATTTTGTAGAGCTGCAAGATTTTCAGTAACCGAATTAGCTCTCAAGGGTGATCTGAAAACAATTTATAATTTAATCCTAGGAGACTTCCTAAGGACATTTTCTGGGTTATCAACTATCTCAGGTTGATCAGGGTCAGGATAGGCTCTAGTGTGAATCTTTCTAGGAGCCACTATGCTGTGTTTTTCAGACCCAAATAAACAAGAAAAGTTCAACCAGGTATGACAGTCTTTAAAAGGTCAACTAATTTGTTTACACAAATTTTAATCCTTGTTAGAAAATTATATATTATGGAGCAATGCAACACATAAAATATGCGGAAAATACAAGCACACAAAACACATAAAACCAGAGAGACACATATATACGTGGTTCACCCAGTTTGGGCTACGTCCACCCTGAACAGCTAGTCCTTCCTTTCTATTATCCAGCAAAATGAAGAGACAAAACCTATAGCAGATCCACTGTAATATCCTCTGTTCTCTCTCACAGTATCCCTCTCTGTTTCTTTCTCCGAGAATACACATAAAATACACAGTCGCAATACAATACCCTCATAAAAGCGAGGGGTTTCCTTCTAGGGCAAAAAACCCTAATCTAAACATAACTTCTACCGTCAGATCATTTGCCTAATGAACCGCCCAGATTGACTAGAAATTACTATACTTTTACAAGGCAATTTTACATCTGTTTTTAGTTTTGGGGGCGCTGCCCCCGAAAGCCCCCGCCAAGGGGGGGCTCCGAAAAGACCCCCCACGGCAGCGATTAATTACGGGCGGCGTTGCCGCCCCTTTTAAGGTACAGGGGTCCAATGTTGTGATACAAACTAAACAAGATAATCAGGCTCCACACCCAACAATCTCCCACTTGGAGACTGATTGTAGCAACTCCACCGCTGCTTCATTTGCTGGACAATGAATCCTCTTTGGACCTGGCTATTTCTCATCTTTATCGTCATCCTTGAAGACCAATTGAAACTGAGCACATTCTCAGTTTCTCCCTGGCTACAACTTTTGTTAGCATATCTGCAGGATTCTGGCTAGTGTGTATCTTTTCCAGCTTCAACTCTCCATCTTCTAATACTGACCGTATGAAATGGTACTTTAGATGTATGTGTTTAGTCCTGGAATGAAATGCTGAGTTCTTTGCAAGATGAATAGCACTTTGGCTATCACTGTATAGTGTGCCCATATCATGCTTCTTACCCAATTCATCCATAAAACTTTGTAACCAAATCATTTCTTTACTAGCCTCTGTAGCAGCAACATACTCGGCTTCTGTTGTTGAAAGTGCAACAACACTTTGGATTTTTGAAACCCAACTGACAGTTGTTCCACCTACAGTAAATACATATCCTGTAGTGCTCCTCCTGTTATCTCTGTCACCTGCCATATCCGCATCAACATATCCCTGTAGAGCAATGTTTGAACCACCAAAGCATAATGCTTGATTTGTGGTACCTCTCAAATATCTGAGAATCCATTTTACTGCCATCCAATGTTCTTTTCCCGGATTATTCATGTACCTGCTTACAACTCCCACTGCATGTGCAATATCAGGCCTTGTGCAGACCATTGCATACATTAAGCTTCCAACTGCTGATGCATATGGAACTTTAGACATATAATCCATGTCTTCTTGGGTCTTTGGGAACATCTCCTTAGTAAGTTTGAAATGGCTAGCAAAAGGTGTACTAACTGGTTTTGCATTGTGCATATTAAATATTTTCAACACCTTTTCTATGTACTCATTCTGAGACAGTGTTAATTTGCAATTTTTCCTGTCTCTAGTTATCCTCATACCAAGGATTTGTTTTGCAGCTCCCAAATCCTTCATTACAAATGAATTTGCCAATTTTCTTTTGAGCACATTTATTTCCTGCATGTTAGATCCTGCAACAAGCATGTCATCTACATACAATAACAATATAATATAGCCGCCATCATTTTTCCTTTTTAGATAAACACAATGATCAGAGTGACATCTAGTATAACCTTGTTCAGACATAAACTTGTCAAATTTTAGATACCACTGCCTTGGAGCCTATTTTAAGCCATACAAGCTCTTCTTTAACTTGCACACCAATTTTTCTTTCCCTTTTACCTCATATCCTTCTGGTTGCTGCATGTATATCTCTTCCTCCAAATCTCCATGGAGAAATGTTGTCTTTACATCTAACTGTTCAAGATGCAAATCTTCCGCTGCTACAAGACTTAAAATAGTTCTGATTGAATTCATTTTAACAACAGGAGAAAATATTTCATCAAAATCAATACCTTTCTTCTGTGCAAACCCCTTCACCACAAGTCTAGCTTTGTACCTCTCTTTTCCTCCATCTTCTTCCTTCAGCCTGTAAACCCATTTATTCTGCAATGTAGTTTTACCTGCAGGCAACCTGACTAAGTCCCAAGTTTGGTTATGCATTAAGGAGTCCATCTCTTCTTCCATGGTTAGCTCCCACTTCTTCCTACTTTCAACCTGCATTGCTTCTTCATAACATTCAGGTTCACCAGAATCAATCAGCAATAAATAATATAATGAAGGAGAGTATCGTTCAGGGGGTCTACTTATCCTAGTAGATATTCTAACACCACTTTCAGGTGCTTGAGGTGCCTGTTGCTGTTGTGGTGGTTGTTGATGCTGTGGTTGTTGATTATTATTATTTTCAGGCACCTTTACTTTTTCAGATATCTCATCAAGAACCGCGTATTCCTTGCTTTCTTTTTCCTGTTTCTTTTCCTGCAATTGATTCTTATACAAGACCTTTTCATTGAATATTACATCTCTGCTCCTAATGATTTTGTGATTTTCATAATCATATAAGCGATAACCAAAATCATTAGCACCATATCCAATAAAGGTACATTTATTTTATTTTTCCTCAAGCTTTGTTCTGTTTTATTTATTAATATGGACAAAGGCCTCACAACCAAAAGGCTTTAAAAAAGAGTAGTTTACCTTTTTACCTATCCATGCCTCCTCTGGAATACCACCATCCAAGGAACTTGAAGGCCCTCTGTTTATTAGATAAACAACAGTATCTACAACATCTGCCCAAAATTGTAAAGGCAATCCTGCATGCAATCTCATGCACCTTGCACGCTCCATGATTGTTCTGTTCATCCTTTTTGACACACCATTTTCTTGTGGTGTTCTTGGAACTGTCTTCTCTCTACAAATTCCATGCTCTGAACAGTACCTATCAAACTCTTTGCTGCAATATTCACCTCCATTGTATGATCTGAGACACTTCAACTTCTTTCCTGTCTCAATCTCAACCAAAGCTTTCCATTTCTTGAAAGTATCAAATACATCAGATTTATTCTGAATACAATAAATCCATGTTTCTCTAGTTGCATCATCAATAAAAGTAACATAATAACGAGAGCCACCGAGAGATGATACCTGAGCAGGTCCCCATACATCTGTATGCACAAGATCTAATTTTTCGCTCTTATTTTCTTTCCCAACTCTGAGAAATCTGACTCTCTTCTGTTTTCCATAAATGCAATTCTCACATAAATCCAAATCAACATTCTTCAAACCTGGCAACAAATTTCTTGAGTGAAGAATCTTCATTCCCTTCTCACTCATGTGTCCAAGCTTATGATGCCATAATGCTGCATCTGCTCCTTTGGAAGTTAAAGCATTAACAGAGTTAGAAATACCATTGCATAAATACAATGTACCAACCTTTTCACCTTTTTCTATTACCAGCACTCCTTTGGTGACCTTCCAAGTTTTATCTGTGAAAGTTGTCACACAACCTTCACCGCCTAACTGCCCTGTTGAAATCAGATTTTTCTTCAAATCTGGAACATGCCTTACCTCCTTTAGTAGCCATTGGTTTCCATTCCGTTGTTTTACAAGAACTTTACCCATTCCAACAATTTTACAGGGTTTATCATCACCCAAACGAACTTGTCCAAAATCTCCTTGAACATAGTCATGAAAATATTTCTTATCGGGTGTGGCATGGAATGAAGCCCCTGAATCTACAACCCAAGAATCAGTAACATTTTTTAAAGAAAGAATCAAAGCATCTTGTAACACATCACCTGTCACATTTTCTTCGTGATTGTTTTCTTGTTGTGTGTCTCCTTCTTTTCCCTTCCGAGATCTATAGTCTTTCTTTAGGTGCCCTTTCTTTCCGCATTTCCAGCACACTATCCCTGATCTAGACTTGGATCTATCTTTCCTTGATTTACTGCGATATCCCAAGCTCTTTCCTCTTTCCATTCTTCTTCCCTTAGACTCTGAACTCAAAGCATTACCTGATGTCTCACCGGAGCTTTTCCGTCGCATTTCCTCGCTAAGGATAGCACCGACAACATCATCAAACTTTAAAGTACTAGATCCAGAGACAGAGTTACTAATGGCCATTACTAAACCATTCCAACTCTCTGGCAATGAGCACAAGAATAAAAGAGCTCTAACTTCATCATCAAATTTTACCCCTACAGAACTTAACTGACTGGTAACTGTATTAAATTCATTTAAATGGTCTGCAACAGATCCACCTTCCGACATCTTCATATTAAATAGCCGTTTCATAAGAAATACCTTGTTTGAGGCCGAGGGTTTTTCATATAGTTTCGCCAACGTCTGCATCAAACCCTCTGTTGTTGTTTCCTTCGAAATATTGAAGGTGACTGACGCTGCAAGACACAACCGTACTGTTTCGAGTGCCTTTCTATCGAGAATGTTCCATTCCGCATCTGTCATGGCTGCCGACTTCTTTGTTTTTCCGCTCAATGGTAGGTATAGATCTTTCTTATACAGATAATATTCCATCTACATCTTCCACAGTGGGAAGTTTTGGCTGTTAAATTTCTCGACCCTAAACTTACCATCGTCCGCCATTGCTCCCACTCGAACCAGGAACCCTTCTTTCCTGGCCAGGTTTATCAGCTAAATATACCTTCGGCTCTGATACCAGTTGTTAGAAAATTAAATATTACAGAGCAATGAAACACATAAAATATGCGGAAAATACAAGCACACAAAACACATAAAACCAGAGAGACACAGATATACGTGGTTCACCCAGTTTGGGCTACGTCCACCCCGAACAGCCAGTCCTTCCTTTCTATTATCTAGCAAAATGAAAAGACAAAGCCTGCATCATATCCGCTGTAATATCCTTTGTTCTCTCTCACAGTCTCCCTCTCTGTTTCTCGCTCCGAGAATACACATACGATGCATAGTCGCAATACAATGCCCTCATAAAAGCGAGGGGTTGCCTTCTAGGGAAAAAAACCCTAATCTAAACATAAGTTTTACCGTCAGATCATTTGCCTAATGAACGGCCCAGATTGACTAGAAATTACTATACTTTTACAAGGCAATTTTACATATGTTTTTAGCTTCGGGGGCGCTGCCCCCGAAAGCCCCCGCCAAGGGGGGGCTCCGAAAAGACCCCCCACGGCAGCGATTAATTACGAGCAGTGTTGCCGCCTATTTTAAGGTACAGGGGTCCAATGTTGTGATACAAAGTAAACAAGATAATTAGGCTCCACACCCAACAATCCTATAGTCCTCTAACTGAGTTTGAATGATGTTATAATAATAAGTGTTCTTCCCAGTGGAGTCTTAAGGTCTGTTGAGGATTGTGGAGTCGCCAAGTGGAATTTTTTAGCTCCTAAGGAGGTAAAAGGTTTTATGGTCCACCACCATGTTTATTGGATACCAATATGAAATATTTTTGGGTTTTCTGAGTTATTTTTCAGTTGTGTGGTTTCTGAGAATGTCCTAACTCTGTTTCAAAACTTAGCTACGGTTATGAGACAAAGAGAGTCTACCCTTATGGCCAAGCCAACTGATCTTTCAAGGTTAGACAAACTCTTATAAGAATCCGAGGTTTTTCCTAGTTTGTCACTAATTCAAACAAGTTCCATCATGATTACCATTTCTCGGTAATGCTTGAAAAGGATGCTTTTTACTCACTAAACAATGTTTGTATTAAATTTTAAGGGGAACCAGAGATTCTAATTAGGTTCGGTCCCCAACGGAGTCGCCAGAAATTTTAGTTGCTGGTGACCCAGCTGGTTAATATAGCAAATGTTTAGTGAGTCAAGGGGTTTCTGAGATATTTAAAGTATTTAAAAAGAAAATAACTCGAACCTTCCCCAGCAGAGTTGCCAGAAATGTTAGGAATCTGTAATTAGCAAGATTGGCAAAGTCCAATCACAGAAACAACATCATTTCAACCACTTTGGGATTCTAGGATCTAGCCCTCCTGAATCCGGAGAGGGATCTTTCCAATAAGTGCAAAGATGGATTTGTATTTGAAGTTTTGGGTAATGATATTAGGCTAGTTATGAAGGCCGAGGGTTTTTCTTGGTTTTGGATGGTTGATCATGACTATTATTTGAGGTGGAAAGTTCTAAATGCAAAGAGTTTCAAAGGTGTGAAGTTGCAAGCAAATAGAACAAGCTTTGACCAAGAAGATAGATAATTGCAGGTTTTAGTCCATTGGGCTATGGAGTCATAATAGGGTTTAATTGGAACAGCAAGGGGCAAGAGTGGTCCATGGGGCAAGTCATCTATGTCGAAGGATCTCTTTAAATTTTGATTTATGGAATGAAATGAAACAATAAGAAGGGGAATTAAACATATGAAGAACAAAGAGTAGCCTAAGATCAGGTAAGTACTTCTAAACTAACATGCTTTTGACATACACTTAAGAAGGACATAAAAGTAATATAAGATCAGGTAAGTACTTCTAAACTAACCTTCTTTTGATGCACTTTCAATAGAAAAACATTTAAAAAAAAAGGGAAACTTGAAGGCAACTGTTGGAGAAGAAACTAGCGGGCCGGGCTCACCACAAATCCTCTCCTAGCTCTGCTCTACTTGGTAACTTTCAAGACAAACACAAAGACAACAAAGAATGGCCTAAGATCTGGTAAGAGTTTCAACACTAGCTAGCTTTCAACACATTCCAAGGGAAACATTCAGATAGTCTTTGGGGATAAAACTAGGACCAAGGCACACCATATCTTCCTTAGTTCATCTCTACTTAACATATACTGAAAATAACATTTAAGAATAACAATTAGCTAAGGCAATAGGACGAGGGAACGCTAGCATTCCTATGCTTAGAACTAAATTAAATCATTCCTAAATAACAAGAATTGGAAGAAAACATATAGATAAAGATTTTCAGTCAGAGAAGGGTATTGATATATAGTAAATCCTAACTCTATGCATGTTGTTCTTTATAAGAGAAGATGAACACAGTGAAAACAGAAACAAAATAACAAGTTACAATGAGAAAAACATCACCGTCGACATAGACCAGGATCCCATAAATCAGCTTGTATTGATGCTCCAAACCAGTTACAACTTTAAGTCCAATGCTTTAGCTTAGCAATCATCTACACTTCCCAAACTAACTTATCTATAACAAGCAGATCTTCAAGAGCCAGTGAACACTATTTACAAGTAGAAGTCTCAAGCTCAAGTATATTTCAACATTCTGCAACCTACCCAATCAACAATTTCTCATCTTCTACAAAAGTATTTATAGAAGAATGAGGAGTTGAGATCTAATAAAAGATCTCCCAAGATAATTAATACGGTCTTAATGGCTTCTCGGCCTTTGAGTGGCTCGATGAAGAAGTTTACAGATGTTCTGTATGTATTAATTGTTTTACACTTAAGATTAAGCTCAATGGGAGCTTTTGTTGACTTTTAAGGCTTTGTGTCATGAATGAAATAACTTTGCTGATATTTTATATTAAATTCCTTTAGCAAAATTAATTCTTCGACTGCGTTGAGGCAAATATATGATTGATCAATAACTTCGGCCTTTGTTTGAATGCTTTGAGGCACAAGTGGCTTTGTGGTAGCTGGGAGGAATCAATTTGCCTCAGATGTGGTGGTGGAGGCCCTTCTGTCTGATGAACACTTATGATTTTATTTAATTGTGTTTTAATTTGGAGGATTAGGATTTTGAAAATCAATCTTAGCCGTAATCCCAAAATTGTCTTCAATCTTTCTGTTCTGCTGTGTTTTGTCTTCGACATTGATACTCTTTTAATTGTGATTTAATAACACTGTGTCTTGTTGATGTGCAGGCCGCGCAGGGCTCGTATGGCATCAATGCCTCATGAAACATTGACGAGACATGGAGTTTGAGCCCTGCGAATGGTTCTCTTCGATGAATCAAAGGCGTGGGAATCGTCATTCCCGGCCTTCAGCTTTCTCTCTAATATGACGGAACAAACCATTCAAACCTGCAAAACACAAATTAATTAAGAAATCCTGCGATTATTGGGTAAAACATCTTAGAAGGTGTGGGGGGGAGCGTGGCCATTGGATGGCATCATCCAGTGGTCAAGATTAATTAAGAGCAGGTTAAAAGGAGAGCAGAGGGAAGAATAAGTCAGAACCGCTGATCACACAAAGATCAACGGTGGGGATTACATGCTTAAAAATCCTCTTGGTGGACGACGAAGGTGATGAAACCATGAGGAAAGATCTGGGACCGTCCGATTTGGACACGTGGGCGGTCCAAATATAATCAGAGGATTGCAATTGGCGGGGAAAAACAAATGTTAAGCACGCATCCAATGAAAAGATCCGATGTGATCAAATGTGGACCGTTGATCTGAGGGCCAGATCAACGGCGGGGAGTGAATCGGGAATCAGCGATCAGGGAAGGCTGATGCGATGCGCGATCGGGGAAGGCCGATGCGATGGTGCAATCAGGGAAGGCCAATGCGATGGTACGATTGGGCCATCACAATCAGAGGTTTCAAAGGGGCACAATCGGAAGAAACCTTGAAAATGTTTCCGATGCGATGGGCGGGGAAAACGCGCTGATCGTTGATGTGTTTGAAGGATCAACAGTGGAAAATGGTTTAAAACGATGAATGGGCGGAAGCCTTTGTAACATAGAAAAAATAGATTTTTCATGAAATAAAAAGGAAAAAAGCGTCGGGAAAGGCTTATTAATAAGGTTAAGCGCCCGATTGCGGGGCTAATCGGCATCGGAGTTTTCAATGTCTACACACAAAAGACTTGCGTTTGTTCGGAAGTTCCGATGCACATTAGAGGAATTTTGAGGTCTAAAATGGGCCTCCTAAGAAAAATGTACAACCAAAATAAACTTGATAAGAACCAATAGGATTCAAGATGATGATGTCAACCATGGGGGATGATTCACCATATTTTATGTAAAAGGGTAAAAATATTAAAAAATAGTACAATAATAAAACTATTTTTTCAACTCATATTTTCAATTTATCTCCCAATTTTTTTACTCAAATTTTGAGTGTGAGTACTCATTGGATGCAAAATTTAATTCCTCATCAAAGGAGTACCCATGTTGCATACTTTTGATGTACCATACTACATGAAAAATGAGAAATACATGAAAAAACGTGATTGCAATCATGTTTTTCATGTATTTCTCATTTTTTTGTGTAGAAGGATCCATCAAAAGTATTCAACATGGGTACTCCTTGGATGAGGAATTAAATTTTGCATCCAATGAGTACTCCCACTCAAAATTTGAGTAAAAAATTTGGGAGATAAGTTGAAAATATGAGTTGAAAAATTAGTTTTTAATTTTTTCCCTCTAAAATTTGATGATGTAAACAAATATTATTTTATTATTTCCACTATTATTTTATAATTTCCTTAGGAGGCCCATATAAGACCTCAAAATTCCCCTAATGATAAGTGCTCTTATGGGTTAGCGTCTGGTTTGTTGGGCGTGGGCATGTGGGGGAAGTGGTTTTAGGATTTGGGCCTAAAGGGGCTTAAACCTTTATACAAAAATATGTTATTTTTTAATGATTTTCTTTGGTTTTCAAAGGGTTTTGAGGGTTTCGATAAGGCAAATTAAGAGTCTTAAACCTTATCAAAGGGGTTTTGATGGAGGGGAAAGGGGAGAAATATGAAAAAATGAAGGATTTTTATGGGGAATAAAGGGTTAAAAATGAGGTTAGTTTTGGAAGTGGAAGGAGGGAAAAATGGCCTTTGCAGTAGTATTTTCACTTATGGAAATAACAAAATTTCAGAGTATAAAAAGGAACATCAATGAAGATTTGGACAGAGGCATGAGGCTTTCAAGAGTCTTCAAGAGATAACATTTTTTAGCAATAAAACTTGTTTCTTGAAGGCTCCAAAAAATGATTTAGCAAGTATTTGATATAACAAATTTTATAGCTGGCTAACACATTCATCTCCTTATTATCCTCAAGCCAATGGGTAAGTTGAAGCCGTTAACAAATCCTAGAAGAAAATTCTTTAATGGACAATTGATAAAGCCAGATCCAATCAGAACGTCATGTTGTAC
Source organism: Pinus albicaulis (assembly GCA_034641835.2). Taxonomy (NCBI): domain Eukaryota; kingdom Viridiplantae; phylum Streptophyta; class Pinopsida; order Pinales; family Pinaceae; genus Pinus; species Pinus albicaulis. The sequence goes on along the minus strand of CM076578.1, from coordinate 59,821,311 downwards.
CGTGCACTTTGGGAATATCGGACGTTTGTAAAGACTGCAACCGGTTTCACTCTGTTTCAACTAGCTTATGGGCTGGAATATATATTTCCTATTGAATGCGAAATTCCTTCCCTTAAGCTAGCAGTTGAGCTTCTGCCCAACACTTCCAGTCTCGAAGAATTATTTATCCATCTAGAACATCTCGATGAGGAGCGCCAAGATGCAGCTACAATGAATGAGGCGCATAAGAAACAGGTGAAGGTTCAGTACGATAAGGAGATCAAGCCTAATGTTTGAAGGTGACCTTGTCTTGGTTTATGCACAAGAAAATTATGCCTTGGGGGCAGGCAAGTTCAAATCCATGTGGTATGGCCCCTTTATCGTAAAAAAGGTCTTGAAAAAGGGAGCTTATGCCTTGGTTGATTTTGATGGGAACGAGTTGGCGGAGCCTAGAAATGGGATCTATTTGAAGAAGTATTATGCCTAGGATTCAACCTAGGATCTGCTTTGTTGTATATATTTTATTTTTTTACATGTCTGTTTTTCGATTTTTGGTGTGACTTTGATGATTTTTGATCTGCTTTGGTAGGTATTATTGGATGAGATGAGTCATTTTGGATTTTTCGATGGTGCTATTAGACATACTCAGAACCTGGCTTCCGCATCTTGGGTAATCCAATATCCATCCAATTAGTTTTTAGTTTGAAGAGGTGTCTGCATTGGTCCTGCTTCGAATAATGTGGCAGAATACACTGCAGTGGTCAACCTACTCTCAGAGGAAATATCTCTTGGTGTTGATTCGTTAGTAGTTTACTTGGATTCACAGCTGGTGGTTTCAACATTAAACAACACCTATCGTGTAAGAGACCCATTTTTTCATCGATTATTTTCTAGGGTACATTTGTTACAACGTTCATTTAAATTTATTACATTCATTCATATTACCCGATCTGATATTTGGTTAGCAGACTCATTATATAATCAAGCACTTGATTGGTGCATTCATCATTCATTACTTTAAAAATATCAAAATATCATTCATCATTTTACATTTGGGACAATCACATCATATATATATATATATATATATATATATAGGAGTGTTCAAAATATACAAAATTTGGTCCATCATGTCCGACAAAATTAGGGCTTATGCCCGATCATGTCTGTCATAAAAAATAATATTACAGTCATCCGATCAAATCTAAATCTACTCCTGAGGTCCCTGCCCAAGAGTTGTGTTCCACAATTGCAGTAGCTACACGGTGGAATAACCGCACCTAGTCTCGTGGTACTCCAACCACCCTCCTCTGGATAGCCTCAGGAAGGTCCTCTACAATTGCCATGGGTACTTGGCGAGTCAAACTATCCAAGTTTCTCAGGATGGCATGGAGGGTCCTTCCTGGGTCTTCAACATCCGGCTCGCCTCTACGGTGCTTATGCCTTGGGTAGCCCTTTGGCTTAACTGGTCCCATGTGTGCATCATGATCATTAAAATTTTGTAAGTAATATTTTCCTATCAATTTTTATTTATTTTTTTCATTTTGGATATAACTTGAAAAAAAATTCACATAATCTAAAAACCATTGTGAAATCTTACCAATTGAACCCCATGCTACTTCGGGTGGAAGAACCAAATCAAGATCTGCTTGAAAATCCATCCCAGCATAGGGATAGTCCTCCACTGAGATGACCTATTCTTCCCACCACTGGAAGAACTCATCATCCCATGTGGTTCGAGGGAATTCACTTCCCCAGTCTCTTCATCAAGTCTTCCCATCAGGCTATCCTCAGATCCCTTGGGCCGTTGATAATAGAGATGATCTTGGGCCGAAGCCCTCAGACTCTTTAAAAGAAGAATGTCAATAGAATTATGCCATATCCAAAGTGTTTTGTCTTTACCTGTCGGATGGAAGTCAGTTGTTTCTTCAGATTAGCCAATAAGGCTGTGCATCAATCCTAGAGATGGACCGAGCACTCCACTTCCAGGCTCATGTGTGTGCGTGAAGCCTGGTGAAGGGATGCCGACCTTGCCACTCTACCAATCGTGAAAAGAAGGATTTTCATGTACAAATGCCATACATATTTGATTGGGATCTGATTCCCCACCTTTTTTGCACCATCTACACAGTAGACCTGGACATAGTAATCTACATTAAGCCCTCTAGTGGGCTTACCTTGAAAATCAACTGGGTCTCCCCTTCAGGAAAGTCCAGTGATAAAATAGATGTCTTCCAATTTGATTCTCAATGACATCTTATCAATCATAAAACAGTCTTCATCTGGTTCCCAATGATTAAGCAACATCTCAAGCAATCGAGTATTGGTTTTCATATTTTCCATTTTGAAATTTTTGAGTAAACCACAGTTCAGAAGTATATCTAATGATTGCTGGTCCTCCATCGCTTCATTATCAATTGCACTCACTACAAGAAGAAGGCACATTGGTGAGGGTCATGCTTGTGACAGACCTTTAAGGTCCATCACCAATGTCACATATGGTGACGATCCTTAAAAAAACATCACTGTAAGTGTATATAGTGATGGTCCTTTATGGTTCGTCACCAAAGGCATTTTCAATTACACTTTTGGTGAGGGTCGTTAAAGGCCCATCACTAATTCTCTCTTTGGTGACACTTCTAGTGATGAAATTTTAATGACCCTCACCAATGCTCTTTTTGTTACTTTTGGTGACGGTTAAAAAATGTCCATCATAATTGATCATTCTAATGAGTTTTTGATGACGCTATGTGCCTGTTAATATATTTTTTGTCAAAAGATAACGATTTAAGACCATTATTGTGGAGTATTTTTTATAATATGTCCAAGGCCATAGTGGTTAGAGTCAATCAATTTTTTAAGAAGTAATTAGTGTGTATCATTTCCCTCAAGTAATGACTAGTCAAATAAAGATTTCCTATGAGTGATCAACACATGATTCATATCTATTAAGTTTATTATCTAACAAATTCCCTTTAGATAAAGTTCCACTATTGTGTGTAGGAAATATATTATTTAATACATAATCAAGCTCTGACAATTCTGTTAATGAGAAATACCTAACACTCCTCAACAATATGAACACACCTTAAATTAATGCTTTGGCACACACTAACATTTCTTAGCACCCTGCATGTCTTGGAACATATTTGTACCTAGAACATCTTGTGATGACATTGACGCCAAGCACATGGTAGCATGCGCTAGCACAACATGGAAATCTCCTAGCATGTGTTGGCATGCTGCATTTAGTCCCTAGCATGCCCTGGAACACCTTGGTTGAATGCATTAACATACATTAACACTTTTCACACAATTCCACTTGGCATGTATTGGTATCTATTATTAGTGTGCCTAGCATGCCCCTTTTCAAAAAGATAAAGTACTGACTTATGAACCCTCTTATTGGTTCTTCCTTTTGTTGCCTTGACACATATTGACATACCCTAGAACCCTGCGCCACATCCTTATCACCTAGAAATATGTATTAGCATATATTGGCACAATTAATTGGCACATGATATAATTAGCACACCCTGGAACTCCCAAGAACACTTTGGTAATTCTTGACATGCCTTACCAATTCTTAGGATACGTTGTCACTCCCTCCTTGGGATGACAACTAACACTCATTAACACTAGTCTCTGGCACACGTTCCTCATATTCATTAACTTCCATGAATTTTTACCTAGTGATCCCTTTATGTTTTTTCCTAGTACTCCTTAACTCTCATCACCATGCATTATCACTCTCTAGCAGACCTTAGCACTCTTCAACATTCCCTTTCACTTCATAACATGCATAACACTCCCTGACACATATTGGCGCTTGGTACATGTTGGCGCTTGGAAAGTCTTAGCATGTATGGAATACATTGAGATGCCTTGGTATGATTTGGCATGGTTTAATATTAAATTTATTTGTGATGATCAATTGTTGGAAAGTAGATGAGAAGCAACAAAGGAATACTTGGCACTTAGAATGCACTTAGACTTTTCACTTGGCACCTATTGCTGCCTAGTGTTGGTGTACCTAGCATACCCCTCTTGGAAAAGGTAAATTGATGACTTATTAGCCCTATTATGCGTTCATTTCCATGTAGTTTAACTTTTTCCTCCCTTTTGTTTCCTTAACAGTCCCTAACACGCATTGACACACCCTTGCACATCTTGGCATGCCTTATCACTTGGCCCATCTTAGCATGTTTGACATGTATTCCCACTATTTGCCACATCAAGGGGGCGAAGAGAGATGTAGTCCTAAAGTAGGTCGAGTATGAGGGCCGAGTAAGGGTTTCTAAAGGGAGGTCATGATCATACTTCAAGAGCAAGATCATCATGTGAGGGTTCAGAAGAATGTTGCATACCTTAATGGTAGGTTTGCGCTAGGAAGTAGGATGGCATATTTTTGGTTCTCTTCTGGCAGATCGAGCTTAAGAGAGGTTGCTCATGAGAATCTAGGCATGTGATTTCAATGGTGTCTTTGTGTGAAGGCCACATCAAATTCTGAAATGTTGAAATTTGCAATAAGAAATAGTGAGATTGGAAACTAGAAAGGACAAAAAAAAATGCACCCACATTGGTGAGGAATTTTGAAGCACCAGGATTGAGGAATGTGGGGCGTCTAATTTATTTTTCCCTTAAATAAATTGGACAATAAATTGTAATTTCATCTCATAACAACTTGTGTCAGTTAACTAAGTCATGATGACCGAGTTAGCTCAAGAAATTCAAGTTGAGGGTCTAAAATGAGGCATCTAGAGGGATTCTAATATTTTTGGGGTCCAGTTGAAGTTGATGCATTAGTGGGGTGTGTTAGGGTCCTATAATAATAGGATTCATAAATTTTGAATTGAATTTGATTAGTCTTGTAATATGTACATACTTTGTTTTCTACAAATTGTTTTCCCATATTAGAAAAATAAAATAAAAAATGTAAAGAGGGTAAAAGTCCTAAAAGAAAAATAAAAGGACTTGAAAATAAAAATATCAAAAAGAATAGAAAAAATGGACCCAAACAAAAAAGAGATAATAATAAAAAATGAAAGTGACGCAAGTCTAGATGCCACCACTGTTACTTTTTACTGCAAAATAAATGATTATGTGCAGCTTTTTCAAAATGCCATAATCCATGATGAGTTAAATAACTTAACCTTAACTTATCATGCTGATAGATAGAGAGTAAAGATCTAGCCAAACAGTTTAAACATGGCAGATCAATAGTTAGGCAGAGAATAAATAAGGAGCTCAATAATTTAATCTGAGCCTTTGGAAGAAATAAGGATAGAATTAGTTAGTTTGTTGTTTTAAAAGAAAAATGAACAAGGGTTTGCAAGCTCAAATGCACCCAGGTAAATGAAGAAAAAATGTTAGGGTAGCATAAGGGTAGGTAGAAGCAGTTTTTACAATCATGGATAAGTAGAAATTGGTCAATTCAGTCATTAAATTCCTTCAAAAAAGTCATTCCCCTGGTAAAATACTTCTTCCCCACCATTTTCACTATTTCCCCTTCATTTTTCCTTTTCCCATCATCATTCATCTTTCTTTGCAAAAAGCCCCTTTTCCTAAGTATAAAACTCATTTTTACTTAAGGAAAATAATCCCTTTAACTAATTTCTCTTTTACCCCTAAAAATACCCCAAAAAACCCATAAAAACATTTTATCCTAAGTTTAAACATAAAATTATTATATTGGGACTTTCTACAATAGAAATTATCCCTTTATTATGTTTTACATTAAACTTAGTTTTTTTTATATAACACATTAATTTTATATATTAAACTCATTATTAACCTTTTCTATCCCGTATTATATTAAATCCTCTTAATATTATCCCAAACCCATATTATAGTTCTAACCTATGGTTCTTTTTTACCCATGTGACATATTATTCCTGTTCCCATAGGTTAAAACTATCCTTATATACTAATCCCGCCTAATGCTAAACTTACGTTTATAAGAATTTCATTTGTTAAAACAAAACATTAACCCACCTATCATAAAGCATATCTAAACTATATATTAAAACCTATGTTCTAATATATAATCCACTCCTGCCGCATAAATAATCCCGGGCCCCATGCCTTTGACCCTACAACTCCATCGCTTAATCTCAGCCATTCGCTCCTGCCTGCTAGATGTAACGATGTAGATCCCCTATCGCATAGTTCTCAGCGTGATTGTTAAACAAATCAAAACTTGCGATATAAGTTGTTTTGAACCTTTCTCTCCCCTCCACGTGCCCGAATTCTATTGGATCACATCCATTGAAACAATACCATTTACCATCTTTTGTTGTTGCAAAAACCGCTCGGTGGTAATTACGTCCCCTGTGCCCAAACCGCCAAGATTTGAAATGACCGATAGTTAATGCATTACTGTTAAAATAAATTCCTTATAAAAACAACCGAATGCACTTATTTCAAGCCTTATGTTACCGTTTCTACTCATAAAACCTTCCCAAACCGAGAAAAATATGTTGCCGCCTCTGTTTTACCTCAAAAACAAATAGAATTCATTCAAATAGACTACTACAAACATTGCGAAGCCACCAGATTGCATATAAAGGCCAGAAGAAGCTACTGAAAGCTTTTCAACCCCAAAGAACCCGTATTCACAACAAATTTCCGAATTTCACAGGTATTCTTCAGAGAAAGAGACTCGTTCCTTAATTTGAAAAAATTATACTATTAATTGAAACCTTCAAAAGCCTGTATGCCTAAGGAAAAACCATATTGCCTCATAAAATCATTATTTTTGCAAACCTTGAGCATTACTTATAGTTCCTGAAGCTGTTACCTATTTTAGAGCAATTTTGGATTGAGTTAAGCCATTTGTTGACTCAAAAAGCCTTCTGAAGACCTCCAAAGCCTTTCTACAGTACTCAAAAGTCCTTTTGCACAAAATTTGAGGTTTTAAGATTGTTTTTGTTGGGTGTGGAGCTTGATTATCCTGTTTATTTTGTATCACAGCGTTGAACCCCTGCACCTTAATGCAGCGGCAAAGCTGCCCGTAATTAAACGCTGCCTGGGGGGTCTAGGGGGGGCGGCTGCGATTTTATGGAGCTCCACTCTGGCGGGGGTTTTCGGGGGCAGCGCCCCCGAAGCTAAAAATAGATGTAATTTTTTTTTGTAAAAGCATAGTAATTTCTAGTCAATCTGGGCCATTCATTAGGCGGATCATCTGACGGTAGAAGTTATGTTTAGTTTAGGGTTTTTTGCCCTATAAGGCAACCCCTCGCATGTATGAGGGCATTGTATTGCGGCTGTGTATCGTATGTGTATTCTTAGATCGAGAAATAGATAGGGAGACTGTGAGAGAGAACAGAGGATATTACAACGAATCTCCTGTAGGTTTTGTCTCTACATTTTGCTGGATAATAGAAAGGAAGGAATAGTTGTTTGGGGTGGACGTAGCCCAAACTAGGTGAACCACATATATCTGTGTCTCTTTGGTTTTATGTGTTTTGTGTGCTTGTGTTTTTCGCAGATTTTATGTGTTGCATTTCTCTGTAATATATAATTTTCTAACAATTGGTATGAGAGCCGAAGGTCTATTTGGCTAATAAACTCGCAGGAAATAAGGGTTCCTTGTTCGAGTGGGAGCAATGGCAGAAGATGGTAAGTTTAGGGTCGAGAAATTTAATGGCCAAAACTTCCCTCTATGGAAGATGCAGATGGAAGATTATTTGTATCAAAAATATCTGTACCTACCATTGAGCGGAAAAACAAAGGAGCCAATGAATATGACAGACGCATAATGGGAGATTCTCGATAGAAAGGCACTCAGAACAGTACAATTGTTCCTCGCGACGTTGGTAGCCTTCAATATTTCGAAGGAAACAGCAACGGAGGGTTTGATTAAGGCATTCACGAAATTATATGAAAAGCCCTTGGCCTCAAACAAGGTATTTCTTATGAAATGTTTATTTAATATGAAGATTTCGGAAGGTGGATCTGTTACATACCATTTAAATGATTTTAATACAGTTACCAGTCAATTAAGTTCTGTAGGGTTAAAATTTGATAATGAATTTAGGGCTCTTTTATTTCTGTGCTCATTGCCAGAAAACTGGAATGGTTTAGCTATGGCCATTAGTAACTTTGTCTCTGGATCGGTGAGACATCGGGCAATGCTTTGAGTGCAGAGTCTAGGGGAAGAATAATGGAAAGAGGAAAGAGTTCAGGATATCGCAATAAATCAAGGAAAGGTAGATCCAAGTCCAGATCGGGGATAGTGTGCTGGAAATGTGGAAAGAAACGACACCTGAAGAAAGACTGTAGATCTCGGAAGGGAAAAGAAGGAGATGCACATCAAGAAAACAATCATGAAGCAAATGTGACAGGTGATATGTTACAAGATGCTTTGATTCTTTCTTTCAAAAATGTTATTGATTCCTGGGTGGTAGATTCAGGGGCCTCATTCCATGCCACACCTGATAAGAAATGTTTTCATGACTATGTTCAAGGAGATTTTGGACAAGTCCGTTTGGGTGATGACAAACCCTGTAAAATTGTTGGAATGGGTAAAGTTCTTGTAAAACAACAGAATGGAAACCAATGGCTATTAAAGGAGGTAAGGCATGTTCTAGATCTGAAGAAAAATCTGATTTCAACAGGGCAGTTATGCGGTGAAGGTTGTGTGACAACTTTCACAGATAAAACTTGGAAGGTCACCAAAGGAGCCCTCGTAATAGAAAAAGGTGAAAATGTTGGTACATTGTATTTATGCAATGGTATTTCTAACTCTATTAATGATTTAACTTCCAAAGGAGCATATGAAAAATTGTGGCATCATAGGCTCAGACACATGAGTGAGAAGGGGATGAAGATTCTTCACTCAAGAAATTTGTTGCTGGGTTTGAAAAACGCTGATTTGGATTTTTGTGAGAATTTCATTTATGGAAAACAGAAGAGACCCAGAATTCTCAGAGTTGGGAAAGAAAAGAAGAGCGAAAAATTAGAACTTGTGCATATAGATGTATGGGGACCTGGTTAGGAATCATCTCTCGGTGGCTCTCGTTATTATGTTAATTTTATTGATGATGCAACTAGAAAAACTTGGATTTATTGACTTGGTCAAATCAAGGCATTCGTGGGGAGATTCTGCATGGAAAGCTTTGGTTGAGATTGAGACAGGAAAGAAGTTGAAGTGTCTCAAATCAGAAAATGGAGGTGAATATTGCAGCAAAGACTTTGATAGGTACTGTTCAGAGCATGGAATTCGCAGAGAGAAGATAGTTCCAAGAACACCACAAGAAAATGGTGTGTCAGAAAGGATGAACAGAACAATCATGGAGCATGCAAGGTGCATGAGATTGCATGCAGGACTGCCTTTACAATTTTGGGCATATGCTATAGATACTACTGTTTATCTAATAAATAGAGGGCCTTCAAGTTCCTTGGATGGTGGTATTCCAGAGGAAGCATGGATAGGTAAAAAGGTAAACTACTCTTCTTTAAAGCCTTTTGGCTGTGAGGCCTTTGTCCATATTAATAAATAAAATAGAACAAAGCTTGAGGAAAAATAAAAGAAATGTACCTTTATTGGATATGGTGTACCTTGATTTTATTTATTGCTTATATGATTATGAAAATCACAAAATCATTAGGAGCAGAGGTGTAATATTAAATGAAAAGGTATTGTATAAGAATCAATTGCAGGAAAAGAAACAGGAAAAAGAAAACAAAGAATACACAGTTCTTGATGAGATCACTGAAAAAGTAAAAGTGCCTGAAAATAATGATAATCAACAACCACAACAATAGCAACCACCACAACAGCAACAGTCACCTCAAACACCTGAAAGTGGTGTTAGAAGATCTACCAGGATAAGTAGACCCCCTAAACGATACTCTCCTTCATTATATTATTTATTGTTTATTGATTCTGGTGAACTTGAATGTTATGAAGAAGTAATGCAGGTTAAAAGCAAGAAGAAGTGGGAGCTAGCCATGGAAGAAGAGATGGACTCCTTAATGCATAACCAGACTTGGGACTTAGTCAGGTTGCCTGCAGGTAAAACTACATTGCAGAATAAATGGGTTTACAGGCTGGAGGAAGAAGATGGAGGAAAACAAAGGTACAAAGCTAGACTTGTGGTGAAGGAGTTTGCACAGAACAAAGGTATTGATTTTGATGAAATATTTTCTCCTGTTGTTAAGATGACTTCAATCAAAACTATTTTAAGTCTTGTAGCAGCAGAATATTTACATCTTGAACAGTTAGATGTAAAGAAAACATTTCTCCATGGAGATTTGGAGGAAGATATCTATATGGAGCAACCAGAAGGATATGAGGTCAAAGGGAAAGAAAAATTAGTGTGCAGGTTAAAGAAGAGTTTGTATGGCTTAAAACAGGCTCCAAGGCAGTGGTATCTAAAATTTGACAAGTTTATGTCTGAACAAGGTTATACTAGATGTCACTTTGATCATTGTGTTTATCTAAAAAAGAAAAATGATGACAACTATATTATATTGTTATTGTATGTAGATGACATGCTTGTTGCAGGGTCTAACATGCAGGAAATAAATGTGCTCAGAAGAAAATTGGAAAATACATTTGAAATGAAGGATTTGGGAGCTTCAAAACAAATCCTTGGTATGAGAATAACTAGAGATAGGAAAAATCACAAATTAACACTGTCTCAGAATGAGTACATACAAAAGGTGTTGAAAAGATTTAATGTGATGAATGCAAAACCAATTAGTACACCTTTTGCTAGCCATTTCAAACTTAGTAAGGAGGTGTGCCCAAATACCCAAGAAGAAATGGATTATATTTCTAAAGTTCCATATGCATTAGCAGTTGGAAGCTTAATGTATGCAATGGTCTGCACAAGGCCTGATATTTCACATGCAGTGGGAGTTGTAAGCAGGTACATGAAAAATCCAGGAAAAGAACATTGGATGGCCGTAAAATGGATTCTCAGATATTTGAGAGGTACCACAAATAAAGCATTATGCTTTGGTGATTCAAATGTTGCTCTACAGGGATATGTTGATGCAGATATGGCAGGTGACAGAGATATCAGGAGGAGCACTACATGGTATGTATTTACTGTAGGTGGAACAACTATTAGTTGGGTTTCAAAAATCCAAAGTGTTGTTTCACTTTCAACAACAGAAGCAGAGTATGTTGCTGCTACAGAGGCTAGTAAAGAAATGATTTGGTTATAAAGGCCTATGGATGAATTGGATAAGAAGCATGATATGGGCACGTTAAACAATGATAGCCAAAGTGCCATTCATCTTGCAAAGAACTTAGCATTTCATTCCAGGACTAAACACATACAACTCAAGTACCATTTCATACGTTCATTATTAGAAGATGGACAATTGAAGATGGAAAAGATACACACTAGCCAGAATTCTACAGATATGCTAACAAAAGTTGTAACCGGGGAGAAACTGAGATTATGATTAATTTCAATTGGTTTTCAAGGATGACAATGAAGATGAGAAACAACCAGGTCCAAAGAGGAGTCATTGTCTAGGAAATGAAGCAATGGTGGAGTTGCTACAATTAGTCTCCAAGTGGGAGATTGTTGGGTGTGGAGCCTGATTATACTGTTTATTTTGTATCACAGCATTGGACCCTTGTACCTTAATGGGGCGGCAATGCCGGCCGTAATTAAACGTTGCCTGGGGGGTCCAAGGGGGGCGGCTGCGACTTTATGGAGCCCCACCTTGGCGGGGGGTTTTGGGGGCAGCGCCCCCGAAGCTAAAAACAGATGTAAAATTGCCTTGTAAAAGTATAGTAATTTCTAGTCAATCTGGGCCATTCATTAAGCAGATGATTTGACGGTAGAAGTTATGTTTAGTTTGGGGTTTTTTTCCCTAGAAGGAAACCCCTCGCATGTATGAGGGAATTGTATTGAGAAATAGATAGGGAGACTGTGAGAGAGAACAAAGGATATTACAACGGATCTGCTGTAGGTTTTGTCTCTTCATTTTGCTGGATAATAGAAAGGAAGGACTAGCTGTTCGGGGTGGACAGAGCCCAAACTGGGTGAACCACGTATATCTGTGTCTCTCTGGTTTTATGTGTTTTGTGTGCTTGTGTTTTCCGCATATTTTATGTTTTGCATTGCTCTGTCACATTTTATAATAGTTTCATCGTAAAAATTTCACTATAAACCCTTTATATCATTCGCTGAGGCTATAAACGTCAGGAAATTGGTTTTTTCTATAGAATTGACAGTTTTGAGTCAAAATAACCAGAATTATCCCTTTGTAGGCCAAAGATAGAACCTATGTTATATTTAAAGTCCTTCTGTAAACAATCTAAACTTACATAAGTGTTTCACATCCCTAAATTGGAGTTTTAAAAGGTCAAGGGTGTTTAAAATTGGTAAATCAAACCTAACAATGGCATCCAAAATAACTATTGTGATCAACCCTCTACAACCCCCTATTATAGATGTAGAACATACCCCCTTGGCAGACGTAGAATTCAAAATTATAGATCCTGTAACAGAGTTTAACCTCCTTGAGCTCCACTGCTAAAGCCAAGAGAAATCCTTGGACCAAGCAGATGATGTGTTTATTTGGGAATCAAAATTGCCTAAGTATGTTGTTCCTCACACTCATCAATGCCCAAAAGCTATCATATTATGCCAATATTATTATTATCCAGATCAAAGAGCCATTTTGAATGCTGAAAAGGAAGTGTTATTTACCATTATAGCTGAATCTATCAACCAAATGCTTCAATTACAGCTTGAGCCTAATGAAGTGCCTTTATCAATTCAAGCCCTTACTAAGTTCTATTTGGAATTGTATTTTCCTAAAAGATTTCAAAATTTTCAAACTTTCATGCCATCATATGTGGAAATTCCTAAGCTTAATCCTCCTTATTCCTCTTCTAAATTCTCAGAAAGAACTAGACACATTATTTCCGTGCTATCTTTAATCCTTGGATATTTCACAGATGAACATGCTAATGCATCAATACTTGGTTTCTTGTCCATTTTTTGTACCTGGCGAGCCCCTGCAGTTATCTTCAATTTCGCCTAGAATATTGCTGATAGCATGCATGAACAACTAGTCAAATTACCTATTGAAGGTGTCTTTAGGTATACTTCATTTATTTTCCACATGTTTCTTTATTTCCAGTCTGAAAATTTCCCTATAACTCTTCAAAAGTTGGATGTGGAAGGAAATCCACAATCTATTGTATTCTGGACTTCCTTGATCAAGAAGGAGTCAAATGAGTTTACTTATGCAGAGTTTACAAATTCTTTTATACATCCATTGGTAAATCTGCTAAATAACAGTGTGCAACCTAGGATCAACAATGAAATTAAGAAATTTTTATAGTTGTATGAACAAAGCAGGACAAGTGATTGGTATTTATTCCAAAATCACACTGAAATCAGTGTTTATGGGTCAAACTTGATTCCCTGCAAGTTGCCAAAATACCTCCCCATGAGGTTGTTTTCTTTAGAGTATATAAGGAGTATTTTGAACTCAAATGCTGTAAACTTCTTGGCTGCAAAGAAAACAACCTAGTTTAAATTTAAGAATCAAGTTGGTCCATTCATATGTAATAACAGAGAAGCAGGTGCAGAGGCAAAAAAGCAGTTGTTAGAGTACAAATTCAGCACTAGCTTTCTTTGGTATTATGATCCCTATGGTATAATCAACAAAATGAGAGTTAAATGTAAGTTAACTCCATACATTCATGAAAAGAAGCCTGACATTGAGAAATTCTCAAACCAAACAGAATGGTTAGAGAATACATTGGTAGAAGTTGATAAGCAAAGTGATACTAGTCACATTTTGCAGACTCCAGCTCAGGAAGACAGAGGTATGAAAAGAAACAGGGAAGAAGGCTTTTACACTGCTGAAACCATTGCAGAAACAAAGTTTAAACTCAGGTACAACAAAAAGCCAAAGATTAATCCAATAGACAAAGAAAAAGAGACAATAGAAATCATGGACACAAAGATTGCAGAAAAAGACACTGTGCCTCCCACAGTAGTTGAAAATGAACAGCAGCCAACCACTTCTAATACACAGTTGATTAAAAAACAACATAGTATAGAAGTGTCATCATCAAAGCAGACATAAGAGAAGGATATGGACATCAAGGAAAGGTACAAGGAGATTAAGGCTAAAAATGAAGAAATCAACAATGAAATATACTCTCAGTACTTAAAGCAGACCCCCAACATACAAAACAGGCTGCTTTCAGCCTTTGATTACAAAAACAAGAAAATGTTGATGATAGTGCTTCAGCCCACAGTGCGAACTCCTAAAACAACATCTGATTATAAAAAGGTTGATTTTGAAGTTCCAGTTCAGGACATTCATCCCTTGGACCAGATTGAATTCCATAAACAAGCAGGAGAGATGCTTTATTCCACAATGACTACAAAAGAAATGAGTGCACAAAAGCTTCAAAATACTTTGATTAATGTAAGAGATAAGCTCAAGCTAGAGAAAGCATCATCATATGCTAAGGATATCAGAATCAAATCTTTAGAGGAGTTAGTGATTGAGGTAGGCTATGATCCTCAGAACATAAAAGCTACCGAGGAAATGATTAAAACGAAGAATGCTGATATTGCTGCACTAAGGAAATAGTTGAAATTGCCTCCTACAGAGCATCTACAGGCCAAGGATATTTTACAAGAATCTAATCAAAAGGATGAGATGATGAGTCTCATATTGCAGCTGACAGCCCAGATTAAAGAGATGGAGATTGAGATGGAAAAATTGGTCCAAGAAAAATAAGCCACCAAAGCACAGGAAGTCCCTCCTACTGTAATTCCTATATTGACAACAACAGTGCCATCTACTCTAGTAGAAACACTAGCTCCAAATGTTCCACCAGCTACAACAGTCCCAGTGACTTCTTCAACGACTTCTGTCACTGAGTCTTCAGCAACAACAACTCAACAATCAGATGAGGCCATTAAATTGGTAAAGGCAATGCAGGACATGTCCATTCAAACCAATGAAATAAATAGGTTAAAGGAACAAATTAAGAATTTGGAAGATGCGAAAAAGCTTGCACAAATTAATGCCGAGACTGAAGAGTAAAAGGCCAAAAGGTTGAGTGAACAACTCAAGAAATTAGAAACAGAATTGACTTTGAACGAATCTATGACACATGTTAAAAACCAATTATGGTCAAATATCATTGAATCAGTCAATGATACTTGGCCATAAATACAAGTAATTTATGAGCAGAAAGATTTACTGAAAATAGCAAAAGAAGCAATACAAAAGACAAAGGAGGAGCTAGGTTAAAAAACCTGAAGAGGAATTGGAAATTATAAAATTCCTCAATTCCAAAAATAAATAAGAATTGGATAAAATTGGAACTACAAATAGAACAGATACCATACTCGAGGTAAGAAAGGTAATATCCAAGACGAACTTGATAAACCAAGTAGAGGAAAAGTGCCAAAACATGGAAATAGCAATCATAAAATTCATGAAAAAATTTGATATTTTAAGGAAAAAAGGCCTTCCTAATCCACTAGTAATCAATGAAAAATTGATGAAACAGGAGGATTATGACAAAAAAAATGAGAGAATTTTCTAAAGAACAGGTAAACAAATCGAATTGGCAGGGAATCCCAACAGGGAAAGTTTTGCATAAGAATCTTGAAAATCTGTTTTACTTGTAGCATGGAGTAAAACACCTTTTTTTTAATAAACCAACATTTTCCAAATACACTGAAGCTGATGAAAACTTCAGAAGGTTAATGAAGATTAAATTGCCAGAAGCTCAGTTCTAGGAGATGTTAGAAAATTATATATTACAGAGCAATGCAACACATAAAATATGTAGAAAATACAAGCACACAAAACACATAAAACCAAAGAGACACAGCTATACGTGGTTCACCCAGTTTGGGCTACGTCCACCCCGAACAACCAGTCCTTCCTTTCTATTATCCAGCAAAATGAAGAGACATAACCTATAGCAGATCCGCTATAATATTCTCTGTTCTCTCTCATAGTCTCCCTATCTGTTTCTCGCTCTAAGAAAACACATACAATACACAGCCGCAATAAAATACCCTTATACAAAGTGAGGGGTTGCCTTCCAGGGCAAAAAACCCTAAACTAAACATAACTTCTACTGTCAGATCATCCGCCTAATGAACGGCCCAGATTGACTAGAAATTACTATACTTTTACAAGGGAATTTTACATCTGTTTTTAGCTTCGGGGGCACTGCCCCTAAAACCCCCGCCGTGGGACGGCTGGCCCCTGGACCCCCTAGCCGAGGGGTCAGCCCCCCAAGACCCCGCAGGGGGGGAAAAATCCCCCCCGCACCCCCCCGCTGCAAGGGTGTACAGTTTTCGTGGGGTATACATCCGGCTAAACATAAGGATCTCTGAATCAGTATGAAAATCAGGCTCCACACCCAACAATTTCCCACTTGGAGACTGATTGTAACAACTCCACCGCTGCTTCATTTGCTGGACAATGACTCCTCTTTGGACATGGTTTTTTCTCATATTTATCATCATCCTTGAAGACCAATTGAAACTGAGCATATTCTCACTTTCTCCCTGGTTACAACTTTTGTTAGCATATCTGTAGGATTTTGGCTAGTGTGTATCTTTTCAATACTGACCATATGAAATGGTACTTGAGCTGTATGTGTTTAGTCCTGGAATGAAATGATGAGTTCTTTGGAAGATGGATGGTACTTTGGCTATCACTGTATAATGTGCCCATATCATGATTCTTACCCAATTCATCGATAAACCTTTGTAACCAAATCATTTCTTTACTAGCCTCTGTAGCAACAACATACTCTGCTTCCGTTGTTGAAAGTGCAGCAACACTTTGGATTTTCGAAACCCAACTGACAGTTGTTCCACCTACAGTAAATACATATCTTGTAGTGCTCCTCTTGTTATCTCTGTCACCTGCCATATCTGCATCAACATATCCTTGTAGAGCAATGTTTGAACCACCAAATCATAATGCTTGATTTGTGGTACCTCTCAAATATCTGAGAATCCATTTCACTGCCATCCAATGTTCTTTTCCTAGATTGTTCATGTACCTGCTTACAACTCCCACTGCATGTGCAATATCAGGCCTTGTGTAGACCATTGCATACATTAAACTTCCAACTGTTGATGCATATGGAACTTTAGACATATAGTCCATTTCTTCTTGGGTCTTGGGGCACATCTCCTTACTAAGTTTGAAATGGCTAGCAAAAGGTGTACTAACTTTTTTTGCATTCTACATATTAAATATTTTCAACAACTTTTGTATGTAGTCATTCTGAGACAATGTTAATTTGCGATTTTTCCTGTCTCTACTTATTCTCATACCAAGGATTAGTTTTCCAGCTCCCAAATCCTTCAATGCAACTGAATTTTCCAATTTTATTTTAAGCACATTTAGGTCCTGCATGTTAGACCCTGCAACAAGCATGTCATCTACATACAATAACAATATAATATAGCTGCCATCATTTTTATTTTTCAGATAAACACAATGATCAGAGTGATATCTAGTATAACCTTGTTCATACATAAACTTGTCAAATTTCAGATACCACTGCCTTGGAGCCTATTTTAAGCCATACAAGCTCTTCTTTAACCTGCACACTAATTTTTCTTTCCCCTTGCCCTCATATCCTTCTGGTTGCTCCATATAGATTTCTTCCTCCAAATCTCCATGGAGAAATGCTGTCTTTACATCTAACTATTCAAGATGTAAATATTCTGCTGCCACAAGACTTAAAATAGTTATGATTGAAGTCATCTTAACAACAAGAGAAAATATTTCATCAAAATCAATACCTTTCTTTTGTGCAAACCCCTTCACCACAAGTCTAACTTTGTACCTCTGTTTTCCTTCATCTTCTTCCTTCAACCTGTAAACCCATTTATTCTACATTGTTGTTTTACCTGCAGGCAACCTGACTAAGTCCCAAGTCTGGTTATGCATTAAGGATTCCATCTCTTCTTTCATGGCTAGCTCCTACTTCTTCCTGCTTTCAACCTGCATTGCTTCTTCATAACATTCGGGTTCACCAGAATTAGTCAACAATAAATAATATAATGAAGGAGAGTACCGTTCAAGGGGTCTACTTATACTGGTAGATCTTCTGACACCACTTTCGGGTGTTTGAGGTGCTTGTTGCTGTTTTGTGGCTGTTGATTATTATTATTTTCAGGAACCTTTACTTTTCTGTGATGTCATCAAGGACTGTGTATTCTGTAATGTTCCAAATTTTTCTTCAATAAATTGGAAAATTAATTTTTGTCTAAATTCATTTAGGAGATGAATAATTGGGAAAGGAGGCCCAATGATAGTAAAAACATAAATAAAATCCCTCTAGTATGAAAATGGATCAGCCATGGAACCAGATTTCACACCCTCATGTGTGAAAAGATATATTTGAAAAGAGGTTTGACCAAGTCAACCAACACAGGATATGAGTTGGAAAGCACTACATGGAGGGAAGCTTCTAGAGGAAGGGAAACCCTAATTCGAAGTAGGGCCCGTGGAGAGCCTTCATTTGCTATATATGGAGAGGAGGATAGCCATTTCCATTCATGCATATATTTATGATTTCATGTCTATTCAAACATTGAGCATTCTTTGCTGTTTAGCAAGAATTGCTGGGAAACTCCTGTTTAGGATTTCTTCACCTTCTTGAGAGGCTTCTTGAAGGTTGGTTCTACATTCTCCACATTTCTTGGCTCAAGGCCAAAGCTTCCTCCTATAGGACAGCGTTATTTCTGCAGCAACATAATACTGTGTTGTAGGGTGTTGCAGTGGAGACTTCACAACACCTCTTCCATTGCTTGTTTTTCAAAGGGAGAGTCTTTCTTCCCATTTGGAGGATCATTTTCGAAGCATTGGAGCTGATTTTCAGATCTTGGAAATTGGCCTTAGTGTTCTATTCCACTCACTGCGCAGTCCCTCTTAGTGACTGCGTTATTTTCATGGAGTATCCATAGTGAGGGTTTGCAGATTGATTGGAGGGTGAGATCTCAAGTGTAAGGATCAGCCTTTCACTTTGGAGATCCATTGGAGAAGGTCTACTTCATTTTGTTCATCATATTCAGCTTTCTACATCTAGTTCCAGATTTGAGTTGCAGTAGCTGCCCAACTACTTCGACATTTTTTCCATTTTGTATATTTCAACCAATCCTTTGGAGGATTTATGTATTTTTGCTTCTAAGGGTTAGAGATTTTCTCCCCTAGTGTCTTTGAGCCATATATTGTCATATATTTTAGTTATTATGTGATATGGAGCAGTAATTCTTATAAACTGCGTCATCATAGCCAAGGGTTTCATATTTGCAGCTGTATTTCTTCATTTCCATGTACTTGTATTGTTAAGGCTTACATTGTCGTTCTTGAGAGGATGTTTCCTCAAGATATTGTACTCTTTCTGTGTTGAAAATGCAACAAGATGATGGATCTTAGTGAAAAGAAGTCGCCTTCACTAAGTGGGCCCGCATGCTATTTTTGGCGCAGAGTCTATTTTTAGACATATGGATCATGGTCTATGAGTTGCAGGATGCTATTTATGGATGATTGGTAAAGTTGGTAAAAATATATGGACCTCTATTTTTAGACATTGGGCGAAGTCTATTTTTAGACTGCCAGTCTAAAAATAGATTAGTGAAATATTATTAGCCCTTAATGATATTTGGACTATAAACATTATCTTATCCTCTTGGAGCACTTCAGTTTGATGCTTGGATGTGGCACATGCAGCTGACAGAAGGAAATATGATTTTCCTAGGGGTTAGTTGAGCTATTGCATGGTTGACTTCAGTTATAACTCATGTGGCAGAGTTTGGTGGAGTTGATGAGACAGTTGGTGGAGTTGTGTTCGGTTTAACTTAGTTGAACTAGTTGTATTTAGTCTAACTGATAAATACACTAGTGATGAGTGGTGTGAATTAATTATTAATTAATCCACCAATTATTAACTCATAAATCAACTAAAGAACACATCAGTTAACTGCAATGCATAGACAGTTCAGTGGAGACCAGTGTTAGAGGTGGGTGAAAGGGTGAGTCTACTATCAGTTGTGACTATAGCTGTGCATGAGATTTGAACACACATTGATTGAGATTGCCAATGAGGATTGCGCAGTACAAGCCAGTGGGATTCGAACTTGGATCTCATCATTATTCATCTTGGATTGCGCAGTAGAGGCAGGCAGACTTGTGGAGGAGATTTGAACTTGTGACTTGTTCATCTCAGAGCTAGTTTTGTGTGTAGCATGTGAGATAGTGCTGAGAGCTGTGAGGAGCTTTGTGCTATGTATTGTTACATGTTCTATATCATTATAATATACATATAGTTGGGGGTTTTAGAGTTTATGGTAGGCTTTGACATTTAGAAAATGGCAACAAGAAATAGTGAAGGAGGCCTCCTGAAACATCTTTCCTGATCCTAGTTGGAAAGTGATCACCTAAACTAGGTGAGGACCACACATGTGATTTTTGTTGAGAAAATCTATTTTTAGACTATGTCTATTTTTAGACTATGTCTATTTTTAGACATACGGAGCATGATTCGGGGATTCCAGTTGGAGATTCTTGAAGTATGTGACATGTTGGTAAAAATAGATGAGACCCTTATTTTTAGGACCCAGGCTATTTTTAGACTGTGTCTCCTAAAATATGGAAGTCAAATATTATTTACCCTTAATAATATTTTGACTATAAACAGCAGTTTACTCTCTTGGAAGACCATGATTGACCCAGGAGGTGAGACATGGTGACATAAGAAATTGAATTTCTATGAGTTTAGGTAAATAATATGTTAGACTTGAGTTATTAGACTCATGTAGAGTTGAGTAGAGTTGTTTGAGGTTAACAGGTGGTGTTGGTTAACTAGTTGAACTAGTTGTATTTGGTTTAGTGGCTAATACACTAGAGATGAGTTGTGTAGTTAAATATTATTGAATTATAATTGTATAACTCATTATTCAGCTAAAGAACACATCAGTTTAACTCGATTTTATGGACGATTCGATGAATTGATGGAAGAGGTAGATGAAAGGGTGAGTAAAGCTATCAGTTGGTAGATTTGTTTTGCATGAGATTTGCATTACACTTGGAGGAAATGTCCATGACAATTAGGTAAATAGAGGAGATTGAACCTCAAACCTTGGATCTCATTAGACCACCTTGATTACATGATAGGCGAGAAGTAATGGTGTGTTTTGAACCTGTGACTTGTTCAAAACCAAGCTAGTTTTTGTGTAGCTTTGGGAGATAGTACTGAGTACTTGTGAGGAGTTTGTACTATGTATTTGCTGCATGTTCTCTCCATTTATAATATACTATAGCTGGGGGTTTTCAGCTATAAGCTTTCCCCATACATACTGTGATAATGTGTGTGATGATTTGATGTGCTATCGCTTCTATTCTTTCCTCATGTGACAATTAATTGTAGAAGAGATTATGTGTTATGCATGCAATTCGAAATTGATGTGTGATCAGGTTAATCTCCATTGAATAAGTGATTTATTTAGCAAATTTCTACATGGTATCGGAGCAATATTAATTGTCGAGATCTATTACGGTGATTGCAAACTTATTTCCTCGGACAGAGCCTGCATACGGGCCAGATAGCCTCTGGATTCATCTTTCTTCGGAAAGTGAAAGGTCTGGTAAAAGCCCATGCAGTCGATCTCTGATTTGGAAATAATTTGTTCTCAAGTGTAGATCGGAAGCGATTGAGTTTTAGGATAAACTCAAGAAACATCAAGATGGAGAAAGCCGGAAATATACATGCATATTGTATATAAATTTTCTACATGGAATGAGAGCGAGAATTTTTGGGTGCGCGAGTTTGTAGGGAATATATGAAAATCTTTGGTGAATTATTTTCAGAACCAAATAGCATATTTGTATTCCTTGCGAAAAAAACACCCAAATTGAAAAAAAAAATCGGTCGAATCGGAGCTCGGATGAGGGAGATATCATCGATTTAAAATCAGCTCTTTTGTTAGAAAATTTTGCGATGGCGGGACAATTGCAATGTGCGCGAGCCGAGAATCTACATGCACTGAGGTACAAGATGCATGAAAATCTTTGAGGAGAAAAGCAGAGGTTAGTGACTTGGTGGTTGAGAGGGAGCCTCTCAACATGCAGCGTGAGGACAAGTCAAGAAGGTTGGGATTCGGGCAAAGAATCTCTACAGACTTGGAGTAGATGTGATGTCTACGGAGCTTCCTGCTGATGGGAAGTGCATGAAAGGCATGCAAATGATGCTTGAGAGGGAGCAAGTTTTGCATGCAGGTATTGAAGTAGATGGGATGTCTACGGAGCTTCCTGCTGATGGGAAGTGCATGAAAGGCATGCAACTGATGCTTGAGAGGGAGCAAGTTTTGCATGCAGGTATTGAAGTAGATGGGATGTCTACGGAGCTTCCTACTGTTGGGAAGTGGGAGGAAGACATGCAATTGAAGCTTGAGAGGGAGCGGGTTTTGCATGCAGGTGAAAGTGAACCTCGGGATGTGGAGCAGCCACAAGAGGATCATGGAGTGGAAGAGACCACTCATGCAGAGAAATTTCATGCCAGACGGGCAGAGGGAGTGCATGCAACTATACCACCAGGTATGAGGTGGGGCGACATGCATGAGTAATCCCATGAGGATATTTCTGGGCAGATTCATGAGATGGTGTGGATCTCATGAAGTTTATTTGCACAGCTACGAGGTGCCCACAGAGCAGCAGTAGCATGATCAGTTGGATTGATGCAGGCAGATCAAAGTGACAGTGTCGGATACTGGAGCGCAGATCAGAGTTGACAGCAAGTGCAGAGTGCATGGGTGCAAGAGTTCAATAGCGCAGTGGTTCCTGATGACATGTGCGGTTGGTACCAGCAGAAGTCGAAGACTTTGATGATAGATGCATCAGACTAATTGAGTTGTTTGGAGCCTATTCAGTTTCAAAGATGTTGCATGCAAAGGGTGCATGGCGCATGCATGGATTTGCATGGTGCATGCATGAGTTTTCATGGCACATGCAAAGGGTGCATGGCGAATGCATGGAGTTGCATGTCGCATGCATGGAGTTGCATAGCGCTTGTGAAGGTTGCAGGGCGAATGCATGGAGTTGCATGTCGCATGCAAAGAAATTCCTTTCTTGCTGAGAGGGAGTGTTGAAAATGGCAACAAGAAACAGTTAAGGAGGCCTCCTGAAACATCTTTCTTGATCCTAGTTGGAAAGTGATCACCTAAACTAGGTAGGGACCACACATGTGATTTTTGTCGAAAAGTCTATTTTTAGACTATGTCTATTTTTAGACATACGGAGCATGATTCGGGGATTCCAGTTGGAGATTCTTGAAGTATGTGACATGTCGGTAAAAATAGATGAGACCCTTATTTTTAGGACCCAGGCTATTTTTAGACTGTGTCTCCTAAAAATATGGAAGTCAAATATTATTTACCCTTAATAATATTTAGACTATAAACAGCAGTTTACTCTCTTGGAGCACTTCAGTTTGACCCCCAGAGGTGGGGCATGCAGCTGACATAAGGAAAGTCGAATTTCCTATGAGTTAAGTGAGCTATTGCATGTTAGACTTCAGTTAGACTCATGTGGCAGAGTTTTGGTGGAGTTGATTGAGGAGTTAATGGAGGTGGTGTTATGGTTAACTAGTTGAACTAGTTGTATTTAGTTTAACTGGCTAATACACTAGAGATGAGTTGTGTGAATTAAATATTATTTAATTCACTAATTATTAACTCATTATTCAACTAAAGAACACATCAGTTTAACTCAGTGCATGGACAGTTCAGTGGAGACCAGTGGAAGAGGTAGATGAAAGGGTGAGTATAACTATCAGTTGGAGGATCAGTTTTGCATGAGATTTGCATCACACTTGGAGGAAATTACCAATGACAATTGCGCAGTGAAGCCAAGGAGATTCGAACCTTGGATCTCTATTTAGACCAGCCTTGATTGCGCAATAGAGGCAGAGAAGTAGTGGGTGTGTTTTGAACCTGTGACTTGTTCAAAACCAAGCTAGTGTTTGTGTAGCTTTGGGAGATAGTACTGAGTACTTGTGAGGAGTTTGTACTATGTATTTGCTGCATGTTCTCTCCATTTATAATATACTATAGCTACGGGGTTTTCAGCTATAAGCTTTCCCCATACATACTGTGTTAATGTGTGTGATGATTTGATGTGCGATCGCTTCTATTATTTCCGCATGTGACAATTAATTGTAGAAGAAGGTTATGTGTTATGCATGCAATTCGAAATTGATGTATGATCGGGTTAATCTTCAGTGAATAAGTGATTTATTCGGCTAATTTCTACACACTTTCCCCATTACACTCTGTGTTATATGTGTGTGATTATGTTTTAATGTGCGCATCGGCCTTCTAATTTCACGCAAATTGATGATCAATTGTAGAAGAGGTTATATTATGCATGAAGCTTAAATAGTGTGTAATCAGGATAATCTCGGTGAATAATTCATCTATTATTCAAATTTCTACATGGTATCAGAGCGAAATTGATCATCGGATCTATTACAGTGATTACAATTTATTTCGGTAGACAGAGTCTATAAGCGGGTCAGGTAGCCTCTGGATCCATCCTTTCTTTGAAAAGGTGATATATCCAGTAAATGCCCCTACAGTCAATCTCTGTGCTAGAAATACTTTGTTCTCATAGATCAGAAGCGGTTGAGTTTTGAGCTGGTGGAATTCGAATTTGCAGCAGTGTTTTCTTGGTGTCGAAAGTCGAGATGTCTTTCAACGGATTGCGATTGGAGTATGCTCTTGAAGGCAGCTCGAATTATATTGCATGGAGAGATAGGATGGAGGCAGTGTCAGATGAAAATGGGCTGAAGGAGTTTATAGACGCTGAAGTCCCAAAGCCTACTGATGCTGCTCAAGTTGAGGCTTGGCAAAAGAAGACAAAAAAATGTCGAAGGATTCTGTTGGAGGGCGTGAAGGATCACATTGTATCCAGCCTGCATGGTAAAGATTCTCCATACTTGATGTGGAAAGCGTTGAAAGATTTATTCCAAAGTAAGAGCGACCAGAGGAAGTTGGCACTCAAGGATAAACTCAGACACATAAAGATGGAGAAAGGCGACAGTATGCCCAAGTACCTCACGAAGTTCATCCAGTGCAGGGATGAGTTGGGAAGTGTGGGGGTGACTGTAGATGATGAGGAATTGGTGAGATTGGCTCTCCTTGGTCTTCCGAAGAGTTGGCATTCCTATCAGGACTCTGTCAATGGTTGGGAGAAATTGCTAGGATGGGAGCGACTTTGGTCGGATCTTGTGCAAGAGGAGATAAGGCGGAGTACCAGGGACGGATCTTCATCAAAGGCATCTGATGAAGAGAATTGCGCTTTGGCTGCCAAAGCAAAGAAGGGGAAGAGCAAGAAAGCTTCTCATTCTGGTGTGAAAGGCAAGAAGCAGGACATGTCCAAGGTGAAGTGCTTTCACTGTCACCAACACGGACATTATGCCACAAATTGTCCGCAGAAGAAGAAAAATAAGCAGGCTGCTGGGACTGCAGCTGGAGAGGCCTTAGCCTCATAGTTTGAGCTGGATTTTTCATTGATCGCATGCTTGGTCTCAAGTATGACAGGTTCAGTGTGGTTTCTGGATAGTGGTGTGTCTTTTCACATGACATGAGATCGAGATTTGTTTACTGATCTGGATGAGAAAGATCTTGGAGTGCACATCGAGATGGGCGATGATGGTAGATACAGTGCGACCGGTATCGGTACCATTTCCTTTGAGAGGGAGTCTGGTAAACCCTTCGTATTGAAGGAAGTGATGCATTTTCCAAGATTGAAGAAGAATCTTATCTCTGTGGCGATGTTAGAAGACAAGGGATATGATGTTGTCTTTAGCGAGGGAAAGGCTTTCCTGCGCAGTAAGGCAACTGGTGAGACCCGGAGGATAGGGGTTTGAGTTAAGAACCTTTATCAATTGCAGGTAGATGGCTGCGCAGCAATGGCAGGCAAGGCAGAAGGAGTGGTGAGTCGAGATGATGGCGAGTTGTGGCACCGGAGATTGGGCCACCTTCACCATGGAGCTTTGAAGATACTGCAGCAGATTTCTACTGGGCTTCCTAAAGGCACTCTTGCGCAGTCAGATCAGTGCAAGGGGTGTACCTTGGGAAAATTTGTGAAAGCCACTTTTCACGAGAAGGATAGTCGCGCCACGACGATCCTTGAGAGAATCCACACAGACGTGTGTGGACCTTTCTCAGTAGCTTCGACAGCAAAGCACAGGTACTATGTGATCTTTGTTGATGATTTTTCTCGGAAGTGCTGGATCTTCTTCATGCAGAAGAAGAGCGAGACATACTCAAAGTTCTTTGAGTTCAAGGCACTGGTTGAGAAAGAATCGGGGAAGCAGGTGAAGGCTCTTAGGAGCGACAATGGTGGTGAATTCATCTCTGGCGAATTCAAGGACTTTTGTAGCGCAGAAGGAATTCGAAGAGAGCTCATAGCACCTCATAACCCATAGCAGAATGGGGTTGCTGAGCGGAAGAACAAAACGATCGTGGGTGTTGCACGGGTGATGTTGCATGATCAGGGCCTTCCCATACACTTGTGGGCCGAGGCATGCAATACTGCCGTATATGTGTAGAACCGTTGTCCTCACAGGATACTTGGCATGAGTACACCTGAGGAGGCGTTTTCTGGTAAGAGGCCTGATATTTCCCATTTGAGTATTTTTGGTTCACATGTTTACATTCATGTGACGAAGGATGCCAGGAAGAAGCTGGAGCTGACTGCGGAGGTTGGGATATTTGTGGGGTACAATGATATTCCCCACAACTATCGTGTGTATTTTCCAGACAGTCGCAAGACTGTTGTATGAAGGGATATCAAATTTCACGAGGAGAAAGCCATGAAGTGTTCGCTTGAGAGGGAGCCACACTTGCATGTAGATGAGGAGCTATTAGTTCCTAAGGATGAGTCTTAGGATGTGGATCAGCCACAAGATGAGGTTCATGGAGTGGAAGAGACCACTCATGTAGTGGCAACCATCAGAGGGTGGAAGCGCACTATAGAAACTGAGCGACTAGCTCAAGATGTAGAGAAGGTTGTAGGAGCACCTACATCACAGCACAGACAGAGATAGTCACCTGATCGGTACACTGGATACATGGCTCTCATGAGTCAATGTATCGTGACAGAGCCATCCTCTTTCGAGGAAGCTGTGGAGGATCCCGCATGGGTAGATGCCATGGTGGAAGAGTATGATTCGATTGTCAGAAACAGTGCATGGGAGATTGTCCCAAGGCCGGAAGGGAAATCAATGGTGGGTTCGAGATGGATCTACAAAGTGAAGCAGGCGGCTGACGGGAGTGTGGAGAAGTACAAGGCAAGATTTGTTGCCCGAGGCTTCTCACAGATAGAGGGGATCGATTATGAGGAGACCTTTGCACCCGTCGCAAGGTATTCTTCCATACAGACGATTCTTGCTCTCTCAGCAGCGCAGATGGGGTGGCACATTCATCAGATGGATGTGAAGACTGCGTTCCTCAACGGAGTCATTGAGGAGGAGGTGTACATAGAGCAGCCCGAAGGTTTTGAGATCTTCAGCAGTGAGTCGCATGTGTGCAGGCTCAAGAGAGCGTTGTATGGGTTGAAACAAGCACCTTGTGCTTGGTACACACGGATAGACAGTTATTTCACCGGACTTGGATTCTCCAAGAGTGAGGCGGATCCTAACCTGTACCAGATTGTGGTGGAGGGGAAGTTGCTGATCATTGTACTGTATGTAGATGATCTGATTGTGACGGGTGATGAGCTGTTGATACTTTCATGCAAGGAGGATCTTGCTAGAGAGTTTGAGATGAAGGACTTGGGCCTCCTTCATTATTTCCTGGGATTGGAAATTTGGCAGCGCAGTGATGGACTGTTTGTTTCTCAGGGTAAGTATTCCCGGGAGATATTGGAGAAGTTCAACATGCATGGCTGCAAGCCTGTTGATACTCCTCTTCCTGGAGGTTGGAGGAAGGAGGATGCTACTTCAGCGGAGGTAGTGGATGCCACTGTTTATCGACAGTTGGTGGGGTCGCTTATGTATCTGGTCAATACACGACCCGATATATGCTATGCTGTTAACCAGCTTTCGCAAGCTATGGTTAAGCCTACCAAGCTCTTCTAGAAGGCAGGCAAGCATGTATTGCGTTATCTTAGAGGCACATCGGGATATGGCTTGTGGTACAGACAGGAGAATGAGGTGAAGCTATGTGGCTTCACGGATGCAGATTGGGAAGGGAGCCCAACAGACAGAAAGAGCACATCTGGAGGGATCTTCAGTATTGGGTCGACAACAGTTTCTTGGTACAACAGGAATCATAGATCCGTGGCACTCAATTCAGCAGAGGCTGAGTATATGGCAGCAAGCTTGGCTGCATGCGAGGCCATATGGATGAGGAAGATTCTGGTCGGGTTGTTCGGGTCACACTTGGAGCCTACTGTGATTTATTGTGATAACCAGAGTTGCATTAAACTCTCGGCTAATCCAGTATTTCATGATAGATCCAAACACATCGACATCAGGTACCATCATATCAGATATTGTGTGTAGCGGAGAATCATGTTACTCTCATACATTCCCACGGAGGATCAGGATGCTGATATCTTGACGAAGGCGCTCACCAGGAGAAAATTCGAATACCACAGAGGCAGGATAGGGGTTGTAGATAATCCATATCTTGTTGAGAGGGAGTGTTGAAAATGTAACAAGATGATGGAGCTTAGTGAAAAGAAGTCGCCTTCACTAAGTGGGCCCGCAGGCTATTTTTGGCGCAAAGTCTATTTTTAGACTATGTCTATTTTTAGACATATGGATCATGGTCTATGAGTTGCAGGATGCTATTTATGGATGATTGGTTGAATTGGTAAAAATAGATGGACCTCTATTTTTAGACATTGGGCGGTTTCTATTTTTAGACTGCCGGGCTAAAAATAGAACAGTCAAATATTATTAACCCTTAATAATATTTAGACTATAAACATTATCTTTTCCTCTTGGAGCACTTCAGTTTGATGCTTGGATGTGGCACATACAGCTGACAGAAGGAAATACGCTTTTCCTAAGGGTTAGTTGAGCTATTGCATGGTTGACTTCAGTTAGAACTCATGTGGCAGAGTTTGGTGGAGTTGATGAGACAGTTGGTGGAGTTGTGTTCGGTTTAACTTAGTTGAACTAGTTGTATTTAGTCTAGCTGATAAATACACTAGTGATGAGTGGTGTGAATTAATTATTAATTAATTCACTAATTATTAACTCATAAATCAACTAAAGAATAAATCAGTTAACTGCAATGCATGGACAGTTCAGTGGAGACCAGTGTTAGAGGTGGGTGAAAGGGTGAGTCTACTATCAGTTGTGACTATAGCTGTGCATGAGATTTGCACACACATTGATTGAGATTGCCAATGAGGATTGCGCAGTACAATCCAGTGGGATTCGAACTTGGATCTCATCATTATTCATCTTGGATTGCGCAGTAGAGGCAGGCAGACGGGTGGAAGATATTTGAACTTGTGACTTGTTCATATCTGAGCTAGTTTGTGTGTAGCATGTGAGATAGTGCTGAGAGCTGTGAGGACCTTTGTGCTATGTATTGTTACATGTTCTCTATCATTATAATATACATATAGCTGGGGGTTTTCAGCTGTAAGCTTTCCCCATTACATACTGTGTTATATGTGTGCTTGATTATGTTTTAATGTGCGCATGCGTCTGCTTCTAATTTCCACAAATTGATGATCAATTGTAGAAGAGGTTATGTATTATGCATGAAGCTTAAATAGTGTGTAATCAGGATAATCTCGGTGAATAATTCATCTATTATTCAAATTTCTACATTCTGCTGCTATAACATTATTCATTGGCTATCTACATCTTCTTGTCTCATAGCTATTAAAATAACGCTATTGATCTATTGTATGTTCATACATTTGTTGCAGCCCCATTCTTTGGGTAATTCCTGAGGAAGGAATTTCACTTATCTATAGACAGAGTCTGTGAAGGGTCAGGTAGCCTCTAGATCTCATCCTTTGTTCAAAGGTGACATATCTGGAAAATTCCCCCATAGTCTATCTCTGGAATAGACTTGTGAGATTTTCGAAAAAGGAATATTACATATTCTTTGTTATCTTTTTCCTGTTTCTTTTCTTGCAACTGATTCTTATACAAGACCTTTTCATTGAATATTGCATCTCTGCTCCTAATGATTTTGTGATTTTCATAATCATATAAACGATAACCAAAATCATTAACACCATATCCAATAAAGGTACATTTCTTTGATTTTGCCTCAAGCTTTGTTTTGTTTTCTTTATTAGTATGGACAAAGGCCTCACAGCCAAAAGGATTTAAAAAAGAGTAGTTTAACTTTTTACCTGTCCATGTTTCCTTTGGAATACCACCATCCAAGGAACTTGAGGGCCCTCTGTTTATTAGATAAACAATAGTATCTACAGCATCTGCCCAAAAATGTAAAGGCAATTCTTCATGCAATCTCATGCACCTTGCACGCTCCATGATTTTTCTGTTCATCCTTTCTGACACACCATTTTCTTGTGGTGTTCTTGGAACTATATTCTCTCTGTGAATTCCATGCTTTGAAAAGTACCTATCAAACACTTTGCTGCAATATTCACCTCCATTGTCTGATCTGAGACACTTCAACTTATTTCTTGTCTCAATCTCAACCAAAGCTTTCCATTTCTTGAAAGTATCAAATACATCAGATTTATTTGAATATAATAAATCCAAGTCTTTCTAGTTGCATCATCAATAAAAGTAACATAATAACGAGAGCCACCGAGAGATGATACCTGAGCAGGTCCCCATACATCTGTATGTACAAGCTCTAATTTTTTGCTCTTATTTTCTTTCCAAACTCTGAGAAATCTGACTCTTTTCTGTTTTCCATAAATACAATTCTCACAGAAATCCAAATCAACATTCTTCAAACCCAACAAAAAATTTCTTGAGTGAAGAATATTATTCCCCTTCTCACTAATGTGTCCGAGCCTATGATGCCATAATGCTGCATCTGCTCCTTTGGAAGTTAAAGCATTAATAGATTTATAAATACCATTGCATAAATACAATGTACCAAACTTTCCTCCTTTTGCTATTACCAGGGCTCCTTTGGTGACCTTCCAAGTTTTATCTGTGAAAGTTGTCACACAACCTTCATCGCCTAACTGCCCTGTTGAAATCAGATTTTTCTTCAGATCTAGAACATGCCTTACCTCCTTTAATAGCCATTGGTTTCCATTCTGCTATTTTACAAGAACTTTACCCATTCCAAAAATTTTACAAGGTTTATCATCACCCAAACGAACTTGTCCAAAATCTCCTTGAACATAGTCATGAAAATATTTATTATCAAGTGTGGCATGGAATTAGTCCCTTGAATCTACAACCCAAGAATCAATAAATTTTTTGAAAGAAAGAATAAAAGCATCGTGTAACACATCACATGTCACATTTGCTTCATGATTGTTTTCTTGTTGTGCGTCTCCTTCTTTTCCCTTTTGAGATCTACAGTATTTCTTCAGGTGTCCTTTCTTTCCACATTTCCAACACACTATCCCCGATCTAGACTTGGATCCACCTTTCCTTGATTTACTGTGATATCCCGAGCTCTTTCCTCTTTCCATTATTCTTCCCCTAGACTCTGCACTCAAAGCATTACCCGATGTCTCACCAGAGCTTTTCCGTTGCATTTTCTTGCTAAGGATAACACCGAAAACATCATCAAACTTTAAAGTACTAGATCCAGAGACAAAGTTACTAATGACCATAACTAAACCATTCCAACTTTCTGGCAATGAGCACAGAAATAAAAGATCTCTAACTTCATTATCAAATTTTACCCCTATAGAACTTAACTGACTGGTAACTGTATTAAAATCATTTAAATAGTCACCAATAGATCCACCTTTCGACATCTTCATATTAAATAAATGTTTCATAAGAAATACCTTGTTTGAGGCTGAGGTTTTTTCATATAATTTCGCCAATGCCTTAATCAAACCATTTGTTGTTGTTTCCTTCGAAATATTGAAGGCTACCGACTCCGCGATGCACAACCGTATTGTTCCGAGTGCCTTTCTATCGAGAATCTCCCATTCTGCGTCTGTCAGAGCCGACGACTTCTTTGTTTTTTCGCTCAATGGTAGGTAGAGATCTTTCTTATAAAAATAATCTTCCATTTACATCTTCCACAGCGGGATGTTTTGGCCGTTAAATTTTTCGACCCTAAACTTACCATCTTTCGCCATTTCTCCCACTCGAACCAGGAACCCTTATTTCTTGCGAGTTTATCAGCCAAATAGACCTTCGGCTCTGATACTAGTTTTTAGAAAATTATATATTACAGAGCAATGCAACACATAAAATATGCGGAAAATACCAGCACACAAAACATATAAAACTAGAGAGACACAGATATACGTGGTTCACCCAGTTTGGGCTACGTCCACCTCGAACATCCAGTCCTTCCTTTCTATTATACAACAAAATGAAGAGACACAACCTACAGTAGATCCGCTGTAATATCCTCTGTTCTATTTCACAGTATCCCTATCTGTTTCTCGCTCTGAGAATACACATACAATACACAACCGCAATATAATACCCTCATACAAAGCGAGGGGTAACCTTCTAGGGAAAAAAAAACCCTAAACTTAACATAACTTCTACCGTTAGATCATCCTCCTAATGAACGACCCAGATTGACTAGAAATTATTATACTTTTACAAGGCAAATTTACATCTGTTTTTAGCTTCGGGGGCGCTGCCCCCTAAACCCCCTTCGGGGGACCACTGGCCCCCGAACCCCCCAGCTGGCCCCCCCAAACCCCGCGGGGGGGACAAGTCCCCCCCGCACCCCCCCGCTGCAGGGGTGTACAGTTTTCCTGGGGTACACATCCGGCTAAAACAAGGATCTCTGAATCAGGATGAAAATCAGGCTCCACACCCAACAGAAGAAGTTAACAGATTTACTGTAAGATCAAATTACCGCGAGGACAGAGCATGAAAGATAAAAATAGAGTTTGTTGTTTTTTACACCAGCAGTGCTGTTTTTTACATTAGTAGTAAATAGTTTTGGCAGTCAAAGTGTATCAGTCAAACATTATCAGTTAAAAGTGTATCAGATGAAAGGATGAAGACAAAATCAGATTGAAGATAACAATGCCAGTGTGAGGGATACCTCAGTTGTCCAGCTAAAACCAAAATCCAAACAACAAGTTATTTTATTTCAATAAATAGCTTAGCTAGCAATTGGTTATGCAGTTGTCACTATCTTCTTGCATGAAGATATTTTATTTTCCAAGAAAAATTCCTAAGATTGTTCTAGGATATTTTGTCCTAGTTTTTGTATAAATACTTCATCATTTGAAGTATTGAGTGTGGATTAATTGCTGAATTTTTTTGTAGTTGTAATATTCTGAATCTAAGGGTTTTTTTTTGTATTAAGTTCAAGTCAGCAGACTGGATCACAGGAAATAAAGCATCATATTATAGGATTCATGTATTGGGCCACTGCAGTGAAGTATTTCACTTGTCATCTTGTCAATTTTCTTATGTTTTACATCCATTCATGAATGTTTTCTAAATTTTGATGATAACCAGGAATTGTTATTTCTGAATTTGTTAAAAGCATTAAGTTATTGACTGATTGTCATTTAAATGTTTCCCACTGATATCCAGACTAGGGAACCCTTAATTTCTCCCTGATTTCGATTGAACTCTGCCTTTTCTCTCCTTATCTGGATTTAAGAATCTTTAATTGCTCTTTATCCCTATCAAAACCATTTCACCATCAACCTTTAAAGATCTGAAGTGACTCTGCTATCTTGCCCTATGAACATTTACGTTTAGAACTGGATCTCGATCTGACTGCTTGACACATTGAATCCATTTTCCCAATGGGATATAGATCTATAGCTATCCATTTGAGTAAGTGATTTTCCCACCAAATCAAATCCAAAACCCAAAACCAATTTTCCCTATATAATTAGCCTAAAATAGAATATAATCAACAAAGTTAAATATTATAGAGAGATCCCTTTCTGAGCATTCGGAAGGCTGAATCCCAAAGCTTAAAAATAGGTTTGTGGTTACCTCTGATATTCTTTAACAAAATAAAAAATCTCACAGCTTTGATAATTATTAGAGTGATAACAGGGTGCAAGTGTAATTAACTCAATTAAATTAGTTAAAATCAGTTTAACTAGTTCTAACTGAGTGATGAGCTAGTGAGAGGTCTAGTGAATTAAATTATATTTAATTCACAATGAGTGATCAATCAGATAACTGATAATTCACTATTAATAGTTGCATGCATGTTAGTTTCGAGTAATACCCAGTTGAGGCAGAGGTTAAAGGGAACATAAATATTAGTTGTATTTAAAGAAAATTTCCCATGTGCAATTATAAAGTCATTGGGATGCCATGATGGATTGCGCAATCAAGGAAGACTAATTTTCCTAATTAGTAAGGAGTTAATTCCCTAGGAATTTCAAGAGCAAGGTAGGCTTAAGTAAGGATGATAATTGGCTAAGTACTAAACCGAGTTTGCCTAGATCAACAGGAGACAATTGACAGAGTTTTGGAGAATCTCATGAGAGATTAAGCATTGTATTGTTTCATGATTCCTTGACTTAATACACAATAGAGATGGAGGGGTTTTGAGCAGTTGCTTTCCGCATATACATCATGTTGTTGTGCGATTGATAATTTATTTCTCTTACTTTTATGTGATTGTGCGAATGTGTTTTGTTTCCGCAAATTTTAGGAAGGATTCAGTATCTTGTTTTAGTAGATTACAAGGTCAGATTGAACCTCGTTGGTTATATTTTCTACATGGTATTAGAGAAGGAATTTTTTGGGAAACGAGTTTGCAGAGAAAATATGAATATTTTGGTGTAAAATTTCCAAAAAGAAATAGAATATTTGGATTCCTTGCGAAAAACTACCCAAATGGAAATTTTTTTTTTTGGTAAAATCGAAGCTCGGATGAGGGAGATATCATCGATTTAAAATGAACTCTTTTTTAGAAATTTTTTGTAACGTTGGGACAATTACACTGTGCACGAGTTAAGAACCTATATGCACTTGAGGTACCAGATGCATGCAAAAGTTTGAGGATAAAGACATAAGTTAGAGACTTGGTGGTTGAGAGGGAGCATAAATTACCTCTCAACATGCAGCCCCATGAGAAGCAGTTTCAGAAGGTTGTGGAGTAGCTGCCACAATTAGAGAAGCAAATATGAGACTGAGTGTAAGCATCCACTCAAGCAGAGACCTCCATGAGGGGGAAATTTTGAGCCAAACGGGAAGAGGGAGTAGTCATACCTCAAGGTGTAAGGTGGGGTGATGTGTAGAAATAATCCCAAGATAAGAAATTGGGCAAGGTCCATTGAGATGGCGTGTCTCATGGATCGAACCTAGCTATGAGGAGCCCACATTACAAGAGTAGTAGGAAGAATCAGTTAGATTGATGTAGTTATATTTCAACAAGACAGAAATCAAAGTGACAGATGTCAAATACTGGAGCACAAATCAGAGTTAGCAATAGTTCAAAGGGCACGGATGCAGATGTCAGCAACAGTGCGGAGAATCCATTACTAGACAGATGCAGTAGCTAGTAGCAGTCAGAAGACTCTGATGACAAATGCATTATACTGATTCAGTTTTCAGAGGCTATTCAGTTTCAGGATTTGCAGGTGCAAACAACACTAGATAAGTGTAGCATGCAAAACATTCCAAAGGTACTGGATGGGGATAGATTGAATTCCTTTCTTGTTGAGAGGGAGTGTTGAAATTTGCAACAAGAAACAGTGAAATTAGCAACTAGAAAGGACAAAAAAAAAAATCACCCACACTAGTGAGGAATTTTGATGTACCAGGAGTGAGGAATGTGAGGCGTCTAATTTATTTTTCCCTTAAATAAATTGGACAATAAATTGTAATTTCATCTCATAACAACTTGTGTCAGTTAAATAAGTCATGATGACTGAGTTAGCTCAAGAAATTCGAGTTAAGGTGATCAAGGTGGATATTGGTGGCCACCCGCCTATTCCACTTGGGCCCTCTCCACTGTGTCTTTCAGTTTCTTTAATTATAGCACAATTTACTATTTTTGTCAGGTTTTTGGGTCTTGAAATTCTGGACCCATTTTGAGGCCCCAAGCGACATTTTTTGGGCATGAAAGGTTTGGAAATTTCATATAAATCACATTATCAATTGTAGTTCTCTGAGGGATCTTTCTAACAAGGTATCATGTGCGTCAAACAAAGATCATATGACCAAGTTACGACCCCGGGAAGTTGGCTGCCCAACTAACTCCAACGGGGCCCATAAACTCTTGGTGTTACATTTCCTTGGGTTAGGGTTTTGGTTGTTTAGGGTTTTCTCTTATTTTAAATAATAAAAAGACCCTTGATCCTTATTTTAACACAATTCATAGGAACATAACTATCAGTTGTATTTATAGAAAATTTCCCATGTGTAATTATAAAGTCATTGGGATGCCATGAAGGATTGCACAATCAAGGAAGGTTTGATTTTCCTAATTAATATGGAGATAATTCCATAGGAATTGCATGAGCAAGGAAGGCTGAAGGAAGGCTGAGAATTGGATAAGTACTAGACCGATTTTGCATAGATCAACAGGAGACAATTAACAGAGTGCTAGAGAATCTCGATTCTCAAGAGAGATTAAGCATTGTATTGTTTCATGATTCCTTGACTTAATACAAAATAGAGATAGAGGGTTTTGAGCAGTTGCTTCCCCAGATACATCTTGTGTTGTGCGATTGATAATTTCTTTCTCTTACTTATATGTGATTGTGCGATCGTGTTTTGTTTCCACAAATTGTAGGAAGGATTCAGTATCTTGTTTTAGTACATTACAAGATTAGATTGAATCCTGTTGGTTAGATTCTCTACATGAAATAGAAGAGAGGGTTGATACCATCTTGCCTTGTGGTGGTTAGTAGGCCGTAAGGTGTGTTATAAATACCAACATAAATGGAGGAGGGATTTCATGTAATTTAGTGCCATAATAGAAGTCGACACAGGCGTAATATTGATTGAGTTAGCCCTAGTTTGAGGGTCGACATTGAGATATGAAGTTAATGTCAAGATTCAGTCAAAAAAATGCCCAGAATATATGGATCCATATGAGCTAGGTCGAGTCTCTTATGGCGGCAAGAGTCATGTTTTTTCTATGTGTGGATAGGGTTTGTTCTACAACAATTAGAAGTACATAAGTATAATGCCCTAGTTAGGACAATTTCCTAGCATGTTTAGTTCATGAGGTATGCCCTTAAGACTATGAAAAATTTGCGTAGAAGGAGACGGGTTGTGACCCTTAGAGGGAGGTTTATTTTTGCAATATAGACCGCAGATCTGGAAGATAATTTGCAGATTTAGTATGTGTGGAGACAACAGATCCAAAGGAGGGAGGAACGTGAGTAGAATATTGAGCATGCAAGCTTGAAATGTGCCATATGAAGAATGGATTAACATGCAGAGGAGTT
The DNA here is from genome assembly GCA_034641835.2 of Pinus albicaulis. Taxonomy (NCBI): domain Eukaryota; kingdom Viridiplantae; phylum Streptophyta; class Pinopsida; order Pinales; family Pinaceae; genus Pinus; species Pinus albicaulis. The sequence continues at coordinate 59,783,790 of CM076578.1, read as the reverse complement.
GATTTTGGTGGAATTTCCATAGAGTTTTAGACAAAGATCTGAATAAACCTATAAAAAATTAGTAAATGGACTGTTAGTGGCTGATTTATGACCCTAGTTCAGTCATCTACAGATTGTTAGAAGTATGATAAGAGGAGTAGTTCATATTTGTTCATAGATTGGACAACAAAGATCAAATTGTTGATACAAAAGAACAATGATCTTGAGAGGACTCAAACCATTGTTAGGTGGCAGATTTGAAGAGCCCTAGATGAAGACAATATTGTGGGCCCTAGATTAGTAAAAATAATTGACTATGGTTGGGCAGATTGATGGTAGTCCAAGTACAGTTGGAGGGGTGTTAGGTTATCGTCAAAGAAGAGCCCTGACACTTGTTCTGGTGAAGGAAAACAAAATTGGTAGAAGTTTAGGTGTATAGGCCCTAAGGATGTGCAGAATTTGAAGGACTAAGGTAATAGTCAAGTGGGCCAGCCAACTAGCCCTAGTTCACTATATTGTAGAGGATTGATTCAGTGAGAAGAATGGCAACCTCCATAGTCCTGGAATTCTCATATTGGAGCTGTAGTATGGAAAAAATGGGCATACCAAAGAGTTGTTCACAAATGGAATTGTGAAAAACTTGTTACCACTCAAACTAGGAGTTGACCTAAAAGGGGCTCCTAAGAGGGAAACTGTTAAGACAAGGGAAACGATGGAGGCTTAACCCAGTGTCACCACATCTAAGGCTCCTTGATCTTCATGGAATTTCACCAATGGGTGGAGTCTCGGTAGTTTAGGAAGTCACTAGTAGAGTATAGGTCAATGAATAGGTGGGAAGTTACCCTCGAAACCCTTTCCCTAAGATAAAATAAAGAGAGGGACTTGCTTTCCTTTTAAGCAAGGGAATTTATCTTCTAGGGAGAGAGGAGGGGATTGAAGGGTTGAGGGAGAAGAGTAAGACTTATGAAGGAAGTTCTCAATCCCTAAAATCTTTTGGGAACTTGGATTCCCAAATGGTCCTTGATGAAAGGCCTTTGACACCAAATGGGACTACACAAGGCCAAGTGGACCCAACCTAGGTTTGGGGATGGAATTTAGCAACCAATGATGTTCCTATCCTGGAAAAGGTGAGGGGAAAGGATTAGACAAGAGTTTTTACTTCAATAGGTCAAATTGATCCTACTAGGTTCTATCCTTGGGAACACCTAGACAAAACTTGATCCTAGAGCTAGGGCTTGAGGTATCCAGAGATTCCACTGTTGGAATTGGCCAAGTTTTGAGGAGAGTGAGGGAACCTAGCAACACATTTTCCTCTAAGAGATAGAATTTTTCCTCTAGCTAGATTCCTGGGAAATTGTTGCCCTAGGTGACCTAATGGGGATAGACCCGGGGAATGTGAAAATTTATTAATCTAAGAAACCCTACTATAGTATCTTGATTTACTTCTCCTACTTGAATTAAGTTACAAGTTAATTTCTGAAATATTCAATAAATTAGCGAATTAAATAGTAAATACAACTAGCAACCTACACATACAGATCAAATACTAAATAACATGCTCATAGACAAAGTGACACATAGATTTTCTGGACAACTGTCCCCAGAAAAAACCCAATGCTGGAAAATCGGTGTAGCTAGCTCTGGAGGGTTTTCATTATTATGCAGAATCTAAGTACAACAATCCTGGGCACTAAAACTGGTTCACCTAACAGAGAAATAAAAACGGCAGTAATACGTTGCTCCAAAGCCCTCTACGTCAACCTGACTGGCCTGCATCGGCCTCTGCTTATTTCAGTAAGGGTCTGCATCGTACTTGAAGGGCTTAAATTTCCCTTGCGCTGCCCTGACTGGGCTTGCGTCAACCCCGCGTGGCTTCTGCTGCCTCTGAGTTGCCCCTGCTGGGCTCTGGCTGGACTGTGTGGCTCCTCTTGCCCCTGCTGCACTGGCTGGCTAGAATGCTTATGCATAAAAATCATAGGTAAGAAAGAAGGCATTGGCCAAAGGTAACACATAACAATAAGAAAAATTGAAGAAATGAAATGAAAATAGATCAATGTCCACAAATAACTGAAATAGCTCAATGGGACTAGAGAGTAAAGCTTTGACAACATCAATAAGTGTTTATAGCATCAGATAAGAGAACAGAGGAGACTAGTTCATGAGGTTAAAATGTTGTATAATTGTTGGCACAAGAAAACTGTAGAATTTTCAGGGTAAATATTTGTAGGTACCATTAGTTGGTGATCATCGATAATCATTTCATTTCATCAAATACCCTGATGAATGGGCCTTAAAAGCTATTTGCGTAGACAAACCCCACAGAAGCTGTGTGATGTAAAACTATTCACACTATATTGAAGAAAACACCTACCAAATAAGGATGACATTTCAAATGGGGCAAGAAACAATAGAGAGATAGATATTGAAAAAGTTAAAATGCTAGAGCAACAAGAAAGCAACTAGGTAGCATGGTAGAAAGCACAACAAAGAAAATTATAAAAATGGAAAACCCTACAAATTATCATCCATCCAAACATCACCACAATTTTTTCTTTAACTCTAAATCTCCAAATTCATCAAATTATATCCTATATTCAAACCTAATCCTCTCTGTTAGCCATTCTGAAGATAAGGTTGAGAACTTACTACAGAACCATCACCTACAAGTAGTGATCTTATTCTGTGACCAGACAACCTACTTTCCTGAAGACACGGAAAGGTAAACACTCTCTACGAAGATTTTCCATACAGACCAGGTTGAGCAACCACATATACATCACCAATTTTTTCTCTTCAGATTTATAACTTAGAAGATCTTTGTCTGACCACCTCCGGGTTGCTCCCAGAGTCACCCAGGCAAGCCCTCTCAGCATCATCCTCTTTCTGTAGTACCTAATTAGTAATTTAATTAACCATAATAGTTTCTTGATCATGTAGGTATTTCAAATATATTGCCAATAAACATAAAGCTTTCATGTTAAACAATCAGGTCAAAAGACTTTAGACTATGATGCAAAAAATACAAAGAAACCTCACCAACACTCAAAGGACAAACAAAGTCAAACCTCTACAAAGTATAAAAGATATCTGATAAACTTCATTCCACCACAAAAACGTGCTTAACTAAAGAAAATTCTAATGACTGTGCTTTCAAGACAAAGCTTCAACGGCAGTGATGTTATAAACATACCCCTACACCTCGTGAACAATCAATGTGTATAATTAGACCATCATAAGGCTCATTTTAAACATCATTATTATCATGTTATAAATCATTTTTATTAAATCAACAAGAAGCAAGCAACAATTGCATTCAGTTCCACTGAAGCAAAGTATATGGAAGTTTCATATACTTATTATGAAGCTATCTAGATTTTCAACTTGATTATAGAGTCAACCAATTAGTTTTTGAAGCCCAATATTATCTCTTGTGAGAATCAAAGTTACATCAAGCTCTATGAAAATCCAATGTGTCATGACCACTTCAAACACATTGATATTCAATACAATTTTGTAAGATTCCAAGTTCATTAGGGAGTTGGTAGTGTTGGACCACATTCAGACAAAGTTGCATATGGTTAATAGTTTGACAAAGCTCCTAACAAAGGAGAAGTTTGACAAGTTGGGGGAGAATCTTGGGTTATTGGAAAAAAAAAATATCGATTGTTAGATTACCTAGTTGGTCTGAGTTGGTCTCACCTCAGCCTTGGGAAGTTGAGCAGCACCAGGATTGCATAGCTAGATTGTGGTACACCAGTAAGAAATATTCTTAAATATAGCTAGAAGCTTATAATGACACCTTCAAGGATAGACGAATTAGTTGTTGGGTCACACCCACCAAGTATGGAACACTAGTTGAGGAGATTAACAACATCATCTCGGGTGCATTCATGAGTGCACACTTATGGAATGAGGCACCTTCAGGAGAGGAGTTAAATCTACTATGATAATGCACTACTCTAAAAGAAAAGCCTTGGATACAAGGCAAAGTTATGAGGGAGTTACTCATGCTCAAGGGATATGCACCACTAACGCTATCATTAGCATGTTTTCTAACAACACCTTCTCTTAACTTATAAATGAAAAGGATGGACACACTAGTTAGACATTTGTAGAAATAGATAATAAGAGTGAGTGTTAGCTTGTAGGTTGTAGTAGGAGCTTTTGTGAGATGACAACTTGCTATGACATTCTTCTATTTGAGTAATAAATATTTCTATGCAATTGTTGTTGGAGCATGCTCTTTTTATCCTGGATTCTCAGATTGCAGATTTGTGTAGAGTGGGCCTAATATATTTGTTGTTTTAATCCACTGTACATGCTATGTTTTCACTCTTGAATTTACATCCTTCAATTTCTGTTCGTACAAATCTGAAGTTTTCATAGGCAGATACTAAAGTTCAGTCCTGCAGTTAGGATTTTTTAATTCTCTGAGGGTATTCTCTTGTTTTCAATATTATTTGCATATTTATGCATCACAGCTCATCTCTTCCATTTCATTCTACTATAATACAAAAATCATTTCTAGTATATTTTAGTTTATATCTGCATTTTACTTAATTGATATTTTATTTTATTTGATAGGAGCAGTACTTAGCAATCTCAATTCACACTCCCTTTGTATTCACACTGTTGTATATGTGTGGTCATTGGACATTATCTCATCTTTATATTATTTTTGAGTGCAGAATTGTGTATCACAATTCACATGTTAGAATTGACAATCATGAATCAACAGGTTGCATTTTTGTGTTGTATGACCTTAAGTTGTTGTTTCTATTTAGTCTTGCAGCAAGTGTCTTCATATACAACCCTGCAACCATAATTCTGGTTAAGGAAAATAAACTTGTTGTGTCCAATGGCTGAAAAGCATGACAAATTAGATCTCAAAGATGAAGATAGTTCAATACAGAGAATGTGACTGAAATTCTCCAAAAAAATACTTGTAGCCAAGTATTATATCATTTTCAGAGAAAGCCAATAAAACAAATACAATTTTCTAGGGAAAAAATAATGTAGAAGCCAACACACATGGCCTTGGAAATTTTAAAGTCTAATATTTTCCAGGATAAAGCTAGGAAAAATAACCTTTTCCCAATTGTAAATCGTTCTGGTGCTATAAATGTCATGAATTAAAAAGACACAGTAAAAGGAAGTATGGAATTGGTTTGTTGACTTGTCATTTGAGTAAATACTAAATGCCCCAGCAATATTCTTATGGGGCTAAGCCAAATGTCTATGTAATACTTATTGGCAACCACTACTCTTGATGCATTCACCCTTCAAAGGATTTATCATCACATGAATCTAATGGTTATTCTTGTTAAGCCTCTGCTCCCCTGAAATATTCATGGTTATACACAAACTATTAGATATTCTAATGTATATTAAGGATCCAGTGGAATATTGAAAGATCCAAATATGGGCACAATTTAGACAAGGAAACAATCTCAAATCCTAGAAATGACAAACAAGTACAATGATAGTCAAAGGAATGACTCAGAAGAGAGACTGCAACAGTGGAGGCACAAGTCTTTAACATCTCCGGGACTATAGCAATATTAATGCCAATGGTAGTGTTACACAACATTTTGTCACCGTCCCTGCAATCCCCATACTGCATATTGGAGGATCAATTCTGTGACTAATACAAAGTGTCATGCCTTGCAAAGACCATCATTACATCCCTTGCCATGAGGACAACATACCTTCTGTTGACAATTTCCTGAGAAAACCATCAGAAACACATGTTTTTGCATTGGCATTGGTAGACCGTTATGCCCTCGTGCCAATGAGGAAGATTAACACAAGGCCCCACACCCATTGGCGCTCTGTCCTAGTTAACTACCTGCGCCAAGCTATTTTTGGAATTTTTTTTGAATATAGAGGTGAAGTTTTTATCCTAACAACTTCGTGGGTGAGTTAGCTTGAGTGGTTTGACTGAATAACTACGACCATCCTCCTTTCGCCTCTTGTTTCCACCTTTTGGGGAAACCTCCCAAAGGATAAGGCATCCCTTCCATCATTGTAGGGATCACAACCTCCTCCTCTCCCTCTATAAATAAATCTATCTCACATTGATAGACTAGCTGAACATATTATAGCTGAAAGGTTGAAGAGAATTGTTGAACATCTTGTTGGTGAGATAGAGCAGAAAGAGACCTTTGTCAAGAGATAGCTTAGGCTTGTGTCCTCACCTCGTCCCAATTCCCGACGATCTTTCGAGACACGCTTCAAATGAAATCTCTAAAGGACGCTGCGACATCAAGGCTCTGGTTGTAATCTATTTCTTCTATTTATATATACATGACTATTGTTTGGTTCCCATCTTGTGTTAATATGGTTTATTTTACGCAATGTGTTTAGTCCTCCTTGACTGACTAGTTAGCTAGGAATGCAATTATTGTCTTGTATATTTCTCTTGTCTTTGATCTTTGTGCAGGAATATGAGGACCATTGCTGAAGAATCGCAACCTGTCAGGACAGAGATCAAGAGGCCTCCACTACTACAGCTGCGAAAATCGTGTTGGACTCCAGATAGGTCAATCTACCTCAACCTATTTCATTAATTAGCTAGGAACCTACACATTAGCTTGTTCCCTTGTTGCTAGACCCAATCTAGGGCTAGAGGGACCGTCTATGTCCGCAGAGGTGATTTTGGCGACTCCACTAGGGACCAGTGTGAGTTTGTCGTCTCGTCGACATTGGTTGTTTGATTGCTTGTGTGTATTTTTTAACTTGCTTAATTATTTATAATTCTCCTGTTCAGATCCAGAGTGTCAATATTGACCTCTGCTCACTGGTTCTTCCCTCCTCCCATAGTTATCTGACTTGGCGCGGGTTTCATTTGAACAGTCATGCCAATTGGCGCTAGTTTATTTTGTTGGAGTAGCGCCAACTCCTGTTTGGCGCGGATTACTGCTTCACAGTTGCGTCGAATCCTGTAGGATTTGGTTTGACCCTTTTGCTAGTTTTTGGTTAGTTGTGCTTGACTCTGGATTGTTTCTTGATTTTTAATTGGTCTCTTGGAATTTTTTTGACTACTGTAGGCTTTCTCTTCTCAACAGTTTGTCTATTCTCTCATTGGTGCAGTTCACAGCCCTAGGTTTCTAGGTGTCTTTCGCTCACTGGGCCTTATGATTGAAGTTCGAGTCTTTTTTATTTTGGTCAGTTCGATTCCCTGATCAGTTGTATTAGTCTTTCTCGATCCTTTGATTTTTTTGGTTTGTTGAATGATCACTTCGGTTTCCGTTTGATTCTCCATCTCATCACTTTGAGCATAGATCACATTGCTTGTTTGGGTCATTTTGAAAGATTTCTTTTGGTCTAAAAGAGTGCATCATTGGTTTGAGTGTGTTTTTATGTTTGTATTGCATTTGAATTATTCATTATAGATATCTACATTCACAGTACTCAAAACTAGTGTTCACTTTTTTTTATAATGTAATTAGTGCATTGTGTGCTTAATTCATTGGAAAAAAAAAAAATTGCATTCTTTCATTTGCATAGGAAATGAAAAGTTCTTTTGCGTCACTAGCGCTTGATGAACTAGGAAAGATTTTTTCATTTTTGTTTTGGTTGTATTAGATGCACTAGGGGAATTATTCGTATGATTTCACTGTTTTCTTCTTTATGAAAGATCTCTATCCTTCTCTTAGTTAGCATTCATCGAACAAAAAATGGTGTTCTTTTGCATGTAGTGTGCATTTAGGAAATTTGAGATCAAATTTGGTAGGGCCTTGAAACTGAAACATTAATTCAAGATAAAATTTAAAATCAATTCAATCAATCTAAGGAAGCATTGGAACCTAACGCAAACATTATTAGAGGTCTAGGCTAGTGACGTGTTTCGGCGTCGTTAAAGCTAGTAGTTGTCGTTCGCCGCTTGGCCTTAGATAGCACTAGTACAGACTTGTGCTCCTCGTATCGTCGCGTATATAATGGGATACCCTCATAAGTTCAAATCCTTTATCCATAGGAAGCCGAGTCTGCTACCTTGTGACCGTGAAACACCGAAGACAACATTCGGGGAGACTACCTGCACGTACGTTAATTCCTTGGTCATTTATTTTTCATTTGATCACCAAGGTGTATATGGTAGTTCACGGAAACTTGGTACACCCTCTTGCTTAGATTACATGAGTAGTCATTTCGATATTTTCATGACTCCTTGAAAGATAAGAGATCATCGAGCAACTTGTCCTTTCACGCTCATTTAAAATTGAAAGTGACTAGAGTCATCTTATGTCTGTTTCTCGACTCTTAAAACATGAAGCAATAAAGTTTTGTTCTAGTGTCGTAAAATTAATTACCCACAATCACATGCCCGTTAAAAGTTGTTTACTTGGATTGTTTTTGTAATTCCTTAGAGTTTGATCTTGAAGCCTTGGATTGGATATCTCGTTTTCCTTCCTGTGTTGAAATATTGTCACAGTGGTGGAACCTCCAATTTCGTCGTCTTCTTCACTGCCTCCTAGTGGTAGTTCTTTTCCTGACGTTTCTTTTGAAACCCCTCAGTCCACTAGGTATGCCGAGTTTTCGCAGCCTATCCTCCCGACTGTATTGCCTCTTGCTACCCGATCTCCTCCTGAAGAGTCGGTTGAATTCAATTTGCCTCCTCAGGGTGCTTGGTTTGGTTTTGGGAGCGAGGAATAATTCCCTCCTCTTACTTTGGGATCACTGTTTTTAGCCACTGATTTACCTCCCAGTCCTCGTCGTCTTTTTGACAATATTATGGCTTCGTCAGGCAAAGATTCTTCAAGTCCTGTCGGTAGCGAAGAAATGCCTGTTTCTACAGGGGAATATCAGATTTTACCAGAAAATCTCCTGCATGTTTCTAATCAACCTTCTCCTCAATCGGTGTCACTTTCACTCGGTTATTGGACTTTGAATTAGACTATTTCTGGTGTTGGGTCCATATCACAATCCAGTACCTTAACTCCTCCAAGGAGTTCGGTCCTTCCTTTGTTAGGACTTTCACCTTCGACACCTAGCTCGTCGGTCACTATTACATCTGTTCCGGTCCAACCTACCGTATGTGTGGCTTCATCTGCACCAGTTGTTATGCAACAATCGTCATAATATTTTCACACTCTCAGGTCTATATTTCTTAATCCCACGTGGCCTGGCAATCTCATCGTGAGTAGATCACAAGCTCGCACTGTGGAAACCACGCCTGCTTCTAGTGTGGCTACGACTTCCACTTCTATTCTTGGAAGCCTTACTTTCGATGAGTATCTGTTGGATGTTCAGCAGCAGAACTCTCAATTTTCTCAGCAGTCCCAAGCTCCTGTCAATCCTCCCCATCACTATGATGTCTATGATAACCTCGTTTAATTGCCTCTTATTGATCGGCATCAAGCTATTTATCTGCCTCCGGCTGATCCCTATCGGACCGTTCCACATCAAGGGCCATTGCTACATGGACAACCATTACAGGGACAACCTTATGTTCTGCAAGGACAACCATTATAGGGTCAAAATTTGTTCCAGCAACCTTACGGTCCTTCTGGTCACCCTCAATATGAACCAGGAGCATCTTACGTTCCTGGGGGGAAAATGTATCCACCATAGGGACAACCTTTTGTACAATAGAAGCAACGTAACATCTCACAAGGCCAAACTTTTGTACAACAAGGACAACCCTATGGTCTCGCTCTGGGTCAACCTAGTTATCAGGGGAAAACTGGTCCATCGCAACCATCAGGCCAACCTCTTCCATAAGGACAACCTGGTGGCCCTCAGTATCCAGGCCAACCTGCTCTGCAGGGACAACCTGCCCAGCCTCAGCAGCCGATTCAACCTGCTCAACCCGCTTAGCAGCCGGTTCAACCTGTTCAACCTACTCAGTAGCCAGTTCAACCTATTCAACCAGCTCAGGAGCCCGTTAAACCTGCTCAGCAGGTACCATCTGCTCAACCCCAAGGCACTACTTACCCTCCTCAAGGTCAATATCATGCTGTATATAGTGCGCCCCAAGGTTTTACTTAGTACCCTCAAAATCAATCCTAGATGGTGTATAATCCACCTCAAGTCAATGCTTACATTACGTAGCAGAATCCATATGTTTCTTAGCAAGGACCTCAATGGTATGCTCAGAATCAGTATCCTGGTCCTCAACCTCGGTATGGGCCGAATTATCTAGCTTAGAACCCCTATGGACAGAATCCTCTGGGACAAAACATATGGGGGAAAAATTTCTCCCAGCCTGGGTGGAATGTTAACACTGGTCCTTATAAACAACTTCCAATGCCTTTTAATCCTCAATTGTCGTTTCTCACTACATTGGAACTGCCTGATGTGCCAAAGTTGATGAATGATCCAATTCTCCATAATCCGTATTGGCCTCCAGCTCAAACCAAAATTCCCGGTGATTGTCCTAAGTTTGAGAGCAAGCCTGGAGAAGACCCCCAAGCGCATGTCATGACATACCATCTTTGGTGTTCCTCTAAATCTTGGGTTGATGATTCCATTTGACTTCGTCTTTTCCAATGGAATCTCACTAGTTCCACTGCAAAGTGGTACATTGAATTATCTCGTGCAATTTTTCAAGATTTGAACTCTTTAGCCATGGCGTTTCTCACGCATTTTTAGTTCCCAGTCCAGTATGAGACCAGGACGCACTTCCTCACATCCTTGAAACAAGACCGAGCTACTCATATCTCAGATCATATTCATGAATGGAGGTGTCACCGTCGCTTGATCAAGTTTGATATTCCTGATCAGCTTCTAATTGATTGGTTCACTACCTCATTTTTCAATAAAATCGCTAAAGACATAGCTATGGGGGCATGTGTAACTGAAGAAAAGGCCATTGCTCATGCCTAGTACCTTGATCTTGTGTACTCTCAGTATGGCATGTTGTATGATATCTAGTCTGATGCTCCTTGACTTTGAATTTCCAAAGCACTGGCGATGCCATCCGTCGATGGTATCATTGGTTCCGTGTCTCAAACTTCTCGGAAGTCTTCTCCTTCGAACCCTGGGAAACAAAAATCTAATCCTTCCAATGATACTGCTTCTCAGCCTACTTCGAATTCTGGTACAACTGCGGAAGTCAATGTCATTTAGGCAATCCGGCGGATAAAACTTCCAAGGGAATAAAGGAGGGTAAAGGTAAGGCCAAAGCCGATACCCCGAACCAGGATTCTCAAAAATCTCGTGCTGATGATGGTTCAAAGCACAAGCCGAAATATCCCTGCTTGATTTGTGACAAATAGCACTACACCAAGGACTGTCCTCGATGGGGCGAACTGAGTAGATTTCTCAAAGGCACCCATGGAACCACGAATATTCTCAAAGTACCTTTTCCATCACAGTAGACCCAGATGGTAGAGCAACCTCAGTCCTCTGCCCCATTTGGATCTCAGGTCTTCATGATGAATGGTTCTGCATCCATTTCTTTCGCTACCCGATTGAAATATTATACTGAATCACGTCAGGCATCGGGGAAAGAGATCATTGATGGTCCTCCTCCTCTGCCTGCCTCTAGCCCTCTTCACATTGATAGTCCCAGTACTGAGCCCGTTCTACGACCACCTTCCAAAGGTGTACTTCGTAAGTCTTATTACAATCCCAACACCCGTGCTGCTCAACATTACAGTATTGTTGAGGATTTGGCTCAGGCACCATCTGCAATGTCTGCATTAGAATTACTTCAGAGTTTTCCATCTCAATAGAAGGTTTTGTATCCTGCTGATTCAAGCCTTATCGCTTTCTACTTGGATAATTTCGTCCCACGTCTCTCGCACCAGCTTGCGCTCATCATACAAGTTGACATTAATGGAATGAATATCCATCGTGAAATTGTTGATGAGGGTGCATCTACGTGCGTCATGTCATCTGCCTGCTAAAAAGCCATAGGTTCTCCAGCTTTGAATTCATCACCAAATTCTCTTGAAGCATTTGATGGAAGGGAATCTAAACTTCTTGGTGTTCTCGCTATTTTACCAATTACTCTAGAAGGGAAGACGATCAATGTTGAGGTTGAAGTAGTTGATGCCAAGGTTAATTAAAATCTTCTCCTCGGTCATAGTTGGACTCATGCCATGCTGTGCATGCCGTCCACTATTTTTCATGTTTTGAAATTTCTGCACGAAGGAAAGATTGTTATTACTGTTGATTAGTTGTCATTATTCAGTTCTTCTTCTGAGAACAACGTTCCGAATGTGGATAATATTCTTACTCCCTACGAGAGCGTAGGCCTGGGTCTCTACAAAGATCCTACCCTCATGGGTATTTTTCCTCTTCCTCCACCTAACACAGTTCATATCAATATGATCTCTCGGTTTGAAGACCCGTGGGTCATCCCTTCGCCTGAACAGATCGATTCTTTTCCAGATTCGATGCCGTTAAGTCTGATCGAAATTGACTATTGTGAACTTATCTCGGCTTTGGAGCCTCTGCCTCCTAATCATGCTCCTTTGGGCATGTCTCCCAACACTTATTCTCAATCCCCTTGGCTTGGTGATTTAGATTCGTCTGATCCCTTGAAAGATATATTTCCCTCTGATGAAGCTATCGTGGAAAATTTGTCTCTCGAGGATCCTCCATGGGATGATAGTCATCATCATTTCTCATTCATGCCTGGACTCGGGGCCATGTCTACGTGTCTTGAGAGGTTTGCATCTCAGGTTCCTTCTCCTCTGCTTAAAATGCCTATTTTGACACATGAAGTTTTTACGGAGGGTAACTTGAGTAATATCACTCAAACGATGCCTATCGACATTTCCGTGAAACCAGGAATTGTCGAGAACATCCATATCAGGGTCACCTATTCTTTAGATGAAGTTCAGGTTTATACTAGCCTTTTCCACAAGTTTCACGATGTATTTGCATGGTCTTACGAATAAATGTCCGGCATCGATCCCAGTATAGTGGTTCATAAGGTTCCTAGCTATCCTGGTGCGAAGCCTATTCGCAAGTGTCCTCGTCCTGTGCACCTTAGAAAGACTGCCACCATTAAGGGTGAAGTTGAAAAACTTCTTAAAGCTAGTTTTATCTATCATATTCCCTTGAAACAATGGGTGTCCAACATTGTCCATGTCGATAAGAAACAGGGTACCATTCGACTCTGTGTTGATTATCGTGACATAAACTGGGCCTGTCCTAAGGATAATTATCTTACTCCCTTTATTGATCAAATCATATATGACTGTGCGGGGAATGAGATTTTTTCCCTTATGAGCGGCTTTTCTGGTTATAACCAGATTAACATTCTCCCGATCGATCAACATCAGACTACCTTTATATGTCCTTGGGGTACTTTCGCGTATAAGAATATCCCTTTCGGCCTAAAGAATGTTGGGGCTACATTTCAACGAGCGATGTTATATGATTTTCACGATATTAAGCACACTGTTCAGCCTTATCTGGATGATCTTCCAACTTATTTAGCTAAACGTAAGGACCACCCTAACCATCTCTGTCAGATCTTTCTTCGCTGTTGACACTATAACATTCGAGTGAATCCACATAAGTGTGTCTTCTACATCGATTCAGGTAGACACTTAGGGTTTATCATTTCCAAAGACGGAATTCGCCTCGATCCGCTCAAAGTTGAGGCTATTATTAATCTCCCCTCTCCATCCTTATTACATTAGCTGCAGAGTCTGCAGGGGAAGGCTAACTTTTTACACTGTCTTATACCTAACTATGCCGAAGTGGCTAAAGGATTCACGTGATTACTAAAGAAGGGTGTCCCATTCCTTTGGGATGAGATCTTCCAGAAGACTTTTGATGCGTTGAAGATGTTTCTTGTCAACGCTCCTCTGTCGCGTCCTCTGAATTATCATTGTGATTTTTCCCTCTATTTAGCCGTTGTTTTCAGTACGATTTCCATGGTTTTGGTGCAAGACGATGATGACGGTGACTAGCATGTTATTTACTATCTCTCTCGTAACCTTATCAATATTGAAATGCTCTATGCACATGTCAAGAAGTTGGCGTTGGTTTTCATTCAAGAAGTTCAACGTTTTCGTCATTACATTTGTTGTGTACGGTGACTATGATTTATGACTGCAACCCTATGACCTATATATTGTCTCGAAAATTGCTGGGGGGCAAGTACTCGAAGTGGATTTTCATCCTCCAAGAGTTCGATTTGGAATTTTCTATTGCCAAGTCAAAGAAATCATTGGTCTTCCCTGATATTATCTGCTCCCTCCCTTATGACTCCGCTCCATATGGTTCCGAGGAATGAATTCCGGACGATACACTTTTTCTGATTAGCACCCTCGATCCATGGTACGGTGATATCATCATATATCTTTAGACTTCTACTTTCAGATCTGACTTGTCGAAGGATGCTCGCTGACGCATCCGTCACCAATTGCAACCTTATCGTATAGTTGGAGATACACTCTACCACATTGGATTTGATTCCATTCTTTGCCGATGTTTGACTCTCAAGGAGGCTGAGAAAGTTTTGAATGACTGTCACAGTGGAGCCTGTGGCGGTCACATGTCTGGTTATGCTACTGCATAGAAAATTCTTCGTGCTGGGTATTTGTGGCCCACCATATTCAAGGACTACATTGTTGTTGTTCGTAAATGTCATGACTGCCAGATCTACCAACGCAAGATGCGCGCACCGCCTTCACATCATCACCCTGTCATTACCGTTGGTCCCTTTGAAAAGTGGGGCATTGATTTTATGATGTGTAACCATCACTCGGTCGGGGGTCATGCTCATATTATCGTAGCCTTGACTACTTCACCAAATGGTCCAAAGAAATTCCTACACTTATCGCTGACGGTAAGACAGTAGCTCAGTTCATATTCAATCACATCATTTCTAGGTTTGGTGTCCCTCAAGCCATCGTTACCGATCATGGTTCCCATTTTCGGCATTATATGGCGGCAGAGTTGAGTTCCAAGTTGGTTTTGCATCATGACATCTCAACGCCGTACTATCCTCAGGCCAATGGCCGGGTTGAAGCCATGAATAAATTTCTTGTCACCCTGCTTCAATGTACGATTGGGATGCACAAATCAAACTCAAATCTCATGCTATTTTCGGCTCTTTTGGCATATCAAACCTCAATTAAGGATGCGACCAGATTCACTCCATTTTAGCTTGTTTACGGTCTGGAAGCTACCCTTCCGATTAAGTGTGAAATACCTTCGCTAAAATTAGCTGTTGAATTGCTGCCAAACACTTTACCTGAAGAAGAGCGTCTTCTCTACTTAGAAAGGCTGGATGAAACTCGCCGCTTTGGTATTGAAGCAAAGAAGAAGCGGGTCAAAGCTCATTTTGACCAGTTGGTTTCCCCTCACTCCTTCGTAGAAGGAGACCTTGTCCTCTTGTACGACCAAGCTCATGATAAGCTGGGGGCAGGAAAATTTCAACCCATGTGGCATGGGCCCTACATTGTTAAATGTGTCTTGCAGAATGGGACCTATGAGCTCATTGATTACGAAGGTCATCCTCTACATCAGCCTAGAAATGGGTTGTATCTTAAAAAATATTATGCATGAGTCATTTGCGCATGATTTGTGTACATAGGTATTCTTTTCAGTTTTGTACATTTTTGGCTAGTTGTGCTTTATGAGCGTTTTCCTGCTTATTGGGTCGTTGCTTTTTGTGCTGATGTCTATTCCTCCTTATGTTAGTTTCGCGGATGGTGCTTCCCGCAGTACCCGGAACTTTTCTTCAGCAGCCTGGGTGATTTATGATCCTGCTGGTGAGTTGATATATCTTCAAGGTATTTGTCTAGGATGAACTACAAACAATGTTGCTGAGTATAGTGCTGTCACTGAACTATTAACTGAGGCAATTACCCTCCGCATTCGTGCATTGCTTGTAAATCTAGACTAACAACTGATCGTTCTTCAACTTAATGGACATTATTCAGGTAGAAACCCTAACATTTTAAGGTTGTATTTACGTGTTCGTTTGCTGGAAATAAATTTTGATTACATTACATATCAACATATGCCTAGGCAATTGAATGCATTAACCGATACAATGGCTAACCTTGTATTAGACATTTAAGCAATTTGTACAAATCATCATCACATGAAAATATCCATAATAGGAAAATATATATATATATATATATATATACATCGAATATTTGCATCAGTGTGCATCATAAGTTCAAAAAATATGTGTGTTTCTTTTACATCCTGAGACACCATGTATCTAAAAAATATGCGAAAATAAAACCTAGGTGTCTACTCGGTGTGACGCTCATGATAGCATGTCACTGCCCGTACAATCCACCTCAGCAAGCAGTGAAATCGGTTTGACACCCCTACAGTGTGTCTCTGGTATGCACGAGGAACATCGTCGAATCGTGCATAGTCCGGGATCCCACGGGAGATTCCCTCCAGGTTGTGCACGATTTCCTCCTCCTCGCCTCCCTCACCATGAGGGGCAATATCAAAGTCGCGAGGAACTCACCTCACTATTAGTGATCTGAAAATGGAAGTACTTGAAAATGTGTGCAAGTTATCCATTTCCATTTAATTAAATGTGTGCAAAATTATTCGTGTCTTGCTGATTAAACAAAGTGTTTTTGGTAACTCTTTATGAGTTTATGTGTGAGTGAAAGTTAATTTAATTTTCTGTTTAACATATTAAATCAGAAATATACAACAAGATAACTTCAGCATAATATGACATAGATGTTTGGTGAGCAGTTCACCCCTCCTGGGCTATGTCTGCTGGATCAAGCCTCCCAAAATGAGCTTGTCCTCTTGTATTAAAATGCTCCAAAATTCTAATACAAGTTTAAAAGTTCCTCAATAGGTAAATTTGACTATAAATACAGAATCAAAAGACATGAAAATGCTAAAAATGCCTTTCCATATTCACTAAACAGTGAAGAATTACCATAAATAGTGACTTCTTCAAAATGGCCCTGATGGCTCTGAAAAATCTCCTGAAGATTTTCGGACTCTGAAAGTCTTCAAACAGTTCTGAAACCTCTTCCATTAGGTTCATAAGGTGGAAAATAGCTGATAATGGTTTTTGGATCACCTCAAACAGTGAGGTACAACTTAATACAACTCCATTTCCCCAATGGCCCTGGTGGCTCTCCAAGCTTCCATGAAGCTAAAATGGCTGTAGAACACTTCTATTTCCTCTGGAACCTATCCCAATGGCTCTATAATGCTGAAAATAGTTAAAAATGACTTTTTTTTCACCTCAAATGGTTAAGCATAGCCCAAAACAGCTCCAAATCCCTCTTGGCCCTGATGGCTCTCATTGCTTCCCTAAAGCAAAAGGGGCTGAAGATCAACTCTAATGGCTTTGAAACCTATTGCAATGGATCCAGAATCCTTTGAATACCCAAAATAAAAAAAATTCTTCCAAAAAGGTTATGTATTGGAGAAGTTATGACCAAAATAGTATTTGCCCAGTTTGGCCTAAAAAAATTCCACCAAATTTGGGCTAACTCCAGTTAGCCGGACCATTCTGGCCAATCCCGCCAAAAATGGTGTGCCTGCCATAAATTCCGCCAAATCCTAATCCCGGATTAACTTGACTTAATTGTTTTTTGATTAGTGGATAAGTATGTTTTTAAAAATAAACATGTTTTGTGCGCTAAACAACATATCAGTGGTTAATTAAACGACAATTAACAAAAATCCACCCATGGTTAGCTCCCGGTCTTCAGCACTTGGTCATATGGCATATGTGATATGTAGGGGGCTGGCCCCCTTTTGCCGCCACCCACATCTTATTCAAACGTTAAATAGAACGTTGATGCCCAACATGTTAAAACTTAATCCATAGGTGAGTTAGTTGGAGCGCTTGTTGGTTGGCGGGAGGTCTGGGGTTCAAACCCATAGACCTACAAAATTTTTGATATATAAATCATACCAACTCTTTCCATGTCCTCGGGGCCACGTGGTGGCCTCTGGGCCTACCACGTGGCAGCCCATGATTGGTCTGTAAAATCCCAAGTCAATCTTCTAACCAATAGTAAACTGACACTTGTCGACCACTGATTCGCCATTGTGGAATATTCCAGAGAATATTCTGAGGAATATTTCAAGGAATATTCTTTTTTTTTAATATTTTCAAAGTCAAAGTCAAATCTGGTCAAACTGAGTTTTTTGCAGTTTACTGAAAACTTCAAACTCACATAAATTTCACATACGATGTCGGATTTGAGTGCTGTTCATGGCTCCAGGTTTGTATCGACGAGGCCAATCCAATCATTCAGGTTGCAAGTGATTTTTAACACTTTCAATGTTGATCTTTTTCCATAGCTCGGACTTGTGCTCCTGTTCACACCTCCCAAATGAGAGGCTTTTGGACCCCAGAAGTTCACTGAAATTCTGAAACTAAACTGTACCATAAATGAGAGAATAACAACATCCTCTTCTCTTCAGCCTCAAATTTTTTTTTCTGACTTTCCAACTGTCTTCATGGTGAATTTTTACTGAATGAGCCATGTACTTGTGCCGAATCCCGACCAAGTTTTCTTGCCATACCAATATGCCATTCTGAAACTAGCAATGACCCTTGCTGAACTTTGTGCCCTCTTTGCTTGCATGCTTTTCCATCTCATGGAATCTTGCACCGCTTTGCACTGACACTTCATTTCTGCACCAATCGACACCAAAGGCACCTTGTGCAACATACGACATCAAAAACAAGTTGACCTGAAATGTGCTATACAATTGACACAACCATCAATGTAAAAAGTGTGCACACAATCGACACAAGTTGACAATCATGTGTAACACGATCAACACAAGTCGACAATCATGTGTACCACAATCGACACAAGTCGACAATCATGTGTAACACAATCGACACAAGTCGATAAACAACAAGATAGATCTTGACAAACACATGTGTATGTATCATGTACAATGAACTATATACAATTCACTATTTACACATACAACCTCTATGTACATGTGCAACTTCAACTCTTCTTCATCTTTTACACCTCCATGGCGAAACTTTGCAACAACAAAGAAATTCCTTCAACTGAAACTGCTTTTACATGCAATCTTGCATCAAATTTTCAACTGAAATACATGCATACAAAATCTGAAATTTGCATGTACAAAATGAGTATGACTTACTGCATTAAGAATTTAATCCACTTCCTACCAAGCCAACTCCATGGCGTCTTTTCCTGCTGCAACATTTCTTCATGTGAATCTTCCATTTCCACATCGATAATGGAATCCATAGATCCACTTGCGCCAAAATTTTTGTCATCTAGCTGCATGTCATTTGGACGACTTGTTGGATGCAAAGTCCAAAAATGAGAGACATCATGTCCCTTCTTTTGACAAAATGTGAAAGCATAAGAGGCAAATTGATCATGTGAATAATTATACCTCTTTTGCTGCATGGAATGTCCATCCTTTTTGTCTTCGAAAGATGATGAACTAGTAGAGGAGACAAATTTCTTTTTCAAACTTTCATCACTGTTCTTGTCTTGAAAACTGTTTACATTTGCATGCTCGCCATAAGCGACATGTTTACCCTCTACTTGCTGCAACGAAGGCTTAAAACAATGGCAATCATCCTTAAAACAATTTTGACATATATGCATTTTAGAACTTGGAATAAAGGTTCTCTTTAAATTTGCATCACATGCATTCAAGGATTTGGAGTCTTCACCATTAAACTGCACATAACCAAGACCAACATTCTTGGGTCACTCCACAACCAAAATAGGGTCAACCATGCCTTGTGCATGCTTTCCCAAACCTTTTACTTCATAATAGCCCATCTTAAACATTATTTTGGACCCTATACCCCTTGTATGTTTTTCAAAAGAACCAACACACTTTTCAATTGAGGAAATTGAAGACAAGTTGGAATGGTTTACCTCTTCCTCACGCTTGTTCTTGGACAAATCTTCTTGAGCTTGAAGGAGTTTTTTCTCCATGTCATGCAGTCTTTGGAGAATTGTTTCCTTCTCTTCCTTCATGGCTAACAATTGTGCATGAAGCTTAACACTTTCTCTTTGATCCTCAATTAGAATCTGCACCATGTCCTTCACCTTAATGAACTCATTCTTCACGTCATCATTGAAGAATCTCGTGAAGGAGGAAACTTCACCTGTAGAAGAATTTGACATCATGTAAATGGTCAAATTAACAAAAGGAACTTCCAAAGAAAATTTCTCAAAGCTTTCAATCAAATGACAAGCTTTTAACCAAATGTCTGTAAAGACCCCTTCTTATTCAAGCAGCGATAAAACACAAACACCATTAGCTTTTGTAACAAACCCTAGTCAAGTGGGTTTGTTTTCCAAAGGTATTCTTGAGGTAATTTGGGGTAAGGAAATAGCCTATAACTCTTTTTTCCTTTCCAAGACTTAGCTAACATCAACTATCTTTTCAACTCAAGCAAACTCATACATTCAACCATTTTTCAACCAATAAAACAATCAATATTTTACACTGTTTTAACACCTTTTGCAAAAAAACAAATGCTCAACATAAGTGCAACCAAATCTCAACCAAAGCTCTGATACCATTTGATCTGAAAATGGAAGTACTTGAAAATGTGTGCAACGTATCCATTTCCATTTAATTAAATGTGTGCAAAATTCTCCATGTCTTGCTGATTAAACAAAGTGTTTTTGGTAACTATTTATGAGTTTATGTGTGAGTGAAAGTTAATTTAATTTTCTGTTTAACATATTAAATCAGAATTATACAGCAAGATAACTTCAGCATAATATGACACAGATATTTGGTGAGCAATTCACCCCTCTTGGGCTACGTTTGCTGGATCAAGCCTCCCAAAATGAGCTTGTACTCTTGTATTAAAATGCTCCAAAATGATAATACAAGTTTAAAATTACCTCAATAGGAAAATATGACTATAAATACAGAATCAGAAGACATTAAAATGCAAAAAATGCCTTTCCATATTCACTAAACAGTGAAGAATTACCATAAACAATGACTTCTTCAAAATGGCCCTGATGGCTCTGAAAACTCTCCTGAAGCTTTTCAGGATCTAAAAGTCTTCAAACAGTTATGAAAAATCTTCCATTAGGTTCAAAAGGTGGAAAATAGCTGAAAATGGTTTTTGGATCACCTCAAACAGTGAGGTACAACTCAATACAACTCCATTTCCCCAATGGCCCTAGTGGCTCTCCAAGCTTCCCTGAAGCTAAAATGGCTATAGAACACCTATAATACATCTAGAACCTATCCCAATGGCTCTGTAATGCTGAAAGTAGTCGAAAATAACTTTTGGTTCACCTCAAATGGTTAAGCATAGCCCAAAACAACTCCAACTCCCTCTTCGCCCTAATGGCTCTCATTGATTCCCTAAAGAAAAATGGGCTGAATATCAAATATAATGGCTCTAAAAACTATTCCAATGGATCTATAATCCTCTGAATAGCTGAAAAAAAAAAAAAAATTCGTCCAAAAAGATTATGTATTGGAGAAGTTATGACCAAAACAGTATTTGCCCAATCTGGCCTAAAAAAACTCCACCAAATTTGGGCTAACTCTAGTTAGCTCGACCATTCTGGCCAATCCTGCCAAAAATGTTGCGCACGCCATAAATTCCACCAAATCCTAATCCTGTATTAACTTGACTTAATTGTGTTTTGATTAGCAGATAAGTATGTTTTTAAAAATAAACGCGTTTTGTGTGCTAAACAACAGAATAGTGGCTAAGCCACGTATTAGTGGTTAATTAAACCACAATTAACAAAAATCCGCCCATGGTTAGCTCCCGGTCTTCGAAACTTGGTCGTATGGCGTATGTGGTATGTAGGGGGCTAGCCTTCTTTTTCCACCACCCACATCTTTTTCAAACGTTAAATAGAACGTTGATGCCCAACATGTTAAGACTTAATCCGTAGGTGAGTTGGTTGGAGCGCTTGTTGGTTGGTGGGAGGTCCGAGGTTCAAACCCACGGACCTACAAAAATTTTAATATATAAATCATAACAACTCTTTCCACGGCCTAGGGGCCACGTGGTGACCTCTGGGCCTGCCACGTGGCAGCCCATGATTGGCTCGTAAAATCCCAAGTCAATCTTCTAACCAACAGTAAACTGACACTTGTTGACCACTGATTCGCCACCGTAGAATATTCCAGAGAATATCCTGAGGAATATTTTGAGGAATATTTTTGGAATATTCCTCAAAATATTCCTTTTTTTTAAATATTTTCAAAGTCAAAGTCAAATTTGGTCAAACTGAGTTTTTTGCAGTTTACTGAAAACTTCAAACTCGCATAAATTTCACATACGATGTCGGATTTGAGTGACGTTCACGGCGCCAGGTTCGTATCAACGAGGCCTATCTGATAGTTTAGGTTGCAAGTGATTTTGAACACTTTCAATTTTGAGCTTTTTCCATAGCTCGGACTTGAGCTCCTGATCAATTAGAGACATGCTTGCAAGTCTCTTTGGGCCAACATCTGCAAAAACATGTATTTAATGTCAGAACATGCATAAAAAAAAATTATAATACTAATTAAAATAAAAAATGAGTCTTACCAAGTACTTCATCCCAATCCTCTTTTTCTGGGAGTGAGAGATCTGTATCGCCAGTGAAATCTGTGTCAAAGTATGGCAAATCCTCCATGACGATCAGTTGTTGGCGGAGCCAATCAAAGAACTCTAGTCTCCAGGACATCTATGGACCACCCCCTAACCTTGGCATCAGAGCTTCCCAACAGGCCATCCGTCGTTCCTGTGCTGGTGGTGTCGGAACTATCACGTCCTATCATTGAAATATTGGTAGTCATTCCAGGATGAACGATACTAGAATGGACCCGTAGCCAAACTGCTTTAGCGTGATTTTCTTGCATTTAGTCAGTCAACATTTCATGTTGATTTTCACTGCCTCTGCTCAGTTGTATAGGGTCGGTGTCAGACAATCTACAACAAAGAGTAGCTGTGTCTTTGTAGCTTCGCGCGGTGCTTGCGATCTCGTAGCTCGTGTGATGGTGTTCAACACTACTTTTAGTGCTAAGTCCAGAATAG
The DNA here is from genome assembly GCA_034641835.2 of Pinus albicaulis. Taxonomy (NCBI): domain Eukaryota; kingdom Viridiplantae; phylum Streptophyta; class Pinopsida; order Pinales; family Pinaceae; genus Pinus; species Pinus albicaulis. Next base: position 59,760,869 of record CM076578.1, on the reverse strand, counting down.
TTTGGATATCCACTTTTCCGCTTCCTAATCCTTTCCGTGCTCTGGGACATACCTTGTTGATCACCATACTCATGTTCTCCATAGTGGGCCGAGTGCCGATCAATATTGGTACTTCTCCCCTCCACGACAACCTTGTTATGGAGTAAATGTCTGAAACTTTGATCTCGAGTTCCTGATCACGAAGGATGAATTTTTCTTGATCCTCATCCCAGATACTAATTAAGTATTGCAGTAGATCCGGTTGAGCTCTGAGGCACGGTGTCATGAATAATTTATTGAGTCTATAATCTCGAAGAGCTTCCATGCATCTTTCATTTTCCATGGCAAGCTCGTCTTCTTTACTGTGTTCTCGTTATTTCCATTCGATCACCATTTTTCCGCTTCACACCTGCAAACATGTTTATATGAATATCATTAGCCAAATTAGAAGCTTTTTATTGGTGAAAATGGGCCTACTTGCTTGCATTATAAGCTTAAAATGGTCCACGCAGTTGGCGCGACTGTTTTATAAAAAATCGCGCCAACTGGCATGCCTTAGTTCAAAATATTGGGCAATTGGCGCGAGTCCGTGCCCAATACTTGCGCCAACCGCTGGGCCCTAATTTTTACAATTTCCCCCATAGATTTCCAAATTTGGGGTTACAGGCAATGACACTACAATCAAAATGCAGGGAGGAATGACAGCTCTTACCTATAACTAACGGATTTGAGATTGGTCTGCTGGATTGCCCGCTATCATTGTTGCAAAAACATAGTCTGAAAAGGGTAACTATTTCTCCACAAGAGGTAAAAGTGAAAAGTAATTATTTTTTACCATTTTTGGCATTTTATAACTTTTCGAAGCCCTAATTAGGTTATACGACATGTTTTTCGATTATTTCATTATGTTGTTTCGAGAAATGGGTTTTACGTGCGTCTCTTGTGCAACGACAGGTTTTTTTAATGTTACGACGATGAAGTAACGAGTTGTATTTTATACCTTTTTGGACTCGGTAAAAACACGAAAAAAGTCACTGATGGAGTCATCTTTCAGCTCTTTTCTGACTCTCTAAAACTGAAAAGATTTTCGAGGCTCTTGTCGTTTTGAACTCGTTAAATGGCTATGAAACAATATCTACCCAATATTCGTTTACCCCTTTTTCGGGCTGTGACAGATTATTTATGAAAAAGGAATACCTTAGCCTGTTTTGACTAAGAGGTTCTCTTGGATATTTTTTTCTACCTTTTGAAATCTGAGGGACTATTTACGAAAAGGGACCTGCTGGAGTTTTCTTTTCCGCTTCTTTTCAAACTCTCTAAACATGAAAAGATACCGAGTTCTTCCTTTGTCAGACTCGTTAAACCTTGATGACGTCGGACATCGTCACCATGATGTACCCGAGTTCCTCCTTCCTAGGGCTCGTAAAATTTACTAGGATCGATTTGTCTAAAGGAAAAACTTACAGTACAAGCATATGCTATCCCCTTCAAGCTTGTTTTTCAAAAATAATTGGGCTACTCACCAGAAATGGTGGGGGAAAATGGAACCAATTTTTAGTTGTGTCGGCAGTATGTCGCTCTTGAACCTGACACTCGTCTGCATTCGTGTCGGGTTGGGGACATCTCATTTTGTCATTTTTTCCTCCATGGGTTTGGGTAATTTGTTTTGGCCTCTCAACTGCTCTTTGCCACGTCATCATGACCTCAGATCCCTTGATGTCAAATACTGCCAAATCCAGAGTCGTGTCACTGATATGTTCAAGATTAGTTTGCCTCTGTAGTTTTCAACCTTCCTCTGATCCTCTGTTTAGTCTTGATTCATTATCTTCATGTTCCTTTGTCTCGTGTCGATGATGTGGGAAAAATTATGGCCCTCCTTTGAACCGATCACTTTCTATCAAATTTAGCTCATTATCCAAAAGGTTGATCTAGAGAATCCCTATCGGTACCTTGGAGCTTGCATGCCTCAATGGCAAGTTATTCACATTTGACGACAGGTCCAAATCATTGGCCTTCGATTGAGTGATTCTGGAGGTGTTCGACGCCAGATCACTGTTCATATTCCATAGATTGTACCTGTTGTACCTTGAGATCCATTGTCGTTATTGGTGGTTTCTCTCGTGCCTGTTAACAAATTTCATCATTGGCTGGTAATTAGGTGATTTTATTGCATGTTCGACTTCAACTCACATATTCACGTGCTCGAATTTGTACTTGTTCGGGGTGAGATGGAGCGCAAGACCCTGGGTCTTGTCTGATAAGATCCAGGCTGCGCGATATTGTGGTTTATCATGACTTATTGCATGTCTCTTTTGATTGGATGGCTGCAACCATACCTGAATCTATTTATTTATCCTTATTTCTGGATGGCTGCGTCTATACCTCGGATCTCAGTTTTTATGTACTCTATTATGGATGGCTGATCCCATGCCACATGTTCATGTATCATAAATATCAGTTGTATTTGTAATTGCAGGTCTTCTAACAGTGGTGTTTGGTTCGAACGCGTTCTCGTAAAGCATTTCACCCCTCCCTCTCTCTCGGACCTCATGCTTTAGGGGGCATCTGTTACACAAAATTTTGTCACCGTCCCTGCAATCCCCATCCTGCATATTGGAGGATCAATTCTGTGACTAATAAAAAATTTCATGTTTTGCAAAGACCATAATTGCATCCGTTTCCATGAGGATAACATTCCTTCTATTGACAATTTCCTGAGCAGACCATTAGAAACACATGTTTTTGCATTGGTGCTGGTAGACTGTTATGCCCTCGCGCCAATGAGGAAGATTAACACTGGGCCCTGCGCCCATTAGTGCTCTGTCCTAGTTATCTACCTACGCCAAGCTGTTTTTGGAATGTTTTTTAAATATAGAGGCAAATTTTCTATCCTAACAACTTCGTGGGCGAGTCAGCCTGAGTGGTTCGACTGAATAACTACTACCACGCTCCTTTGGCCTCTTGTTTCCACCTTTTGGAGAAACTCCCAAAGGATAAGGCCTCCCTTATGTCATTGTAGGGATCCCAAGCTCCTCCTCTCCCTCTATAAATAAGGCTATCTCCCATTGATACACTAGCTGAACATATTATAGCTGAAAGGTTGAAGAGAATTGCTGAACATATTGTTGGTGAGATAGAGTAGAAAGAGACCTTTATCAAGAGAGAGCTTAGGTTTGTGTCCTCGCCTCATCCCAATTCTTGACGATATTTCGAGACACGCTTCAATTGAACCCGTTGAAGGAGGCTACGACATTAAGGATCCAGTTGCAATCTCTTTCTTCTATTTATATATACATGACTATCGTTTGGTACCCATCTTGTGTTAATATGGTTTATTTTATGCAATGTGTTGAGTCCTCCTTGACTGACTAGTTAGCTAGGAATGCAATAATTGTCTTGTATATTTCTCTTGTATTTGATCTTTGTGTAGGAATAAGAGGACCATTGCTAAAGGATCGCAACCTGTCGGGATAGAGATCAAGAGGCCTCCACTACTACAACTACGAAAATCGCATTGGACTCCAGGTAGGTCAATCTACCCCAACCTATTTCATTCATTATCTAAGAACCTACACATTAGCTTGTTCCCTTGTTGCTAGACCCACTCTACGGCTAGAGGGATCGTCTCTGTCCGCAGAGGGGATTTACCTTTCCAACAGGTAGAGACCAAGACCCTTTGAGGGCTCATTGGCTATAATATGGATGATGGTTGTCTCTGGATAAAGAAGAGAGAGAGAGAGAGACCAGGTTCTAATAACACATATCACCAATCTCTATTTAAAATGGATGCCTAGACACCAAGACCTATCAAGGTGAGATGAATGTTATAAAATTAGATCATTGGTTGCAGCCTTAAAATTTAGAAGTTTACTTCATTGGGGTAGTATCAGATGTGCAAAAATGGCATTCCTCATGTTCCCATGAAACCATCTCCCCATGAGTTGGCAGGACACTAGCCTATGATAAATTTTTCTCATCTTAGATGCTCTACAAGTGATTTGGAAAGAGGAGGTAAAAATGGTAATTTTTGGCTGTTTCAATTTCAGGACATTTTAGTGGGGCATTGGTTGGTAGACAGTGAGATTACGTTGAAATGTGGCTTTGCTGCAACACTGCAGAATTATCTAGGAAAATTTGTGTACAAAATTGCCACTAGGGGCAGTTCTGGCCCTCATAGAACTGAAACAGGGAGATTCTGTATGTGGTTGTAACTGTTCTATATGTTTTTGGTGATGTGTTCAAGAGAAAGGCCATTCCTCTTATCACTCTTATATGGGTAACTATGTTTGTGATGAAAAGTGGACATATTACTCTCTCCAATTACACCAAAGAAACCAAGTGGAGGATTCTTGAAATTTGGTAGGTCATGATTGCAAAAAGAAAAATCATACGTATATGGAGATCTGTTCTTCTTTTGACAAATCATCCGGATGCAACAAATCTTGATGCTTGAAGGTTGGACATGAAGGTCTTCATAACTATAAGTCAACTCAACATCTGTAGGATGAAGTGTTCTCTCTTAAGCTGCAAAAGTCTTTGTGTGATAAATTGAGATTGAGTATTGTGAAAAATACACTTATCTTGGGAGATATTGTCCAAAAAAAATGCATCATGGAGGGTGTGATGAAAATCTGTGTGGTAATGAGCATGCTTGTTATAGGAAATGTGAAGTCAATGCTTTTGTGAGATTTTCATTGAACTTTTGCAAAAGACATGCTCATTTTAGGACAGAAGAGGTTCCATTGAGTATGAACATGTCTCTAAACAAAGTGGCATACAAAAGGATGGTTACATTACCATGACACTTTTTGAAACATACCATGATGGTCTGCATCTTCATACACTAAATCCATATGCTGCACGTTATAGTAAGGTAAGATGTAAGGCTTGTAGGTATTTTTGTCAATGACCAATCAATCATTCTGGTTTACATCAAATGGTCTCATGGGAACATGAGGAATGGCATTTTTGCACTAGAACATGAAGAATTTGATATCAAGGGTAGGAAATATACATGGGGGAAATTTGATGTGGCAGAGATGTGCAATATGCATTGTAAAGCACAAGGTCAGGGAAACATTGATTTGATTCACTGTCTATTAAGGATTCAATGGAATATTTCAAGATCCAAATATGGGCACAAGTTAGACAAGGAAGAAATCTCAAATCCTAGAAATGACAAACAAGTACAATGATAGTCAAAGGAATGACTCAGAAGAGAGATTGTAACAGTGGAGGAACTATTCTTTAACACCTCCGTGACTATAGCAATATTAATTCCAATTCTAGAGAACAAGACCCTTTGAGGGCTCATTGGCTATAATATGGAAAATCGCTCTCTGGATAAAGAAGAGAGAGAGAGAGAGAGAGACCAGGTTCTAATAACACATATCACCAATCTCTATTTAAAATGGATGCCTAGACACCAAGACCTATCAAGGTGTGATGAATGCTATAAAATTAAATCGTTGGTTGCAACAATTAAAATTTAGAAGTTTACTTCATTGGGGTAGCATCGGATGTGCAAAAATGGCATTCCTCATGTTCCCATGAAATCATCTCCCCATTGGTTGGCAGGACACTAGCCTATGATAAATTTTTCTCATCTTAGATATTCTATAAGTGATTTGAAAAGAGGAGGTAAAAATGGTAATTTTGGAACTTTTAATTTCAGGACATTTTAGTGGGGCATTAGCTGGTAGATGGTGAGATTACTTTGAAATGTGGCTTTGTTGCAACACTGCAGAATTATCTAGGAAAATTTGTGTACGAAAATTGCAAATGGAGGCAGTTTTGGCCCTCACAGAACTGAAACAGGGAGACTCTGTACGTGGTTGTAAATTTTCTATATGTGTCATGTTCAAGAGTAAGGCCATTCCTCTTATCACTCTTGTATGGGTAACTATGTTTGCGATGAAAATTGGACATATTACTTTCTAAAATTACACCAAAGAAACCAGGTGGAGGATTCTTGAAATTTGGCAGGTCATGATTGCAAAAAGAAAAATCATACATATATGGAGATATTTTCTTCTTTTGACAAATCATCCAGATGCATCAAATCTTTTTTCTTGAAGATTGGACATGAAGATCTTCATAACTGTAAGTCACCTCAACATTTGTAGGATGAAGTGTTCTCTCCCAAGCTGCAAAATTCCTTGTGTGATAAAATTGAGATTGAGTATCATGAAAAACACACTTATCTTGGGAGATATTGTCCTAAAAAATGCATCAAGGAGGGTGTGATGAACATCTGTGTGGTAATGAGCATGCTTGTTATAGGACATGTGAAGTCGATGCTTTTGTGAGATTTTCACAGAACTTGTGCGAAAGACATCCTCATTTCAGGACAGAAGAGGTTCCATTGAGTATGAACATGTCTCTGAACAAAGTGGCATGCAGAAGGATGGTTACATTACCATGACACTTTTTGAAACATACCATGATGGTCTACATCTTCACACACTAGATCCAGATGATGCACGTTATAGCAAGGTAAGATGCAAGGCTTGTAGGTATTTTTTTCAATGACCAATCAAGCATTATGGTTTAAATCAAATGGTCTCATGGGAACATGAGGAATGCCATTTTTGCACCAAAACATGAAGAATTTGATATCCAGGGTGGGAAATATACATGGGGGAAATTTGACGTGGCAGAGATGTGCAATATGCATTGTAAAGCACAAGGTCAGGGCAACATTGATTTGATTCACTGTCTATTAAGGATTTAGTGGAATATTTCAAGATCCAAATATGGGCACAAGTTAGACAAGTAAACAATCTCAAATCCTAGAAATGACAAAAAAGTACAATGATAGTCAACAAAATGACTCAGAAGAGAGGCTGTAATTTTGGCAGTTTTAATTTTAGGACATTTTAGTGGGGCATTAGCTGGTAGACAGTGAGATTACATTGAAATGTGGCTTTGCTGCAACACTGCAAAATTATCTAGGAAAATTTATGTACAAAAATTACAACTAGAGGCAGTTCTGGCCCTCACAGAACTGAAATAGGGAGTCTTTGTATGTGGTTGTAAATGTTCTATATTTTTTTGGTGATTTGTTGTAGAGAAAGGCCATTCCTCTTATCACTCTTGTATGGGTAACTATGTTTGTGATGAAAAGTGGACATATTACTCTCTCGAATTACACCAAGGAAACCGAGTGGAGGATTCTTGAAATTTGGCAAGTCATGACTACAAAAAGAAAAATCATACATATATGGAGATCTGTTCTTCTTTTGAAAAATCATCCAGATGCAACAAATATTGTTTCTTGAAGGTTGGACATGAAGGTCTTCATAACTATAAGTCACCTCAACATCTGTAGGATGAAGTGTTCCTTCCCAAGCTTCAAAAGTCCTTGCGTGATAAATTGAGATTCAGTATTGTGAAAAACACACTTATCTTGGGAGATATTGTCCTAAAAAAATGCATCATGGAGGGTGTGATGAACATCTGTGTGGTAATGAGCGCGCTTGTTATAGGAAATGTGAAGTCAATGATTTTGTGAGATTTTCACTAAACTTGTGTGAAAGAAATGCTCATTTTAGGACAGAAGAGGTTCCATTGAGTATGAACATGTCTCTGAACAAAGTGGCATGCAGAAGAATGGCTACATTACCATGACACTTTTTGAAACATACCATGATGGTCTGCATCTTCATACACTAAATCCATATGCTGCACGTTATATTAAGGTAAGATGTAAGGCTTGTAGGTATTTTTGTCAATGACCAATCAATCATTCTGATTTACATCAAATGGTCTCATGGGAACATGAGGAATGTCATTTTTGCACTAGAACATGAAGAATTTGATATCCGGGGTAGGAAATATACATGGGGGAAATATGACATGGTAGAGATGTGCAATATGCATTTTAAAGCACAAGGTCAGGGCAACATTGATTTGATTCACTGTCTATTAAGGATTCAGTGGAATATTCAAGATCCAAATTGGGCACAAGTTAGACAAGGAAACAACCTCAAATCCTAGAAATGACAAACAAGTACAATGATAGTCAAAGGAATGACTCAGAAGAGAGATTGTAATAGTGGAGGTACAATTCTTTAACATCTCCAAGACTATAGCAATATTAATTCCAATGCTAGAGAAGAAGACCCTTTGAGGGCTCATTGGCTATAATATGGAAAATCACTCTCTCTGGATAAAGAAGAGAGAGAGAGAGAGAGAGACCAGGTTCTAATAACACATATCACCAGTCTCTATTTAAAATGGATGCATAGACACCAAGACCTATCAAAGTGTGATGAATGCTGTAAAATTAAATCGTTGGTTGTAGCAATTAAAATTTAGAAGTTTACTTCATTGGGGTAGCATCGGATGTGCCAAAATGGCATTCATGATGTTCCCATGAAACCATATCCCCATTGGTTGGCAGGACACTAGCCTATGATAAATTTTTCTCATCTTAGATATTCTATAAGTTATTTGGAAAGAGGAGGTAAAAATGGTAATTTTGGCACTTTTAATTTCAGGACATTTTAGTGGGGCATTAGCTAGTAGACGGTGAGATTACGTTGAAATGTGGCTTTGTTGCAACATTGCAGAATTATCTAGGAAAATTTGCGTACAAAAATTGCTACTAGAGGCAGTTCTGGCCCTCACAGAACTGAAACAAGGAGACTCTGTATGTGGTTGTAAATTTTCTATATGTTTTTTGCGATTTCATGCTCAAGAGAAAGGCCATTCCTCTTATCACTCTCGTATGGGTAACTATGTTTGTGATGAAAAGTGGACATATTACTCTCTCCAATTACACCAAAGAAACCAAGTGGAGGATCCTTGAAATTTGGTAGGTCATGATTGCGAAAAGAAAAATCATACATATATGGAGATCTGTTCTTGTTTTGACAAATCATCCAGATGCAACAAATCTTGTTGCTTGAAGATTGGGCATGAAGGTCTTCATAACTGTAAGTCACATCAAAATTTGTAGGATGAAGTGTTCTCTCCCAAGCTGCAAAAGTCCTTTTGTGATAAAATTGAGATTGAGTATCATGAAAAGCACACTTATCTTGGGAGATATTGTCCTAAAAAATGCATCATGGAGGGTGTGATGAACATCTATGTGGTAATAAGAATGCTTGTTATAGGAAATGTGAAGTCGATTCTTTTGTGAGATTTTCATAGAACTTGTGCGAAAGACATGCTCATTTCAGGATAGAAGAGGTTCCATTGAGTATAAACATGTCTTTGAACAAAGTGGCATGCAGAAGGATGGTTACATTACCATGAAACTTTTTGAAACATACCATGATGGTCTGCATCTTCACACACTAAATCCAGATGATGGAAATTATAGTAAGGTAAGATGTAAGGCTTGTAGGTAATTTTTTCAATGACCAATCAATCATTCTGGTTTACATCAAATGGTCTCATGGGAACATGAGGAATGCCATTTTTGCACTAGTACATGAAGAATTTGATATCCAGGGTAGGAAATATACATGGGGGAAATTTGACGTGGCAGAGATGTGCAATATGCATTGTAAAGCACAAGGTCAGGGCAAAATTGATTTGATTCACTGTCTATTAAGGATTCCATTGAATATTTCAATATCCAAATATGGGCACAAGTTAGACAAGGAAACAATCTCAAATCCTAGAAATGACAAACAAGTACAATGATAGTCAACGGAATGACTTAGAAGAGAGACTATAATTTTGGCAGTTTTAATTTTAGGACATTTTAGTGGGGCATTGACTGGTAGACAGTGAGATTACGTTGAAATGTGGCTTTGCTGCAACACTGCAGAATTATCTAGGAAAATTTGTGTACAAAAATTGCAACTAGAGGCAGTTCTGGCCCTCACAAAATTGAAACAGGGAGACTCTGTATGTGGTTGTAAATGTTCTATATGTTTTTGGTGATGCGTTCTAGAGAAAGGCCATTCATATTATCACTCTTTTATGGGTAACTATGTTTGTGATGAAAATTGGACATATTACTCTCTTGAATTCCACCAAAGAAACCAAGTGGAGGATTCTTGAAATTTGGCAGGTCATGATTGCAAAAATAAAAATCATACATATATGGAGATCTGTTCTTCTTTTGAAAAATCATCCAGATGCAACAAATCTTGTTTCTTGAAGGTTGGACATGAAGGTCTTCATAATTGTAAGTCACCTCAACATCTGTAGGATGAAGTGTTCTCTCCCAAGCTGCAAAAGTCCTTGTGTGATAAAATTGAGATTGAGTATCATGAAAAACACACTTATCTTGGGAGATATTGTCATAAAAAAATGCATCATGGAGGGTGTGATGAACATCTGTGTGTTAATGAGCATGCTTGTTATAGGAAATGTGAAGTTGATGCTTTTGTGAGATTTTCATTGAACTTGTGCGAAAGACATGCTCATTTCAGGACATAAGAGGTTGCATTGAGTATGAACATGTCTCTGAATAAAGTGGCATGCAGAAGGATGGTTACATTACCATGACACTTTTTGAAACATACCATGATGGTCTGCATCTTCACACACTAAATCTAGATGTTGCACGTTATAGTAAGGTAAGATGTAAGGCTTGTAGGTATTTTTGTCAATGACCAATCAATCATTCTGGTTTACATCAAATGGTTTCATGGGAACATGAGGAATGCCATTTTTGCACTAGAACATGAAGAATTTGATATCCAAGGTAGGAAATATACACAGGGGATCACATCATTGAAAATTTCCTTGTCCATTTTTTGCTTACAATTAAAGATTACATGCCCAGAAATCCTTTTGAAAAAGGATTGTTGCTCATCAAGATAAAACAAACAAAAAACATGGACGAAATTTACAAAGAACTTTCAATTTCAGAAATAAAAACAAAATGATGCTTGATAAATATGTGTTATAACAATTGCTAAAAATTTCATACTATAAATATGTGTTATGAAAATATGTAATTTCTTACTATGCTAATTTTCTTCATTTGTGTGAAAATTCCAACAATTAGAGGAGCCTTATAGACACTATAGTGTGTGGATTGCAAGGATGCTATGAAATCAAGGATATACCAGATCCTCAATCATGTTCCTCATTTAGTATAGATTTTAGAAGTAAAATGCTGGTATGACATTACACAAAATACAAAGAGGAAACTATGGCATATGAGAAGACCACTAAACTAAATCATTTTCCGGGAAATTTGCAACTTACCCCTGTTCTCAAATGAAAATATCTATCATTAGCAAGTGCATGATGGATAATTTAAATGGTTTCACAGCTGTTTAAGCCTTAATTGAAAAGGTTCCTGGCTATCGGCAGAAATCACACAAAGATTGTAACCCTTACACAACATTTACAAAGCATGATAAGCCAATATATATCCAGCATGATAAGGTTTATATATCCAACTTGCAAACAATAACCAAACAGTAGCAAGAACATTACAGTACATCTGATGTAAAAAACATATAGCTTAAAGAAGTATATTATTAATCATGTATCCAACATCTTAACCATGATATTAATCACAAGTAAGCTATCACATTCGACGTCCAACAACCTCAAATGGTTGGGATAGTAATTTACCAATTCATTGTTCTCTCTCAATCATTGATTAATTCAATGTCACTTGCTCTACCAACATATAAAAGTGTTAAGTGCATCTACTAAATACTCGCATTGATTACTTCTACGTTTAAGCTTAATTTCACAATCAGGATCAACCAAGATTGATTGTGGGCACACAAAATAATATCCTTCTCCTAGTTCTTCTCCATTGTGCATGACAAAATTTGGTTCAATGTTTTTTATGTAACCATTTGCAACCTTCACTTGACCATTAAAATATATAAGTAAACATTTTTTCCCCGTCAATCCTGTATTTGAAGGTAGTAATTGCGGTTGACCCTACAAATAAAAAAATTCTTGTAAGATTCCATAGAATAAAAATATAATATTAAATAAGAAAATAAACAAGTGTAAAACTTACCTGTGTTATTGAGTCACCAATTGGGTGATGAATAGGTTGTCCTGGAGTCAATGGAGTTTGCTCTAGTGAAGCCTGACTAGGACTTAAGAAACGCTGCTAAAAAATAAATAGTTTGAAAGCGATACCATGAAATCAGAAGATGAACGGTTAAGCTACAAAAATAATATTTCATTAATGACACATCTACAACAATACAATCATGTTCATATTGGCATTGTGCTTTTAAAATTTCAATCTTCAAAGATGGCATACATCAACAATTAAATAGCCTACATGTAATTCTTACATTGTTGGTCGGTTCTGGATTAACTCGACCATTTTCTTTTCCCGCCTCCGTGGCAGCTTTCCATTGCATTAATTGTTCAACAACTGCCTTCATTATTCCAAGTTCCTTGTCTTTTTCTTTCAAATTTTGTTTTGTATTATGCAATTGCTTCTTGTAAGCACACTCTTTTTCAAAAAAATAAGTTGGAGTAACCCCATAGCCAATGCCACGTACACGACCCCTCCTCTCAGGCCCTAAAACTATTGCAATGGAATATTCCTTTGTTGCATATGTAGGAGACACTGAATCATTTTGTATCGATTCAATTTCTTTCTAACAATGACAACATTTCAACAAATACATGTAAGAAACATCATTAATATTTAAAAAACAAAAAGACTAAATAGATACAAGAATAGGTCGGGAAATTACTATTATCTCTGCACTAAATGATGACATTGGAGTGCCATCCTTATTTGTATGACATTTCATCCACACATCAGCCCTAGTTACAGATGCATAATTTTGATCACGAGTTTGATTCTAGTCACAAAAATTATAATGGTCTAGATAAGTATATTTGCAATTGGTAATTGTGAACAAAAAATAGATTTGGTTACAACTTACAAGGTCATGTTCAACTCTATAGTAACCTCTACGGCCATATGTGTCGGTCTCTTGTTCTAATGCCCTATTTTCGTGATTGACTTTTGCCTTCTCTTGCAACTCAATAAAAAATGGATGCTTAGATTGAAATTGATTATATGCAAGGATTCAAATTCAAATCTCATTTAATGATAACAAGTAGATTTATCTTTCATTTTTACCTTGAATTTAGTATCAGATCGTATTCTAAAAAATTCAATCCAATCGGTTTCATTTACTTCTATAGGAACATTTGCCATCCTCTCCTCATCTCTCTTATATTTCAAATAATAATTTTTATACAAATTATATCTGTAAGTTCTCAAGCACTGAGATATTTCTTTATAACACCATTGCTCCATTGACAAATCTATTTGGTAGGTACGCTGCAATAGATAAACAACGCATCATTATATACAAAATATTATTTGAAATTAAACGTATCATACACATGTTCACATACAACAATGAAATTTAGAAAAAATCCAATAATAATTTGGTTGATACTCACATTGATTGCACTCCATATGTCTTTCTTAAGTGCTTCCGGCACTTGTTTCCATTCCATGTGTTTGATGCCTACAATATCTCCTGAAAGGACACCTAAAAAGGAAGAGAATTTATCTGACTGTGTGTAATATTCCCATTTTAGCTCATAACTAAATGGAATATTAAAATTTTGCTTTTATCACCTTGCAGCTAAATAAATGGGTAAAGGAACTCATTCTTATTGATGACATGAATAAAATCCCTCATAATGTGAAAGGGATTATCAGAGTAGCTTCATTTTGCACCCTCAAGTGTGAAAAGGGGAAAATGCATGAAGACAAGGTCATGTTTGACCAAGTCAACAACGTTGCCATAGGAGGAGTGGATCACTTTATGAGACAGCATAGTGTGAATTAGGAAGAGGATATTTGGTGGAGGAAACCCTAATGGATGAGGCCCATGGAGAGAGAGCTTTCACTTGTTTAAAATAAGGGCAAGGTAGCCATTGTTATTCATGCTTGTGTCATTCATTTCATGTCTATTCAGACATTGTGCATTCTTTTATTGTTTAGCAATAATTTCCGGGGAATTCCTGTTTAGGATTACTTCTCCTTCTTGAGAGGCCTCTTGAAGGATTTTTCTTCATTCTCCATATCTCTTGGCTCAAGGTCAAAGCTTCTCCGTTCATATACTGCGTTATTTCTGCTCAAGTATAACACAATGTTGCTGGGGTGTTGCAGTGGAGGACACCATACACCATTTCCTTGGCTCATCTGTCAGAGGAGGGAGCTTCTATTCCTCTGGGAGGTTAGTGAGGGAGATCTAGGAGCATATTGCAGATCATTGGCATCAGGCCAAGCATTTATCTTCACCAACATCGTAGTCCCTTCTCTAGACTGCGTTGTTTATGAGTGTATTTGCAGTGGGGACTTGCTCCACATGTTTGGAGGGTGAGATCTTAGGTGAGAGGATCAAACTTTCATTCTAGAGATCCATTGGAGGAGATATTGTCATTGATTGAAGCATCTTCAGTCTTCTCCATTTTTTTCCAGTTCTTGAGTTGCTGCAGCTACCCAGCAACTTTGGCATTTCTGCAGATTTTCCATTTTTCTTGTATTTCAGCCAATCCTTCTAAGGATTGTGTATTGTATGTTTCAAGGGGTTGAGATCTTGCTCCCTCTTCTTATTTGAGATATCAATTGTAATATATATATATATATATATATATATATATATATATTATTGACATTTTGTAGTAGCTATCCTTCATGGATTGCGCAGTCATAGCCAGGGCTTCTCTTGTATAGCAGTATTTCTCCATATTTCATGTATATGTTTCATCGAGGTTGCATTGCCTAACTTGAGAGATCCTTTTCCTCAAGATATTGTATACATTATTGCTGCTATATTATAATTTAATGGCTATGTGGATCTTCCGGAATTTTTAGTATTAATGCACTCACTGCTATTTTCAAGCTCATGTTTATGTATTGCTGATTTCCACATTGGTAATATCTTGAGATATTCCCAATAGTGTAGCTTGTTCCTAATTTGGAATATTACAGTGGTATAAAAGCATGATCTCTGGCTCAGCCTATGAGTCTCAGCCAAAGAAGATCAAGATGATGAAGAAGATGAGTTTACTTTCATCTATTTCAAATCCAGAGGAGACCTCTCCAAGGAGGTCAAGAAGATTGAAGAAGGAGAAGAGGAAGGACCATGCACTTCCTACTCTCACAAAGGAGAAAACCAGAAGTATGAAGAACACTTGTAATTCGAAATTCTAAGTGAGTACCTTGCTATATACCAAGCCGAACCTAGAGCCTTCCAAGAGACTCGAGCTTTTCCACAACTTATTCAGCAGAAAGAATAAAGAAGACCCTACAGCTATGAGATGATGAGAGGCAATATATTTATATTGTCCACATTTGATGGATCACTCACATGTGCAGCAGAGGTTTGGGTGAAGAAGCTAGGGGCTTTCTTCCTGCCACATCCTGTAGTAGATAGAGAGGCTATAGAAATTACAGCACTGCACCTTGAAGGTGAAGCAAAGAATTGGTGGATCAACCATCTAAGCCATACAAGGGTTTCTACTCTTGTTGAGTTTTCTCAAGGATTGATCGGGAGGTTTGGAAAAAGGAGGGAGGAACCCTCACCACTAGTTATTGAGGCATGTACTAGTGCTGTTGAGACCATGGAGGAGCAACCTTCATCCTCAACAGTTTGGGAGGCCAAAATTTTTGAGGAGGAAACTCTTGCAGCCTTGCAAGGAGCTTCCAAATTCCACCAAGGTATGATTGAGAATACATCTCTTGTCATTTCAGCAAACACTTTGGATGGGTCTATATCATTGCATGTAGTTGATCCAGAGCAGCAGAATATCACTGCGTTGTGCAATGATGGAGAAAGGAGGAATCATTCCTCATATGAGCATTCAGAGAGAAACTTCATTTAGGAAGCCATGAAGGAAGCAATGAGAAGGAGTAGACATCTGGAGATAAGAAAATCTTTCTCCTCTATAGATGACACTCTCTCAATGAGCATGCCACACCTCAAAGAGATACTTCTACTTGCAGTAGATCCAAGACATCTTTGGTTTTGGAAGGACATGCATAAGGAGGAGATCTCCAGGAGAGATTTCAATAGAGGTGCACTCCCACATATCATGGAGTGCAAGATTCTTCATCAGTTTGAGGAGGTTCTTCCCTTCTCTCAGGAGCAGATGGTATATGGAGGACATCTTCAGATGGATAACATCTCTCATGACTGTGATGGACATTCCTTGAGCCATGCACATCATGATGGGAGGTTTTTATCTACCACCTATTTGGATCCTCATAGGGTCAAATTGATCCTCGGGCAGATTGCATTTCAAGATCCCATGAAATGTAGAAATATGATTTGGGATGATGGTAGTCCTCATGGGAGGAGTACCAAGATGAAGGGCGGAAGAAGGCATCCACAATGGGTTGAATGGATGTGGATCGTGAGCAAGGATCAGGTGAGCTACTTGTAGATTTATGATACCGGGCAACAGGAGGCTTGGCTGCAATGGTTATTCTTGAAGGAGTTTGGCCATCACTTGGCATACACTCTTTCCAAGGGTATGAGGATGGAGAAGATGTGGCAGGGTGCATAGTGATGATACAACATTCATGTCATTCACTATGTCTTCATCACATATCTTGTATGATGAGAGCATGAGGAAGCAACAAAAACATTTGTTGCTGGGGTTATTCTTGGGAGAGAAAGAGAAGGTTTTCTCTCATTTCTTGTATTATGTTGCAAGAGTAGGAGATGGCACAATCATGGTGCAAAGGGGATACTCCTTGACCTTGATGATCAGGGATTTCTTCCACCTTGGGAGAGATTCCATATTTGCAGCAACATTCTTGGAGGGTTGTCGATTCATGTTGAAGGAAACATCGCTGTGCCATCTAGAGATTATCTAGTGCCTCATGTAGAGGAAGAAGGAGTTCTTGCTCTAGGTAGAGGGATTATTGCATCTTTGCAAGGAAGTCCCCATGATATCATGGATGGAGATCAAGGCACAACTCATGTTTACATATGCCATTGTTGAGGAGGTGTGGACCTTGGAGAAACAAGGAGGAGATAGGGAGGATGACCATCATGATGTGATGAGGAGCACACATCCCTGTATATTTTATGAGGTTGATGCACCTAAGAAGGTGATTGGATTGCGCAATGGAAGCATGGAAAACTTGTTCATTCATATATGTAGTCACCTCTTGATGATGATGTCTCATTACATGGAGACATTTTTCCGAGGAGACCACTAGATCAGCAGATGATGAGAGATGCTTCACATGTTGAGGCACCATTCATTGATTTCAGAGGAGTGGAGACCTTGGTTGACAGATTTACAGCGCTGAGAGTCTTGGGTAGACTCAAGGAGGAGAGAGCCATTCTCTCAACATCATTTTCACCCACTCTCATTTCAGATTCTGCGCTGTGGTAGAAGCAGCAGGGGAAGGATAGTAGCCTTCCAACTTGCATCTTTGGCATGGGAGATGTCAGAGAAGGAGATGACCATATGACATATGTCCTTCATGAGGAATCATCAACACTCTCACTATGGAGGATAGATCCATGTTGGAGCTCTGGGTTCTTGGTGGAGTATTCCCAGGATCATCTTTCTTGCATGATATCGACAGATCAGCATGTGAGGAGATGCATAGATCATGTGAAGATGGAGGAGATACATAAATCTTGGGAAGAGTTAGCACAACCACCTCTTTTCTCTTTGAGGATGAGAGGAGACTCAATTTTGAGCCACTCCATTTTCATACACAAAACTTATGGTAAGGGTATTGTTTATTTGCATTATGATTTGTATATTCATCCCTTAACCATATATGTACAGGATGTTGCTCCAAGGAGGAGCATTATTTTGTCTAGACCCCATGGTCTACTTGAGGCCATGAGCACTATTGGTGACCACCCCCTAGGAGGACTTGGGGAGGAAATGTATTTTGGAGGACCCACTCACCTTGCACCATATATCATTCACTTTCTCCATGAATTTGAGGAGAGTAGGACATCAAGTAAGTGGTTGAGAGGCCACACCTTTTGTCACACTCTTTTGTAGTTGAGGGTCAAACTGCATTGGTTAAAATTGAGGGACCATTGTCCTTCTCCCTTGCCACATATGACAACAATCATGGTTTTCATTTTGGTTCATTATGTTGCTGTTGTCCTTGTATTTGTTGACAACATGATTGGGGGAATGGCATATTGGTTGGATGTGTCCTTTAGGGGAGAGATCTCCCACATTATTTGCATTGCATGTTCTAAGGGGAGCATGAGAGGATATGTGGCCACTATAGCAAAACATTTTTTTCCTTTTGAGGTGAGCCATATGATTGATTAGATGCCATATGATGGTGATTTCCAACTCATCACATATGAGATGATTTGGGATAGCATGTTTCATAACGCTGGGAAGAGATCCTTGGAGGTCTAGTCTTCATCTTGCCACTGGAGGGCAACATTAGTGCAGCCCAAGATCAACATATACTCTACACTTATCCTAAGTGGAGAGGGGGACAACGTGGGGTAGGCTATTTTGTCTACCAAGATCATATTTTCAGCCCACCTATTTTGTAGGAGCCAAAGGTGGAAGGTTATTTTCAAGAGTTTCCATGTTGGGAGGTAACTCACTTTTTATGGATAATTTCTTGGGGGATGGAGGATCCACTTGGGGAAGATGTTCCTCAACATATTTCAGACTCCATGCCTTGGGTGGAGATTCTACAATTCTATCCTTGCAGTTGCTTGAGGACAAACAACATTTGGGAGGGGAGGACTGTAATATTCCCATTTTAGCTCATAGCTAAATGGAACATTAAAATTTTTATTTTATCACCTTGCAGCTAAATAAATGGCTAAAGGAACCCATTATTATTGATGACATGAATAAAATCCCTCATAATGTGAAAGGGATCATCATATTAGCTTCATTTTTCACCATCAAGTGTGAAAAGGGGCAAATGCGTGAAGACAAGGTCATGTTTGACCAAGTCAACAACGCTACCATAGGAGGAGTGGATCACTTTATGAGACAACGCAGTGTGAATGAGGAAGAGGATATTTGGTGGAGGAAACCCTAATGGATGGGGCCCATGGAGAGAGAGATTTCACTTGTTTAAAAGCAGGGCAAGGTAGCCATCGTTATTTGTTAGTCATCAGTATTTTTACATGTTTTGATGACTAGATTCCTTCACTGAGTTTTCTAGAAGCTAATATCACAACTGTCAATTTGTCATCTAGAAAACACCTCAAACAATTTTGTGTCTTCCTACCTCCTAACTTTCATGCTGTAATGAAAGTGGTCTTCAGTTTTCAGTCCTGGCCTAAATCAGCAAAACCTCCCTGTCTATAGCTGCCACAAGCCTTGTATCTCTAAATATTCAAAATCCTTTGTTTCCACACAGATTACTGTCAAACATTGTACAAGTTGTCTACCCCTCTCTTACTGATTATTTTTTCATATGATGACCTAATTATGCCTGAGAAACTCTTCATAATCTATGACAAAATCCCTAAGTCTAGGTGGTGGTGTTTAGGGCAAACTCCTTGGCAAGACTGTTTTAAGCCAAAACCCTGTCTTCAATATCAGTCAGCCATCATGTCTTATTATTTTCCAAAACAAAACCCTTGTCTATCCCTAGGTTACGCACCATAAAAAAGGTCACTTTGTTTTGTTTCAAGAAAAGCTCACAAAATTTCAATTCAAGAAGAAATAGTGAAAGAAGTTCCATGACTAAAGAAAAAGGATTATTTCAGGCATGATTTCATGATACATCAAAAGGCTCTCCAAGGATCAAAATTCATCTATCAATGCATCTCTGCAGTGGTGTACAGATTGATGACACTAAGCAAAGTGTGAGCAAAAAGAGCACCTCAGGAGAAGGTTTCATGTTGTGGCAGTTTACTATGGAAGTCAGAGAAAGTGCAAATTGTGAAGAAAGAAGAACTACAAGATTCAAACTTAAAAACACCCAAAGGTAAAAGGTTTTCCATTGTAGAAAATGAATACACAGGTTGGGTAATATCTGCCTCCAGCACTCCATGATAATTCAAGATGGCATTTTTTGCATTAGTTCTCAAACATGTGAGGAATCCCTACAATATCAGTCTTTACAATCAAAAGTGACAGTATTTGGGCAAAAAGAGCCTCTAGAAAATAGGCATCCGATGAAGGTATAAGAGGAACAACTTCCATTTGTATATTACTTTAAACCTAGGCTCTAAAAACATTCAAGGACAATCTTCTGCGCCAAATAAAGCTACAGACAATGCAAAAAGGATTTGCTTCAAAGATGAATACAGACCTCCTTCATAACAAGTAGTGGGTTAGAACCAGGTCAAAGAACCTCCTTCACATCATAAATAGAGGATTTACATAATGGTGTTGAGAGGCTGTAGTAGTGGTCTTTATGTAAGCCTTTTTCAGATTATAATGACAAGATCACAGTTTTGAGGAAAATTTTCTTGACAGACAGAGCTTGGATGCATAAAAATTTGAAACCTAAAAGTATCAAAAAAGTTCCCAGAAAGTGTTTTGAAAGGACCTCCTTCACTAATAAGCAGAGGGTCAACAATGTTTTCAAGTAACCTTAGTGGCAGCTTTGCGCTACCTCCTCCAAAAGATAAACAGAGAACATTTATCATAAACAAAATCATATTATTCTTGTCTAAATTTTAAAGTGATATGGTGCAATAAAGGCATATGTTACAAGTAAGATGTCACATAGAAAAAAGGATAGTTTTTTGAAGATATTCATGAGTGATAAGGAAGGATTACAATTTATTAATTATGCCTTCTTCAAATGAACAAAGAGGACACAGTGCCAGATGAAGATGAGTTTTCTGTGTTTTAAAGAGGACATCCTTAAAGGATAAATAGCAGAGGATCAAAACACAGTTTAAGATGCCTCCTACAATAATGAGCAGAAGTCCCAGTTTTTTAGTAAAAGATAGCCTCTTTCAAAAAACATTAAGACAATCATCAGAAAGGGTTTTTCTTCCAAAAGGAAAAGGGGTGCCCACCTTTGTTTTTCAAAAAACACAAAGGAAAAAAATGTAAAATCACCAAAGGGGTGGAAAAACATTCAAAAGTTTTTTAAAAAAGAGCTATAAAAGCTCTCAAAGTGGACGTTTTACATTCTATTGTGCAACTGACAGAGGAGAGAGCTATTTTTCGAACCTTGGGCAAGTTACTTTGCAAATTTTTTAAGACGCGACGCGCCTGTAGCATCCCTCCGAAGGCTTTTGCACACAGCGCTACACGCCTGTAGGATAGCATGAAGCGCCCATTTACTCTAACCAACCTGCCCCGCCCTTCGTTCAGGAGGCACTCGGCCCGACACACAGCACCCACAGGGGCGTAGCACCTCTCAAGAGGCCTCCAATTCGCCATAAATCGAATTTTTGCACAAGGAATTCATCTCCAAAAAACAACTGAGACTTATTTTAAGAGGTATTTATGTTTTCTCTGCCTAAGTATTTGATTTAAAGAGAGTTTGAAATCAAATTATAAGGAAGAAGAAAAACAATAATTTCAAAGGGAAAACAGTGATTTCAAAGGGAAAACATAGCTGTTTTCAAAAGTACCCCGTTTTCTTGAAAACAAAGGAAAACAATGATTAAAGGAGAAAGGACTTATTATCAGTTTGAAAAGCCCTATCTTGTTGAGTGAGAAGCCAAACATAGCTGTTAATGAGAAAAGCATTGTTTGAAGAAGAAAGACCTAGTTTAATGAAAGACTTGTTTTGATAAGACAAGTGAAGGAAATCTGAGCAAAACATGCCTCCAAGGAAGGTCAGCAAGGGTGGATTTCACAAAAGGTTTGAGCCTACTACAACTCAGGAAATAAATGACTCCCCTTCGGTTCTTTTCAACTTTCATGAAGTAGGGTGCCTTGATTTTTTCCAAAGAGTCCAAGAGGTCACCAATCACCCTTGCTTGACACAATTGTTTTCCCTGAGGCTACAAGGAGAACATGTTCACATATCAGGCCTTGATTTTGTTCTCACTCCTAGGTTAGTGTCAAAGGCCACCAAGATTCCCTATCTTGGTGAGAAGTGGTTAAAACAAGCCTATTTGGACCTAGACCACTACAAGCCCTTCTTGAAACCAGCTTATCAAAATGAATTCAAGGCTATCTTCCCCTTTTCTCATATATCGAACAATTATGCGCCCTTTATGAAAACCATCATGAAATATTTCACATGTGAGGGGAGATATTCTCGAGTTTATTCCTATCACGTCAGAGTTCTGATGCATTTCACTCAGACTCAGCTGCTGAATCTCCCTTTATTCCTCTGCAAAATCATAGACAAGATGTCCTCCTTTGTCCAAAAGAGACCTCCTGCTCAGCAAAAAGCTAGTCTTTTCCATCATTCTCTCATCAAAATCATCATCCTTCACCAGCTTGAAAAGAAAGGAGTTTCTTGGGAGACTTTAATTTCTCATCCGGATTTTACTACTGCCTCTCCATCTCATGGCCTATCTCATATGTTCTCCTCACCCTCCACTCACTATGTCTCCCCTTCATCTAGTCAATCTACCCCTCAAAAGAAAACATCACCCATGATTGACAGTGAAAAAGAAGAGTCTTATGAAATCAGTTATGAAGGTAGTAATGATGAGGAACATAGTGATACTCAGTAAAGTAGTGAGCATGAACCAAGTGACAAACAATAGAACAATGACCATGAGCATACCAGTGATGGTGAAGAGAGCTTGCCAATAGATAAGGAAGTTAGTGGCACTCAACAAAGTAGTGATGATGAAGAAAAAAGAAGCCCTCAGCACAAGAATGAACATAAGTATGGGGACAACCCACATACAGCTAGTTATGATGAGGAAGAAAGGGAAGAGGTTCAAAGCAGTGATGAGAAACAAAGTGACAGTCAGCATGAAAGAAATCAAAGAGACAGTAAGCATAGTGGCAGCATGAAAAATGACAATGAAGACGGTCATGATGGAAGTAGCTCATGTAAAAAACTTGAAAACAATGAGCATGGGAAGGACAACACACAAGAATAATTTCAATACAGTGATGATAAGGTTGGCAGCCTAGAACAATTTTGAAACAATAAGGGAGGTGACAGCATACAAAAAATAGATGAAGACAGTCATGATGAAGGCAGCCCTCAACAAATTCAAAACAGTGAGAAGGGTAAACAAGGCAGTCCTAAAGACAGTCATGATAAAAGCAGAGGCAGTGAGCATGATAGAAGTCCTCGTACAACAATTGAAGGTAGTCTCCAAAATGAAAACCATGAAACTAATGAGAACAATGAAATTGAAGAGGACAAGGCACAAAACAATGAACAATATAAGGGTGATAGAATGCAACAAAAAGATCCAAACAACCCCAATTATATTCAAGATCAACTCAAAACAGTGGAAAGGACAACCTACAGAGAAGCAATGAAGACAGTGATAAGAGGTGAAGGTGGCAATCTACATGAAGAAGATAAAAACAGTGAGTATGAAAATAGCCCTCAAAGACATGAGCTTGCTGCCTCTCCTAGGCAATGGGCCATGAATCTTTCCTCAAAGGTGGTAAAGCCTAAAATCACCAAGTCTACAAAGAAGAAAACCATTCAAGCTGTGACTAGTAATGTCACTAGAGCGCTCAAGAGTAGAGGCGAATCGCCCAAGCCAAGTTCAAAACTGCCTAAAGGAGGCGCCCAGTGAAAAAAGGGGAAAAGGAAATATCTAAGATTGGAATATTGGTTTCAGATTCCTTGCATGCTTCTAGAAACTCATAAGGGTTTTCTCACCAAAATTGAGCAATTTTTGACATGATCTTGTTTTTTGTGATTTTTAGGCCTAATTGCACATTTTTCTAGGCACTGCCATGTTTGATAGGAGCATCCTCAGCTCATGAAAGTTATTTTTTTGGATGTATTAAATTTGGGGGCATCTAATCACAAATTTTCAGATCAAAAGAAGGTGTTTTGGTCTCCCAAAGAGGCAAAAAATAGTCAAATTTTACCTTTCTGCCTCAAATATCAGCAGGTGAGACCCTCCTGGGTTTTTTCACCCAGTTCACTTTTTGACAGAATTTTAGGGATCAGTTTGAGAAAAATCAAGTAGTTCCATAAATTATACATCTAGGGATTTCCAATGAGCCATCACAGGCCTCTTTTCAACATCGGAAAGTCCTTCAAAATTTCTCTACAAAATATGCTTTCTTCTGGCACTACACTCATGTAGGATTTTGCTGAAAAGGCAGTTTTCTGAAGGTGGCCATCCAAATGTGCGTTAAGCTATTTTTGACTCTATGTCAGAGATTAAAAGTCAATTTTCTTACTGTTTTTAGCTTAAATAGATATTTTTTGAAGATATTTTGTGCCTTGTGCCTTGTGAGGCCTCAAGGACAAAATCAGATATTTGTATTAGGCCAATGAGCTTCTAGATGCTCTTGTGAGCTTATCTACTCATTTCCTATATAACTTATGAAGACTTATTGTAAATTGTTGGAGGTTTTAGAAGAAAAACTTGACATTTTGAAGAGAAATACATGGATATGAGATTTAAATAAGAAACTTGTTTATGAAGTGGATGATTTTCTTACTTGTCTAGATGATGGAGAGGCTTTGTGTGCAGGATTCCATGGCTTGGTAAATGGTATTGTGTCTCTTATCTATTATGTTTTATTAGTTTCTCATATATGTTTTCATGCTTCTTGCTTGTTGTAGTTTAGTAAAGAATAAGTTTGAGATATGCCCATGGAGGCACCTCAAATTTCCTGATTCATTACAGCTTAAATGTTTTCATCTTTCTTGGTCATGTCAAAGAATTCTTAATTGCTCTTTGGTACCCCAAGAACTTATTATTAGTTTCATTAATGGTTATTATGTATGCTGTCTAGTATGATTCACGGTATGCCCTGCTTACTCATAGCTAATAAAAACTCCATTTCTGAAATCTCTCTCTGAATTATTGGTTGTTTTAGTTAAGTCAAAGAGGTCTTGTTTCAATCTTGCCCTTTGTCCATGCTTTGCAGTCGTATTTCAAAGTTCCCGACAGCTCAAGATATGATGTTTAGGAGTTCCCTCTTCATATACTGAGTTGTTTGTTAATCTTATTTGTTTTCTTAAAAGTCTGAAGGTGATTTCCCAAAGTTAGAGGGTCTTATACTTCTATGTATCATTGGATTGTATTTTTTGTGCATCTATCAGTTTTAGTTTCGTTCATAGAGGTTAATGGTCATCCCTAACTCATGAATGCTTGCTGTTTAACTATTTATGCTTAAAATCTCTTTTTTTTCACAAACTTAATGTCCATCTCATTTCACTTTCACCCAAAGAATCTATTTACCTCGACTAAATCGGCCCTGCCACACACCTTGTCTGTTGTCTAGGCATCCTTGGCTTTCATTTGACCCCATAGCTCTGTTGATTTGATAACTTATCTTTCATTGATGCCTACTTAATCGATTTTCACCTCCAAACACAAAAACAAATAAACGTACTTAACAACTAGCCTAAAATCAAATATATTAAGTGAACAATCTCACATCCTTCGCTTCATAGATAGATCCTTCTCTGAGTCCAGGAAGGCTAGGTCCTAGGACTCCAAAGCTTGGTATGATGTTACCCTGTCATTTGGTTTACCAATCTGCCAAATCACAAGACTCCAACATTATTCATGCTTGTATTATTCATTTAATGTCTATTCAGACATTGTGCTTTCTTTTGCTGTTTAGCAAGAATTGCTGGGGAATTAATGTTTAGGATTCCTTCTCCTTCTTGAGAGTCCTCTTGAAGGATTGTTCTTCATTCTCAATATCTCTTGGCTCAAGGCCAAAGCTTCTCCTTTCAGATACTGCGTTATTTTTTCTCAATTATAACGCAGTGTTGCTGAGGTGTTGCAGTGGAGGACACCATACACCATTTCCTTGGCTCATCTGTAAGAGGAGGGAGCTTCTATTCCTCTGGGAGGTTAGTGAGGGAGATCCAGGAGCATATTGTAGATCATTGGCATCAGGCCAAGCATTTCTCTTCACCAATAGCACAATCCCTTCTATAGAATGCATTATTTCTGAGTGTATTTGCAGTGGGGACTTGCTCCACATGTTTGGAGGGTGAGATCTTAGGTGAGAGGATCAACCTTTCATTCTAGAGATCCATTGGAGGATATATTTTCATTGATTGCAACATCTTCAGTCTTCTCCATTTGTTTCCAATTCTTGAGTTGCTGCAACTACCTAGTAACTCCGGATTTCTGCAGATTTGCCATTTTACTTGTATTTCAACCAATCATTCTGAGGATTGTGTATTGTATGTTTCCAGGGGTTGAGATCTTGCTCCCCCTTCTTATTTGAGCTATCCATTGTCATATCTATATATTGTTGACATTTTTCAGCAGCTTTCCTTCATGGATTGCGCAGTCATAGCTAGGGCTTCTCTTGTATAGCAGTATTTCTCCATATTTCATGTATATGTTTCATTGAGGCTGCATTGCCTAGCTTGAGAGATCCTTTTCCTCAAGATATTGTATACGTTATTGCTGCTATAATCTAATGTAATGGTTATGTGGACATTCCGGCATTTTCAGTATTAATGCACTCACTGCTATTTTAAAGCTCATGTTTATGTATTGCTGATCTCCACATTGGTAATATCTTGAGATATTCCCAATAGTGTAGCTTGTTCCTAATTTGGAATATTACACTGTGGATCAACAGGTTGTCCCCTCTCATTAGATTGAGTTTTAGGCAATGCAGACGCCTCTGTAGTGTTTCCAAAGAGGCATTTTGTTTGCCCCCTACCCTTCCTTTTCACATTTGTTGTACTATGGGATTCAGTACTTGCATCTTCCCCTTCCAAGCCATGCTCTTGTTGTGGTTTTTCTTGATCCATATCATGATCTAGTTGTGATGGTTCTTGCTCTAAAACATAAAGTTGTTGTGACGGTACGTGCTGAGAATTTTTTGGAAAACAAATCACACCTCTTGAGGCAATAACAATATGAATCTCTTAACATAAAATATTGAAGTATTTATACAAGAAATATAAAGTTGAAAAATGATCATACCTTCCAATGGTTCATCCACATTTTTCTCAAGAATATGTGCATTAGAATTGGTGTTGACACTGTTAGTATGAATCTTAATTCCAAGCGTACGAAAAAAGACCCCTTTAGCTCTGAATAAAAAACAACCCTAATGACAAAAATGACTGCCAATATCTTCAGATCTGCAGTTAGGTGATCAAGATAAATGCTGCAAAAATCTAGATCTATGCATTAGGAGACATTAAACAATAGAAAAAACAAGATTTACCTCATGCATCCAATAGACAAGACAAGAATATGTTGAATAAATTTTTGTATTATGGGCACCTGGGAGGAAAACACAGAAGGGTGTTACCAGTTCTCCTCAATGGGATGGATTCTTGTAAGTCCTCAGCACTTTAGATCTAAAACTTCTCTCTCTTGATGGTGTAGAAAACCTAGACAAAAATGGCAGCAAAATATGACCATGATGGTGGATCAATAGTCAGACCAAAAGTATAGATCTAGAGTGATTTTTAGGCAACAAAAGGTGATAAATGAATGGGAAAACCCTTCTATTTATAACAAAATATTGAGTTAGTCTAGATATTGGTGCATAATTAAAATATTATTAACCAAATCAAGATCCAACATTTATGGAATATTTTATTATATTTGTTAGAGGGAAAAGGAATTTGATTTGGGTCAAATCCTTTTATTTGTAAATAATAAATAAATAAATGATTTATTTATCATTTTAAGGATGTGGTTGAGTAATAATTAAATAATAATGATTTATTTAATTATTTAAGGGTGATTTAGTCATATTTAACAAAGAATATTATTTAAATAAGGTTCAAATAACTATTTTTTAGGAAATAATAAGATAAATAATGATTTATCTAATTAACTTCCTTGTTTTGGGTTAAATATAACCAGAAATATTAATCAAACTGCTGTTTAATTAATTATTACTTGAGGAAAATCAAGCAAATATAGATTTATTTAATATTTCCTCATAGGGTTTCCTGTTTAGACCATAAACAACTTAATAAAGGTGGTTTACCAAGTTATTTTTCATAGTGAATGCGATTTTTCTTAGGGTAAAAATGGTCTTACATGGTGTACTTGGGTCCATATAATAACAATGGGTTAGATGACCAAAAAATGGTGTAATAAATTTCCCCCCAGCGTGCGAGCGTTAGGAGCTAATCGTATGACCGAAGTACATTGTAAGAACTCAATCACTAGACGTCGAAGGGGAAGTCAAAGAGAGAGGAGTATAAGGTAGACCAAAGTGCTGAAATAACTAGACCCTCAGGAGGTGAGACTTACAGGCGCAACAAGTCTCTTTGATGAGTGAGTACCTATGCTATAGGTGGCGGGGGAGGCATACCTATGCCCGCCAAGGAAATGTACAAACAATGAGGCGTCCGAAAAACCACGAGATAAAATAATATAGTATATGTTGGCATAAACATGAGTCGGATAAATAACATGATAACGAATCCCACATACATATTGTGCATGGGATAACAGCCAGGACTTGTACAATAATATATGAGTACATGAGACATAAATACAACCTAGATGCCCCTGTAAACAGGAAAGGGCTCTGAAAATATGACTGATATATGCAATCAAGAAGGCACTGCAAGCGGCTGAGGCTGGCATCATCAAACCTATGGAGCTGCATCGAAGGCTGAAATGAGTAATTCATTAGGGTATGTGGGGGGCTACCTGTAGGGCCACCCCCTCATGAGGGCTGGGACATCTCACACACACCTGAGAATCACTAATATCAGCTATTGCATCACTGAACCATCAAGTATATAGATCTCGATCATGCTAAAAGGAGCTGGAGTTGAGAAACAATCACGTCAAAGGGAAAGAAGGAGTCCCTTTGCTTGATCCGAGGCACCGAACAAGAGTGGAAGATGGAACCAAGCTACACCGCCCTGTAGACCTATCTTGTGGAATGAATGAGCTGATGTCGATAGAAGGAGGTCCGCCATAGGTGAGGCAATAATGGATCCTCAACTAAGACACGAGAGAAAATAGTAGAGCGATTGACAGACTGACACCAATGATGATGATGAAATGGGGTATAATGAGTAGTGAACAGATGACTTCCCTTGTTAGAGCATAAAGGGCATGGATGAACTGGCAGCGACTGACACAATATCATGAGGGATAGGGGACAGTGGGACTGAAGGGCCATAATGTGCGACACAGGAGAGGGACTAAGCAATGAAGGATGGAGGACTATAGTGGGATGCAAAAGGACTCAGGCTAGACTCCATGAATGCGATGATGAATCAACTTGGATGCTCTAAACAAGGGTGACTCGATGGTGCTGCCACATAGAAAAGGTCCAATGGGGACCATAAAAGAATGAGTACAAGATGGTAACTCATGAAGAAATTTGACAAGAGCATGGACAAGTATGGAGGCAAAGTGGTGCCCCTAGTACGAGTGTTGCAAGTAAAGAAATTCGATTTCGAGGAGGGGTGAAGTGACGCTTCCTGGAAAAATGTGTCCTGGTGAAGTATCAAATCACTAAAAAATAACAGATACCCATTTGAGGGCTCGGTGAGATCTTTCCAACGGTATAGACGGTTTGGTAAACGGAGCTACGGTTTGGTCGTAGCAGGCAAAAGAAAAAATGGGGGTTTCTCTTTTAATAAGGCATTTTCCCTCCAAATTCACTCATTTGCAAGTGGAGCTATGGTGAATGTAGTGAGGAGAGAAGGCCCGATCGTAGCAAACAAATCGACCGTTGGAATTGAGATCCATCAGTTACAGGTAAGAGGCCTAATCATACTCTTTCATTTCAGTGGATTTAAAGTTAGTTTAGGTACCCAGAGCTCATGAACAAGCCAGGTAATGCTTTTTGGGGTTTGTTCTGCGACCTGGGTAGCAGGTACTGGGCAGAAAACTGCGACCTGTCCCAGGAAATGACCTGAAAAGTGCGATCTGTCAGAGAAAGGGGGTTTCAGTGCTATTTTTTGCTGAGATCTAGGATTTTTATGGTTGAGGGGCCTAGGTTCCCCCAAGCATGTTGTGGTCATGCCAAAATGTATTTAGAAAAAGGTGAATATAAACACATTTTAATGATGTGGTGCGCCATTTGTTTTCGTTATGGTTATGCAGTTTGAGAAAGGGAATGGAGGATTACCAATCTATTTTGGTACTGCATATATGAATCAAATGGACTTTAAGTTTCCAGATTGGCATACATGGTGTCACTATCCCAAAGAGAGGATTTTGAGATAATGAACTAGTGCTCTCCCAGAAAACGCACAGGTTTGTCAACAACAATGTAGAAGGGACTGGGTTGTTTATGTAAGATGAAGGAATGATGAGGGATATCATTCCTAGAGTGATTTTAAGTGATATGAGACTCTAGAGGTTCTTCTAAATGTGGAAGAATAATGGTACTAGAGTCGATACGACCAGATACACTAGGAGAGTTGTGGAGAATTTCTTATCCTAGTCTCTCAAATATGTGTGCCCCCTTAAACAAACATTGGGTGTCAATATAATTGCCACAAAGTGTATGTGGTTCGAATGCATGGGTTCGATATAAGGGGGGATAGATAAAGTCAGGGGTGGTGACTATTTTCATAATGTCGTCATCGTAATAGAAGACGGGGTGACTGGTGGAAGAAATACCACCTGACACGGCGAAGCTACCTAATTCATCATCATGAGAAGAGAGTTTCACATGTACATCGTCACAAGTGGTGAAAAAAGAGTAAGCAGATAAAGGGTCTACTGATGTTGAGCCCCGAGTGATCGCTGAAAGGAGGTCAAGGGAAACATAAGGGGAAGTATCCAAGGGGATTTCCACCGAGGGACTCATGGATAATGATAGGTAGAAAATGGTGGACGAAGGCTACGTCACCTCAACATTAGGAGGGGGAATGTCAATAGGAGCATTCATGTCCTCTGGTTTTACTGAAGTAAAACATGTAAATAAGGGAGTAGTGGACTCGTTGCGCTTGGCCTCGAATTGGAGAATCGCTTCCAAAGAGGAGCGATACTCTTCAAGGCGGAGACAGAGGTGAGTATAGTGGCCATGGAAATCACACAAAGCACAAGGATGATTTGTGCGCAAATACTTGAGTTTCAGAAGTATAGTGACATCTACCTCTGGGATATCAGACTCCGGAAACATTTCATTGACCATGGACTTAAGGTGAGGCAACTCCAGACAAGTATGGGTGGCATGACTGATAAAATCACACAAAGCACACTAGATGGTATGCTTTGGAGGCTGAGGAGGGGTAGGGTTTGTCAGCATAGCCTTGTCCTTTGATGCCCCCTTGTGAGCTTTTCCCTTCTTACTCGAAGCGGTCACAATAGGAGGTGGTTTCTGTTGAGGTGACTGAGGCACTATTGCAGCGGGAGAAGTCATGGGGACTGGTTGAACCAGGGTCAAAGTAAGATAAGGTTTGGGTTGACCAGGCGGGGTAGTAGCTAGAGGATCAAGGTACTAGACGGGAATCCCAAGGGTCAAGTTAGGGAGAGAGAGGGTAGCCATGACAGGTACCATGTACACTCCTGGGGGAGGAGCTAGGAACGGTATCTGACCAGAGGGGTAATGGCCAAGCGGGACGGATCCTAAATGGTTAAGGCCTGGAGGAACCGTTCTAGGAGGGTAAAGAGGCTTATGGATACTAGCTGAAAGGCCCGGAGGAGGAGGTCCAGAAGGCTGGATTAAAGGGTTAGGAGTAGGCTGCGAAGGGCGAGGAGGCTGCTGACTAGCCGAGGCAGGCTGCTTGAGGTCAACCTGAGACGATTGCATCATGCAAACATTCGATGAGCTAGGATCAAAGATAGGAGGAGGAATACCAGGGAATGTACCAAGCAATGAGGAACCTTTGTAGACTCCGAGTGAGGCACTGGTCAAAGGATCGACGGTTTTCTTATTGGCCACCGAAGAGATGGTGGACTCAGAGGAGGTCTGAGACTTTGGTTCGTAATATGTCAACTGGTCAATGGTGAATATCTTTCCATTATGAGGGAAGAAAATCTTGTGGTGAACCACAGATGGGACAACAGAAATCACATAGGTGTAGCTACGACCCAATAGAATGTTGTAATCTAAGGGGGCATCTATGACTTCTACGTCAACGCAAACAGTCTTTCCCGCAAGAGTAATAGGACAATTGTAGAATAAGCCAATGGGTTGGGAGGCGTGGCCATCCCACGCTTAGAGAGTGATCATGGAAGGAGCCAACTCAGGTGATCCAAGTTGCTTCCAAACCAAAGCAGACATCACACAGGTGGATGCCCCCTCATCAATAATGCACCGGGAAACATTGGTGTTCCGGATCTTGACTAGGATTTGGAAGGCAACGGAAGTAGGGAGAGGAGGATGTTCTGATTGGTCAACATCAAACACAATCAATTGATCGTCGGAAGGATCTACAACACCCATGGTAGATAACAGAGCTTTTCGTTATGAAGGACATGATTGGAGGAGTTCCAGTGTTGAAATGGCAGCAGGAGATTGCGCCAAATCATCTACTATGCTATACGAATGGGAAACTTTTCCAGAAGCAACATTTCAGCATAGTGGTCCTTTAGAGATCTTGGTATGAACCTCTACCTTAGGTTGAGGGATATGTAAGGGATCATTAGGTGTCGAAAGAGGCTCTGTAGAGACCGAAGGAGGCGGCTCGGGGACAGACGTAGCGGGAGGCTTGTTGTACTAATGGGACCGAGTCTGAATATTGATGTCTACGGTTAGAGGTTGAGCAGAGTTCATCATGAGAACCTGGTAATCAGAGGTACCAGATGGAAGAGGTTGAGTGGCCACCTGTCCTTCAGGTGGTTGGGTAGCCCCAATCCATGCTATGCGTACACTTGCTCCTGAGGGGGTGGTGGCTGCTGTTGCGAGGGTTGAGAAGGCAAGGGAGGTGGAGGCGCTAATGCTGGAGGAGCTGGAGCACCAAGCTGTGGATAAGGAGGTTGGGTAAAAGTGTGGTAAACAAGAGAATAGGAAAATAGAGGAGGCATGCCGCATCTTGGATACGTGCTACTGGGAGGGGGAAAAGTGCAGGAGGTGTTGCCCCTCATCCCCAGAAAAACCATAGCCCATGGGAGGTTGAGCGTATGGATTAGAGAGAGCTCTAATGATACCGTTGGTGACATGAGGTGCCACCGATGCATTCGCACCACCGGGTCTGGGAAGATCAGGTAGAATGGTATAAACATAACCCAACTAAGTGTAGATCAGGTCATATTTTAATGCCATTTGGAGGGCGGCTTCTTCGGTTTGAGGAAAATGCAATGTGACATATTTTCCGATAGGAGGCAAGATAGATCTAAGGAACCAAACCATGTAGACATGGTCTGTGAAGGTAGGGGATTGACATAGGATCTTTATTCTCCACCATTCCTAGACATGATCGGATAGGCGGGTCGTAGATGATTGACGGAAAGAAGTCAAAAGTTCGATCCAATGTCATAATGAAGAGGAAGCTGGAAATAAGACAAAAAGGCCCGAGCAAGAGTCACAAAGGTGGTATGAGAGGAAGATTCCTGATCAACATACCACTTAGAAGCTTCACTTGTAAGCGTACGTTGGAACAACCAAAGACAGATAGAGTCATCGGTAATGGATTTATACGAACACCACATGTGGAAATATCGAACATGATTTGTAGGATCTTCTCCAACAAGGCCTTCAAACTTTGGGATGTCAGAAGGGAGCTTCGTCGGCATAGCAGGCCAACTAGCATCATGGTGTATAGGGTCGTTTATCAACTGGTCAAAATTGGGGAGGCTGAGCCCTGCCATGAAGGGGAGCAAGGGCGCAGCTGGGGTAGTGTTCGTTGTGGTTCCACTAGTGGTATTCCTAGCATGAGAGCCGAGGTTACCAACAACATTAGGTCCTGCACCAGACTTGGTGAAGGTGACAGGGGAGAACCGACAGTGGAACGCAAAGGAGAACCCAATGGACCAAAAGAAGAGTCGGAGTGCAGACTCAGTGGAGGACTAACTCGAATCCTACGCGGAGGAGTAAGTATTTCTACCAGAAACTGAGGATGAAGGCCAAGAAGTCTCTGGGATAGACGCCTTGGTGGCGCAATGATGATGAAACAAACATGGCACAGAGGAAAAATAGAATGAAAAGGGCAGGGAGGTGCAGGATCAATTGATTACAATGTCGAAACAAGGGCAGAGAGGTGCATGATCAGTTGATTTCAATGCTTTTAGAGTATTTGCTTGGCGGTGTTAACCAAGCCCTTTTTCGCTTAGGGTGTGTGTGTAAAGTGTGTAAATTTTTAATTTTTACACCTAGACGTTTTTAGAGAAAAAGAAAAAGTGTGCTATATAACTACAAATAAACCTAAAAGTGACAGTATATAAGCCTAGAAAAACAGAAAATAAACAACTAATAGTGCATTAATCTAAACCCAAGGAGGCGGGCCTCTCAACAACTAGTCTATAGATGAGAAAAAAACTAATCAAAACACACTAAAAAACCCAATAGATCTAAGGTCAGGAGGGACAGGGATCTAAAGGACCAAATATGCTGGAATTGGTGCAGAAACAACAACAAATCAGAGGAAAAATTACTGTAAATGAGGTGGAAAAAGGCTATCTCCTGGAGGGAAATTTAGTGAACCCTATAGGAAAACCCAAACAAAGCTAAATGAGGTGATTTGGATGGATAACAAGCCGATCTGAAGCGAATCTGAAGGTGAGGTATCAGATATGAAAAAATGGCTGAAGACTCTGAAATTTCAGACAACCTGCAATAGAAAAAACTCTTCCACAAAAAGTGGAGGGTACTGAAGCCCTAGGGGCTAGGTTCCCACTTATTTGAGGAAAAAATAACAAGTACAAGTCCAAAATGGGCGGAGACGGAGGTCATAAAACACTGAACAGAGGCTCAGTCAAACCCAGAAAACTTTCAAAAAAATCCTTGCAAAAAGTCCAGGTCGCAGTTTTTGACCTGTTTTCAGCAGAGGTCACAGATTCTAGGCTGAAAAGTGCGTCCTGAGGGTCCAGGTCGTAGGTTTGGGGCCAAAAAGTGCAACCTGCACTTCTGACACTCTCAGCGGCAGATTTCAGAAAAAATTGTCGTCTCAGCTGCGACTGATGTCTGTCACCTGCGCAATAGGTCTGAAAACACACGAAAGTTAGAATTTTTATTGTTTTAGGATTTTATAGGTTAAAAAAAACATAAAGAAAAGCAAAAACAAGGGGCTGAAGAGAAATCCCAGGGTTTGAAACAACTGGATATGCAAGGATCAGAAAAATGACAGAGGTCATAATTGTAAACCTAGTTGGAGTTGCCAGTTGTTAGTATGAATCTTAATTCCAATCTTACGAAAAAAGACCACTTTGGCTTTGCATAACAAACAACCCTAAAAACAAATATGAATACCAATATCTTTAGATCTGCAGTTAGGTGATGAAGATAAATGCTTCAAAAATCTAGATCTATGCATTAGAAGACATTAAACAGTAGAAAAAATAAGATTTACTCCATGCATCCAATAGACAAGACAAGAATACGTTGAATAAATTTTTGTATTATGGGCACTTGGGAGGAAAACACAGAAGGGTGTTACTAGTTCTCCTCAATGGGATGGGTTCTTGTAAGTCCTCAGCACTTCAGATCTAAAATTTCTCCCTCTTGATGGTGTAGAAAACCCAGACAAAAATGGTAGCAAAATATGACTATGATGGTGGATCAATGGTTAGACCAAACGTATAGATCTAGAGTGATCTTTAGGCAACAAAAGGTGATAAATGAATGGGAAAACCCTTCTATTTATAACAAAATATTGAGTTAGTCTAGATATTGGTGAATAATTAAAATATTATTAACCAAATCAAGATCCAACTTTTATGGAATATTTTATTATATTTGTTGGAGAGAAAAGGAATTTGACTTGGGTCAAATCCCTTTGTTTGTAAATAATAAATAAATAAATTATTTATTTATCATTTTAAGGACGTGGTTGAGTAATAATTAAATAAATAATTATTTATTTAATTATTTAAGGGTGATTTAGTCATATTTAACAAAGAATATTATTTAAATAAGGTTTAAATAACTATTCTTTGGGAAATAATAAGATAAATAATGATTTATCTAATTACCTTCCTTGTTTTGGGTTAAATATAACCAATCAAACTGATGTTTAATTAATTATTCCTTGAGGAAAATAAAAAAAATATAGATTTATTTAATATTTCCTCATAGGGTTTCCTGTTTAGACCATAAACAACTTAATAAAGGTGGTTTACTGAGTTATTTTTCATAGTGAATGAAATTTTACTTAGGGTAAAATTGATCTTACATGGTGTACTTGGGTCCATCTAATAACAATGGGTTAGATGACCAAAAAATGGTGTAACAGACACTAAAGCAACTAGATTCATGTTGTAATGGGGAAATGGATCTTGGTGCTCCCTTTTGTGGGTGTTTTTTGATGATGCCACATTGAATGTTGTCATTCTTTTTTGTAATGTGGCTTGACTTCGTGGTTTTACTCACTGTTAAAAGTGATCTCTTATGATGCCTTTCATTCCTATTGGATACCTACACATATAGATTGAGACATTTAATCAAAGTTAGTAAGAAAAATTTTAAAGTAGAAAAGAAAACACAATAATTGTTAAAAAAACATTGATGTCCAAAACGAAAAATAATTTCTTACCTCGGTATGGATATCTGCAGATAGATTGCATAACAAAAAAAAACATTTTTATTAGCAAATCCTTGCCATTTCATAAGAGTTCAATTTAGATCATAAGAGTTCAATTCAGATCATAATATTTTCAAGGGTCTTTGTTATGTAGATAATCAAAACTATCATTGTTTGTATATTGTGGGTGTCAGACAATCATTAACCAAAACAATTAGATACATTTCCACAACATGTTAACTCCAAATGCCAAAAACCATGCAGAATCACACCAATGAATCTAAGTAATAAAGGTTTGGAACATGTAGATTTACCTTTCATTTATGTTCTCAAATATTGAGAAGTATGAGTTGTAAAATTTTATATTCTAAAGCCACAACGACATTACCATTTCCAGGGAAGAAATTGTAGGGTGGTGTGAATGGGTTCACATATAACAATAATTGAGGAGTTATTTTGCCTAAAGATAAACAATAAACTATTTCCATGTGAACAACTAGGCTAAAAAAAGTTAAAAACAATTGCTATGTGAACAACTAGGCTGAAAGAACCATTACATAAGTCCAATATAAAAAAGAAAGAGAGAAAAGCATCTAATGGTAATCATGTGTAGTGAAACACTTGAATGATATATTGAAGCAATGGATGCCATGTGCATGCCAATAAAACTCCCAAAGCCATTGTGCTTATCATTCTATGGACTCCAAAAAAGGCAACTAAAGAATAAAGGCTCATACTTTTCAGGAATAAACCCCAGTTTCTATGGAATCTGTCTATGTTCATCTTCATGTCACTACCTTTTAGGCTTCTACATAAATTTTTTAGCATGCATTATTATAAAGAGACTTGTTGTGTCATCTAGCATCATTAAATAAGGATTACAATTTTAATTCTAAGTGAAATAGTTTAGGAATGAGGGCTAGACACAACTAAAACAAGATGGAATTGGTAGTTGAACAACAGTAGAAGAGAAAATTGCACAGGTAGTTGAACAACAGTAGAAGAGACAACTGCACAGGTAGTTGAACAATAGTAGAAGAGACAAATGCACGGAACAGGTAGTTGAACAATAGTAGAAGAGGCAAATGCACGCTAACATACTGGGATTTTAGTTGAAAAAGGCAAAGGAAAAGTCTGCCATATACAAAATCATGAAATTCAATGGGTTATTGTAAGCAGTCCAATTATATAAGAGATTCAAAGTAGTCCAGATTCTTGATGTTGTTGGGCCTTTGTTTATAATTTACGGACTTCAAGAAATATATAAATTAACACAAGTCCATCTTAACCATGGATCTGTTATATATTTAGAGGCCCATCTTAACCATGTATATGTTATAAATTTGGGTGTGAACGTGTCACAAGAGGGACTCAAACCTAGGCCGAGAGAAACTCAACACCCCTGCATTACCAACCAACCAACGAAGCTCCCATTTACAGTAGAATGTCCATTTAAAAAAGAAAAAAAAGAAATCAAAATTAACATATATAAATAGTGCATCTCATAGTAGAATGTACATTTGAAAAAAACAAACAAATAAAAATTAATATATATAAACAGTGCATCTACCAGAGTGTCACACACATAAAGGCGAATTGTTGATGGATCCGGCTAGCTAGGTTGTAGAAATGCTTCTCAGATTGACATAAACAACTAGATTTGTTGATGGAGAAAACTCTCAGCGCATCTACAGAGGGTAACACACATAAAAAAAAATTGTTGATGGATCCGACTAACTAGGCTTCTCATATTGACATAAACAACGAGATTTGTTCATGGAGAAAACTCTCAGCGCATCTGCAGAGGGTAACACACATAAAAATGAATTGTTGATGGATCCCGCTAGCTAGGATGTGTAAATGCTTCTCAGGATCACATAAACAAGAATTGTTGATGGACACAACAACTAGCATTTCACATAGACAACCACAAAATGTTGATCGCACACCTGTTTCAGAGATAAAGGAACGTGACATTGCTAAAGACCAAATACCAACCACTTCGATTTTTGAATTTTTAAAATCTGTTTTCTAAAAAAAATATCAATTTTTTGAGCAAATGCCTCTCTCGGTACTTGAAGGTTTATTTCAGTGTTAAAGTGAATAGTATGTGTCATCCTGGGCAATTAAATCATGCACACTTGTTTCAGACATAGAAAAAAAACGAGACATTGCTAAATTTTTGAATTTTTTAAATCTAGTTTTTCTAAAATAAATATAGAAATTTATTTAAAATCATAAAAATTAACTGCAAATAATTCAGGGTTATAAAATATAAATTTACCCTTAAAGTTAAAATCGATCTAAAATCACAAAAAAAACAACTTAAAATAATTTGTTATTATAAAATATAAATTTACCTCTTTTCATTTCCTCTCCTTGTAATCATGGCGTGCTTACTTCTTAGTGACTCCAAAGTTATCTAAAGAACACTCAAACGTATCTTCAAATTTTTTTTTATTGAATAGGAATGAGTTCTATTCCCAATTTAAATAAAACAGTGCTTAAAAAAAATAGTAAAAAACGCTAAAAATATTGGTGGGAAATCTAAGTCTTAATAAAAATGGTGGGAAATCTAAATCCTAATAAAAATGGTGGGAAGTCTAAATAGTGATTTCATTGAATAGGAATGAGTTATATTCTCAATTTAAACAAAATGGAAATTATAAACTCTTAAAAATATTGGTGGGAAACCTAAATCCTAATTTCATTGAATAGTAATGGGTTTTATTCTCAATCTATACCATATTATTAAAAAAAGGGTAGGAAACGCCGGAAAATATTAGTGTGAAATCTAAATCCTAATAAAATTGGTAGGAATTCTAAATATTTTTTACTCTTATGACACTATTGAGATGTTTCCACTTGTGCAATTGTGCTTCCAAATATGTGAACTCAACAATAAAACACTCCTTAAAATACATGAATCATGTCTCTCAACGTGTGAAAGAAAAATTAAACCAACTAGCTAAGACGTTCTTCTTTTATACATGAGACCCTTGAATATGCCATGAAATCCCCCAAAATCTTCTTAAAGGACGGGAGCTCCTCTTCATGCATGAAGCTAGTGGAATATGACAAGTTATCCAAAATTCATCCAAATATTCGATTTGTGCCTTGGGAAATGTGAAAGGTACCCTCGGTGGAGAAACATGCATAAATATTTGTTGCCAAGTGCCTTAACTGTGAGATGTTTCCACTTGTTAATTGTGCCTCTTGTCTATGATGAAACTGACGCCCTAGTTTTGCAAGGATCACAAAGTGTCATTTTGCGTCAACCCAAGGTTGTTTCCATTGTCACCTTAGCAACGAATCCTCTCACTTTAGATTAATTATTGAATCATAGGGGTGTCCCAAAGCACAAATTTATGAAGTACTCTTTAATGTGACTAGATCACTAGCTAGCATTGGAAACCATCTTTACAATGTATGGTTCAACATCTTGATGATCCTTGTCCTATTGATGGTTCAAGTATGTATGTGTAGAAGTCAGAGGTGCAAGCATGGTTTACTAAGATCTATAATCCTAGCATTAGAAAATGAGAATGGGGCTTAGGACCTAATTTCATAGGGCCTAGGGGACCTAGAGGGAAGGGAACGAGAGCAATTGATAGGGGAACCCCAAATAGTGGTGATAAGGGGATTAGGAGTCCAATTATCACAAAACATAAGCCCTTGACCCATAACCACTAAATTCCCTATCCCCTTAACCCCCAATCCATATTCCCTTAACCCCTACACTCATAAATCATAACCCATAAACCCCTTGATTCATTAAATCTTATGACATTAACCCCTAACCTATAATCCATGAACCTCCTAAGCCATAAATCCTTATACTCTTAACCTATGGCCCTTAACCCCTAAACACATTAACTACTAACCCCTTAACCACTAACACCTAAATCTCCTAAATATTGGGTCCTTAACCACTAAATCCTCTGACCCTAAATCCCTTTGGCCCTTAACGCTTGACCCTTGAAGCCCTTAACCACTAAGTATCCAAGGCCGAAAACAACACCCCAAACCAGAAAATTGACCTCCTAGGAGAATCCTTCATCTCTAACTGAGCATATTAGAAACATTAATTAATTCTTAGAGAACTAGGTACTGGTTACGAGGATATGTGTTTGTGGGTAATTCCATTATTATCATGTATACCAAATGTAGACAACTGGATAATTTGCAAAGCCTCGATTTGAATTACTCACAATATCTACGCTTCATCATGTTGAGATGGAGCTTGTAGTGTTCTCTCACATAAGGAGTTGTAAATGAAAAGGAGAAAGCTCCCATTAAAGGGAGGGTTTAAAGAGTTTAAAGAGGAGCAGGGTTAAGGAGATAAGAGTGGGAGCGTAGTCCCGCCGGTTACCTAAAACCTTGTTTCTAAAATTTCCTACTATGTTTCTCGCATACTTTTTCCCTGTCCTATTGACCACAACTTTTGTATTCATTATTACTTTCATCGCAATACATACAATAGATATTGATGGTGTTCATAAGCATGTTTCTAGTTGTGATAAGTGGATTAGGGGCTCCCTTATCACAACCCATAACCCCTAATACATTTACTCCCTTAACCAAGGGGGCCCCAAGGGTGTACTTGTAGGGGCATTGAGACCAAATTTTGGGGGTCATAACATTAGGAAAAGTGGAATGACATAACCAAAAAGTTTGTTGGGGGGGGGGGTATCTTATGGTGTATTGAATGGGGCAAGGGGACAAAAGGGTAGCATGTATGTGTAGAAGTCAGAGGTGCAAGCATGGTTTAATAAGATCTATAATCCTAGTGTCAGAGAATGAGAAGGGGGCTTAGGAACTAATTTCATAGGGCCTAGGGGACCTAGAGGGAAGGCAGCGAGAGCAATTGATAGGGGAACCCCAAATAGTGGTGATAAGGGGATTAGGAGTCCAATTATCACAAAACATAAGCCCTTAACCCATAAACACTAAATTCCCTATCCCCTTAACTCCCAATCCATATTCCCTTAACCCTTGCACTCATAAATCATAACCCATAAACCCCTTGATTCATTAAATCTTATGACATTAACCCCTAACCTATAATCCATGAACCTCCTAAGCCATAAATCCTTATCCTCTTAACATGTGACCCTTAACCCCTAAACACCTTAACTACTAACCCCTTAAACACTAACACCTAAATCTCCTAGATATTGAGTCCTTAACCGCTAAATCCTCTGACCCTGAATCCCTTTGGCCCTTAACGCTTGACCCTTGAAGCCTTTAACCACTAAGTATACAAGGCTGAAAACAACACCCCAAACCAGCAAATTGACCTCCTAGGAGAATCATTCATGTCTAACTGAGCATATTAGAAACATTAATTAATTCTTAGAGAACTAGGCACTGGTTACGAGGATATGTGTTTGTGGGTAATGCCATTATTATCATGTATACCAAATGTAGACAATTGGATAATTTGCAAAGCCTCGATTTGAATTACTCACAAAATATACACTTCATCATGTTGAGATGGAGCTTGTAGTGTTATCTCACATAAGGCGTTGTAAATGAAAAGGAGCAAGCTCCCATTAAAGGGAGGGTTTAAAGAGTTTAAAGAGGAGCAGGGTTAAGGAGGTAAGAGTGGGAGTGCAATCCCGATTACCTAAAACCTTATTTCCAAAATTTCCTACTATGTTTTTGGCATACTTCCTTACAAACTGAAAAGCAGAGAAACACATTTACATAACATAATGCAAAAGGATTAATATATGTCGATTGAAGATCCTTATTTGTATTATGAGATCTACTAGTTATTGATTAGAGCATTTTTTGTTGTGTTGTTCCCTTTGTTTATTGCGTTGATGATTAGAGCATTTGTAGATAGAAAATATTTATTCCTTCTGTCCCTCAGGTTGCCTATTCAAGGCCAAATTCT
Organism: Pinus albicaulis; assembly: GCA_034641835.2. Taxonomy (NCBI): domain Eukaryota; kingdom Viridiplantae; phylum Streptophyta; class Pinopsida; order Pinales; family Pinaceae; genus Pinus; species Pinus albicaulis. Next base: position 59,718,420 of record CM076578.1, on the reverse strand, counting down.
CTGATCTTACCTGAAAATTCAATGATTGTATTGTCTGTCTTACTTTGTCTATCATGTATTTGTTGGCTTTGCTCAAGATACATCTCTTATTTTGAGTTCATATATATTGCTGGTTTCCGAGTATACTTCTGGCCGATATGTTGATGGTTAGAGATAGAGTGATGATCCCTCAATGTGTTGGAGACAAAGAGATTTGGTTGTGCTTCCAGATGCACTCTGATGATTAGGTGAAGGACTGTGCGAAGACTGCAAAGCTATAGTGCAAAATGGAGGATCTAACACCTCTTGAGGAGAACGACTATAAATTCAACAAAATCAAGGATGACAGTGAGAGAGGATTTGGAAATAGATTTGCTTGGCTGCATAGAGGGACAAATTATCAGAGAGAGCGAGAAGGAAGAAAAAACAAATCCAAAATGAAGCTGATGGAGAAGAAGGGACAGTTAGTGATTGAATGAAGCACAACTGGGCTCGAAGTAGAAGCTCGAGATAGAGCACACCTGTTGTAAGATGAGTGGGTGAGAGGATGGAGAGCTGAGAGCATAAAGGGAGGGGTAGATAACGTGGAGAGAAAGGAGTATTTGAGCTTTCCAGGGAGCGTAGTCTTGACAACGGTCAAGAATGACATGAAGAGGGAGATGGATCGAGCCTGATATGGTGGAGCTTAATGCACTGATATGCTTAAAAGCACAAAATCAAAGTGGACAGAGTCGATGGGACGAAATATTTGGGCACGAATGTGATCGGGGATTTTAGGTGAACTGAGGAGGGTGACACTTTGGATATTATATAAAGATAGGGAGCCCGTCGATTGGAGATTCATAGGAAAGAGGAGAGTTGAGAGTAGAATCCAAGAATGATAAATTTAGATATTGTTGGTACAAGAAAATATTCGGTTTCCAGGCTTGTTAAGGGTATCGTTGATTTAATTGAGAGAGATTCCTTCCTGCATGCTTGATTTCTGGTATATTTTCTTAATCCTACCACATCTTGCATGTTGTCCTTTGGCTCGCTCCTTTCTATGTATTTTCCGAGTACGTTTCCAATGGTTTTGACAGATTCATCTCCCAACAATGCAAGGGAATATGTGATAGTTGAACCCAGACCAGGACAACATTCAGGACATCCAGTTCAGGATCAAAGTCTGGAGTCCATCTCTTGTATCCATAAAATACAGACCTCTTCTAAAGATGAGGTCTCTATCGTCCTTTGTTTCGAAGTGAAAGGTGAAGTATCCCCTTCCGCAGAATCTGATGGCTACTTTCCCTTGTGTCACTTGAGACTAGTTTCTCTCTACCCACTTCTGTATTGTTTTTGGTGAGGGCCACAGTCCTATAAACTTCCCAACGAGTCCTTTTTTTGATAATGAAAGGGCTTCTCTATGTGGGAGTGTTGGAGACATAATGGTTTTTGGTATTCCATCGAGTTTTTTCACAAATTTTGTCATAGTTGGGCGTGATCGCAGAGGTCCCATTGAGGAAACCGGAGAGGCAAAAGCGATTGCAGATTTGTCATGAGGAAGTTGCGCATCATTTTGAGGAGCAGCAGGGGGTGGTTCCCCACTAGGATCGAACTCTGGGGGGCCATAGTGACGGAGGTCCGAGTCAGAAATTCAAACGCCAGCCTAGGTCAAGTAGCACGCGCCAACTCCCGTGTAAAAACTATATTCCCTAATAAAGTTTTTATTGATGCTCTAATTAAACTAACATTATTACTTTATGGATCTTCAACATCATTCAATATTAAATATAACTTCTATTTGAAATGAACTCCTTTTACTCAAATAAAAATAAAACTTAATGAAAACCAAAAATACTAGATGACCTCCTTTTGCTAAAAGAAAAAATAAAACTTAATGAAAACCAAAGCCACCATAGAATTTGCTTTATAATTTTTTACTACATATTAAAATCTAATTTGGCCGCTAGTCTAAACTCTAAATGGACCTATTGAAATTTATTCCTATATGTGAAATGACCTCCTTTGCTCAAATAAAAATACTAGATGACCTCCTTTTGCTTAAATAAAATTAAAACTTAATGAAAATCAAAATGACTATAGCAATTTCTTTATAAGATTTTGCTACCTATTAAAATATAATTTGGCGGCTTCTTAAAATTTATTTTCCGGCGGCTATTCTCCCTTGCCAGGTTCGGGACAGAGTTCAGTGATCTTTGTATGCTAATAATCTTTATGATTTCAGTGCATATTCCATACCCTTCTATTCTTCGCTGCACTCTAGATTTGACTATATTTTTAACACAATTTTATTATATAAGATCTAGTTTAGCTCTTTTTCCAGCTTTAATTGAGATATTCTTCTCCTGATTTGGGGGTTTCCCTACAATTTGGAGCAGAAAACATGTGGTCCATTGCCAGCATATGGAGATAAAATTGCAACCTTTGAGAACTCAGAGAGGGAGAGTGTGTATTGATAAGTTTGAAAGGTATTTTCCTAATATCTATGATTTTTATTATTAAAATTTCAAAAGATTTAAACTTGTATATCGAATTATGTAGAAGAAGGCAGCGGTTGGGATGACAAGATTTTATAAAATCAATCATATTTTTTTTCTTTTCGTGATTGGCAAGACTAGGCACTCCTTAGAGTTGCTCCCATACACTGATTGTACCTTACTTTTGTTGTAGGAATTAGGCCTTACGACCCCTTCAACAAACCTAATACAGAAATGCGTTATCCTTGTAATAACTACAGTGCCTGAGACTCTCTTAAACAATAAATATGCCACCCTTTTTGGTACCAAAACAACCCTCTTATAAACGTATTTACGTAGCTACTCCTCGACCCTATTATATCTTCTAATATGACCTCAAAATAGTCATTTCAGGCTTCAACCTTCTCTTCTTTAAGTTGTGGCTTACATTAGAAGGTATTTTACTCCTTTATTTTTTCTCTTGGATGTTATCTTAGCCTCCAACCTCACCTTATATTTATACACAATATAAGGGCTTCATTTGGGCATCCACATGGGATTTACAAGCTGCCACATGGCTTATTAACATCAAAACAATCTAGACTATTCTTGTGCAAACCCAACCATATAATTCAAAAATTCACAACTCCCTCTAAGCCTACACGATCTCCACTGGCTCAGTCGAGCTATCCTAACCATCCATGACAAATCCGAAAGTCCATGATAAAAAATATGCCCTACAAAAAACTTTTGTTCACTAGGCTCTCCACTAATCCACCTGAACCTTTTGCTCCTTGATCTAGACACCCACAAATCCCTCTAAGTTTCTTCACTGAGCACACACTGATTCACTATCCCTCAAAGTAGCTCAGATACTCTCTGATACCATGTTGTTTTTCCAGGATCTTGGGTCTAGGATAGAGTCTTAAAATCTTTCACACTACCAAACCAATAATCACAATGATACTACTTTGAACAAAAAAATATAAATAGTAGTAAATCTACCAATGCACAAAATATATAAAACTTCTTACAATTTTTAACCCAACTTCATTATATTAATCAACATATAATACAACAGTAGGGCTCCCATACCAAGGATAATGGCCCTCATACACCCATTGATACAAGATGCAAAAGTTTGCTTGGTGGCAGTCCATCGACAACCAATCTGTCCTCAACAAGATATTCTGACCATGTCACTGTTGCATTCTCTCTCAGCTCTTCTCGGTCATGCCCTGTACCAGCTCAGTGCTTCAGCTCCCCATCTGTAGCTCTTGACTCTATCAATGCTCCAAGTCCATCTAGCCACTAAATCTTGGTTGCCAATTTGCTCACTAGTTGTGCCTTAGTCCATCAAGGGCACAACACACCGAGACTCTTGTCGAATTGTGAAAAACTTAGTTTGTTAACAATTCTCAATCTTCTCATTGCTACTCCTCAGTTATTTAGGGACTTCAACCCACTATGGTCTTCCTGTGCTGCACCGATGAAGGCCAACATAGGGCATGAAGGGACACCACCTATCATTGTAAGATGTCTATATCCCACAATGAACACGTGCTAGGAGGTCTGCCCATCATCTGCTGTAGAAGTCCTCCACACACAAGTCTAAGGCTACAAAAAACTGCTCCTGGTTGATCAGACCCTTGACCTCTAGCAACCACCAAGGTCCATGAAGATGGTGCACACCGGGCCCCAACATGGGTACTATCACACTGTCCTCCAACATACCATAAATTCATAATCAATGTTCACACTTGGCCCACTCTCACATTTCCCTCCAGCATACCATGATTTACCAATACTTGTTGTAGCATCTACCTATGGCTAGGGCATCCTCACTCTTAGAAAACCCTCCTCTTGGCTGCCAAGAGAATTCTCAAGTAGTCCTGTCCTAGGACACCCATTTCTTCATTGCGAGATCTGCTCCTAGTTGGGGTTTCTTAACACCCAAGAGAAACCCAACACATGGCTCCCATAGGTTGCATATGAATTTTATCAATCACCAATCATTACACTAGTTAGGGCTTCTAACCAACATGTTATCCCTCCTTTATTCGTTTCTGTAGGCTGTACTAAAATGATCCAACTGTCCAAACTAGGATCAACAATCTAACAAAAAACATACCTTCTCATGTGTTGGTACCCTGTTGTATTCTACAATCTAGTTAGGGCTTAGCCACAGTCCATGTCAGCCCTCCCAACACTTGCCAACAATCCCTTCTATCAATGTGTCTTGCCTTCACCGTAGAGTTTCTCCCCTATGCTGATTGTCCCTTAGTTATGTTGTAGGAATTAGGCCTTACGACCCCTCCAAAAAGCCTAATACATACATGCATTATCCCTGTAATAACTACAGTGCCTGAGACTCTCTTAAACAACAAATATGCCACCCCTTTTGGTACCAAAACAACCCTCTTATCAACGTATTTACGAAGCTACTCCTCGACCTTGTTATATCTCCTAATCTGACCTCAAAACAGTCATTTCAGGCTTCAAACTTTTCTTCTTCAAGCTGTGGCTTACATCAAAAGGTGTTTTAATCTTAAATTTTTTCACTTGGATGTTATCTTAGCCTCCAACCTCACCTTATATATATGCGAAATACAAGGGCTTCATTTGGATGTCCACATGGGCTTCAAGTTGTCACATATCTTATTAACATGAAGCCAACCTATACTCTTCTTGTGCAAACCCAACCATATAATTCAAAAATTCACAACTCCCTTTGAGCCTACACGAACTCCACTGGCTCAGTCTTGCAAGCACTCATACTTCTAGATCAAATACCACTCATGCAAATCCATCCAATCTTGTATATGCAACATCACGATCCGATGAAGACTCTATCCTGCCAATATCTAGTCCATCACATGAATCCATCTCGATCAACCTCATCTTGTCCATTCCAAAGAAACACTCAAGTTGTCCTAACCATCCATGAAAAATCGAAAAAAGTCCAGGATCAAAAATCTGCCCCACAACAAACTTTTTTTCACTAGGCTCTCCACCAATCCACCAGAACTCCCAACCAATCTCGCTTCCAAGCCAGTCAAGACCACATCTCCATGTCTTTAGCTAAACCTTTTGATCCTTGATCTAAACACCCACAAATCCCTCTGAGTTGCTTCGCTGAGCACACTCTGATTCACTATCCCTCAAAGTAGCTCAGATAATCTCTGATACCATGTTGTTTTTCCACGATCTTGGGTCTAGGACAGAGTCTTAAAATCTTTCACGCTACCAAACCAAGAATCAAAATGATACTACTTTGCACAAAAAAATATAAATAATAGTAAAATACCAATGCACAAAACATAGAAAACTTCTTACAATTTTTAACCCAACTTTGTTATATTAATCAACATATAATACAACAGTTTAGGGCTCCCATACCAAGGATAATGTCTCTCATACTCCCATTGATACAATATACAAAACTGGGCTTGGTGTCATTCCATCGATAGCTAATCTGCCCTCAACAAGATACTATGACCATGTCGCTGTTGCATTCTCTCTCAGCTCTTCTCGGTCATGCCCTGTACCAGCTCGGTCCTTCAGCTCCCGATCTACAGCTCTTGACTCTATCAATGCTCCAAGTCAATATAGCCACTAAATCTTGGTTGCCAATCTGCTCATTAGTTGTGCCTTAGTCCATCAAGGGCACAACACATCGAGAATCCTGTCAAATTGTTGAAAACTGTTGAAAATGCAACAAGATGATGGAGCTTAGTGAAATGAAGTCGCCTTCACTAAGTGGGCCCGCAGGCTATTTTTGGTGCAAAGTCTATTTTTAGACTATGTCTATTTTTAGACATATAGATCATGTTCTAGGAGTTGCAGGATGCTATTTATGGATGATTGGTCGAGTTGGTAAAAATAGACGGACCTCTATTTTTAGACATTGGGCGGTTTTTATTTTTAGACTGACGGGCTAAAAATAGTACAGTCAAATATTATTAACCCTTAATAATATTTAGACTATAAACATTATCTTATCCTCTTGGAGCACTTCAGTTTGATGCTTGGATGTGGCACATGCAGCTGATAGAAGGAAATACACTTTTCCTAAGGGTTAGTTGAGCTATTGCATGGTTGACTTCAGTTAGAACTCAAGTGGCAGAGTTTGGTGGAGTTGATGAGACAGTTGGTGGAGTTGTGTTCGGTTTAACTTAGTTGAACTAGTTGTATTTAGTCTAACTAGAAAATACACTAGTGATGAGTGGTGTGAATTAATTATTAATTAATTCACTAATTATTAACTCATAAATCAACTAAAGAACACATCAGTTAACTGCAATGCATGGACAGTTCGGTGGAGACCAGTGTTAGAGGTGGGTGAAAGGGTGAGTCTACTATCAGTTGTGACTATGGCTGTGCATGAGATTTGCACACACATTGATTGAGATTGCTAATGAGGATTGCGAAGTTCAAGCTAGTGGGATTCGAACTTGGATCTCATCATTATTCATCTTGGATTGCGCAGTAGAGGCAGGCAGACTTGTGGAGGATATTTGAACCTGTGACTTGTTCATCTTCCGTGCTAGTTTGTGTGTAGCATGTGAGATAGTGCTGAGAGCTGTGAGAGATTTGTGCTATGTATTGTTACATGTTCTCTATAATTATAATATACAGATAGTTGGGGGTTTTCAGCTGTATGCTTTCCCCATTACATACTGTGTTATATGTGTGCTTGATTATGTTTTAATGTGCGCATGCGACTGCGTCTATTTCCGCAAATTGATGATCAATTGTAGAAGAGGTTATGTATTATGCATGAAGCTTAAATAGTGTGTAATCAGGATAATCTCGGTGAATAATTCAACTATTATTCAAATTTCTACATGGTATCAGAGCGAAATTGATCATCGGATCTATTACAGTGATTACAATTTATTTCGGTAGACAGAGTCTGTAAGCGGGCCAGGTAGCCTCTGGATCCATCCTTTCCTTGAAAGGTGATATATCCAGTAAATGCCCCTACAGTCGATCTTTGTGCTAGAAATACTTTTTTTTCACAGATCAGAAGTGGTTGAGTTTTGAGCTGGTGGAATTCGAATTTGTAGCAGTGTTTTCTTGGTGTCGAAGTCAAAATGTCTTATCAAGGATTGTGATTGGAGTATGCTCTTGAAGGCAGCTCGAATTATATTGCATGGAGAGATAGGATGGAGGCAGTGCTCGATGAAAATGGGCTGAAGGAGTTCATAGATGCTAAATTTCCAAAGCCTAGCGATGCAGCCTTGGTTGAGGCTTGGCAAAAGAAGACAGCAAGGTGTCGAAGGATTCTGTTGGAGGGCGTGAAGGATCACATAGTATCCAACCTGCATGGTAAGGCTTTTCCATTTTTGATGTGGAAAGCCTTGACAGATTTATTCCAAAGCAAGAGCGACCAGAGGAAGTTGGCGCTCAAGGATAAACTCAGGAAAATAAAGATGGAGAAGAATGACACTATTTCGGTATACTTGACAAAGTTTGTCCACTGCAGGGATGAGCTTGGGAGTGTAGGAGTTAGTGTGGATGAAGAAGACTTGGTGAGCTTGGCTCTCCTTAGGCTTTCGAAGAGTTGGCACTCCTATCAGGACTCTGTCAATGGTCAGGAGAAATTTCCAGGATGGGAGCGAATTTGGTCGGATCTTGTGCAAGAGGAGATCAGGCAGAATACCAGGGACAGATCTTCATCAAAGGCATCTGATGAAGAAAATTGCGCTTTGGTTGCCAAAGAAAATAAGGGGAAGAGCAAGAAAGCTTCTCATTCCGGTGCGAAAGGAAAGAAGCAAGACATGTCCAAGCTGAAGTGCTTTCACTATCACCAACACGGACATTATGCCACAAATTGTCCGCAGAAGAAGAAAAATAAGCAAGCTGCTAGATCTGCAGTAGGAGAGGCCTTAGCCTCGCAGTTTGAGCTGGATTTTTCGCTGATCGCATGCTTGGTCTCAAGTGTGATGGGATTAGTATGGTTCTTGGACAGGGGTGCATCTTTTCACATGACTAGAGATCGAGATCTGTTTTCAGATCTGGATGAGAAAGATCTTGGAGTGCACATCGAGATGGGCGATGATGGTAGATATAGTGCAACCGGTATCGGTACCATTTCCTTTAAGAGAGAGTCTGGTAAACCCTTCGTATTAAAGGAAGTGATGCATGTTCCAGGATTGAAGAAGAATTTGATCTCTGTGGCGATGTTAGAAGACAAGGGGTACGATGTTGTCTTCAGCGAAGGAAAGGCTTTCCTGTGCAGTAAGACAACTGGAGAAACTCGGCAGATAGGGGTTCAAGTCAAGAACCTTTATCAGTTGCAAGTAGATGGCTACGCAGCAATGGCATGCAAGGCAGAAGGAGTGGTGAGCCGGGATGATGGCGAGCTGTGGCACCAGAGATTGGGCCACCTTCACCATGGAGCTTTGAAGATACTGCAGCATATTTCTACTGGGCTTCTTAAGGGCACTCTTGCGCAGTCAGATCAGTGCAAGGGGTGTACCTTGGGAAAATTTGTGAAAGCCACTTTTCACAAGAAGGATGGTCGCGCCACGACAATCCTTGAGAGAATTCACACAGACGTGTGTGGACCTTTCTCAGTAGCTTTGACAGTAAAGCACAAGTACTATGTGATCTTTGTTGATGATTTCTCTCGGAAGTGCTGGATCTTCTTCATGCAGAAGAAGAGCAAGACATACTCAAAGTTCTGTGAGTTCAAGGCAATGGTTGAGAAGGAATCGAGGAAGCATGTGAAGGCTCTTAGGAGTGACAATGGTGGTGAATTAATATCCGCTGAATTCAAGGACTTTTGCAGCGCAGAAGGGATTCGGAGAGAGCTCATCGCACCCCATAACCCACATCAGAACGAGGTTGCTGAGCGGAAGAATAGAACGATCGTGGGTGCTGCACGGGCGATGTTGCATGATCAGGGCCTACCCCTTCACTTGTGGGCTGAGGCATGCAATACTGCAATATATGTGCAGAACCATTTTCCTCACAAGATACTTGGCATGAGTACACCAGAGGAGGCGTTTTCTGGCAAGAGGCCTGATATTTCCCACTTGAGGATTTTTGGCTCACCTGTCTACATGCATGTGATGAAGGATTCCAGAAAGAAGCTTGATCCGACCGCAGAGGTTGGGATATTTGTGGGGTACACTGATACACCCCACAACTATCGTGTGTATTTGCCAGACAGTCGCAAGACTGTTGTGTGACGGGATATCAAATTTTAGGAGGAGAAAGCCATGCAGTGTTCGCTTGAGAGGGAGCCACACTTGCATGCAGATGAGGAGCTATTAGCTCCTAAGGATGAGCTTCCGGATGTGGATCAGCCACAAGAGGAAGTTCATGGAGTGGAAGAGACCACTCATGTAGCGCCAACCATCAGAGGGCGCAAGCGCACTACAGAAGTTGAGCGATTGGCTCAAGATGCAGAGAAGGTTGTAGGACCACCTACAGCACAGCGCAGACAGAGACAGTCACCGGACCGGTACACTGGATACATGGCTCTTGTGAGAAAATGTGTCGTGACAGAGCCATCCTCTTTCGAGGAAGCTATGGAGGACCCCGCATGGGTAGATGCCATGGTGGAAGAGTATGATTCTATTGTCAGAAACAGTGCATGGGAGATTGTCCCGCGACCGGAGGGGAAATCAGTGGTGGGTTCGTGATGGATCTACAAAGTGAAGCAGGCGGCTGACGGGAGTGTGGAGAAGTACAAGGCAAGATTTTTTTCCCGTGGCTTCTCACAGATCGAGGGGATCGATTATGAGGAGACCTTTGCACCTGTCGCAAGGTACTCTTCCATATGGACGATCCTAGCTCTCTCAGCGCAGATGGGGTGGCACATCCATCAGATGGATGTGAAGACTGCGTTCCTCAACGGAGTCATTGAGGAGGAGGTGTACATAGAGCAGCCCGAAGGTTTCGAGATCTTTAGCAGTGAGTCGCATGTGTGCAGACTCAAGAGAGCACTGTATGGGTTGAAACAAGCACCTTGTGCTTGGTACACACGGATAGACAGTTATTTCACCGGACTTGGATTCTCCAAGAGTGAGGATCTTGCAAGAGAGTTTGAGATGAAGGACTTGGGCCTCCTTCATTATTTCCTAGGATTGGAAATTTGGCAGCGCAGTGATGGACTATTTGTTTCTCAGGGTAAGTATGCCCGAGAAATATTGGAGAATTTCAACATGCATGGCTGCAAGCCTGTTGATACTCCTCTTCCTGGAGGTTGGAGGAAGGAGGATGCTACTTCAGCGGAGGTAGTGGATGCCACTTTTTATCGACAGTTGGTGGGGTCGCTTATGTATCTGGTCAATACACGACCCGATATATGCTATGCTGTTAACCAGCTTTCGCAATCTATGGTTAAGCCTACCAAGCTCTTCTGGAAGGAAGGCAAGCATGTATTACGTTATCTTAGAGGCATATCAGGATATGGCTTGTGGTACAGACAGGAGGATGGGGTGAAGCTGTGTGGCTTCACGGATGCAGATTGGGCAAAGAGCCCAACGAAAAGAAAGAGAAAATCTGGAGGGATCTTCAGTATCAGGTCGACAACAGTTTCTTGGTACAACAGGAAGCAGAGATCCGTGGCACTCAGTTCAGCAGAGGCTGAGTATATGGCAGCAAGCTTGGCTGCATGCGAGGCCATATGGATGAGGAAGATCCTGGTCGGGTTGTTCAGGTCACACTTGGAGCCTACTGTGATTTATTGTGATAACTAGAGTTGCATTAAACTCTCGTCTAATCCAGTATTTCATGATAGATCCAAACACATCGACATCAGGTACCATCATATCAAAGATTGTGTGCAGCGGAGAATCATGTTACTTTCATATATTCCCACGGAGGATCAGGATGCTGACATCTTGACGAAGGCGCTCACCGGGAGCAAATTCGAATACCACAGAGGCAGGATAGGGGTTGCAGATAATCCATATCTTGTTGAGAGGGAGTGTTGAAAATGCGACAAGATGATGGAGCTTAGTGAAATGAAGTCGCCTTCACTAAGTGGGCCCGCAGGCTATTTTTGGCGCAAAGTCTATTTTTAGACTATGTCTATTTTTAGACATATAGATCATGGTCTATGAGTTGCAGGATGCTATTTATGGATGATTGGTCGAGTTGGTAAAAATCGATGGACCTCTATTTTTAGAAATTGGGCGGTTTCTATTTTTAGACTGTCGAGCTAAAAATAGAACAGTCAAATATTATTAACCCTTAATAATATTTAGACTATAAACATTATCTTATCCTCTTGGAGCACTTCAGTTTGATGCTTGGATGTGGCACATGCAGCTGACAGAAGGAAATACACTTTTTCTAAGGGTTAGTTGAGCTATTGCATGGTTGACTTCAGTTAGAACTCAAGTGGCAGAGTTTGGTGGAGTTGATGAGACAGTTGGTGGAGTTGTGTTCGGTTTAACTTAGTTGAACTAGTTGTATTTAGTCTAACTGAAAAATACACTAGTGATGAGTGGTGTGAATTAACTATTAATTAATTCACTAATTATTAACTCATAAATCAACTAAAGAACACATCAGTTAACTGCAATGCATGGACAGTTCAGTGGAGACCAGTGTTAGAGGTGGGTGAAAGGGTGAGTCTACTATCAGTTGTGACTATTGGCTGTGCATGAGATTTGTACACACATTGATTGAGATTTCCAATGAGGAGTGTGCAGTACAAGACAATGGGATTTGAACTTGGATCTCATTCATTCTCATCTTGGATTGCGCAGTAGAGGCAGGCAGACTTGTGGAGGAGATTTGAACCTGTGACTTGTTCATCTTCCGTGCTAGTTTGTGTGTAGCATGTGAGACAGTGCTGAGAGCTGTGAGAGCTTTGTGCTATGTATTGTTACATGTTCTCTATCATTATAATATATAGATAGTTGGGGGTTTTGAGCTGTATGCTTTCCCCATTACATACTGTGATATATGTGTGCTTGATTATGTTTTAATGTGTGCATGTGACTGCTTCTAATTTCCGTAAATTGATGATCAATTGTAGAAGAGGTTATGTATTATGCATGAAGCTTAAATAGTGTGTAATCAGGATAATCTCGGTGAATAATTCAACTATTATCAAATTTTCTACAAAAACTCCATTTGTGAACAATTATCAATCTTCTCATTGCTGCTCCTTAGTTACTTAGGGACTTCAACCCACTATGGTATTCCTATGCTGCACTGATGAAGGCCAACATAAGGCATGAAGGGCTACCACCTATCACTGCAATATGTCTATATCCCACAATGAACATGAGCTAGGAGGACTGCCCATCATTTGTTGTAGAATTTCTCCACGCACAAGTCTAGGGCTACATAAAACTGCTCCTGGTTGATCATATCCTTGACCTCTAGCAACCACTGAGGTCCATGAAGATGGTGCACACCGGGCTCCAACATGGGTACTATCACATTGTCCTCCAACAGACCATAAATGCACAATCCACGTTCAAACTTGGCCCAATATCCCAATTCCCTCCAACAAACCACAATTGAACAATACTTGCTGTAGCATATACCTCTGGCTAGGGCGTCCTCACACTTAGAAAACCCTGCTCTTGGCTGCCAAGAGAATTATCTAACAGTCTTGTCCTAGGCCACCCATTACTTCATTGCGAGATCTGCTCCTAGTTGGGGTTTCTTAACACCCAATAGAACCCCAACACATGGTTCCCACAGGTTTCATATGAATTTGATCCAATCACAAATCATTGCACTGGTTAGGGCTTCTAACCAACACATTAGACCTCCCTTCTTCGCTTCTGCAGGCTATACTAAAATGATCCAACTGTCCAAACTAGGACCAACAATTTAACACAAAAACATACCTTCTCATGTGTTGGTACCCTGTTGTATTTTGCAATATGGTTAGGGCTTAGCCACAGTCCATGTTAGCCCTCTCAACACTTGCCAACAATCCCTTCTATCAATGTGTCTTGCCTTCACTGTAGAGTTTCTCCCCTATGCTGATTGTCCCTTAGTTATGTTGTAGGAATTAGGCCTTACGACCCCTCCAACAAACCTAATATAGACATGCGTTATCCCTGTAATAACTACAGTGATTGAGACTCTCTTAAACAACAAATATGCCATCCGTTTTGGTACCAAAAAAACCATCTTATCTATGTATTTACGCAGCTACTCCTCGAACTTGTTATATCTCCTAATCTGACCTCAAAATAGTCATTTCAGGCTTCGGTCTTCTCTTCTTCAAGATGTGGCTTATATCATAAGGTGTTTTACTCCTAATTTTTTTTGCTTGGATGTAATCTTAGCCTCCAACCTCACCTTCTATTTATACGCAATAGAAGGGCTTCATTTGGGCGTCCACATGGGCTTAACAAGTTGTCACATGGCTTATTAACATCAAGCTAACCTAGACTCTTCTAGTGCAAACCCAACCATATAATTCAAAAATTCATAACTCCCTATGAGCCTACACGATCTCCAATGGCTCATTCTTGCAAGCACTCATCCTTCTAGATCAAATACCACTCATGCAAATCCCTCCAATATTGGATATGCAACATCACGATCCGATGAAGACTCTAGCCTGCCAATATCTATTCCATCACATGAATCCATCTCGATGAAACTCATCTCGTCCATGCCAAAGAAACCCTTGAGTTTTCCTAACCCTCCGTGACAAATCAACGAAAGTCCATGATCAATAGTCTACCCTACAACAAACTTTTGTTCACTAGGCTCTCCACCAATCCACTAGAAATCCCAGCCAATCTCGCCTCCAAGCCAGTCAAGACCACATCTCCATGTCTTTAGCTGAACCTTCTGCTCCTTGATATAGACACCCACAACTCCCTCTGAGTTGCTTCACCGGGCACACTCTAATTCACTATCCCTCAAAGTAGCTTGGATACTCTCTGATACCATGTTGTTTTTCCATGACCTTGGCTCTAGGATAGAGTTTTAAAATCTTTCACGCTACCAAAACAAGAATCACAATGATACTACTTTGCACAAAAAAATATAAATAGTAGTAAATCTACCAATGCACAAAATATAGATAGCTTCTTACAATTTTTAACCCAACTTAGTTATATTAATGAACATATAATACAACAGTCTAGGGCTCCCGTACCAGGGATAATGGCCCTCATACACCCATTGATACAAGATACAAAATTGGGCTTGGTGTCAGTCCATCGACAACCAATCTGCCCTCAAAAATATACTCTGACCATGTCGCTTTCGCATTCTCTGACTCAGCTCTTCTCTGTCATACTCTATACCATCTCAGTCCTTTGGCTCCCAATCTACATCTCTTGACTCTATCAATTCTCCAATTCCATCTAGCCACTAAATCTTGGCTGCTAATATGCTCACTAGTTGTGCCTTAGTCCATAAAGGGCACAACACATCGAGACTCCTATCTAATTGTTGAAAACTTCGTTTGTGAACAATTCTCAATATTCTCATTTCTGCTACTCAGTTACTTAGGGACTTCAACCCACTATGGTCTTCCTATGCTGCACCGATGAAGGCCAACATAGGGCATGAAGGGCTACCACCTATAACTGCAAGATGTCTATATCCCACAATGAACACGGGCTAGGAGGACTACCCATCATATTTTGTAGAAGTTCTTCTCCACACACAAGTATAGGGCTACACAAAATTGCTCCTGGTTTATTAGGCCCTTGACCTCTTGCAACCTCCGAGGTCCATGAAGATGGTGCACACTAGGCCCCAACATGGGTACTATCACACTATCCTCCAACATACCATAAATGAAAAATCCACGTTCACACTTGCCCACTCTCACGCTGCCCTCCAGCAGACCATGAGTGACCAATACTTGTTGTAGCGTCTACCTCTGGCTAGGGCATCCTCACACTTAGGAAACCCCTTCTCTCAGATTTCTCTACAGAATTATTACAGCGAGGAAGGGTGTGAAAAGT
Source organism: Pinus albicaulis (assembly GCA_034641835.2). Classification (NCBI taxonomy): domain Eukaryota; kingdom Viridiplantae; phylum Streptophyta; class Pinopsida; order Pinales; family Pinaceae; genus Pinus; species Pinus albicaulis. The sequence continues at coordinate 59,703,065 of CM076578.1, read as the reverse complement.
GCTGAACCTTCAGTTGATCTATGGAAAATAAACATTTCGAACTAGTGCATAGTGACTCGGACCTACAACAAAACCCTCAGATCTATCTTAGAGCCTTAGACATACCTTATCTCAGTGCTGTAACTTTGAATTTTGGTTTCATCTCTTCATACCTGCATGGTTGCAATGAGGGTACTTCAATCTTTTTTGGATCAAAATATTCACCTCATTTCTTTCGAACCTATGTTGTTAAGGTGTTTTTGGAGGTTAGCTGGGGCTTTCCAGGAGAAGTGACATTTTGGTGAATATTTATATTTTATTATGAACTTTCTGCAATGTGTGAGTCCTATGGATCTGCAATAATTTTGAACCTGATATGAAACACAAAACACAAAACACATAATTTCCAAGGTTAAGTGTGAATGCCAATTCCTCTCTCATGCCCATTACCGCAATTCAACAATGCATTTTTAATGTTCACATTTAATCAAATTATTATATATTTTTCCCTCAATACCACACATTCGGGGAGCTATGCATTCACTTGTGTGGCAACAAAAGCAATTTAACTTCAGGCTTTGCTAGATTGTCTCTAGATTGTCAGGTTAGTCTAATAAGTGGTCAACATCGTACAGAAGGACTGATCACAAATACACTATAAACTTGAGTAGTTCTAGAATAAATGTGGCCCTTGCAGTCATATACTATCAAAACAGTGGATTGCACCAACATAAATACACCATGAGAAGGTTCTTTTACATTTGATGTGTCATTATATAGGGATGTTAATTTTTTGTTACAAATCTAGTCTTATTTTCAGCAAAATCTATCTTTAGTTCACTTTTTATCTATCTTTAGTATCAACTAACTTATATAGCTCTTTGTAGATGCAATTTCAAAGGAGCTTGGAACATATTATCAAATGGACAAAAGAAATTGGATGAAATTGAAAAATAGGTATAGTTTGTATATTTTATTATTCATCATGATATGCCAAAAATGTATAAGTGGTAACTTGTGCTCAATTAAATTTATATGACTTGTAAATTGGTTATGTGTAGAACACTAAAATAAAATAGAGATGGGGTTGAGGAATTCTTAAAGTTTTCCGAGGAGAATTCAAGGAATAAGATGTCCACAAAATGTCCATGTAATAAATGTGGCATAGTGAAAGTAAAAAAATTTCATAAAGAACGAGAGCACCTGATTTGTGATGGTATAATCGAACAATATAACATTTGGTATTTCCATGGAGAGAGCATTCCCATTCAGGTATGTTGATTTTTTTTGAATTGATCTAGTTTCACTCTTATATGTTTTATAATAAGGATATCACTTATTTTTATATGTGTAAACTTCAATTTTTTTGTCTTTGTCTCCTTTAGATTCCATCTATTATTGAAAAGGACAAACAACATTCTAAAAATGAGCCACATGAAGTTCTCGAGAATATTTCATCTCAGCTGGTAAGCCATTTCATATTAGTCAAGGGTCCTATTTGACTAGGTTGACCAAATGATATTGATTCTAATTTTCATAAAAACCTTAAAATTATTAACATAAATTTTGATTTTCTTATTAACAGGGTTATGAACATGTTGTGGAACATGATTATGATAATCAGGGTGATGAGCATGAAATTAGGAACGATAGTGAACCTCTAATTAATGATGATGATGCAACCATTGTTGGTGATCAAATTCTTGAAATGGTGAATGATGTCAATCGATGTCTTAATCAAAAAATCAATGAGATTTGTGATAATGAGGGGTTGGCATAAAAAAATGTACTAAATGAAGTAAATGAATATAAGAAGCTTATCTAAGATGCCAAGAGACCATTGTATAAAGGTTGTGTTGACTTCACAAAACTATCAGCCACTGTAGAATTCTAAAATCTGAAAGTGAAGAGTGGATGGTTTGATACAAGTTTTGACCAAATGTTAAAATTGAAAAAAAAGGTGCTTCCTAAAGATAACACATTTCCAGATTCTGCATATGCTGCAAAAAAGTTGATAAAATAATTAGGGTTAAACTATGATATGATACACGCATGTCCAAATGATTGAATTTTATATCGAGGAAGTTATCAAAGTAAATATCAATGCCCAACATGTGGAAAATCTCGATGGAACGTAGATGCTCAATCTCAAAAGGTGTGGAAATGTGTTCCAACCAAGGTGTTAAGATATTTTCCCATAGTGCCAAGGCTAAAAAGAATGTATAGGTATGATCTTGAACACTAAAATTTTATTCAAGTTTTCTTCTTCTTGTATTATCTTTACAATTTGTCATAGTGTTATTATATGATAATACTTTATATAAATGATTTTTTTTTTTCATTATAGCTCTGTAGATATGTCACAAAAAATGAGGTGGCATCATGATAATGCAAGCAATGATGGTCAAATGCCCCACCTTGTTGATAGCCTAACATGGAAAACTATTGATGACAAATGGCCTATTTTTTCTAGCGAACCTCACAATGTACGACTTGCAATGACAATAGATGGATTTAATCCTTTTGGAGACTTGAGCAGCACATACAGTGTTTTGCCTATAGTGTTAGTTACATGCAACCTTCCACCATGGTTGTGCACACAAAGGAATTTTTGTATGCTAACATTGTTAATACTTGGTCCTAAGAAACCAGGAAATGACATTGATGTGTATTTGGAACCCTTGGTAGATGAACTAAAGGAATTATGGGACCAAGGGGTATGGACATATGATGCTTATTGTAAGACATCATTTAACATGAAGGCAATTCTTATGTGGGTGATCCATGATTTTCCTACTTATGGGAATATGGATGGTTGCATAATAAAAGGCTATAACGCATGTCCCATATGTGGGAGGAACATAGAATTAGAGAACCTCAATTGTAGCAGGAAATGTGTGTACATGGGACATAGGAGATTTCTTCCTCAACATCATAAGTTTCGCTCACAAAAGGCACCATTTAATGGGAAGGAGGAGCATTGTTATGCCCCTAAAATTGTAAAAGTGTCAGATATTTTTAAGGAAACAAAGGGAAAGGAAGCAATATGGGGGAAGATTGAATCAAATAAAAGGAAAAGAAACAATAAAATAGGTGAAAAAACTAATGTTTTTGTGTGGAAGAAACAATCAATTCTATTCAATATACCATATTGGGAGGTATGTAGACCCATGATCAACCATGCCTAATTATTGAACACAACTTGCTTAGTTGACCCCATTGTGATTAGATGTCTTGGTTGAATTGTCTGTTTATCTTTTTTTTCCATATTAAATATTTTTCTGATATTCTTGATGTGTTGGAATGCAGAAACTCCTAATACGCCACAATTTAGATGTAATACATGTGGAGAAGAAGGTGTGTGAAAGCATTTTTGGAACCCTTCTGGATATAAAAGGGAAGTCCAACGATGGAAAAAAATCATGTGATGATTTGCAAAAAATGGGCCTGAGGAAATCACTATCCCCAGAAGTTAAAGGACATAAAATATTCTTTCCACTTGCGCCACATACTCTTTCAAAGAAAGAGAAACAGACCCTATGTCATGTTCTTTTCATGTTAAAGGTGCCAGATGGTTATAACTCTAATCCAAAAAATCATATATCTATGGAAGAGCTTAAGTTCCATGGTATGAAAGCACATGATTTCCATGTTCTAATGCAACAACTCCTCCCACTAGATTTGCATCATGTGTTACCAATTGTTGTCCGAAAGACGCTTTGCAAGCAATGTTACTTTATAGGAAAATCTGTGCAAAATCAGTTTCAATAGAGAGTCTTGATAAGCTAGAAAATGATATTGTGGAGACGTTGTGCTTTCTTGAAAAGTACTTCACTCCTTCATTCTTTGATATAATGTTGCATTTGAATGTACATTTGGTATGTGAGCTTCGATATTGTGGCCCAGTTGCATATAGATGGATGTAATCCTTTGAGAGGTACGTGAAACTTTACTTTTTATCAAGCAAAACAAATATTTTTTTTGAAAGCTTTTGAAATTAATTGATTTTTTTTTTTGTTAATTTTGTAGGAACATGAAAGTATATAAGAGTTATGTTAAGAACAAAAATAGGTCTGAAGGATGCATTGCTGAAAGCTATACTGTGGAGGAATCAATAAAGTTTTGTGGAGGATACTTGAAAGGTATGGAAGCTATTGGATCCACACATGGTCGAAATGAAGTGTTGGATGAGGAAGTTGAAGAATTTATCCTTGATGGAAAGCCATTATCTGCTCCAATTCCTTCATAATTAGATGACATTATTTGGGAACAAGCCCATAAGTGGGTTCTATTTCACACAAACAAAGTTGATCCATGGATAGAGTAAGTTACATATTTGGCCTATAATTTGTTTGTTTGTTTGTTTAAGGTTTAACATATTTGACCTTTATTTTTTTTTATTCATATTTAATCAAAACACATTAACCACCATATCTATTGTCCATAATTTTTGAATTAGGATGCACAAAAGGGAGATTTCCAAATCAATTACCCAAACGAAAAAAGATGAATCTCTATTGCAGAAACTCCACACCCATAAATTTAATAGTTGGTTAAAACAACATGTAACTATATTATTTATATTATAAGTGCACTTAAAAATAATTATATGGGAATATTATCATGCAGGAAATTAAATATTTTTTTAGAGGTTGAATGTATGAATTCTAACTACATTTAAAAATCTAAAACTATACAGGTGGAGGGAGATGGAAATGTGTCTGATACACTTAAATGGCTAGCGCGTGGCCCCATGAAATTCGTGAATAAGTACAAGGGATACCTAACTAATGGTTATAGATTTCATACACAAAGCATGGAAAATGAGAGAACCACCCAAAATAGTGGTGTGTGTATGGAAGCTCAAACAATGATGAGGTCAAGTTCCAAAGTTGCAAACCCTATACTTCAAACCACAACATTTTATGGAGTGGTAGAAGAAATAATTACATTGGACTATTTTTGTATGGAGTACACATTGTTCAAATGTAATTGGATTGATGTATAAAATAATAGAGGGATCAAAATTGATGATTTGGGTTTTACAATGGTGAATATGAAGAAATTATTAAGTCAAAATCATTGGCAAGATGATCCATTTATTCTAGCATCGCAAGCTAAACAAGTATTCTATGTACAAGATCCAGTTGAGACTGACTGGTATGTAGTGTTAACATGTCCTCCAAAAGGATTGGGAAATAATACATCATATGAAACCGAGTATGCATATTTGTCACATGTTGTGGACTTTCAAGAAACAAAATGTGTAAGTGAAGAAGATATAGCTGATGTCGATGTCAATGTTGACGTGAACGTGGATTATGTCCATTCAGATTGTGAAGGAATATGGTTGAACCTTAAGAAATAAAATATATTGATTTTCTATTTTGTTTCGAGAACTCCAAAATTGATATTTGGTTATGAAGAGAGATTCCTTTGTTTCTTATCTATAAAATTTTTTAGGCCCATTTAGTAGATATATTTTCAGTCCCTGCCTATGACAATGACTATTTTTTTCGGATTGCACCATTAATCTTGTCCATACAAAAAATTGAACACATAAAAATTTGATATGTGCAAAGTTTCTACAATTTTTATATTTTTTAAGATTGAAATGAGAATTTTATATATTATTATTGGATCATAGCCCTAGAAATTAAACCCAGAAAATAAAAATTTCTTGGGCACATGCCATTTTTTAGCCTTCTTCTGCGACTGTTGATTGCAAAGCGAACTATTCAACTGTGGGTTGCAAAAAAAACTATGGAGATAGAGGAGTGCAATTATTGGGAGGCAAAAAAAGGAGCATAAAGAATCTGAGCATATTACTGGATTGTAAATTGGAGGATTCCTTAGCTTAAGCACAATTAAGCTAATCATTTTGCATTTTCCTCCATGCAGGTCAGAAAAAACCAGGATGAACATTTACAAAAACGTAAGTGTCATTCTCACATCTCAGTTTCTTTGCCAAAAATGTTGTAGGATAATATCTGCCTTTAATCTTAATATTTCTTGTTTTTATTTCCTAAAGGTTATAGATTTAAGAGACTGTATAAGCTAATAATTCTGTGTTTTCCTCCTAGTCCTTGAGATAATACTGACTGGTATTCCATCTCCATTCTTGGTGTTTACTGGTGCTTTAAAATATTACATTGACATTTTGATATACTGGGGATTTACAATTGTAATTCAGATCTTCTTGTGCTTCTTTATGTATTGTCCATCCGTGCAGTGATTGTTTTTCTCCAAATGATAAATTGCTTCTTCCAACAGTTAAAAAAAAGAAAATATGACTGTAAACTTTCCATTCAAGTATAATTGTTTATTTCCTTGGAAACTATGTAGGTGCTTGATAAGGATGGTGGATTTCTTTCAAAAGGTAACTAGGAAAGTGGTGCAAGCTAGTCAGTGGAATTGGGTCATCAAACTACGGGGTGCCCTATCATAGTGGAGAATATGAGTTAGCCCCAAGAATTGCTTAAAGAGGTCAGTTAAATTGTTAGATTAACATGGTTTTTATATGCACTCAATAGTTCAATTTTTTTATTTTGAGACATGGTTTAAAGTTGTCATGTTACGTTCTATTGGTTTTCACCAATTTTGTAGATGCTTTGTGAGGATCGGGGGATCTTCCTTGAAATGGCTGACATCATTTGAGGCTTGGGGTTTATGATTTTAAAGGGAGTCATGGAAGCTCACAGTGACAAGATCTAGGATCGCTTTGTTGTTGAGGTAATGCCATGGTTGCAAAGACCTTTCATTCCATGTAAAGCTTCCTCTTTAATTTGTGTTTGGTTGTGTTGATTATATCATTCTCCCCTTAAGTCCTAAGAAATATTATAAAGGCAGATTTCTCGATGATGTTAAAAGGATAACGTTTCGAAGGATGTGAGAGAGGAATAAAATCAAGATGAGTCATATATAAGAAAAGGGACATATGCACTTTATAATAAGGTGGGATGGGTGATGAAGGTCTTAACCGAAATAACAATAGTTTGAAGGGTGCGAAGAAACTAGTATAAGGCGGGACCTGCTCGTGTTCGGCATACACACACATAACAAAGGAACGTAAGAACCATTCCGGGGGGGTCACGGATGGTAGAGGGAAGGCGAAAGCTTCCCCCTCGAAATTCTGATTACGTGGCTAGACGGATGCCAGGAGTCAAGTGCCCTGTGGGGAAAGCGACCGCAGGTTTGAAGCCATTACAGATCATCTTGTGTTCTTCGCGGGCTCGATCCCAAGGTACAACTGTCACCACGATCCAATGGTAAGGTAAGTCCTAGGACACCTGGTACCAAGACTAGTACCGACATTTAACCCGGCACACGATATTCACCTAACTAAAGCCTAATACCCAATCCCTCTACGCCACGTGTCTCAGTGTCAGCGTCCTTATGATGTCAGCCCTACTCGTTTCACCCTGTCATCGCTTCCTAAACCATTTTCGACCTGTATAACCGTGTTCCATGATTTACCGTGGTAAAATACTCTCAGTTTACGGTTACTATATAAGCGAAAGTGAGCACCAAGTACCAGGTCTGCCCAGTCGTTGTCAATCTCCCTGCGTCATTTTCCCGAGCATTTTTCCTACTTTGCAGGTATTCCATCCCTTTTATTCGATCTGGTTTCCTTTTGTTTTTAAATTTTTATGATGGTCATGGGTAAATTCACAGTTAAGAAATCAGAGCCTGAAACTCTCCAAGCCCGTGAGTTCACGGCTGCCCCTGGACTTGAACCTTTCACAGATTTACAAGCTAACATCCAAGACCCGCAATACCCATTTTTCATTAGCAGCGTCAAGCTTGAGCTGTTTAGGAAGCATGTGGAAAATAGAGAGGTTTCGAGTCATTTTGTCTGGTTTATATCATCAAATTACTCCCCCTGTCTACCCAGTGGTGGAATTCATTTGTTTTCTCTGGGATGCTTACGATGAACGTCAAGGCATGTTCCTATCTTCTCAGGGGAACACAATATTCACCATCTCCCCTGAAATCATCAGAAAAGCCCTATGTTATCCTACTAGTTTGAACTACGTCAGTTTTAATGAAATGACACTGTCTCATCAGTTTTCTAAACTACCATGGAAGCAACAGAGCGATTTCATCATTGCCATTACTGAATGCCATTTCACAACTCTCCCCTTTGCAGATTCATTGCCTATGAGCTTATTCAAGGAGGACCTTCAGCCTACCCTTGCTCTTATTGCAGGTCTCTTAGGTGTGGAAGGGTTTGTGCGAGTCTCAAAAGAATGCATAGGGTGTCGTCTTAGATATCCCCGGTTTTCAGGCCTCTGCCATCCAAACTTAGTTCCAGGAGCCTCAGATACAGGTCATTTTCATTTCTGTTCCATGGTCTTTTATCTTTTCCTTTTCTAGCATGCTGATAAATTTGAGGGTTTGGGCTTAGAAAAGGTCTATAGGATAAAATCTCAGCCAAGACTAGTTTTTGACTAGAGTCCTGCAATGCATCAGTTGGAAAATGGGATGGGTTACTCAAGTTTCCTGAATGATTTCATGCCCATAGTTTATACTATTATCCATGATTCTCCTCCGCCTAGGATTTTTCCTGAGCAGAAGAGATGGTTGCAGTATAGTGAAGCTGAAAGCACTGGAGACTGGTATCTTTTTTATCATTATATTGAAATCAAGGTTTATGGAGCCGAAGTTTCTCCCTACCAATTGCCAGTTTTTCCCGCCCAACAGATTTACGCTTTGGAATACCTCCGGCAGACCTTAAAGGTTGACTAGCTTCACTTCCTCACTGCAAAAAAGGGGTTTATTCTCAAGCTTCCCACAACCATTGGCCCTTTCGTTGTTAACTCGAGGCACACCCTTCCCATGGTGGAAAATATACTTCAAGGCATGGATTTGAGGCAAGGGAAATCTTGGCCCTATGATCCGAAAGGCATCATTTCTAACAGAAGGAAGAAGATTAAATCAACCCCTTACAATCATGAAACAAGGCCCTTCATCGAATGGCGAGCTAATCTTGAAACATGGCCTTTGCTTTCACAGATGGAGACTAATTCATCTGCGACGGGGGAAAAGGCAGACACTTCTTCAATGAGAGAAGCAGATTAGAAATAGGTAGAAGAGGTTGGCGTGTCCGGAGAAGGTTCTCCCCCTTTTAAAAGGCAAAGAACCAGGACCAGCGAAGCAGAAGGCATGGGAGACGAACAGCTGCTGCAAAGCGAGACTCTTTATGGTCAACCAGACAGAAGAAAAGCAGGTTTTGTAGTGAAACAAGATAGCACGGCTTCTTCTGACTTCTCAGAATTTTTGCAAGAAATCTCTGCTAGCAGCTCTAGAGGAGAGAGCGAAAGCAGGATAAGGAACAAAAAAATCAGGGAAAAACACTTGTCTGAATAAGAAAGATATGTTGATAAGTACTATTGAGGTATAAAAGGTGTCTTTTTAACGCCTATTTATCCTACATTAATTATCAATCCAGGAACGACTTTTTGTTTCAAGAGTGTACTCAGTATGAGGCTGCAATTCAATCTAAGAGTAATGCTTTGCAATATGTAGTATAGTGTTCTAAATACAAGAGTAAAAAGATGCTTGGAAAGGAAATCTAACTACAATGAAATGGACTTAAATGCTTGAAAATTCAATCATTCACTCAACAAGTATCAGTCAAGGATATAGTAATGATAACTCTTTCCTTTAGAAACTGATAAAATCAACTAAGAACAAGATAATCATTCTGAGAACGTGGGAGAAATAACCAGTATTATTTACAGTTGATAATCCTGCTTTAAATCAATTAAATGAAAATAGAATTTGAACTAAATGCTGCTAATGAAAGTAAACTATGCAAACACTTTAAAAGAAAACTCTTTGCAATCTGTAAACTAATGAATCGGAAATGAACAACAAACTAGAATGGAACAGTAATGTAAATAAACAGAAAATTATAACTTCGAAGAATTGAAAAACAAATCCTATTCAATGAATGTGAATAACAAATCCTATCTGATGGAATCAAATAGTGAATTCTATTGAATAACAAACCCTGTCGACAACAAACTCTGTTAAGAAACAATATGAAATGAATAGCAATCAAACAGAACATCAAATGAAATCAAATGCTGAATAGCAAATCTCTGTAAAGAATAACAAGATAAATGATACAAGAATGAGGATTCTTGTTAGAATGGAACAACGATGCAATTCATCAATGTACACACCAATATTACTAAGAAATTTAGACAGTAAACAAATTAACTTACAAACTATAACAAAAACAAATCCGAACTGTCACACAACGAGAACTGAGAAGTAATGATACAAATAGCAGATCGATTCACCAGGGCCGGGCCCTTAACCACCAGTGAAACACTGCTGGGCTTTACTCCAGAGTTAAGAAATAGAACGACAACAAGATCTTGTATTAATTGGACATAAACAATGTTTACAATAGTCACTCTTTGATTACGAGAGTTAAGAAATTACAGAATTACAAAAGCAGTGTTTAATCATAAATCAATTTCCCTCTCTTGATTTCTAAAGGCACTGCCTTTTATAATAGTTCGACAGATAAAACAAGAAACATGATAAGATTGAATAACGATCCCTTAGGATCGAAAGATCCTGAGGGATTTGCTTCTTTTCTCTCTTTAGCTAGTGCTTGGTCTTCTTAGGCTATAAACATGTTGTTCCCTGTTTTCCTTTGGCTATATGTTCGGATTTCCTTCTTATTGTCTGGATATGGTCCTTTTCTGGAGGAACAACGGTTGCTCCTATTTTAGCTTTGCCTTTCGAATGATGGTTTACTTCATTTGTTTCCTATTTTTAGAACAAAAGGCAGTTTTTAGTCGATTTTCACAATAAACACGATTCTTTGCAATTCTATAATAATCTTCCAATAAATCATCTTTCTAGAATAAAAAGAATTATGTTTAAATGGAAAAATATGAGAAAATACATAGTGAATCCATACCTTTTCCAATGCTCAACACACCCCCCTACTTACCCTTTTTCATGGCCTCATGAAAACCATAGTTTACATGTAAAGTAGTTTGAGAATAGGCTAGAGAAGGTTTTTAATTAAGAGGTCTAAAACCATGGTTTGCAGCTAAAGCTTCAAAGATGTGCCCTATCTATCCTTCAGGTAACTCATAAATGGGTTTATAGTCTATTGCAGGATACCATATAATGGGACTTTGAAACCTACAACCTAGCTAGTATGGGCCTTCCCTCAAGATGAGGTTACTATAGAGAATCAAGCAGTCAGCAGCTAATCCAAAATTTCTATAATTAAACGGCTCTCTACCTTGAACATTCCGATTGGAAATATTCCATTAGACTTTAGCTGCTATATAGGCTTGGTCTTTGATAGATATAAAATATTCTACCCCATCCAAGACAATTGCTTTGTGGAGGGGTCCCAAAGTTTGGATCACACCCTCCTTTGTCATTAGACTCTTCTGCCTAGCCCATAGTTGTAATGGGTGTTTTGGTTCACCCCTAACCCAAAAATCTAACCCATTTTCCTGCCTTTGGAAAGTATTATAGGCCTTGAGCCATTTCAACTGATTGACAACAAATGAAATAAACGCTTGATATTGGATGTCACCCAAAAAAGGGTTGGGATTTATCTCAATATCATTCTCCAATATAAGATTGTGCAAATAGAACTCACATAGCAGACGCTGGACTTTAACACCATAGAGTTTGCAACATTTTACAAAATCATCTACAGTGTTTAATTCTATAGACTTTCCTGCCCTAACTGCTTTAATTTTCAACTGTAAATATCTTTCTAATAAAAACAAAGAATAATTCTTTGCAGGGCATCTACATGCTAGAACATATGTGTATAAGGAGCAAAGAGTATCCATTTGATTCCGGGCAATTTTTAATTCATTCCTTACCTTTTTAGATTTCTCTTCTGCCTTTCAACACTTATCATAGGCTTCAGCCTTTGATGCACTGATGTCCTTTAGTTGCTGCTGTAGCTGTTGATATTTATTTTTGGGGATAGTCTCTTCCTCAAGCTTTTCTCTTACCTGTCGAGCCTGTGCCAGCTCCTTTTGGAGTTCTGCTATGGTAGGGTCAACAAAAATGTTTTGACTGCAGGCCTGTGCGCTTTCATTTCGGGAAGATGTCTCTGGAACAACTGCCTGCTATTCCATGCTTTCTTGATTGGACTTAGCTTGGGTTTCCATAGTCTTTGCACTCTGGGGCTTTGCTTTGGTGGCTACTTTACTTTTCTTTGAGGTTCATTTGGTGGCTATGTTATTCTATTTTGGAGTTCATTTGAGGGTTGTCTTCATTTTGAGAACCCTAATACTCTGTCTGAGTTGTTCCACTAGCTTTTGAAGCTTCTGTCGTTCCCTCCACAACTTCTCAAGTTCGGTTACTTTATTTTTCCTCCTGGGAGGAATGACTGTCCCTTTCTCTGTACTTAATTTCTCAGGTAGGGTTTTCTTTTCAGTGGCCGGTCCTTCACTTAGGATTGCTTCTCTGTTTTATGCTCGGAACACTTCTTCAGTGTTCATATGGTCCTGGCTACATTCTTCAGGGGTAGTAACCTTAAGCGGTTCTGCTATTCCCTGAGGATCTTCTGTTTGGAACACTTCTTTAGTGTTCATAACTTCCTGGCCTCATTTCTCAGAGGAAGTAACCCCAGCTAATTCTGTTGTTCCCTGAGGGTTTTCTTCTTCTACTTCATTGAGTATCCCCTTAGCTGTATCTTCACCAGTAACAACTTGTTCCTGCAATTGGTTTATCTCAATGTTGAAGTTTAGTGGGCTGTGGTGTTGTATGTATTCGCTCATGTTGGCCAAAATTTGGGCCATTTGGTCCTCCTGCGATGGGATTTGAGGTGGACTTGTAATGGTGGTTTTGGGAGGTTCTACTCCCTCTCTTTAGTCTTAATTGCTTCCTTCCTCTTCACAGGTGTGATAACTTCCTTCCTCCTCATCGGTATAGTGACTTTCTTATTCTCCACTGGTGTGATGACTTTCTTCTTCTTCACCAGTGTGGTGACTCTCTTCTTCTTCCGCATTTCCTTCTTCCTCATCGGTATGATGAATTCCTTCTTCAAGTTGTGGGGGTTGTTCATCTTCTGAACTGGGCAATTCTAGGGGTTGGCTAATGCTACCCTGAAAACCTTCTATCATTCCCCTACTTCTCCTTAACCTTGAGGATTGTTTGCATTTTGATGGTTTTGCTGCTGTGCTAGTAATTCTTTTGCATTTTGGGGCAGGCAGGGCTATTCCTCCGTCAATTGAGAATATCAGTTCTTCCCAACTAGTCCGCTGTTGGGAAATACTGTAACTCACTATCAATTTGATTAAGCAATGGTGGCTTACCACCATGTCTATACGACGAGAATTTCTTATACTTTGGACGACATCATGCAATAAGAAATTTAAAAATGCAGGCAGGTTTACAGTACATTTTTTCTTTAATACTGCCAATAACTTAAGGTGGTGAGGTCTTACCACATCTTTTCTTCCATCGCATGTTATGTAGCCCCGTACTACTTTTGCCAATTCTATCCATGGTTCTCCCAACGACACGACTGAACTCCTTTCCCTTTGACGACTGGGGTCTGCCCTTCATCTCAGAAAATTTTCATGGCTTCTTGAAGCCTCACTTTCTTATGGGTCCATATGGTTCCTTCCGCTGGCAGACCAGACACCTCAATGATTATTGAGTCTGTTACTGCTATCTGCCTACCTCTAACCATGGAGTAACCTTCCTGCAGATTCTGTAAAAATTCAATGGCTATCGTTTCATGAGGTTGTTGCAGTCTTGTGAGGTAGGTAATCCACCCTACTCTCTCCATAATTTCCCGTGTAGTGTTAGAAACAACTAGCACCTGTGGCTCACTATGAATTGGTTGTCCTCCCATTTTATCTGCACACTGTTAATTCTTCATAAATGCACAATAATGTAATGGAACAACACAACACAGTATATCGGAACAATATCGTTAAGATTTTATTATTACTGAGAATATAGGGATTTGATCCACATGCAGGGATAAAATATCAGGATTTGACCTGCATGCAGGCATTAAAAGGCATCCACGCCCCCCTTGAAGGATGATAGGTTGTCCTCGACTGTCAAATAGAATAGAAAGGTATTGCACAACAATTGTACAGTAGTAAAAAGCATACATACTTATGATACGATCAATAAAATTATTTCATTACTGAAATCTATGCGTATAATTAAATTGTAAATAGATACAAAAACGTTTATGTAATGATTCGAAGATAAGGGAAAGGGACAGCTGATGTGAAAACAAGTACTTATGCAGTCATTACCCACACAAACTATTATGATCGATTTATGAATAAATTTCATGCATAATAGGTTCAAAACAAAGGGTTTAGGAGCATACTCTCATTTGATATTAGATAGAGATATAATAAAAGGGTTTATTATTACTATTGATTTGAAAAGTGTGACTCCAATACCATCAACAGAGCTCTGTTGCCCACAGGTGTCTATAACCTTGACAAAGCTGCTTTTTCACCCTTGGAACCATTATCCTTTATTTATGCCTAGGGAAGTGCTGTTATGATGTCATGATGGAGGCCACTGTGCTGGCTTGGGAACCAGATGTTTGACAATGCCATTCACCAGGAAGGAGTGAAAGGTGGATAGGCCAGCTCGTGATGAGACCTCCTGTTCCAAGGACTTTTTTTTTTTTGAGTTATCCATTGGATTATGTCCCTGGTGTGGTGGCCATAATGGGAATGCCACTTCATTGCTTCCTTATGAACATGGTAGGTTTGCTCTTGATGAGACCCCCTATCCTCCATCTGCGATATCATAGAATTGTTAGTAAATATATAGAGATTTTTTTTTTTTTTTCATTTAGCACTTCCCTACTTATATATAGAGGATGGCTCAACACTCCTTAAGAGTAGGAATGGTGGAAGAAGTCTGAACATCTCAATAGAGAAAATATGCCCTTATTCTTATTAATAAATAAAAATCAAAGAGAGTTATGAGAAGTTAGGGAAGAACCAACATGATAAAGATAACCGATCATATTAATTTTATTGAAAATAAAGACATCAAAGTGATATAGATAGTTGTGTCCTTTCCTTTTTCTATCACTACAAAACAATTTCTTAAAAATGACAATTTCTCTTGATTTGTGGATTCCAGTAACCTTTAATTTGTGTATCTTGCATAAATTGTATGTTTGCCTTTAAGGAAGTCATGAAGAATTCACAAAAATCTTCAAAAAGCTGTTCTAAAACAAGAAAAATGCACTCAAAAAGTTCTGTTCCTTTGGGAAGGAACAAAAAAAAACAATCTACGGAAATGCTGTTCCTTTGGGAAGGAACATAAAAAAAAACAGGCATAAAAATTGCTATTCCTTTGGAAAGGAACAACAAAAACTCGAGACAAAAACTGCTGTTCCTTTTTAAAGGAATAGTGAAAACTACCGTTCCTTTGAAAAGGAATAGCAAAAAAAGGCAGCAAAAACTGCTGTTCCTTTTGAAAGGAATAGCAAAAAGAAACACTCAATGCGCTATTTCTTGAGAGAAACTGCTGCTGTTCCTTAAAAATGAACGGCTTAAGAAATAAAATCTGTACAAAAACAAGAAAGATAAAGAGAAAAGCTTTATGTACAAGTTTCAAAATGAAAAAAAATTATTCAGTGAATGGGTGCTAAGGAGGAGTTGTCTTCCTTAGCCAGAATCTGCATGGTAGAATCTTCCCGTAATTACTATTAAAAGGACTCCCGACTAAGCGGTTTATGATAAAATCGCACTCGATGACTGTTTACTTTGAACGAATGTCCAGATCCATCAATGGTGGTTAATTTGATGGTGCCATTATCATGCACTTTTTGTATCTCGTAGGGTCCAAGCCATCGTGTCTGGAGTTTTCCTGGGAAATCCTGAAACTTGGAGTCATATGGGAGTGCCCAATCCCATTCGTGGAAGATTTTCTCTTTGATGAGGGCGTCGTGCCATTTTTCTCTCTGCTATTGAATTAATGCAGTGTGTTGAAGAGAAGAGAGCCTAATTTCATCTAACTCATTGATTTGTTGTAATCTTCTGACCTGGGCTTCATTTAATTCTAAACCCACCTCCTGGGCTGTTCTTAATGTCTGAATTTCAAACTCTGTTGGAAAGATGGGTTCTTTTCCAAATACTAATTGATATGGGGAATACCCTGTGGTACTTCTCCATGTTGTTCGATACGCCCAAAAGGCTTCTGGAAATCTATAAGCCCAGTCATGTCTGTGTGATGCAACTATTTTTGTCAGTATAGATTCGATCACTTTATTCATGCTCTTTACCTGGCCATTTTCCTGTGGGTGGTATGGAGTTGTGATTTTGTGCTGAATGTGGTAATATTCTAATGTTGCAGCAATTTTATTACCTACAAATTGCGGTCCTCCATTTGTAATTACATCCCTTGGGAGGCCGTATCGAACAAATATTTGGAAAAGGAATTGTATTACAGAGTCCTTTGTAGCTCTTGAAAGTTCCTCTGCTTCAACCCATTTAGTAACATACTCTGTTGCGACTAGGATGTATGTTTTCTGATTTGATGGTGGTTTAATAGGACCAACAAAGTCGAGCGCCCAGCGTTCAAATGGCTCGATTACTAACCGAGGGTTCAAAGGCATTTCGTCGGATTGTCCAAGGTGACCTGCCCTTTGGCAACTATCACAAGCCTGTATGAATTTTTTAGCATCTTTAAAAATTGTAGGCCAGTAATAGTCTGTCTGTAAAACCTTGTGGCCAGTCCTACAATCTGCAAAATTTCCACCACACACCCTGTCGTGGCATGCTTTCAGAATATCAAATATTTCGTCCTCTCGGATGCATCTCGTGATGTGCATATCTGATCATGTATGGAACAGGTAGCCCCCAATCCAAAAGAATCGGGTACTACGCTGTACTATCTATTTTCTTTCATTGGGCGTTAGATGTTTAGGTAATTTACCTATTACTAAATAATTTGTGATATCAACATACCATGGGGTTCTAGCAGTAACGACTAACAAATGCTCATCTGGGAAGTGATCTTCGACTGCTGTTGCATCTGTTGGCTTTGGCATTCGTGATAGGAAATCAGCGATAGGGTTCTCTTTTCCAGGTCGATCTTTTATTGTGATATCGAATTCCTGCAATAAAATCAACCATCTTGTTACTCTACCATTTGTAACAATTTTATTTGCTAAAATTTTTATGGCAGAGTGATCTGTATATAAAACTATAGGATACCTAGTTATATATTGTCTAAATTTATTTACAGCATGTATCACAACTAAAAATTCTTTCTCAGTCACAGTATAGTTTAATTCAGCAGGAGATAGATTTTTGCTAATGTAATAGATTTCATATGGTTTCTTATCCTCTTCTTGCCCAAGAATTTCTCCAATAGCTGTGTCTGAGGCATCCGATGAAATTTGAAATGGAAAATCCCAATTTGGGCCCCTTAGCACTCGGGCTATTGATAAAAGCTTTTTGAGATCCCAAAAGCATGGTCATGCTTATCTGTCCAGTTAAAATCAACATTCCTTGTTAGTGCATATAAAGGTGCAGCTACTCGAGAATAATGTTCTATAAATTTTCTATAATAACCAGAAAATCCGAGAAAGCTATGTACCTCTGTTTGTGTGGTAGGAGTAGGTATTAACAAAATTATCTGAATTTTAGCTGGATCTACCTATATTCCAGCTGTTGAAATATAATGACCTAAGATGAGTCCCTTGGTCATCATCATGTGACACTTTTCATGGCTTAAACAAAGCCTAGTGTCAATACATCTTTGCAACACCTTTTCCAAAGTTTCTAATGCTGGCTCAAAATCATCTCCGTAAGGTGTGAAGTCATCCATGTATACTTCGAGCCCTTCATTTATTAAATCTGAAAAGATGCTGAGAATGGCCCTCTGAAATGTAGCAGGGGTATTTCATAGGCCAAAGGGTAACACTCGATAGGAAAATGTCCCCCAAGGGTAGGTAAAAGTGGTTTTGTCTTGGTCTTAAAGGGCAATCTGAATTTGATTGTATCCACTGAAGCCATCTAGGAAAGAAAATAATTTCTTTCCTGCTAATGTATCTAATACCTGGTCAATGAAGGGAAGGGGAAAGTGGTATTTTTGGGTTGCTTTGTTTAATTCTCAGTAGTCGACACATATCCTCCACTTTCTTCTCTTCTTTGGCACTACTACTAATGGAGAGACCCACTTGCTATCAGATATTGGGTAAATAAAATTGACATCCAACAGCTTTTGTAATTCAGCTTTCATAATATCTTTAAGATGAGGGTTTAATCTTCATTGGGGTTGGCGAATGGGTCTAGCATATTTTTCTATATAGATGTAGTGCTTACATAAGTGGGGGTCAATTCCCTTCATTTCTGGATAGTCCCATGCAAAGGCTCCCTTATATTTTTGTAGTAATTGGACCGTCCTCTTTTCTTGTTCAACAGTCAGATTTTTGTTAATGTTTAAGGTTTTTCCTGGTTCAATTTCTACAGTTTTTCTATTGTAAACAGAAGTGGTGGGTATTGATTGATCATGAATGTATTTCAAGGGATCTTCTTCTTCGTGATTATCAAATGCTGCCTTGATCACGTGACATTGCAAATGGGATTTGATTTTTGGTTTATTGATGAAACTGTTAATAATGTCATCCTCTGTTTGGTCTTTAAAGTCGAGGGCATCTTCTATGGTTAGTGGCAATCTAATGTTTTCCATGAGATATGATACAAGTTGTTTCCTTGTTTTGATTATCGATAGGCTTGGTTGGGCTGGGGGATATAAAGCTAAATTCTTGACATAGTTTCCCCTTGTTATAGTCATGTTGCCTTGTCGGCAGCCAATGTAAGCATCAGCAGTTGCCAACCAAGCTCTACCTAGGATCAAAGGGTGTCCATCTAGCCGGATTTTGGGGTTGATAATCAGGAAGTCAGCAGGGTACTCCTAGGAATCTACTAATACCATTACATCATGTAATGTACCTTCTGGTTTGACTACTGATCGGTCAGCCAATTCCAATAAGGTTTTTGTTGGATCTAATGATGTAATGCCGAGTTTTTTACAAGTGCTGGTTGTTAGGATATTAATTGCAGCTCCTAAATCAACTAATGCATTTGGAAATGATTTCCCATTGATTTATACCATCACTATAGGATTTCCTAGGTCCCCATACTTTATAGGTGTTTCCATTCCTGATAATAAATCAGATAGAGTGCCGACTACTTGGATATTTGGGTTAGTTGTTGTTCTCCTCTTGGGCTTCATTATACATAGTTCTTTGATGGTTTTTGCATAAATAGGGATGTCTTGGATAGCTTGGAGGAGAGGTATTTTTAAACACAAATTTTTTAATTCTCACAGAAGATCAAAATCAAGATATTCTATTGGGCGAGGTATGATTAATCATTCTGGGAATAGTGGAGAAGAGGTGGTTGCTTGTTCCTGAGTTTGTTGTTTAACCACATTCTACTTGTGTACTGTTTGTTCTGAAGGTAAAGGGTATTCAATTTGAGCATTTTTGTCTCTCTCTGTTTCTACTATGCGCCCAGATCTTAGTTGAAGGTCATTACACTCCTTTAGTTCAGTTTCTAGTTCTGGTGGTTCCATTATTTGAACAAACTGAATTGGCCTATTATTGGGGTTTGGGTTGGGTTGGGCCAGGAGTTGCGGTCTTAAGTTGGTCTGGGTATTTTGTGGCAATGTATAGGGGGATGGTAGTGTAGGTTGAGGGAGAGGGATTGTTCCAGCTGGATGATTTGTAGGTCTTTTCTAGTTTGTCTACCAGGTCCGACTCTGTGAGGTGGAGGGGGAACATTGTGTTGGATAAGAATTGTTTTGCCAAAATGGTGGACAATAAGGAAAATTTGGCCAATTGGTTTGATTTGGCCATGGTGATGTAGGGAATGGCTGTTGTGACCAATTGGGGAAAGGTGGCTGATTTTTCCACATTCTATTATATTGCTGAGCATTATACTGAGGAAACTGAAAAGAAGAGGATGGATCAATTGGCATACCTGTTTGTCGTCGCTGCCATTGTCAGTGTTGATTGAGTAGGCATACCAATTCTGATTCTTCTTCCGCCTCCTTGTAAAATGCTTTTAATGTAGGGAGCGAGGGGAAACCTTCTGTGGAGTGATATTTTGTGCAGATAGCACAGAATTTGACTATATCCAATGGGCACTCTTTATGGCTGTGTTTCTTTCTACATTTAGGGCAGAATATTGCCAGATTTTGTTCTGCTTCTGCTTGCTTTTGTTTGGCTTGCATGATGTCAAACTGCGTTGTCAAAGTCCCTAGAATATCCGTTTTAAATTCTTCTAGTAGATTTCCAATTTCTGCGCGGGTTATACTTTCACCAGAGATCTTACTATCTCTTGTGATCATATCACGTTTTGCTGACTTTAGCCTTGTGCTACCTCTCAAGCTAATGATACATAAATCAATAATGTCAGCAAAATTTTCCTGATATATATCACCTTTGCCGATAATATTTAATGTTTCAACCCATTGTTCCTTCATCCCTTTAAGTAATGTAGTTTTCAACACATTATTAGGTAAGGGTAAAGATGCATAAGGTGATCTCTGGAGGTTATATTGAAAGCGTTCTACATATTCCTCAAGTGTTTTATTAGGTTTTGCTGTCATCTGAAATATTTCGTCTTTTAATTCCCTGGACCTACAATAATCCTGATATTTCTTTAGAAACGTCGCTTTCATATGATCCCAATCATTTATAACACCTCCACCTAACCCCATAAACCATAATAACGCTGCTCCTTTTAATGTGGAAGGAAATAATTTTAATTTTTGGGTATCGGTGGTATAGTCATACCCCCTGCATAATACATCGAATTCAAACAGAAATGCATCTGGATCTTCCGATGCTAAGCCATGGAATATAGGAATATGTTGAAGAGGAATGGCCTTCATAGGTGCATTAACTGCAGTGTCCACAATGGGATATTGTAGTGTGGAAGTTTGTTGAGGTGTTTTCTAGTTCTGGTTCTGGGCCATTTGATCGAATATGTGCCAACATCCTTCTGGGATTTCAAGGGAATTCCTAGGCTGACTAGAAGGAAGAGGAATGACCTTGAAAACACTCCCATGATCTGGAATAATAAGTGTTCCTTGCTAGCCTACTATCTGAGGAGAAATAGGTCCTTTGGATTTTTTTTGAATGATATTGACAACACTTCCCTTATCTGGGTTGCTCACTATTTGGATTACTTCAAGAGGAGATTTCGGTTCTTCTGTTTCCCCTGTTTCCCCTTCTCCTTCGCGGAGATTACTAGAGTTCCATTCTTGCAGAGAAATTAGGTGAGAATTCTCAATTTCTTGGGAATCTTGCTCAATTTCTTCTGTTTGACTATGTACCTCAGCAAATGCTACAAATGGTGATTCTGTGGCCTGAAGGGAACTAGTAGGTTGTCTAGAAATAACTTTCCTAGGTCCTACTGATAGCTGAGATTAAGTTTTCTTAAGGATTTCATCAATGAAAGTTTTTCGCCCAAGGGTCACTGGTGCCTTAGGTTTTACGGGTTTAGGAGGAATTTTGTTCTGTTTAGCTTTTCTATTCATTCAAAAATACAAGCATTCATTCCTGCCTAAAATTTTTACCCAATTCTGCTGTGAGGTGGGCCAGCGAACAAGTATGTTTCTTGTTCGATATGCAGGTTATTACCTTCCTTTTTTAATATCCAATTCTTCGCTAGCAGAAAAAAATCAAATATGCATCACTCTTTCTAAATGGCTACACTCTCCCCGTAAATTATGCCAAAATGTTGAGGTATAAAACGTGTCTTTTTAATGCCTATTTATCCTACATTAATTATCAATCCAGGAATGACTTTTTGTTTCAAGAGTGTACTCAGTCTGAGGCTGCAATTCAATCTAAGAGTAATGCTGTGCAATATGTAGTATAGTGTTCTAAATACAAGAGTAAACAGATTCTTGGAAAGGAAATATAAATACAATGACATGAACTTAAATGCTTGAAAATTCAATCATTCACTCAACAAGTATCAGTCAAGGATACAATAATGATAACTCTTTCCTTTAGAAACTGATAAAATCAATTGACAACAAGATAATCAATCTGAGAACGTGGGAGCAATAACCAGTATTCTTTACAGTTGATAATTTGGATTTGAAGAAATTAAATGAAAATAGAATTTGAACTAAATGCTGCTAATGAAAGTAAACTATGCAAACACTTTAAAAGAAAACTCTTTGCAATCTGTCAACTAATGAATCGGAAATGAACAACAAAATGGAATGGAATAGTAATGTAAATAAACAAAAAACTATAACTTAGAAGAATTGAACAGCAAATCCTATTCAATGAATGTGAACAACAAATCCTATCTGATGGAATCAAATAGCGAATTATATTGAACAATAAACCCTGTCGACAACAAACTCTATTAAGCAGCAATCTGAAATGAAGAACAATCAAACGGAACAACAAATGAAATCAAATGCTGAATAGCAAATCTCTGTAAAGCATAACAAGATAAATGATATAGGAATGAGGATTCTTGTTAGAATGGAACAACGATGCAATTCATTAATGTACACACCAATATTACTAAGCAATTTAGACAGTAAACCAATTAACTTAAAAACTATAACGAAAAAAAATATGAACTGTCACACAATGAGAACTGAAAAGTAATGATACAAACAACAGATCGATTCACCAGGGTCAGGCCCTTAATCATGGAGTGTAAAAACTCTGGTAAAACTTGATAAATATATATTATTAATGATGAAAGATGAGATTATTACAATGAGGGATCGCCTAGGCTTTAAATATAGCCTCAAGGTGTCCCTTGGCGAAGAGGCATGATCTTTGATCATGCCCTTTCAGTTAATAACCTAAGATAACTAAATCTAATTAATAAATAATAAAATATACATAACATTGCCCCCCTCTTAAGATGCTTTGTCCTCAAAGCATACGTAATGATGGGTGTTGCTGGCGAAACGCTTCAGACTCCCAAGATGCTTCTTCAATGGGCAAGTCCTTCCACTTGATTAAATGTTCGGTAATAACACGAGAGCGCAACTTCTTATCACGAGTAGATAGGATCCCCTCGGGCTTTAGAACGAGCTTGCCTTCATCATCCAAAATGGGAAGTGTTGTTTGGGGCAACTGATGGTTACCCAATGCCCTTTTTAAGCAGGACACATGGAAAACATTGTGAACACGACTGGTATCGGGAAGGCTCAACCCATAAGCGACTTGACTGATCTTTTTAATAATTTGATACGGACCATAAAACTTTGGAGCTAATTTATTTTTTCCTTTTTGTTTAAGGGACAGCTGCTTGTATGGTTGAAGCTTGACAAACACCCAGTCTCCAACTTCAAATGATCTCTCAGTGCGATTACGGTCAGCTTGTTGCTTCATACGATTCTGTGCAACACTCAAATTCTCTTTTAGAATTTGGACGACCTTTTGGTGTTCTTCTAGTTGATTTTTTACTGCTGGCAAATTAGTTTGAACTGAAGCAAAATATTTCCACTTCGGAGGCTCATATCCATATAGAGCCTGGAACGGAGTCATTTTTGTCGATGTATGGTAAGTAGAATTATACCACCATTCAACAAGATGCAACCATTGGACCCACTTGTTTTGTTTCTCCGTAGCATAACACCGTAGGTAGGCTTCCAAACATTTATTAACAACCTCTGTTTGCCCATGTATTTGAGGGTGATAAGCTGAGCTCATATTGAGGTAGGTTCCAACATGGTTGAACAATTCCTTCCAAAAGTTCCCTTTAAATTTGGCATCCCAGTCACTAACAATAACCTTCGGAAAGCCGTGTAGTTTATAAATATGTTTGCAGAATATCTCTGCAATTTGCTTTGCAGAGTCTGTTTTTTTAATAGCGATGAAGTGAGCATACTTAGTGAGTCTATCTACTACAACGAAGATCTTATCCTTACCATCTGATACAGGTAATCCTTCAATAAAATCCATCGATATTTCTTCCCACTTCTGGGCAGGAATATTTAAGGGATGAAGTAAGCCAGGTGTCATAATGTTTTCAGTTTTATTTCTTTGACACTTGTCACATTCTGCAACATATTTTTGAATATCGTGACTCATACCCTTCCAGAAGAATGACTGACGCGCATTGTAGTAGGTTTTGAAATATCCTACATGTCCTGATGACATGGAATCATGTGATTCCTTGAGTATTTTTGATATAAACTTGGATTTGGAATTTAGATAAATTCTCCCTTTGTACCATAAGATATCGTTCTTCCATTCAAATTTTGAATTCCCTGGGAGATTGTTGATTATAGCCAACATGTCCAGATCTTTGGCGTACTCACTTCTAATCTCATTAAGCCATTCAGGCACAACAATTGAAACTGCAAGTAATGTTGTTTCCTCATCTTTTCTAGACAGGGCATCTGCTACTACATTGTCCTTTCCTTTCTTGTGTAATATCTCCATGTCAAAAGCGGCAATCTTCTCGATCCATTTTTGTTGTTCTTCAGAGAGTGTTTTTTGCTGAAGGAGATACTGGAGACTATTATGATCAGTTCGGATGGAAAATTTACTTCCTAACAGATATTGTCTTCATTTGGCTAATGCATGCATAATTGCGAGCATTTCCTTACTGTATGTGGACTTGAGACGCTCATGTTTATTTAGTTTTCTGCTTTCAAAAGCAATAGGGTGCCCTTCTTGCATTAATAGTGCACCAATACCGAATCCCGAGGCATCACATTCAATGAAAAATGGTTTAGAAAAGTCAGGAGTTGCCAATACTGGTGCATTAGCCATTACTTCCTTCAAATCTTCAAAACATTTCCCTGCTTCTTCATTCCATTTAAACGAATTTTTCTTTAAAAGATTTGTAAGAGGTGCAGTTCGATGCGCATAATCTTTAATAAATCTTCGATAATATCCAGTTAATCCTAAAAATCCTCTGAGCTTGGATATGTTCACTGGTTTATTCCATTCCCTTATAGCCTTAATCTTAGAAGGATCCACTTTTACTCCTTCATGGGATATTAGGTGTCCCAAATATTCAACTTCTTCTTTTCCAAAGGTGCATTTGGATTTTTTTGCATAAAATTGATGGTCTTCTAGTAACGTGAGAACCTTATCCAAGTGTTGCAAATGCTCCCTCCAAGTTTTACTATAAATCAAAATATCATCAAAAAATACTAGTACAAATTTCCTGAGATATGGACGAAATAACTCGTTCATAGTGGCTTGGAACGTAGCTGGTGCATTTGTTAACCCAAAGGGCATTAATTTAAATTCATAATGACCTTCATGTGTTTGAAATGCAGTTTTTGGTATATCTTCCAATCTAATTCGGATCTGGTAATAACCTGAACTTAAATCTAATTTAGAGAAATATTTTGCGCCATGGAGTTCATCCAACATTTCATCGATAAAGGGAATTGGAAACTTATTTTTAATGGTTATCTTATTTAATCCTCTATAGTCAATGCATAGCCGAAACGATCCATCTTTTTTTCTTACCAATATAACTGGGGCAGCATACGGACTCTTACTTTTTGAAATGACCCCACATTTTAAAAGGTCTTGGATTATCTTCTCAATTTCCGTTTTATGGTGATGTGGGTGGCGATAAGGCTTGATGTTAACAGGGTCTGATCCTGCCTTGACTTCTATGGTATGTTCGATTTCCCTATGAGGAGGCATCTTCATTGGTAGATCTTGAAATACCTTCTCATGTTTCTGAACTAGAGCTTGTACCTCCTGTGATTCTTCGTGGTTGACTTTTGTAGATAACATCTCTAAATGATGACATTTGACTATATAGGCTGGCGCTCCCTTTCGGATCATCTTCATCATCTGGGATGATGATACGATTTCTGATACCAATGGAGTGTAAAAAACTATGGTAAAACTTGATAAATATATATTATTAATGATGAAAGATGAGATGATTACAATGAGGGATCGCCTAGGCTTTAAATATAGCCTCAAGGTGTCCCTTGGCGAAGAGGCATGATCTTTGATCATGCCCTTTCAGTTAATAACCTAAGATAACTAAATCTAATTAATAAATAATAAAATATACATAACAAATCACCAGTGAAACACCGACGGGCTTTACTCTAGAGTTAAGAAATAGAATGACAACAAGATCTTGTATTAATCGGACATAAAAAACGTTTACAACAGTCGCTCTCTGATTACGAGAGTTAAGAAATTATAGAATTACAAAAGCAATGTTTAATCATAAATCAATTTCCCTCTCTCGATTTCTAAAGGCACTGCCTTTTATAATAGTTCGACGGATAAGACAAGAAACATGATAAGATTGAATAGCAATCCCTCAGGATCGAAATATCCTGAGGGATTCGCTTCTTTTCTCTCTTTAGCTAGCGCTTGGTCTTTGTAGGCTGTAAACGTGCTGTTCCCTGTTTTCCTTTGGCTACACGTTCGGATTTCCTTCTTATTGTCTGGATACAGCCCTTTTCTGGAGGAACAACGGTTGCTCCTATTTTATCTCTTCCTCTCGAATGATGGTTTACTTCATTTGTTTCCTATTTTTAGAACAAAAGGCAGTTTTTAGTCGATTTTCACAATAAACACGATTCTTTGCAAGTATATCATAATATTCCAATAAATCATCTTTCTAGAATAAAAATAATTACGTTTAAAGGGAAAAAGATGAGAAAATACATAGTGAATCCATACCTTTTCCAATGCTCAACAAGTACAAAACTAGGTTTTCATCTGCAATTGACTTGGACAAAGAACAAATAATACTGGCTATGACTAAAGAAATCTTAAATCTAGAGGTTGGTACCACCAGTTATAGAGCCCTAAAAATAGAAGTAAATATGTCGCAAGTCCCACCAATCGACAAATGTAATTTGTTCCAATATTTCAGTGATATGTTAAAGGACGAGGTAGTAAAACTCTCCCTCAGGCTAAGAAAGTTACAAGCCAAGCATAACCAAGTGCTTGAAAATTTCAAAAGGGAGAAGATCAATTCTCGTGCCCTCTCGAATGATCTACACAGTCTCCAAGAAGTAATAAAAGGGAAGGAAAAGGGTAAAGTAGACCCCCAAGGTCATCTCATTTCCGAATTGCAAAAGCAGGTAGTGGTCTTGAAGCACAAAGTGAATAAACCTGACACTCATCATGTACAAACTGCTGAGTTAGTCCAGGCAAAGAAAGATAAGGCAAGCCTGGCCGATTCCATTGCAAAGGAGAGGGAAGAGAAAGATAAGATTTTGGAGGAGATGGCTGCTCTACAGGGAAGAATGGATGAATTGCAGATAAGCTAGGATACTCATGTGTGTGCTCCACCAGCTCCAGAAGGGACTAGCTCACTCTCAGAGAAGCTGGCCACTACACTAGCCGCACATCAAGCGGCGGAAAAACAAGTCTCAACGACATGCCAAAGGATCAGCGAGCTCGAAGCCCTCCTTGCAGAGAGCTCCAAAAAGGTTGCTGCTATGCAGAAAGAGATAGAGGAGGGGAAACATGAGAAGGCACAGCAAGAGAAAACTATCCGAGAGCTCACTAACTGAATAAAAAGAAATATCACTCTCCTAGACGCTAGGCATTTGATTTGGACCAAAATTATCATGGAGGTGAAGAAGTGCTGGGAATTTTTGAATATCATTGAGGAAATGAGGGCCGCTGTATGCCTTTTCAGAAGAACACTTCATGAAGGAGGTACTAATGCCTCCAAAATGGTCCAAAGTGCAAAGAGGTGTATTTCCTTTTTAAAAGAGCTAAGTCCAGAAGAGGTGGTCAAGCGGGGTATCAGGAGTAGATTCAAGGAAGTTGCGGAGTGTCAGAAGGTGATAGATAAAGATTCTGCACGTAGTATGGATTTGAACATTTTGGAAAAGGTGGCAGCTAGTTTGGAGAAGTTCAAGGCAGATTGGACAGAGATAACACTTGCAGGACTCCCGTCATGTTGGGAGCCTTCCAACGCAGTCCTACAACCACTATCAATGTATGAGTGCCAACTAAAGGAAGCAATGAACCAGACTAATATACCTTCTAAAAAATCTGCTCGACTCAAAGCTGAAACTATAGTTTCAGTTCTCGGCAAATATTTTTTGCTTCTGCATCAAGTGAAATATAAAATTACTACTCAGGCAAGCTACGATGAACTTACCGAGGTTTACATTAAGGCAGAAGTTTTCACCGCAATGCCTGAGCCTGCAGTTGACACCTGGCAGAGGTGTACAAGTTATGCTAGTCTATTAGCCAGTTCTTCTGCAATTGTTGCACTGCCTGCTTCAGCCACTGCCTCAACTCTTTCCCACCACTGAAAATGTTAACTCATGATTCAGCCCACGTGGCCTCTTTTTTTATTTTTATTTTTACTTTCAAGATCCAAGTGAGATTCACATTTCACTCTTGCAATTTTTACTTTCTGTTAGAATAGTTATGATATTTTTAGAAATGGCCATGAGCCCGTATTGTAAATGGTGAGAAATGTTTTATTCTCATCATGAATTTTTATATTTTGATCAGGACTTAAAACTACCTACTAGCATGCGGAAAAGATATTTTCCCAAAATATCTTTCCGCGTATGCTCATTGAAAACTCTATAAAAGCAGTAAGCAGGGACTGATATAGGGTTCCAGACTTTCAAAAGAACTGACTAGAAAAGAACTCTGTGTGTATTTTTGTATGAAATTTGATATTAATGTTGAAGATCCCATTGGGATTCAGTGATATGGAGTTTTGCCAATATTGGGGATTCTGATCGAAGTGCTTCACAGTTTGTAGCTCTACCTTATGCTTTATAATTGAAATGTTCATTTCATCCATTTCCATACTTCTCGTATCTATGTTCTGGAATGCGAGTGCTCATGTGTTTAAATGTGAATTTATCTTTATTGATACTCATATTTACTCATGTCTAGTACTTTAAATATGGCTCAGGCAGGATATTCTATTTCACTCCTTACTTCTACCAATGTTCTTCTGATATTAGCAGCAATGGAGCTCTGCCTTTAAAAATCGTTCTCATATATGGATTCTTATTATCATATAGGCCCAGTATATGTGAATACGTGTTTCTAGATCGAGTTTCCTTGACAGTTGATATCCATTACACTTTCTAACATAGCCATCACTCTCCTTTTATTAATCTCTGTGAATTGTTTTAGAATTTAGCCCCCTTTTCAGCAATCTGTCTTAAAATTGTTTGATACATTCACATATCAAAGTTTACACTTTGTTACTACAGTAATACTCTTACTGTGTCTAAGTTTTGAGAGTCTTGGTTCCATTTTCACCAAATCTTTCCACTTGAGGTATTATAACATGAGAGCTCCTTATTGTCAACCCTCATAAGTTGAACTATATGCTCCTAGATGATTAAGATGTCCTAGGCACTGGTCTTTGCACAACTAGAGACTGTCTCTAGGAGTGACAACATCTTTTCGGCGCCATTGCTAGGGATACGAATATGAGAAAAGATAAATTTTTGGGCAACGATGAACTTTTTATTTACTCTTTAGAACAGGTGAGCAGGAAGGGTAGAGAGTTGTAGATTCCTCACCTTGGCGACTCCACTATCATTCATAAGATAAATCCATTTGTAGTCCTGGCTTCCTGAAAGCCACATCTGAGGTCAGATACATCCCAGTCGAGAACACCTTCGTTGTCTGACCCATAAAATATTTTACATAAGAGAGGTTGGAGGGAAAGACAGTCATTCCATACAGATATCCCTAGATTTTCTTTGGAAGACTCACCATCCTCCTCCCTCCAAATAGCTCAAGATCAAGGTCCTGACTCCACAGTGGGAAATCTTGATTATCCTTCAGAAAACCCCTCTCTCGAAAATATTCAAGTTAAATATGAAGCAGAATCTATAGATACCACCAGTTTCTTTCTCCATCCCACTCCTGAAGTTGAAGAGGTTAAAGAAGTCACAAAAGTTTCTATTGTTAACATTCCAACATTCCCATTATCTCCTCAAGCCTCTGTTCAATATATACCAATTGTTATACATACTTCTCTTCCACCTCCTCCCCTTAATCATCAGGTTCTCCCTCCACCCCCTCAACCTCCGATGGCTGTTCCGGGCTTCCTGTTAAACAAATATGCCCCCCTGGAATTGCCTCAGGTCTTAAACGACATGCCTCAAGATTATTTGAAAATCTTGCCTCGTTTCAACGGAGAAAATGAGATTGAAGCTCAGAAACACCTGGAAGTCTTCTGTGCCTTTGCAGAAAACTTCAATGTCGAACATCTGGATGTAGTGTTGAGATTTTTTGTACAGTCATTAGACAGAGAAGCCAGAAAATGGTTCAAAACTTTAGGAGACTGCTCCATCACTACTTGGGAGGAG
The DNA here is from genome assembly GCA_034641835.2 of Pinus albicaulis. NCBI lineage: Eukaryota > Viridiplantae > Streptophyta > Pinopsida > Pinales > Pinaceae > Pinus > Pinus albicaulis. The sequence goes on along the minus strand of CM076578.1, from coordinate 59,672,774 downwards.
ATGGAAAATTCCTTTATCAGAAAATGGGGAGAAAAGAAAGATCATGGATATTGCCTCATAGAGTTCAATGCACTCAGGAAAAGACATAATGAGGGAGTACCGGAATTCATTAAAATGTTCAAAAAATTATACTCAAGCCTTCTAGCTGAAATGAAACCTCACCAGACTGCTGCTAAGGTAGTGTTTGTAGTAGCATTTGATTCGGAATTTGGGTTCTCTCTAAGAGAAAGGAAGTCTTCCACCCTGGATGATGCCCAGATTGATGCACTAGAACTGGAGGCTAATTTTTCCTCTACAGGAAAGTCAAAAGGGAGGTCAGATCAAGACGCTAGGCGAAGAGGAAAAGAGGAGGTATCCACATCTGGTCAAGACAGAGAGGTGGCTGGAAATAAAATTGAAGAGATGAATAAAATGATCAAAAATATTTCAAGCAAGCTGGTGAAGCTTGAACTTGAAGCTAAGAACTCATCCTCTAAGGATTTCCAAAATGCTCCAAACAAAGGTCATAATCAGCAATACAGGAAGCCACCTCTACAAATACTACAAAGGGAGCGGAAGGAACAGATAGACCAGGTACCACATTCATTGTACCTAGAAGGACAAATGGATGGCCCCACCGAAGACATTCCAGATGAACAAGATGATCGATACCTTTCCTATTCAAATAGTGACGAGGTTGAATTTCCTTTGCAAGAAGGTGATGGATTAGGGGTCCCATTGCAAGAAGAAGAAGAAAAATCTAGAGCCACATAGGATCTGGAGATTGACGATTACTCGAAGCAGTTTGTTGAATTCATGCAAGCGCAGTTCCATAAAAAATATGATCTCAGATCTTCTAGGAAAAGGACCCGTACGCAAGAACAGGAGGAAGAGATGCCTAAAAAATAATTAGCTGTACAGAAAGAGACAATGATGCAAAAGGGTGGAGATAAAGGTAAGAGGCTTATAACCGAGCCCCTACATTCTAATGATCATATTCCTTCCTCTTCAAAGTTGGCAACTACCCCAAATACCAAGACTTTATTGAAATAAATGAAACCTTTAGCTGAAAATAGAGAGTCAAAAGAGAATATAATAGAGAAACCTTACTCTATCTTTAATTTGCAAAAAGAGCTTGAACAAGTCAAAATCCCAGTCCCTCTCACTGAACTATTGAAGCATCCAACCTATCAGTCTCAGGTCTCCTCTTTTATTCTTCCCCCAGAAACATCCCCCATCCTTGATAGTCTGAACCTCCAGGAAGAAAGGCCCATGGTCATGTTTGGTCCTCATGTTGAAGAATTAGATGCCTCGACCGCTCCTTTCTATGTGTCATTAGTAATCCATGATTTGTTATTGCATAATTGTATATTGGATTCTGGAGCGTCCCATAACCTCTTACCCCTGTCAGTAATGGAGCAACTAGGGCTGCAAATCACTCACCCATACAAAGACCTCTGTTCTTTTGATTCCAAAAGGGTCAAATGTTTAGGGATGTTCAAGGATTTGGTAGTTAACCTAGCCCAAATCCCAACCAAGAGTGTAGTGATGGATATAGTACTAGTTGATATCCCAGCTTGTTTCGGGATGCTGTTGTCAAGGTCTTGGGGAACCAAAATTGGAGGGTCAATAAAACTGGATTTGACTTATGCTACTATCCCCGTATTTGGAGGACAAGAAAGGAGACTGTATCAGGAGATGAGGTTTATAAAAATGGTTACTAAGGCTGATAATTCTGTTAATTCACCGGTATATATTAAAGAAGGTGAGTTATCATGTATAATGTTGGAGGAAGACCAATATTATGTTCAGGAGCCATCGTTCTATCAAATTAAGACCGAGCAATCCTCAGGAAATCAAGAATCCGGAGTTTAGACGTTGCACTTCGATGGAGCCAACTCTAAAGAGGGGAATGGAGCTGGGGTGCTCCTGATTTCTCCTACTGGCCAATGTGTTCCATTATCTTTTAAATTGGAATATGAAGCTACGAACAACATAGATGAGTATGAAGCATTGCTCCTAGGTTTGCAAACAGCAAGAAGCGTGAACATTCAGAGCCTAAAATTTCTAGGAGATTCAAAATTGGTGGTGAGGCAAGTGAGAAATCAGTGCCAAGATAAACACCCGTAGCTGAGGGCTTATAGAAACGAGGTATGGGACCTGGTAGAAATTTTTTTTTAGCATTTAAAATTCAATTTATGCCAAGAGAGTAGAACAAAATGGTAGATTCTCTCGCTGTATCTACCAGTACCTTTCATCCACCTCAGAATCCGCTTTTGAGATACAAGATTGAAGTCCGCTACCAACCTTCCATCCTCGACAATGTTAACACTGGCAGGTGTTTGAGGATGAGGATCAAGTAAGAAGATTCATGGAGATTGTTGGAGAATTATCCAACATGGAGATAGATGTCGGTGAAGAAGAAGCTGAGGATCTCTCTCAAAACAAATGGGAAGAAAGCATGGCTGGTCATAAAGTGCTGCAACTCAAAGGAAATGTTATACCTAGAGGACTGGTCCCTCTAGAGAGGTTGTTCAACAAAAATTACGTCCCATTACAACCAAGTAAATTGATAGAGGAAAATCAGGTTTATGACTTGAATCTCGGCACTGAAGCTGATCCAAAAATTGTAAAGTTGTCTAGAAAGTTTCCCGAAGAATATAAAGAGAAATATCTGTTACACTGAAATTTGTCACCCTGACATTTTAGTACTCCCTTGAAGGTCTACAATATCAAAGTTCCCAAAATCAAGCCTTGAAACTAAGAGAAAATCTCATAAAAGCCTTAAACTCTGGTACCACACTTTCTCCTAGTTTTGTCTGCGGTCCCGCACTTTTTGGCTATAAATCCTGCGTAGCCAAGCGCACTTTCTGCTTGTTAAAAGTACGGACCCCTGTAAAAGATTAGAAAAGGCGCAAGTAAAATCTAGAAGCTCAGTTAAAGTCATTTTTAGATGCTTCTAGAAACATTCTTGCAGTGGGAAGTATGCTCCTTTCATGTTCATGCATCCCATCCAATGAGGAGCTAACCCCTTGATGTAAGGAACTAATCCCTTTGAAGGAGGACTCTATCCCTTCTTGTATGGAGCTGTAACCTCCTCTTCTCCACTATAAAAAGAGGCATAGGGAAGCCTCAAGGGGTTACCAATTGATGGGTTGAAGTTTTGGTATTGTTGGAGGCGAAGTGCTGTTGAAACTTAGACCCTTTTAGCTGATATTTCATGTGGGAAGGATCACATACCTGTATGTATCTCAGTTGGAAAAGTGCAAGGCTGATATGAGTAAAGGAAATTCCTTCTCCGGACCCCAGGAGGACCTGTACAACATCAAGGCGGACACGGTTTTAAGGCTCTTCCTTATTTAAGTTAATATAAATAAATATGTTTTTCTCAATAAGCTGTCAATTGATTTTTTATTTTATGGATTCCTTGATCACCATAATGGATATAATTTATGAATATATGCTATGTAGGTGCTATTTGATGTTTTTTGGTTTGTGATTACAGATCTACAAAGATAACTCTTTCGGGCAACTGAAGGACTACTACTACAAACAAGTGTTGGATCAAAGGTAAAATCGTTAAAACCTTTATAGCATTTAATTATGAATCACAATATATCTAGAGAAAGATAGTTTTGTTTGTTCGTTTGTTGCTAGCTGTCTGTAGGAAACTTGGGAGGTCTGTCTTGTCTGCAAGAACGACTTATCCGTCCAACAAAATGGCGACTCCACTGGGGAAGAATTTGAGCTTTGATTTCTTTTACTTTTGATTTACGAACTTTTATTTCCTAATTTTAATTGATTTATATTGGCTTGGATAGTTAATCCCTGTAGAATCCTTAAGAAATTTTTGAGAATTTTTTGGTTTTTTCTCTTGTTTTCTTGTGTTCACTTTTTTCCTTTTGAGGCAGTGCGGGCAATTCCGCACTTTTTCTGTACCCACAGTGCGGGACTGCACTGGATTGCACTAAATACTGCAAAACCTGTCAAATTTTTGAAAAAATCTTAAAATATTCTTTTCTGGATTAGTTTTTTAGGTTCTTAGTGATTACCCAGACCTGTGTCTTCTATCAGAAAGCCTTGGTTAAGAGTTTGTTTCAGCATTTTATTTTTGATTGATTTTTCTGAAAGATTTGCATGTTATAATGATTTTTGTTTTGTCTTAGATCCCGCTCAAAGATTAGAAACCTTGGTATACCTTTAGATTACTGGTATTCTCTTGTTTTCTTGCTGAGTCTGACATCATAGAAAAAATTGTTTTATGAGTTTTAGATTCTATTTTTCTCATTTGAAAATCGTTTAAACTTTTGTTAATAAGTTTGGAATTTCAGTTAAAACAAAAATTGGATGTTTTTTTGAGTTCTTTCTGATTCAATCAAAGAATTTCTTAGTTAGATCACAAGCTAAGTAAGACATCCTTAAAATATTTGAAGTTTTAATTCAGATTTAGTCTTAGAATAGTTAGATCTCAATTTTAATGTTTTATAGCTTTGAGTGCTTTTCTAGAAATTGTAGTGTCTTTTGAAGAAAAAACTTAGTTTGCAGTTTCGATCTTGAATAAAAAGGGATTTTTATTGAGCATAGATCATTCTGAGTTCTCATTGAAATTAGATTTATTTTCATATATTCTTGTTTGAAGGAAAGATTTGTTTTTAAAGGATTGAATTTCTCAACTCTTCCTCTAGCTAGAATTCATTGAAAGAAAACGAATTGTTTCTCATTATAGATGATTTTTTCGTATGATTTGAGTCAGGTCATTTCATGTCATCAGTTTCACTTTTGCACCTATTGTATTAAGAAACAACCTTATAAAATCAACGCTTAAATTAAAATTAACCTAGTAAATTTTATATTTCTAGGGCTCTTTTCACCAATATAACTTAGGCTAGTGTCTTGGCCGAGTAGGGAGTAATTAAATCTCCAAGACAATTAAAACAAACAAGTAGTTAATCTTGCGGTAGGAAAAAATCCAATAATCACTTGTATGCTCTAGGAATCTCCTCTTAAAGGAGTCAAGCATGAGGTCATATCTGAACCAGTGGGATAACCAATTCTATCTCATTGGGAACGATAAAAGATTTGTGCGTATTAACAACAGTAAACATCGGATAGACCATTATCGAGGAGCCTGGGGTCACTTGTCGGTATACCTTGGATTATGTCAAGGAGCCTTCAAGGGGATTGAGCTTTATTACTCTGCCCTTGCACGTATGTCGGACTGTACACTGTTCCCCCAGGTATATTAGTTCCTATTGGTAACTGTAATGACCATAATCTTACGATTTTTTCCTAAGGTGACGGTGGTGGAAAGATCCCACTGTACCTGGAGCAGACGTCGACTAGACTCACTTGGACTCGCCGGAGGGTTATCTTCACTCGATATGGTTTAAGTGGAGAAACTTGCACCGGTCTGTTTCATTAAGTAGATTTTCGGGGTAACTGTTCCAACCGCCCTTTCTGCATTAAATACTACGACATTGGATTTCATCACCAACTAGTGTTTTTAGTGTTGGAAGTTACTGTTTGTGTGTGGTTTGATCTCCTAGATTTTTTAAGCGTGTGATTCATTTGTTTGTTTCCTTAGTGAATCTAGGAGTTTTCATTGAAATTTTCATTTGATTGCGTCTGATTAATGAGTTTTAATCGTGGCTGAATTACCGAGACAATCGCGCAGACTTCAGGGGAAGCCCCCTGAATATACACCAAGCCAACTTGAAGGGCTGCGAGCTCTAGTATCGCCTACTGATAGTAGAATTAGATCAAAAAAAGTAGGAGAGTCATCTATAGTTGTTCATCCTGATTATCAACTACAAACAACAGAACATATTCAAGAACCAATTTTAGTTTCCAAGCTTACTGGTAGTATTTCTCCTTCTAGTGAATTCGCTGAAGAACCTGAAATTTCTGAACCTGACACTGAACCTGCTGTTTTGGAACCATATTCAAGATTTGTTACTCCAACTTCTAGTGATCCTGGTTCACCTAGGGTAAGACATATTATTACTAAAAATCTTCCTTTTGAACTCATTTCCATTGAAGAAATTGTTGGTCCAGACGAAGAAGTAACTCTTCCCGAAACCCAACAGAATTTGAATCTTAGGGAATGTGAATCTATATTCTACAATCATTTTAGAAATGACGCTTGGTATTTGTCATTGACAGATTTTTTAGAGAACCCGGGTCTTATTTTTTCACCACCCCGAATTCCTTTTCATTCTACACCAAGGGGTTATTATCCTTCATCAATCATGTCAAGTGAGCCATCTATGTTTTCCCAATCATAGGAAACATTTTTATATGGTGGCCCTTCTGTTCCTTCAGGGTACTGGTCACTTTCTAGTACTTTCTCAGGAGCAACTCGTTGACTAAATGAACAAGTATTATCAACTGGTACAAATGGAACTAAAAATAAAACGTTGAACGAAGAGAAAATTTTTATGATGTCTGGCAATATTCCAAATCCTCAACCTCAAGGTAGTCAGTTACCGCCTAGGGGGAAACCTCAAGGTAGTCAGTTACCACCTAGGGGGCAACCTCAAGGTAGTCAGTTACCGTATGGGGGGCAGCCTCAAGGTAATTTTCTACCAGGACAAACTGTAGGAAAATATTATTTACTTGGAGAAAAACCTCAAGGACAGTACATACCTCAAGGTTATCAACCTCAAGGACAGTACATACCCCAAGGTCAACCCTAAACTCAGTATATTCCTCAGGGTCCTTATCAACCCCAGATTTAGTACGTGCCTCAGGGTTATCAACCTCAAGGTCAGTACCCAACTCAAGGTTTCCAACCGCCTTCTGGTCAATCATTTTTACAAGGAGCTGGAAATTTACCATTTAATTATCAACCCTACATTCAACCAAGATATGGTCCTTCATATGTACAACCTTCTACCGGTCAATACCTCGGAACGAACATGGTGTGGAATCCATCACAAGTTCAACATACTATGCAACCTAATGTCTAGTTACCTAATCAACCTAGACAGCCTTTAGTTTCTGGTCCAACCCAACAACCTGTTCAGCCTACTGTTCAAATCCCTGCACCTGGTTCTTTTCAGTAGCCTGGGCCTAGTACGCCTCAGATTCTGCCTCAAAATGCTGTAACTACTGCACCCTCTGTTCCTACAACACCTGTTTCTAGAGCATCTGTAGCTCTGGTTTCTTCTATCCCTACATCAGTGCAAATTCCTCAAGCCTCTGTACCACAGTCGGGACCTACAAGTCAGACTACGACCTAGATTCCTACGGGACAAGCTGGTACAAGTACGATTGTCTCTAGTCAACCTCAGTTTACTTATCAACCGTACCAGGGATAGTATCAAATTGGTCAACTTACACAAAATCCAGCGTATCAGTATCAACCGTACCCTAGGTATACTTATCAAATACCTCATCAACCCCAGTATGGTCCAGTTAATCCTGGTTACCCAGGAGGTTACACAATTCAAAATGCACATCTGATTCCAGGATATCCTGGCTGTCCTCCTCCTGGCACTGGTTTGATAACTCAAGGTTATCAAGACCCTAGCCATCGGTTACCGTTCATTGTAACTTTAGATTTGCCGGATCTGTCACGCCTTATGAACGATCCTATTTTTTATCTTCCATATTGGCCGCCAATGCCTAACAAGTTTCCCAGTGATATTCCAAAATTCAAAGGTAAGTCAGGAGAAGACCCATCTAATCACGTTATGACTTATCACCTCTGGTGCGCATCCAATTCGCTAGTCAATGATTCTATTCGATTACGTCTTTTTCAAAGAACTCTCATTGGTCCAGCTGCCAAATGGTACATTGAGTTACCATGTGGCTCTTTTAATAATTTTAATGCATTAGCTACAACTTTCTTAACCCATTTTTAGTTGCTTGTCAGATACGACAATGGCACAAAATTGCTGACTTCATTAAAGCAGTCTACGTCTACGTACATAACCAATCACATTCATGAATGGAGACATAGAAGGTGTTTAGTGAAAGTCTTTATTCCTGATAAAATTTTGGCTGAATGGTTGATTAAATCGTTATTGCCCAAAATTACTAAAGATGTGGCTAAAGGAGGCGTTGTTACAGAAGAGAAAGTTATTGCTCAGGCTCAGTACCTTGACCTTGTTTATACTCAGTCAGGTACTCTGTATGATAAAATCCCTGATTTACCAAGACCTGGTCACTTAACTGCAACTCCTTCCGGCTCTCATGCCGCTGATGGTGTAATTGGTTCTGTTAGTACTGGTAAGAATAAGAAGAAGTCTTCCAAGACTACTTCTCCTATTATCACTTTACCCGATTCACCCAAAGGAGATTCTTCCCTAGAAACTTCTGCCGATATCCATGTTGTAGAGACATCTACGGCCAAATCTAAAACCGGTGGTAAGAAGAAAGGTAAGAATAAAAAGAAGAAAACTTCAAAAGAGAAAACTGATACAACTAAACCAAATGACGAAAAACGCAAACCTCGATATCCTTGTCTCATCTGTGACCAGGATCATTTTACGAAAGAGTGCCCGCATAGAGCCGAGGTATCAAAATTCATTAAAGGTTTGCCTATACCTACTGTCTTGAAGGATCCCTTTCCCACTCAATATAGTAACATGGTTGGATCTTCCTCCAATCCTGTTGAGGATATTTTCATGGTTGTGATGCGATTGCAAGATTACGGTAGTAAAAATACTGGTAAAGAAGCAGAAACATCCAATTCTGCATCGACTACATCTCCCTCGGTTTCTGATCCATTACAGATCGAGAAACAAAATCCTGACTTAGTGATTAAACCACCTACAAAAGGTGTACTTCGTAAATCATATTTTAATCCACATGCGAGAGCTGCTCAGAATTACAATATTGTTGAAGATTTGGCAATTTCCCCTTCAACAATGTCGGCTTTGGAAGTATTGTAATCATGCCCTTCCCAAAGAAAATTACTTTTGTTAGCCTTAGGAGCTATAGATCTCCAAGATTCGAACCTCATGATCTTCTATTTAGAAATTTTTACACCGCGCCTACCTCATCAAATGGCTTTTCAAATTCCCGTAATAGTAAAGAACAAGCGTATCTTTCGTACTGTTGTTGATGAAGGGGCTTCTACGTGTATAATGTCAATAAAATGTTGGAAATCACTTGGTTCTCCAACAATCAACCAATCACAAACTATTCTCAAAGCATTTGATGGAAGAGGTTTTCAGCCATATGGTATTTTACAAGATCTACCAATATAGGTTGAAGGCAAAACGGTTAATCTAGATGTGGAAGTGGTTGATGCCCCTCTGGATTATAACCTTCTCCTGGGTTGCAGTTGGTCTTATGCTATGAATACTGTTGTATCATCGATCTTTCATCTCATCATGTTTCCTCATAAAGGAAAGATCATTAAGATAGATCAGTTCTCATATTATTCATCCGACCCAGCTTCTACTAATAGTATCCAACATATCAGAAAATCGACTATCGCTTATAAGGATGTTCGAGTAGGTTTGATTAAAGATTCAGCTTTACCGGGAACTTTTTCCCTGCCTCCTCCTAATGTAAAAACTCCTATTGCTAATATCAATATGATTACATCAAGTAATATTTCCTTTGATGATCCTTGGATAGTACCTTCAAAATCAGAATTGGATTCTTTCGAGGGCCTAATGCCTTTGAGTCCTTTTGAACTAGCATATCAGCAAGTGCAGTCATTTTCTGATAACCTTTCAACCGAATCTGATCCAGTGAATGTGATCAATTAGGAGTCATTTTCAATATCGAGTTTAGCTTCGACACCAATTCTGGATCCTGCTCAACAAGTTTTCCATACTGATGAGCATATTCGTGAATTCTTGTCGGTAGATGAATTACCATGGGAGGATCTACACCATAGGTCTTCATTTTTACTTGACCTCGATCATTTTGAGAATGATTTTTCCTCTATTTTTACCACTGATTATGTCAAAGAACCTCAGAATCCTCTTTCACATGCCGATTTTGAATTGAATTTAGAAAATATTTCTACGACGGTTCCTCTTGACATTTCAGTAAAAACTGGAATTGTTGAAAACATTCACATAGGTGCTTCTTGTACACCTGAAGAAATTCAAGCATATAAGGCCCTATTTCAGGAATTACGTGACATATTTGCCTGGTCAAATGAAGAAATGCTAGGAATAGATACTTCAATCATTGTACATGAAATTAAGACATACCCAGATTCCAAAACAGTTAGATAGAAATTACGTCAGATTCATCCGAGAAAAGCGGCCGCTATCAAAGCAGAAGTTGAAAAATTACTTCGTGCAGGTTTTATTTATTCGATCCCGTTAATGGATTGGGTATCTAATATTGTTCCTGTCAATAAAAAACAAGGAACAATAAGAGTATGTATCAACTATAGGGATATAAATCAAGCTTGTCCTAAAGACAATTATCCAACCCCTTACATCGATCAAATTATTGACGATTGTGCTGGAAGTGAAATGTTCTCGTTCATGGATGGATTTTCTGGCTACAATAAAATAAACATACTCCCTGCAGATCAACCTAAAACAACTTTCATTTTCCCATGTGGAAATTTTTCTTATCACAAATTACCTTTTGGCCTTAAGAACAACCAATCTTTTTGGCCATGCTTTCTTCCCATTTGTTTTGAGAGAGACTGTGGCGGAACAACCAATCACGGATGAATCCTTGTTTCTTATTAGTACCATTGATCCATGGTATGGAGATATTATCGTATATCTTCAAACCCAATTTTTTCGGCCTGAGCTTTCACGGTCACAACGACGAAAAATTCATTTCCAGTCTCAACAATATCACATTGTTGGCGACACACTTTACTGTAGTGGTGCGGATTCATTTTTTCGACGTTGTCTAACTCATGACGAAGCCGAAAAGGTTTTAAATGACAGTCACTCCGGAGCATGTGGCAGTCATATGTCTGGGTACGCCACAGCCCAAAAGATATTGCGCGCAGGATATTTCTAGCTATCTATGTTCAAAGATTGTATTTACGCGGTCCGAAAATGTCATAATTGTCAAATATTCGATCAAAAAATGTGTGCACCACCTGCTCCTCTTCACCCCATAATTGCTGTCGGTCCTTTTGCAAAATGGGGCATCAATTTCATTACATGTAATCCTCACTCGGCCGGGGGGCATGGGTACATTATTCTAGCAGTTGATTATTTTACCAAATGGGCTGAGGTGATGCCTACATTTGCGACAGATGGAAAAATATCAGCTACTTGTTGGAAATGTTGTCATTGATGGCAAAGGAATTGGAAACGAAGGAGAATTCTTCTGGTCGAATCATTTGAGGAATTGTCTCAGTGTCATTGTGCATCTGTGGTTTAACTCTGTGTGGAGAGTACCTTTTGTAGTTGTGCATTTACTGGTAAAATTCGCTATTCGAACCATTCATGAGAATATGGGTTTAACTCCTGTGGAAAGGTTGGATCACATGTGATCTGTGTGGAGGATTGTTAGAGTATCCCGGTGATTGATCATGTCCGTCTGGATCGATTGAAGTTATTATTCAATGCTTGTGAGCACTGTAAAACATAGCCGCAAGGGTTATGTATGGCGAAGCTATGCGTCGGAGTAGATGGATTAAAGGAAGCGTGACGGAACCCTGCGTGGAAGAGCGGAACCATGACTGAGTGAATAGTGAAGGTGGTTTATGGTTTTCATCGCACCACCTTTCGGTGATGGGCGGTATTTCCTGGTTGGGGAGCGATTCCATAGAAAAATTGACGTGTGGCGAGGTGGACCCACAAAAAACCGCTTGTCACTATGTGCCATCACGCGTTATCATTTGACCCAGGATGTCCAGCGATATTGCTATGCACCGTTGATCTCAAGGGAAGCCATCGGAAAGTGGTCATTTGATAAAGTTGCGCGAAAACCAACTACAGTACGGCGGGCCATCGCGCTTTATAGTTCGACCCAGGATGCCCAGCGATATCGTTGAGCGCCGTTGATCTGGGAAGGGGTCATCGGACGGTCATCATTTGTTGAAAGTGCATGAATATTAACACAGGTACGGCAGGCCATCGCACGTTAACGTTTGGCATCGGAGGTCAAGCGATATGCATATACACCGTTGATATGGAAGCTTGCTAATCTAATGGTGATCAGACGCTGGACTTGCGCGAAGTTTACCTATGGTACCATGCGCGTATTTGATTGGCTATTGACTATATTTGTGGGCTCGGGGTCAAAGGTTTACCATATTATTTGAAAGTGTTAAAATTCGAAGGGCTAACTTTAATCCTAAAGTTCTGTTCAAAATTGTAAATATATTTATTTATCAATTTCTTCAAATTGATAAATAAATTAAAAAGAAATCAAAGAGGTACGTAAGGGTTCTAAAGGAAATACCGTTCAGGAATACCATTAGTAATTGAATGGTTTTGACCCATGGTTTTAATAAAGGCGAAAACTATATAAGGTGATGAGAATTCTGAATAATAGTGTGCGTGCGAAAGGGTTGATGATAAACGAATCTCTTTTAGAGATATTTGTATGAATAAACTCTGATATATCTGAATCTATGGCGCACCTGTGAATATGATGATTGATCAAGATCTTTAAATCAGATGATGATTAATTCTTGGTTCAATCGACTGACGAAATCATGAAGAACGTATAAGGGTTGTGAATGAATACTTCACTCTGAAGTATATCTGTATGGAATGGGTAACAGATTGCTGAATTAAGGATGCACCTCTGAAGAAATTAAATAAATCTGGGGGCCTGCAAGGTATGTTGTGTGGAAGTGGATGAAGCATGGTCTGCAGTGATGCTGAGGGTCGAAGCCATCAGTAAGGGGGTTGTAGCTCCCTTCCAGTGGTAGCTGGTAAACGAGAACAGGGGGTTGTAGCTCCCTTCCAAGAAAGGCTGGTAAATGAGAGAAGGTTGTAGCCTTCTGTAGGTGGGTGCTTGCGTGCTGGTATGAGTCTGCACCAGCATAAAATTGTAAGAAGTTTTCTCTATAATAAATATTGAAGACTGAGATTACAGCAGCGGTGGTTTTCTCCCGAAATGGGTTTCCACCTTAAACCCTGATGTTCATATGTGTTTTTTATGTTTGATGGTTTGTTCTGTTATTTCTGTTCATGCTTAATGCTTATCTGATGTAATGCTCTATGTAAAGACATAATAAGATATCTGGACATACATGTTGGATGCAGTACTATAACATATGGTTTTAAGAGAAAGAAAAGAAAAAATTGTTCAGCCCTAAATACTAATTCACCCCCCCCTCTTAGTATTTTTCCCAACACTACTTTCGTATTCAATCACGTGATTGCTCGTTTTGGTGTACCCCAAGTGATAATTACTGATCACGGGAGCCATTTTCGAAATATCATGATGACCGAGTTAACAGACCAGCTTGGCCTGCACCATGACAGTTCTACACCATATTATCCACATGCCAATGGTTTAGTTGAAGCAATTAATAAAGTTTTAGTCACCATGATCAAACGAATCATTGGAATTCATAAGTTGAATTGGCATACCATGCTCTTTTCAGCACTTTGGTTGTATCAAACCTCAGCAAAAACATCGGCAGGTTTTACCCCTTTTCAACTGGTTTACAGTTTAGAAGCGGTATTACCCATTGAATGTGAGATACTGTCACTCCAACTAGCCATAGAGTTATTACTAGACACTTCTGAAGAGGAGAAACATTTTTTATACTTGGCTCAATTAGATGAGAATCGGCGCACCACTGCATTAGCTACTGAGGCTCATGCGAAAAGAATGAAAGCTCAGTATGATAGAAGTATTACCCCTCATAATTTTTCAGAAGGAGACCTAGTTTTTATTTATGATCAAGCCAACAATAAACTAGGGGCTGGGAAATTTGAACCCGTGTGGCATGGTCCTTACATTGTCAAGCAACAACTTGCAAAAGGGGCCCATGGATTGATTGATTTTGACGGGGTATCTTTGGGTAAACCCAGAAATGGACTTTATCTGAAGAGATATTACACTTGACTTCATGTGGAGATCTTCTCTGTATATTAGTTACTTTTTAGCTGGTGTGCTATAGATTAGAAATGTGTGCCTAGCATAAGTGTGCTCTTACTATTATTCCCGCTTATCTGGATATTTTCGATATCATAGATGTCGACATCCTTTCAAATGTATATTGGTTTTGCTGATGGCGCTTATCGTAGTACATGAAACATCTCTTCTGCAGCTTGGGTTATTTACTCACCCATTGATGAGTTAGTATTGATGCATGGGGTAAGTCTCGGTCAAACGATGAACTATGTTGCCGAATATAGTGCAGTTATTGAATTATTGTTAGAATCCATTTCATTTGGAATTCGGAGTTCGATCATTAAGTTACATTCTGAACTCGTTGTATTACAGTTAAATCGAGTATATGCCATTAGAAATCTAGTTTTATTAATATTATTTTTAAGGGTTCGTCTCTTGGAACAAGAGTTCGATTGTATTGAATATCAACACATTTCAAGAAATTTAAATACATTAGCAGATGTAATTGCTGCTAATGTTATAAATAGACATTTGCGATAAAAAAGTAAGAAATCAAACATTCCATAACATGATTGAACAAGTAAACTGGAAATAATAGTATATCATAGTATAAATGTAGTGTTCAAAAAATAATACATCGTCTTCGATCATAGGCTCAAAACGCCTTATGATCGGAAAAAGTGATACAAAAATGAGTCTACAAGTCAATCATCCACTATCCATGGTGATGATCTTGATAATACACCACTGCTCGTGCCACCCTAGTCAAAAACCTCCTGAATGGACCAGGAACACCTATGACATATCTCTATAGACGGAGCAGGATATCATCTATAGTAGTCTCAGGAATATCTATAGTGAGCCGCTCCAGATGGTTCTCTAAGTCAGTCAAGATCTCTACAGTCTGATCCTATGGGGGTGGTGGTGGTGGTGCTGCATCCCTTTGCCTCCAGTCAAAGGGGTAGAGAATGGCTAGTCGAGTTGGACCCACATCTGCATTTGAAAATTTTTGTTATTAGTTTTAGACGATTAAAAAACAAAATAAAAATTAGGAATTAGAACATGTCAAAAAATATTTTTTACCTGATTTGTCCCACTGAGCTCCTGGAGGAAGGGGTATCTCCCGGTTGCCACGAAAGTCCATGCTAGCATAAGGAAAATCCTCTATAAAAAAAATTTGACATTCTAGCCAACGAAAATATGTAGAGGGAAATCTCACAATCTCCCCACCCTCACTGTGGTGGGCCATCAAAGCAACCCAACGAACCATCCTAGGCTCTCGAGGCCGAAAAACATCGATAGGAATGTGCTGCGAGGCTAACATGGGGATCCTCTCTAGAGAAAAGGTGACTACAATGGACCCATATCCAAAGTTGTTTAGCTTCCCATTCTTTGCTCTGGTAAGTTTTCACATTTGCCAACACTGCCTCGCACCAGTTGTATATGGTGCCTCGAAAGAAATCTACTACTATGCACATCTAAGAACCAGTGGCTACATGCAAAGCTGCACTTCCACACAGCTTGAAAACGGTAAAAGCGATCACTTTCAGCTATGGATGGATGATAGTTTTTATGTCAATCCGTTTGTCCTGGGGATTGGCCTCATCGTTGCAAAACTCTAATTGTAGGCTGGCGACAGACTGGCCACCTAGCCTAGCCCCAAATAGAGATAATGGTTCGCCTCTCCTGGAAAAACCAGTCAAAAAATATATGTCTTCTAGATCAATCTCGAGCCGCTGACCTCTGATAAAAAAACACTGGTCCTGGACATCCCATTTACTTACCAGCCAAGTAAGAAGATCCATTTGTGTTCTCATGCCACTGATAGCCCAAAATTTATAAAGCCCGCATGCTCTTAGAGCTTGCAAAGTAGGTTGATGATTTATTGCTGTTTCATCTACCTCTTCGTGCTCCCGTTCTCACCAAATAAGCATTGTAGATATCCTACAACAAGTAAAATGAAGGATTAGAATCATTTTCAAGAAATTTTTTTGGGTAAATTAGGAAGAAAATATGTTTTTTAATTTTCCACGGTGCCTCCACACTTTATGCTCAGGGACAGTGAATAGATACGCATGACCCCTGTGTTAAAAGTGCGAGGCCCCGCCATTTTTTTTTGTAGGAAAATGTTGAGGTCTGCAGGTACCTAATGCATTAGGTGCAGACCCCCGAAGGTGAAATTTTCTGCATATTTTCCTCCCAAAAATGAAATTTTGACCCAAATTAAAAAATTGAATGGATGAAATGCAAGATAAGAAGGTTTTGGATTACCTGAAACAAACGTTTTTTGAATCCAACGGTCGGTTTGCCCAGAATCTTCTTCGAATCTTTTTTTGCCCAGAGCTCTAAAAACTTCACTCCAATTTCAAACGGTAAAAATGAACTTGAAAAACTCCTTTTTATAAGTTTTTTCGAATAGATGAATTTTAAATTTGTTTATTTTTCACTTTAAAAATCAGTTTTTCAAAATATTTTTATTATTGAAACAGATATGTTTAATTTTTCGAGTTTTTGTGCAGAATAACAGATTTTTCAGGAAAAATGGTCATTTTTGACGAAGAGTAAACTGTTATCACTTTTTCGGTCTCTTTAAAATGTTGGAAATATTTTCATTGATGGCAAAGGAGAAGATAGGAGTAGCACCAGAATTATCATCAAAGTTAAGAAGTAGAGGTAGCAGAGAGGCAACATAGAAAGCATTAGACAAGAAGTTCTGTATGAGGTCCTGTGTGTTATTGATGTTGTGGTGTGAAATTATCTGTGCATTGATGATTTAATTACATATGTGAGTCAATCAGGGTTTATAAATAGTTTTGAATAAACTCTATGGCAAGGGTTTGAATGGTGTTCCGTGTATCATTGAAGAAATCAATGTTAATATCTATATTGTCACTTTGAGTTAAAGGTATTTACTTATCTTTGAAAATACTGTAGGAATATTGTAGTCATCGATCACTACAAGGATCGATGACATAGAGTGAATTGAAGGACTATGATATAGTTGAAGAATGAACTGTAGACAACCAACAAATCAAGATAATGGTGCGTTTGCACATGCAGAAACAAATCATGAGTCGATGATTTATATTGCAGCAGAAGAAGGAGTATAGGGTTTTCATAGACTTGTTCATTTATGAAATGAAGCACTACATTCCGATTTTGATATCATAACAAAACTGTGTCTATACATGGCACGATCATACATTGGAAGCTGTTTAAGGTGGAATGGAACAGTAGAGAAATTAAAACAGAGTTGCACAATCGTTGAAATAAAACCATGGTTTGAATAATATGGAATCTGGCCTTATATGGAAGAGGGAAGATGCGAAATTGAGATAGAAATTTGCATAAATGTTGGAGAAAACGAAATAGAATCGAAAGCAGAACGATGAGCTAAGATACGGTGGAACCCTGAAGATGAAGCTATTTTGGGAGAACAAAACCAGTAGTTTCGCGTGACCTCAAAAGTGGTAGGCAGAATTCCTCAAAAAAACACGATATCGTTACTTGATTGACGCGTGGAAAAAGTGGTTAATCGAAAACCACTTTTATTGCGTAGATTTTGAAGATTAAGGTTCATGCATTTAAATTGCGCGATATCCCTCGGATGAGTGCCCAAATCATTATTGGAACACGAGAAGCTATTGACCGTCAGATCTATTCGATAGTTAATGGAAGGCATGCTGTGGGACCTACATTATTTTCCAGTGAGTAAAAGTGGACCCAAAGATTTATGTGTTGGATATTTTTAATCCAAAGTCAACATTTGATAATGAAATGTATGTGGGGGACATATTATATGTTGAGAATGCAGCAAGATGATGGAGCTTGGTGAAATGAAGTCGCCTTCACCAAGTAGGCCCGCAGGTGAATTCTGGTGCAAAGTCTATTTTTAGACATATGGAGCATGGTTCGGGGATTCCAGTTTGAGATTCTTGGAGCATTGGTCATGTTGGTAAAAATAGATGAGACTCTATTTTTTAGGTCGAAGAGGTCGAAGGCTATTTTTAGACTGCCTCTCCTAAAAATATGGAAGTCAAATATTTACCCTTATCAATATTTAGACTATAAACAACAGTTTACTCTCTTGGAGCACTTCAGCTCGAGCTACAGAAGTGGCTCATGCATCTGACAGAGGAATCACGTGGTTCCCAAGGGTTTGATGGCATCATGCATGGTTGACTTCAGTTGGACTTCAGTGGCAGAAGTTTGGAGGAGTTAATGAGACAGCTAGTGGAGTTGTGTTCTGTTTATTTTAGTTGAACTGGTTGAGATTAGTTTAACTAGCCAATCAATTAGTTATGAGTGGAGTGAATTAAATATTATTTAATTCATTAATTAGTAACTCATTATTCAACTCAAGAACACATTAGTTCACTACAGTGCATGATCAGTTCAGTGGAGACCAGTGAAAGAGGTAGATGAAAGGGTGGAGTTAGCTATCAGTTGTGACTATACTGTTGCTATTTGCAACACACATATAGGTGGAGTAAGCCCATGAGGATTGCGCAGTTCAGGCTGGTGGTTTATCTATATAAAGAGGCCATCCCATAGCATTGAAACACACAATAGAGGCAAGGCAATTAGTGGTGAGTTTTGAACCAGTAACCTGTTCAAAACCAAGTTAGTTTGTGTGTAACTTCATGAGATAGTACTGAGTACTTGTGAGGAGTATTGTACTGAGTTTGTTACATGATTTCTCCATTATAATATACACAATAGCTGCGGGGTTTTCAGCTATAAGCTTTCCCCATACATACTCTGTTAATGTGTATGATGATTTGATGTGTTATCGCTTGATTTTATTTCCGTATGTGTGATGATCTGAGTTGAGTTGAGTGGAAGAGATTATGTGTTGTGTATGAAGTTCAAATAGTATGTGACCAGGATAGTCTCGGTGGATAATTAATTATTATTCAGCAAATTTCTACATTATATAATGGGTTTATGATAAAGTCATCTGAAAAAGGTCTTGTTCCGAAAGTTAAATGGGTTTTGGGTTTAAACCAAGTCGATGATGAATAATGAAGAGAACCAATATATATGTGGGCCCGAGAGAAAGACCAACGTCGAGTTAAATAATCATTCTAATGGTTATTGATATTATAAAACTTTGGATTTTAACCTAAAGTCCACAACCATTGGATAGCTGAGGTAGAATATGATGGTGTGTCCATCGTTGGATTCAATCAATATTTACATTGAAATAATGGTGGGCCAGGTATGAGCATCGATTGTATGCAATTCATTTGTTGGATGGAATTGGTAAGTTATGAAGATGTTAATGCAAAGGTATGTTAAGTTGCTGTGGGACCAACTAATATATCAGCATTCGGGTTGACAAACCAAGGTATGTTTGCAAATTTTATGTGTATAAATGTGCTGTGGGACTGGACCAAACATTAAAGAAATATTTGAAATGTTAATATGGTTACGGGTGCTTGGGTTTTATTCAGAATCGAAAGGTTGAATGGTATGAGCATGTAAAGCAAGAGTTTTATCTTTGGTTTGTTATATGTTACATGGGTCAACATATAATATGAAGAGTTATGATATGTGTTGAATGAGGTTGTGGGCCCAAAAGTCTCTGTTGATATATGCATTAGTGCGTCGGTTTAACAAAGTTGAGTTTGATACAAATAAAGATGACAAAAGCTGTGGGTCCAACTATGTGTTAGTGCTGGAATTAAACCATTATATAAAGGTTTAGTTGTAATATTCAAATGTTAATTCGACATATTATAAGATGGGTATTGATTATGGTTTTAACCATAGGTTTGAAGCTGAGAAGTAGAGCTTCCACATAAAGATAAGAAATTTGGGTTGTATTGCAGGGTTTCTGTATGGCCGAAGTGTGATTATTGGATTTTATTCCAAAGACAGAGACTTTAAACTTTGATGGAAAAACTTCAGCATTAATTTAAACTACCAGATTTGAGAAAAAAAAAGGGGGCAGGGACACATGCACAGAAAGCAGGAGAGTATGCGAAACTGTTACACTACAGCAGCAGAAAAGACAAGCACACAGTGAGTCAAAAATTGAAAGGGTTAAATGAGATATATCAGTTGCAAATGTAAATGCAAAATGTTTTAATTGATTCTATATTGTTTGTGATGCAAAGGCAAGTCTCCGGAGGAAAAGAAATACCCCATTTTAATATTGAAATGTATACATATTGTTATATTTTTCTGAATGTGCTAGGAAAGAAAACGAGAAGGTGGAAGGCAAAGAGTCATGGCTGTTCACTTAGAATTCCCTGTGGAATGCAAACAATCATGAGGTGAACTCTATAAATGATATCACATAGATATGCATAGAGAGGCTAGAGAATTGAGAAATGAGGCAGAGAGGGTAAGAAGAAGGAGGAGCAGATAGAGATGTAGTGAAGGTTCAGAGATGATATAAGGCAGATATGAAGGCTAGTGGACAACAGTGGACAAGGAACAGGACAGAGCTAATATCCAGGTAAATCAGCATGTGGGTTTTTTTTTTTTTTTGAAAGAGTGAGGAAGTTGGTGCTTCCATATCAAGTTGTAGCTTGATAGATGTTAGTTGTAGCTGGTTGAGTTAGGAGCCTCCTGTAGGTTGTAGCCTACAGAAAATAGATGGGAGTTGGAGCTTCCTTGCAAGTTGTAGCTTGCAAAATTAAGGTAGGAGCCTCCTGTAGGTTGGAGCCTACAGAAAATCAGTGGTGAGAGGGAGTTGGAGCTTGCCTTTGCATCACAACAATAATAAGATGTGGTTTTCTCCCTTATGGGTTTCCACTTATATCTGTTGTCTATATGCTTGATGATTATGTGTTGATACTTTGTATTTATTCTGCTTAATACCTGCTGCTCATTTATTAAGATTGCTGTTCCATTGTATATTAAGTTGATCACTAAATGATGATGTGAATGAGTATAAAAGAAAGTTTAATAAGAACATGACTGCATTAAACTGATTCACCCCCCCCTCTCAGTTTAACCAAGGGTTCAACAATTGGTATTAGAGCAGGTTCCTTCTATATCATCTTAACAACTGGAAGGAGATCCTAGGTCCCCAGGATGGCTAGTCTAGAAGGATGCTCAACAAATAAATCCCCTTTGTTCACTGGTACAAATTATGCCTTTTGGAAAATAAGAATGAGTATGTACATAATGTCTCTAGGAATAGAAGTTTGGGCTGCTGTGGAGTTGGGATATGCCCCAAAGGATTCTGACACAGAGAAATAAGCTAAACAAGATTTTGTGGCTAATTCCATGTTGAGATTGCAACAAGATGATGAGCTTAGTGAAAAGAGTCGCCTTCACGAAGTGGGCCCACAGGCTATTTTTGGCGCAAAGTCTATTTTTAGACATGTCAATCATATTCTATGAGTTGCAGGATGCTATTTGTGGATGGTTGGTCAAGTTGGAAAAATAGATGGACTTATATTTTTAGACATACTGGGCGGAATCTATTTTTAGATTGCCAATCTAAAAATAGATATGTCGAATATTATTAGCTCTTAATAATATTTTTCACTATAAAGATGACTCTATTGTCTCTTGAGGCACTTCCGGGGTTAAGTGCAGCCGTATGTGGAACATCAAGTGACAGAAGGAATTACGCTTATTCTTAAGGGTTAAGTGGAGCTATAGCATGGAGATCTAAGTGAACTCATGTGGAGCGTAGTTTGGTGGAGTTGTAGAAGTAGTTGGTGGAGTTGTGTTTAGTTTAACTCGGCGACATTACGCTGAGCTAGTGTATCTAGTTCTAACCGACGATACACTAGTGAGAGTGGTGTGAATTAATTAATAATTAATTCACTAAATATTAATCATTAATCAATCAAGAATACATCGCTTTAACTACAAGCAGGCGGGATGCTTTCTGAGACTAAAGGAGAGGTAGGTGAAAGAGCAGGTTGACTATCAGTTGTGACTATAGTGTTGCATGATTTGCAACACCCAGTGATTGGAGATGTCAATGAGGATTGTGTGAGCAAGGTTGGACCAATTTGAGTTCATTCAGAGCCATTATTTAGTAGGGATTGCGCAGTAGAGGCAGGCTAGCAGATGGCAGAGATCGATGCATGGATTTGCTAGATCGAGCATGATTAGTGTGTAGCGATTGTATTTTACTGAGAGTTTTATATGATAAGATTTGTATGAGGATTGTTACATGATATCTATGAAATATATTATATACAGATAGTTGGGGGTTTTAGCTTCAGGCTTTCCCTTTAAAACACTGTGTTCATATGTGTGAATTTTTATGGTTTTAATGTGTGCATGCAATTGATTTAATTTCCACAAGTAATGATCAATGGTGGAATAGATTCTGTATTGTGCATGAAGTCAAATAGTGTATGATTAGGAGAATATTATACATATAACGCATTAGTTATATAATTTCTACATGCCAAAGCCATGAATGCACTCTTAAGTGGACTATGTGAGGCAGAATTTATCGAAGTAATGCACAACAAGACTGCCAAAGAAATATGGGATACATTAGAAAGCATCCATGAGGGAGACAAAAAGGTGAAGATAGCCAAACTACAAGTCTATAGAGCTCAGTTTTAAAATATAAAAATGAATGATGATGAAGACATTGCTAGCTTCTTCTTAAGGGTTGCAGAAATTGTGAATAACATGAAAGCTCTAGGAGAAACCTTAAAAGAATGTGTAATTGTTCAAAATATTCTAAGATCTTTACCATCCAGATTTAACCCCAAGGTTTCTGCCATAGAAGAAACAACTAATTGGGAAACTTTGACCATGAACCAATTACTTGGAAACTTAACATCCTATGAGATGGGACTACCATAAAGGAAGTCAAATGTGAGGGAGGTAGCCTTTAAGACAAAGAAGAACAAAGAAGAAAAAGAAGATACATGCTCTTGCTCTGATGAAGAAGAGGCCAAATTTATCAGAAGATTGGAAAGAGGCTCAAGAAAGTATAAAGGTAAACTTCCATTTAAATGCTTTAACTATGGAAGAGTTGGACACTACGCATCTAAGTGTCCTCAGAAGAAGACAAAGAATCAGATTCAAGAGACAGAGAAAACCATATCAAAGAACTGGCGAAAAGGGCATAGATACAAGAGAAAATCATTTTATGCTCAGCAAGATAGCAGTGCATCTGAAAACTCAGATGAAACCTCAAATGAAGAAGGAACCTCTGAATTTGTATTGATGTCCAAGGAAGAGCTTGAAGGATTCCTTCTAGAAGATGAGGATGAAGGTGAAGTTGATCTTGAGGGGGAGCTAAGAAGTGCCCTCGAAGAAATAGACAGACTTAAACTAAAGTGCAAAAACAAAAATACATTATCCTGAAATTTGTAAGAGAAGAAAAAAATTCAGAAGACCTCATTCAATTGAAAGTAGAACTTGAAGAAGCCAAGAAGGTAGAAGACACTCTACTTAAGAAAATTGAAGATAAAATTCAGAAGCAAGAGAAATTGGAAGAAGAAGTAGTATGATTGAGGAAGAAATTAGAAAACACCCAAAGGAAATTGTCAATAAACACTCCTCAAATGACAAGCTCTGATAAGTTGAATAAAATACTAGATGCTCAAAGATCTCCTCTGATAAAAACTAGAATAGGTTATGAAGGAGAAACAAGTAAAGTCAAAGAAAAAGATAACAGGAATATCATTTTTGTGAAATTTGTCAAGGATAATGAAGCAGCTCAGAAGGTTCCTACAGAAGTAGAAGCCTGCAATGAAGTAAACAGAAACAAGAAGGAACCTCAAATGAAAAATAACGAAATTAATAAACAGTCAACTCAAAAAGGCTCATATACTCCTGAATATATAAAATTTGGAAGCTATCAAAGGAGATTCTTCCCCCTATGAAAAATTTCACTTGTTATGCCTGCCACAAACTGGGACATATTGTCATAAAAGGAGAATCGATTCCAACCAACAAAGGATGCAAAAAGTGAAAATACTACCTCAAGCTAACAAATGGAGAAGACAATCCTTCATCAGGTACGCTAATTGTTTTTATGGGTATTATTTTAACTGTAAGGAGTTCGGCCATAAAGCCAAGGAGTGCAGAACGAATGGAAAAATAATGATGTATGGAAACTCAATGAGATGGATGAACAATGGAGAATTCACTCATGTACATAATTCATTCAAAAACATAATCGAATGCTTTGACTGCCATCAAATTGGGCCCAAGTGTCACAAATGTCCTCTCAGATAATGTGCTCCATCCTCTCTGGAAAGGTACCAAACAAAAGGATGGATGCAATGGAAAAAGAAGTTGAATAAGTGTGACCTAGCTCTAATAGCTCAAGACCAGAAAAATCAATGGTATTTGGACAGTGGATGCTCAAAGCATATGACTGGAGATCGAAGCAATTTTGTAACATTTGATGAAAAGAAATATGGGAATGTAAAATTCGGCAATGATAAAGTAGGGAAAATAAAAGGAAGAGGCTCAGTCAGTCTGGGTAATGGAAGAGGAAAGGCCAAAGATGTACTATTTGTGGATAGGCCGAAAGCCAATTTTCTAAGTGTCAGTCAAATGTGTGACAAAGGCTGTGAGGTTCTTTTTAGAGCACAAGACTGTGAAGTAAGATCAAGCACCATAGGAAAGACCTTTATCAAAGGTATTCGAACTGAAAGTAATGTTTATATAGTGAATGAAGAGAATGAAGCATGCCACCTAAGCAAAATTGATGAGTCATGGTTATGGCATAGAAGATTGGGACACCTTAACTTTGACCACATCATCAGTCTGAGCAAGAAAAACGCAGTCAGAGATATGCCAGCAATAAAGAAGCCTTCAAATACCATATGTAAATATTTCCAGCTAGGCAAGTAGACCCGCACATCTTTCAAGACTAAGGAGAAACTATCTACAAGTATACCTCTTCAGCTTGTTCACATGGACCTCTGTGGACCTTCAAGAACTAAAGCACCAAGTGGAGAATCTTATTTCATGTTGATAATAGATGATTTTTCTAGAATGATGTGGGTAGAATTTCTCAAATATAAATCTGAAGCACTTGAGAAATTCAAAATATTCAAGGCATTGGCAGAAAATCAAACAGAATGCAAGCTAAAGTGCATTAGATCAGACAGAGGAGGTGAATTCACAGACTATGATTTTGCAGACCTATGCCATGAGCATGGGATAAAACAACAATTTACAATTGCTTGTACACCTCAACAGAATGGAGTGGTAGAGAGACAAAACATGTCAGTACAACAGATTTCCAGAGCAATAATGCAAGAAAGTAACATTCCCCAAACTTTCTGGGCAGAATCAGGACACACATCTGTTCACATTCTTAACAAAGCTCATTTAAGACCAAACTGTGACAAGACTCCTTACGAATTATGGCATGGTAAACCAGCATCAATCAGGCACTTTAGAGTCTTTGGAAGCAGGTGTTTCATAAAAAATAATGATGAAAAATTGGGAAAGTTTGATGCAAGAGCTGATGAAGGAATATTTTTAGGATATGCATCCAAGAGTAAGGGTTACAGGTGCTACAACAAAACACTACACATAATTGTGGAAAGCATTGATGTAATATTTGATGAAGATCTACCAAACAGAACAAGAAGTACAAGATGCAACAATCCTCCAGAATATCATGAAGAAGAGAACCAAGATAATGATGAAATGAGCAAGACAACAGAAGATACTGAATTAAACTCAAAAGGTCCCTCAAGACGCACTCAAAAGAATCATCCAAAAGATCAAATCATTGGGGACAAGAGTGTGGGAGTGCAGACTAGAAGACAACTAGCTTAACAGAAAGAAGAAGAATACTTAGCCATGTTATCTCAAATAGAGCCAAAGAAGTTCGAAGAAGCCAACAAAGTCAAAAACTGGGTAAATGCTATGAATGAAGAACTGGACCAAATTGAGAAGAACAATACCTAGGAATTAATTCCAAGGCCCACTGGGAAAAATGTCACTGGCACAAAGTGGATATTCAATAATAAGATGAATGAACAAGGGTAGGTAATTAGAAATAAATCCAAACTTGTATGCAAAGAATATTCACAAATTGAAGGTCTTGATTATGATGAAACATTTGCCCCTGTAGCCAGAATGGAAGCAATCTGAATGTTTTTGGCCTTTGCATGCTACCATGATTTCAAGATATATAAAATGGATGTGAAGTATGCCTTCCTGAATGGAGATTTAGAGGAAGAAGTCTACATGGAACAACCCGAAAGATTCTCTTTAACAGATAAACAAGACTATGTGTGTAGATTAAAGAAAGCCTTATATGGGCTGAAACAAGCTCCTCGTGCATGGTATTCAAGGCTGGACAAATACTTACAAAAACAAGGTTTTAAGAAAGGAGGAGTAGACAACAATTTGTACATAAAGGCTAATGAAAATGATCTCCTAATAGTAATAGTCTATGTAGATGACATCATGTTTGGTAGCAACAAAGATAAGTTAACAAAAGGATTTGCTGAAGAAATGAAAGCATAATTTGAGATGTCTATGATTGGAGAGCTCACCTTCTATTTAGGACTTCAAATCCAACAAAAGGACACTAGAACATTCATCTCACAAGAAAAATACTTAAGAGAGATGTTGAAAAGGTTCCAAATGGAAGACTGCAAACCTGTGGCAACTCCCATGATCACTGGATGCAAGCTATGTGCTAATGATGGATCTGCAGATATAGATCAAAGACTTTACAGATCCATGGTAGGAAGTCTACTATACCTGACTGCCTCTAGACCAGACATTGTGTTGGCAGTAGGACTTGTGGAAAGATATCAAGCTGCACCAAAAAAAAATCACTTACTAGCAATCAAGAGAATATTCAGATATCTACAAGAACTGCACATTATGGGCTATGGTATCCAAAAATAAAAAGCTTCACTTTGACAACAGATACAAATGTAGATTGGGCTAGCTGCATGGATGATAGGAAAAGCACACGTGGAGGTGCATTTTATTTGGGAAAAAGTCTGGTGGCATGGCTAAGCAAGAAGGAAACTTCTATCTCTTTATCTACAACAGAAGCGGAATACATAGCAGCAACAGCATGTTGCACACAAGTAATGTGGATGAAAAAAACTCTCCAAGACATGAAGGTAAGCATGGATGATCCCATTTCAATCAAATGTGACAATACAAGTGCAATAAGTATATCAAAAAATCCTGTGTTTCATTCAAAAACAAAGCACATTCCAATTAAGTACCATTTCCTCAGAGAACAAGTAGCATAGAAAGTAGTGAAGTTGGAATATGTACCAACAAAGGAACAAACAACAGACATATCACAAAACCTCTTGCTAAAGAACCATTCGAATATCTAAGAGACAAACTAGGGGTAGTGTATGCAGATGTTACTCTCTGACATGAAAAGAGAGCATCATTCCAGGGGGAGATCAGAAAAGAAAGCATCATTCCAGGGGGAGACCAGTCAACAAATATTGTCACAAAATAGCTAGAGCTAGTGAGCAGTGCATGGAATAGGTCCTTAAGATCTGAGTATTATGGACAAGATTTAGAAACCACACTAGGAAATGTGCAACCCTTTACCATTGATGTCAAAGGGGGAGGAAAAGCAAGAAAAAGAAGAGTATTAAAGTATTGCCATTAATGCCAAAGGGGGAGACTGTTGGAAATATTGTCATTGATGGCAAAGGAGAAGACAAGAGTAGCACCAGAATTATCATCAAAGTTAAGCAGCAGAGGTAGCAGAGAGGCAACAGAGAAAACATTAGACAAGAAGTTATTGAGTTCTGTATGAGGTCCTGTGTGTTATTGATGTTGTGGTGTGCAATTATTTGTGAATTGATTATTTAATTACATATGTGAGTCAATCAAGGTTTATAAACAGTTTTTAATAAACTCTATGGCAAGGGTTTGAATAGTGTTCTGTATATCATTGAAGAAATCGATGTTAATATCGATATTGTCACTTTGAGTTAAAGGTTTGTACTTATCTTTGAAAATAATGTAGGAAGATTGCAGTCATCGATCACGGCAAGGATCGATGACATAGAGTGAATTGAAGGACTATGATATAGTTGAAGAATGAATTGTAGAAAACTATCAAGTCAAGATAATGGTGGATTTTCACATGCAGAAAAAAATCATCAGTCGATGATTGATATCGCAACAAAAGAAGGAGTAGAGGGTTTTCATAGACCTGTTCGTTTATGAAATGAAGCACTACATTCTGATTTTGATATTAAAACAAAACTGTGTCTAGACATGGCGCGATCATACATTGGAAGCTGTTGAAGGTGGAATGGCATGGTAGAGAAATTAAGACAGAGTTGCACAATCATTGAAATAAAACCATGGTTCGAATAATATGGAATTTGGCCTTATGTGGAAGAGGGCAGATGTGAAATTGAGATCGAAATTTGCATAAATGTTGGGGAAAACGAAATAGAATCGAAAGCGGAACGACGAGATAAGATACGGCGAAACCCTGAAGATGAAGCGGTTTTGGGAGAAAAAAACCAGTAGTTTCACGCGACCTCAAAAGTGGTAGGCAGAATTCCTCAAAAAAATGCGATATCGTTACTTGATTGACGCATGGCAAAAGTGGTTAATCGAAAACCACTTTTTATCGCGTAAATTTTGAAGATTAAGGCTCGTAGATTTAAATTGCGCGATAGCCCTCGGATGAGCACCCAAAGCATTATTGGAACGTGAGAAGCTATTGACCATCATATCTATTCGATAGTTAATGGAAGGCGTGCTGTGGGACCTACTTTATTTTCCGGTGAGTAAAAGTGGACCCAAAGATTTATGTGTTGGATCTTTTTAATCCAAAGTCAGCGTTTGATAATGAAATGTATGTAGGGGCCATATTATATAATGGGTTTATGATAAAGTCATCCGAAAAAGGTCTTGTTTCGAAAGTTAAATGGGTTTTGGGTTTAAACCAAGTCGATGATGAATAATGAAGAGAACCAATATATATGTGGGCCCGAGAGAAAGACCAATGTCGAGTTAAATAATCATTCTAATGGTTATTGATATCATAAAACTTTGGATTTTAACCTAAAGTCCGCAACCGTTGGATAGCTGAGGTTAAATACGATGGTGTGTCCATCGTTGGATTCAATCAATATTTACATTTGAATAATGGTGGGCTAGGTATGAGCATCGATTGTATGCAATTCATTTGTTGGATGGAATTGGTAAGTTATGAAGATGTTAATGCAAAGGTATGTTAAGTTGCTATGGGACCAGCTAATATATCAACATTCGTGTTGACAAACCAAGGTATGTTTGAAAATGTTATGTGTATAAATGTGTTGTGGGACCGGACCAAACATTAAACAAATATTTGAAATGTTAATATGGTTACGAGTGCTTGGGTTTTATTCAGAATCGGAAGGTTGAATGGTATGAGCGTGTAAAGCAAGAGTTTTATCTTTGGTTTGTTATATGCTACATGGGTCAACATATAATATGAAGAGTTATGATATGCGTTGAATGAGGTTGTGGGCCCAAAATTCCCTGTTGATATATGCATTAGTGCATTGGTTTAACAAAGTCGAGTTTAATGCGAATAAAGATGACAAAAGCTGTGGGTCCAACTATGTGTTAGTGCTGGAATTAAAACATTATATAATGGTTTAGTTGTAATATTCGAATGTTAATTTGACATATTATAAGATGGGTATTGATTATGGTTTTAACCATAGATTTGATGTCGAGAAGTACAGCTTCCACATAAAGATAAGAAATATGGGTTCTATTGCAGGATTTCTGTATGGCCGAAGTGTGATTATTGGATTTTATTCCAAAGACAAAGACTTTAACCTGTGATGGAAAAACTTCAACATTAATTTAAACTACCAGATTTGAGAAAAAAAAAAAAGGGCAGGGGTACATGCACAGAAAGCAGGAGAGTATGCAGAACTGTTACACTACAACAACAGAAAAGACAAGCACACAGTGAGCCAAGAACTGAAAGGGTTAAATGAGATATATCAGTTGCAAATGTAAATGTAAATGTTTTAATTGATTCTAAATTGTTTGTGATGCAAAGGCAAGTCTCCGGAGGCAAAGAAATACCCCACTGTAATATTGAAATGTATACATATTGTTATATTTTTCTGAATGTGCTAGGCAAGAAAACGAGAAGGTGGAAGGCAAAGAGTCATGGCTGTTCACTTCGAATTCCTTGTGGAATGCAAACAATCATGAGGTGAACTCTATAAACAATATCACATAGATATGCATAGAGAGGTTAGAGAGTTGAGAAATGAGGCAGAGAGGGTAAGAAGAAGGAGGAGCAGATAGAGATGTAGTGAAGGTTCAGAGATGATATAAGGTAGATATGAAGGCTGGTGGACAACAGTGAAGAAGGAACAAGATAGAGCTAATATCCAGGTACATTAGCATGTGGTTTTTTTTTTGAAATAGTGACAAAGTTGGTTTTTCCATATCAAGTTGTAGCTTGATAGATGTCAGTTGTAGCTGGCTGAGGTAGGAGCCTCCTGTAGGTTGTAGCCTACAGAAAATAGATGGGAGTTGGAGCTTCCTTGCAAGTTGTAGCTTGCAGAATTGAGGTGGGAGCCTCCTGTAGGTTGGAGCCTATAGAAAATCAGTGGTGAGAGGGAGTTGGAGCTTGCCTTTGCATCACAACAATAATAAGATGTGGTTTTCTCCCTTGTGGGTTTCCACTTATATCTGTTTTCTATATGCGTGATGATTATGTGTTGATACTCTGTATTTATTCAGCTTAATACCTGCTGCTCATTTATTAAGATTGTTGTTCCATTGTATATTAAGTTGATCACTAAATGATGATGTGAATGAGTATAAAAGAAAGTTTAATAAGAACATGACTGCATTAAACTGATTCACCCCCCCTCTCAGTTTAACCAAGGGTTCAACATAAATTTTACGAAAAAGCGAAACCATGGAGTCCTCTTTTAAGCCCTTTTTAGAATCTCTAAAAATGAAAAGATCGCCGAGTACTTGACTATTCAAACTTGTTAAAGTAAATGAACGGTCATCATTTCAATATAAGTTTACCCCTTTTCCAGACTGAAATGGACTATTTACGAAAAAGGTATACGTTGACTAATCATGGTCAATAGAGTTCTCTCTTGCATTATTTTATCCTTTTTCGAGCCCGAGAGACTAAATTTACGAAAAAGAACACCCATGGAGTTTTCTCAAGTTTTTCTTCTAACTCCCTAAAAATGAAAAACACCGAGTTTCTCCTATACTGGACTCGTTAAAATTTAACAGTAAAGGACCTGTCGATTACAAACAGGAACATACCACTCCTCCTTAGGGTTCAATTTTAAATTAAGTTGGACTCATCCGAAGGATGAGCTTATAAAGAAGTAGATGTTATCCTCCTCAAGCTTGTCAAAAATAAAGAGGTACTTGCCAGAATGGTGGGGGAAAAGAGAGAAAAATAGATTCGTTTGTTACACTTTGATTTGTAAAAGCATTACACCAATATTGAATATGACAATTTTTGTCGCACTTATACCTGAGTTGGGAAATCCTTTGCCTATCAGTTAATCAAACCACATTGAAAGTCTTCAGCTGGTTTCTAGGTATTAGCTTAGGGAAACTATCACCAAACCATCTGCAGTGTTATTATGTGTTCAAGAGGACATTCAAACAAAACATTCATCTACAAACACTTGTCTCCATTCGCGTTGACCATTCCTGAGTTAGTCCTTGCAAAATATTTATTCAAAAATTGATCTATGGTTTTGTGTCATGAGCTTGCTTACGATAGACCACTTTCTATCGACGACAGCTCTAGGAAGTTGATCTAAGAATCCATCTGTACCTTGGAATCTGCATGCCTTAATGGTAGGTTTCTCACCTTTGACAACAGGTTACATCATTGACCTTCGACCGAATGATTCCATGAAATGTTCAACTTCAGATCACATATTCGCATTTCGTGGATTGTACTGAGTACTTTGAGAGCCGTTGTCATTATTGGTGGTTTCTCTCACACTTGTTAACAATTCACATCATTGACTAGTAATCAAGTTGTTTATACCATGTTCGACTTCAACACATTTAATCGCATGGATAGAATCGTACTAGTTCGGGAAGCAGAAATCAAGATTGTTGAAAATGCAGCAAGATGATGGAGCTTAGTGAAATGAAGTCGCCTTCATTAAGTGGGCCCGTAGGCGAATTCTGGCGCAAAGTCTATTTTTAGACATATGGAGCATGGTCCGGGGATTCCAGTATGAGATTCTTGGAGCATTGGTCATGTTGGTAAAAATAGATGGGACTCTATTTTTGTGACCTATAGGTCGATAGGTCGATGTCTATTTTTAATCGCCTTATCTGCAACAGGGAAGTCAAATATTACTACCCTTAATAATATTTGGACTATAAACAACACTTACTTTCTTGGAGCACTCCCTCGAGATACATATCATGCATCTGACAGAGGAATCACGTGGTTCCCAAGGGTTTGATGGCATCATGCACGGTTGACTTCAGTTGGACTTCAGTGGCAGAAGTTTGGAGGAGTTAATGAGACAGATAGTGGAGTTGTGTTCTGTTTATTTTAGTTGAACTAGTTGAGATTAGTTTAACTAGCTAATCAATTAGTTATGAGTGGAGTGAATTAAATATTATTTAATTCATTAATTAGTAACTCATTATTCAACCCAAGAACACATCAGTTCACTACAGTGCATGGACAGTTCAGTGGAGACCAGTGAAAGAGGTAGATGAAAGGGTGGAGTTAGCTATCAGTGGCGACATCAGTTGTGCATGAGATTTGCACCACACTTGGAGGAATTGCCCATGATGATTGCACTGTCAAGCCAAGGAGATTCGGACCTTGGATCTCTATATAGACAGGCCATGATTGCGCAATAGAGGCAAGGCAATTGGTGGTGAGTTTTGAACCAGTAACCTGTTCAAAACTGAGCTAGTTTGTGTGTAACTTTATGAGAAAGTACTGAGTACTTGTGAGGAGTATTGTACTGAGTTTGTTACATGATTTCTCCATTATAATATACACAATAGCTATGGGGTTTTCAGCTATAAGCTTTCCCCATACATACTGTGTTAATGTGTATGATGATTTGATGTGTTATCGCTTGATTTTATTTCCGCATGTTTGATGATCTGAGTGGAAGAGATATGTGTTGCATATAAATTCGAATTGTATGTGATCAGGATAGTCTCGGTGAATAATTGATCATTATTCAGAAAATTTCTACATGGTACTTATATCAAGCGTAGATTGATCATCACAAGGATTACAATTAAAACCTATTTCAGAGACAGAGTTTGCATAAGTGCTGTAGCCTCCTCGATTCATCTTTCTAAAGTAGGTCCGATAAATGCCCCTGCGTCAATCTCTCGTGCTAGAAAACACCCATTCTCGCGTAACCAGAGGGCCGAGATTTGAGGTGGCAAGTTTAATTTTGCAGCAGCTTTTGTTTTCTTGGTGCCGTGTTGAAAATGTCTTTCAACCAACATGATCAACATGATCTTGAAGGACAGAAGATAATGAATCAAGGAGTTCATAGATAATGGATGTGCAAAATCCCACTGATCCTGCTGAAGTCGAAGCATGGCAAAAGAAGATGGCGAAGTGTCGAAGGATCCTGTTGGAGGGCGTCAAGGATCATATTGTATCCAGCCTGCATGGAAAGGCTACTCCATATTCAATGTGGAAAGCTTTGACAGATCTATTCTAGAGTAAGAGCGACCAAAGGAAGCTGGCGCTAAAAGATAAGCTCAGAACATCAAGATGGAGAAGGGCGACAGTATCACCAAATACCTCACGAAGTTCACTCAATGCAGAGATGAGCTGGGAAGTGTGGGGGTGACTGTCGAAGACGAGGACATGGTCGACCTGGCTCTCCTTGGTCTTCCGAAGGCTTGGCACTCATATCAAGATAGTGTCAATGGTCGGGAGAAGCTGCCGGGATGGGAGCGCCTTTGGGTGGATCTCATGCAGGAGGAGATAAGGAGGACTACTCGGGATGGATCTTCATCAAAGGGAGCTGATGAAGAAAATTTCGCTTTGGTTGCCAAAGCAAAGAAGGGGAAGGGTAAGAAAACTTCTCATTCTAGTGCAAAGGGCAAGAAGTAGGATATGGCGAAAGTGAAGTGTTTTCACTGCCATGATCACGGACATTATGCTACCAATTGTCCGAAGAAGAAGAAAAACAAGAAAGCGGGAAGATCTACAGTTTTCACTGCCATGATCACAGACATTATGCTACCAATTGTCCAAAGAAGAAGAAGAATAAGCAAGTATGAAGATCTGCAGATGGAGAAGCTTTGGCTTCATAGTTTGAGCTTGACTTTTCACTGATTGCATGCTTGGTTTCAAGTGTGATGGGATCGGTGTGGTTCTTGGACAGCAGTGCGTCATTTCATATGACGGGAGATCGGGATTTGTTCTCAGATCTGGAGGACAAAGATTTGGGTGTGCACATCGAGATGGGCGATGATGGCAGATACAGTGCGACTGGTATCGGTACCATATCCTTTCAGAGGGAGTCTGGTAAGCCCTTTGTATTGAAGGATGTCATGCATGTACCTGGATTGAAGAAGAACCTGATTTCAGTAGCGATGTTGGAGGATAAGGGGTATGATGTGGTCTTCAGCGAAGGAAAAGCCTTCTTGCGCAGTAAGACTACTGGAGAGACCCAGAAGATAGGGGTTCGAACCAAGAACCTTTATCAGTTGCAGGTAGATGGCTGCGCAGCTATGGCATGCAAGGCGGGAGAAGTGGTGAGCCGGGATGATGAGGGCGAACTGTGGCACAGGAGATTGAGCCACCTTCACCATGGAGCTTTGAAGATTCTGCAGCAGATTTCTACTGGGCTTCCAAAGGGCACTCTTGCGCAGTCAGATCAGTGCAAGGGGTGTACTTTAGGGAAGTATGTGAAAGCCACCTTTCACGAGAAGGATAGTCGCGCCACGACGATCCTTGAGAGAGTTCACACATACGTGTGTGGTCCTTTCTCAGTTGCTTCGACAGCAAAGCACAAGTATTATGTGATCTTTGTTGATGATTTCTCTCGAAAGTGCTGGATCTTCTTCATGCAGAAGAAGAGCAATACATTCGCGAAGTTCTGTGAGTTTAAAGCACTGGTCGAGAAGGAGTCGGGGAAGAAGGTGATATCTCTAAGGAGTGATAACGGTGGTGAATTCATCTCGGCTGAATTCAAGGAGTTCTGCAGCGCAGAAGGGATTCGGAGAGAGCTCATCGCACCCCATAACCCATAGCAGAACGGGGTGGCTGAGCGGAAGAACAGAACGATCGTGGGTGCTGCACGGGTGATGTTGCATGATCAGGGCCTACCCCTTCACTTGTGGGCTGAGGCATGCAATACAACAATGTATGTGCAGAACCGTTGTCCTCACAAGGTTCTTGGCATGAGTACACCAGAGGAGGCTTATTCTGGCAAGAGGCCTGATATTTCCCATTTGCGGATTTTCGGATCTCCTGTCTACATGCATGTGACGAAGGATGCAAGAAGGAAGCTGGATCCAACTGCTGAAGCTGGAATATTTGTGGGGTACACTGATACACCTCACAACTATCGGGTGTATGTGTCAGACAGTCGCAAGACTGTTGTGCGACGGGATATAAAATTCCAGGAGGAGAAAGCCATGCAGTGTTCGCCTGAGAGGGAGCTACACTTGCATGCAGATGAGGAGCTGTTAGTTCCTAAGGAGGAGCTTCCGGATGTGGATCAGCCACAAGAGGAAGTTCAGGAGGTGGAAGAAACCACCCATGCAGCGCCAACCATCAGAGGGCGCATGCGCACTACAGAAGCTGAGCGACTGGGTCGAGATGCAGAGAAGGTTGTAGGACCACCTACAGCACAGCGCAGACAGAGGCAGTCACCGGATCGGTACACTGGATACATGGCTCTTGTGAGTCAATGTGTTGTGATGGAGCCATCCTCTTTTGAGGAAGCTGTGGAGGAACCCGCATGGGTTGATGCCATGACCGAAGAATATGATTCGATCGTCAGGAACAGTGCATGGGAGATTGTCCCAAGACCGGTTGGGAAATCAGTGGTGGGTTCGCGATGGATCTACAAGGTGAAGCAGGCAGCTGACGGGAGTGTGGAGAAGTACAAGGCGAGATTTGTCACCCGTGGCTTTTCACAGATCGAGGGGATTGACTATGAGGAGACTTTTGCACCTGTCGTAAGGTACTCTTCCATACGGATGATCCTTGCTCTCTCAGCGCAGATGGGGTGGCACATTCATCAGATGGATGTAGATCGTTGCCTCACTTACTGAGCTATCGAGGAGGAGGTGTAAGACGTAGGGTAGCTCAAAGTTGCTCGAGATCTTTCACATGAGTCGCATGCACGACCAAGAGAGCATCAGACGGCTGAAGCAAGCACCCTGCTTGGTACACTCGCATAGACAGCTACTTCACCGGGCTTGGATTCTCCAAGAGTGAGGCGGATCCAAACCTGTACCAGATTGTGGTGGAGGGGAAGCCGTTGATCATCGTACTGTATGTAGATGATCTGATTTTGACTGGCGATGAGCAGTTGATACTTTCATGCAAGGAGGATCTTGCACGAGAGTTTGAGATGAAGGACTTGGGTATCCTTCATTATTTCCTGGGATTGGAGATTTGGCAGCGCAGCGGAGGACTGTTTGTTTCTCAGGGCAAGTATGCCCGGGAGATTCTGGAGAGGTTCAACATGCAAGGCTGCAAGCCTGTTGATACCCCTCTTCCTGGAGGATGGAGGAAGGGAGATGCTACTTCAAAGGAGGTAGTGGATGCCACTGTCTATCGACAGTTGGTGGGGTCGTTGATGTATCTGGTCAATACTCGACCCGATATATGCTATGCAGTTAACCAGCTTTCGCAAGCTATGGTTAAGCCTACCAAGCTCTTTTGGAAGGCATGCAAGCATGTATTGCGCTATATCAGAGGCACATCGGGATATGGTCTATGGTACAGACAGGAGGATGGAGTGAAGCTTTCTGGCTTCACTGATGCAGATTGGGCAGGGAGTCCAACGGACCGGAAGAGCACTTCTGGAGGAGTTTTCAACATTGGGTCGACAGCAGTTTCCTGGTACAGCAGGAAGCAGAGATCCGTGGCACTCAGTTCAGCAGAAGCCGAGTACATGGCAGCAAGTTTGGCTGCATGCGAGGCTATTTGGATGAGGAAGATCCTCGCAGGTTTGTTCAGGTTGCATTTGGAGCCTACAGTGATCTACTGTGATAACCAGAGCTGCATCAAGCTCTCGGCTAATCCAGTTTTTCATGATAGGTCCAAACATATCGACATCAGGTACCATCACATCAGAGATTGTGTTCAGCTGAGGATCATGATGCTTTCATATGTTCCCACGGAGGATCAGGATGCCGACATCCTGACGAAGGCGCTCACCAGGAGCAAGTTCGAATTCCACAGAGGCAGGATAGGGGTTGCAGATAATCGATATCTTGCTGAAAGGGAGTGTTGAAAATGCAGCAAGATGATGGAACTTAGTGAAATGAAGTCGCCTTCACTAAGTGGGCCCGCAGGCGAATTCTCGCGCAAAGTCTATTTTTAGACTATGTCTATTTTTAGACATATGGAGCATGGCTCGGGGATTCCAGTTTGAGATTCTTGGAGCATTGGTCATGTTGGTAAAAATAGATGGGACTCTATTTTTTAGGTCGAAGAGGTCGAAGGCTATTTTTAGACTGCCTCTCCTAAAAATAGGGAAGTCAAATATTATTTACCCTTAATAATATTTGGACTATAAACAACAATTTACTCTCTTGGAGCACTTCAGTT
The DNA here is from genome assembly GCA_034641835.2 of Pinus albicaulis. Classification (NCBI taxonomy): domain Eukaryota; kingdom Viridiplantae; phylum Streptophyta; class Pinopsida; order Pinales; family Pinaceae; genus Pinus; species Pinus albicaulis. The sequence continues at coordinate 59,635,096 of CM076578.1, read as the reverse complement.
CGAGCTACAGAAGTGGCTCATGCATCTGACAGAGGAATCACGTGGTTCCCAAGGGTTTGATGGCATCATGCATGGTTGACTTCAGTTGGACTTCAGTGGCAGAAGTTTGGAGGAGTTAATGAGACAGATAGTGGAGTTGTGTTCTGCTTATTTTAGTTGAACTAGTTGAGATTAGTTTAACTAGCTAATCAATTAGTTATGAGTGGAGTGAATTAAATATTATTTAATTCATTAATTAGTAACTCATTATTCAACTCAAGAACACATCAGTTCACTACAGTGCATGATCAGTTCAGTGGAGACCAGTGAAAGAGGTAGATGAAAGGATGGAGTTAGCTATCAGTTGTGACTATACTGTTGCTATTTGCAACACACAGATAGGTGGAGTAAGCCTATGAGGATTGCGCAGTTCAGGCTGGTGGTTTATCTATATAAAGAGGCCATCCCATAGCATTGAAACACACAATAGAGGCAAGGAAATTGGAAGAAATTATGTGTTGTGTATGAAGTTCAAATAGTATGTGACCAGGATAGTCTCGGTGGATAACATATCAGTTATTCAAATTTCTACACATTATTCAGCCACAATAAAGTACAAGACTAAGAAATTTATCTGAAAATGAATTTTCTAGAGATGGAATCGGCAGAGACTTTCTCTAGTCCTCCCAACCAATGAGGCTAGAAATGACATCAAAACCTCCCCATTGCTCTTTAGTTATGAAATAAGTTGAAACAATTTTCCCTTTTATAGCCTCAGGACTAGCTGTCCAGCTTGGAATTCATTCCTTGCAAGAATTTCAACTGGTTTTAACTATCTCAAGAAGATTCCTCTGTAATTATCTACTTAAAAATAGCGTCGTGTCAAACATTTTCCTCTTGTCCTCCTCCTAGGCTCTCCGCCTCTCCCATTGAAATATTTTCCTTTTATCTCTATGGGGAGGGGAATAACTATTTTTTTTAGCTATTTGGAAACTAAAAATTCCTTTTTAGAAGTCTTTTTCCTCTTCCTTCTCTAATCAAGTCCAATATTTTCATAACACAAAATTTACTAATAATTTATTCAAATTTCACATCTTCTATCTACCTTTATCAACATAGTTACTAAGTTTAATCACACTCAAATAAGAATAAAATTATTTACGAGATAGGGGGTGTTACAATTAAAAACTCTATTTAATACCTTTCTATAAACTATAGAACATGGATTCTACTGTTCCATCCTCTCATTACATTGTAAAACCCTATGGTACTGATAAGCAAGAGGTATAATTTTTTGTTGGTCTTAAGTTCTTATATTATCTGGCACACCTTTCTTAGTTCTTACTCTCGACACTGATTTATGTCAAGGTGCTAAAAAAGGCAGTGTTTTCTAATGTTTGAATATATATTAACATATGTTAACCTGCTACCCTAACCTTGATTACACAACATTGATATACCACTTATTTCGTTGTGGAGTGATATTCAACAAGGAGTAGAGAGGAAATCACTGCCTTGGGTAAGTCATGTCCTCTTATCACATTTTTCGTGCACTTCTCTGGCTCTAGTATAGAATTATTTTCTTATTGATTTTTCATTTATGTGATGCAGGTTTCTTGTAGGGCTTCGCTTCCGATGACCTTCCACAGGTGATAATTTAGTTTAATGGTTCTAGTTTCCTCATCTCCTTTCCAACAAAGATGGGTTGCTAGTAATTTCTAACCATGTATATTTTGTGGACCTGCGGGCATTCTGGAAGGTATCATATGGCTTGCCTCTACTCAATTTTCTAGTGATTTTTTGTTTTGTATTTAACTAGATCCCCAACATTGTAACTATGACGTTCTTGTTGTTACATAGGTGCACATTAGGTTTCCTCTAGTTTCTTAGGGTTTGCATTGTCTGTTAAATTTCTAGAGTTCTTCCTGAAACCCCTGTCCCGACAAGGAGGGCAGACTTGTTAATATTTGGGGATTATGTCATTGACACTAATTTTATGTTCATGCACGTATAAATATTCATAAGTTTCCCTTCCTGGGTATAATGTTAATTACCTCAGATCTTACTAAAACTGTAATATATGTATGTATTTTTGTAAAGACACAAAGTAACTCCTCGTGTGATTGTAGAATGGACAACTTTTGTGTAAATTAGTTTTAATCTTTGTTTTTGTACTCTTTTATTTTTCTTTTGGATGCAACTATTGATTTTATGGGTTTTCTACTCTCGAAAAGGAATGAAAAAATGGAAATCCATAGTATTTTATTCCATAGAGATAATTTTCTTTGGATTATTTATTTTTCTTCCTTGTTATTTCTTTGTATTTCTTTGCTTCGTCTATTTGAATCAATTCAGTAAAGAGAATTAAGATGTGTTCTTTTTTATTGTGTACTTGAAAGTGCTTTTGATTCCCATTTTGGTCTCATTTAAAATTCGTTTAGTTGGGTTTTTAATGCACCACAAGGCTTGAACCTTCTCCTGAATGTTTTTGGTACTGGTTCCCTTCGTTTCCATAGGTTACTGGTTTGCGGAGTTTGAAACCATACCTTCACACTACTCTTCACCCATATCGACTTCCAGTGTTTGCTAATTGGTTTAAACGACCCGACTTGCATAACCTCAACGGTTTTGACCATCGACTATTTATATACCTATATGATTTTTGGTTTCCTTATGTTAAGTTGTTACTACTCTCTCCTTCAATTTATCATGATAGAACAAGAAGGAAAAAAAATTATCTCAACTACACAGTAATCATTCGTATAAATAATTCATATAATAATTTTAAATAGGAAGCATCTCTTATAAAATATTGTAAATAAATAACTTCAACATGGAAGTACAGAACTCAATGTATAAAGACTCATTATGATACTTATTTGTAATAGTGATAATTTGAAAAATTTCACTGAGCAAACAACCTCCCAACCTTGAGATAAGGAAATGAGTTCCTTTATCTCCTCAGTGCATATTTTCACCAGAACAAAAGATTACTTCACATGTCACTGAACCCCAATTTCTACCTAGAATATTGACTTGAGACTTCCACTGACTCATTGTCCAGCTCTGGGAATCTCAAGAAAAAAAATATGCCTTTTCTTTCACATCTGTGTGGTTCTCTTGGTCTCCTTTCGTTATCCTTCTCTCTCCGGGCCTCCCAGAAGTTTTCTATGAGTTCATTTAACGTTGGGAGGAGAATTAATCGAAAATCAACTCTACGTTGAAATAAGTTAATTAAATTTACCTTTAGTGAATTTTCCAGTTTTTCAACCATAATTATTTAAATATTTTAACAAAATGTTTACAATTCATTTTAACTTAAATTAAAACTTCTCTTAGGCTTATCCCGAACCTTTTCATACCTATTTTTAACAAGTAAAGTAATTACACAAGTTATTAATAACCATGTACGGGTCATGAGGGGTGTTGCAATAATCGTCAATGCTAAAATAATAATGGTCAATAGGAAAATGGAATGCAAGAACTAATAAATTGAGATGTGAACTAAATAAATTAATTATTTACTCAGGAAATTTTGGTGTGTATTAATTAATATTAATTCTATACATTTATTTAATAGTAGTAAGTAATTCCACTTAAATATATTTCTTTAATAGTTTTTTAAATTATGATGAGAAGTAACTAATGGTAAATATATTATTTACTCGAGCATGAGATATTTTCAAGAATTTTGTTTTTGAAAGGTTAAGAATAAAAAATCATTGCAAAAATATCTAAAATTATGTATGAATATTGCAACCGTGTCCATACATAATGACATAAATGTCAAAGATAACGCAACGGAAAAACTAAAAAAACACACACAACAATCCCACATAAAGACAAGAATTAACGTGGTTCACCCAACCAATCTAGGCTACATCCACCAAACAGAGGTATCGGCAATCTTATTCATCAACAGGAGATTAAAACAGTAGATTTGCACATTTTCACTTCCTCTTCCACACACCTCACATCTCATATATTTTGCCTCTATAGGCTTACAATTTATAGAAGAGAGAAGAAACTGAATAATTAATTCTATCACACAAAACTAGGATAGAATATCTCCTCATGCTAATTTGATGCCATTAGTTTTGCAACAAAAGCTATTGTTGGCATATCCAAGAGATTTAGCCATCAAAATCTCAACAATATCCACCTTGACAACAATTAGCCTGATACCTCGTTCTTGTTTTATTTTCATTTTCTCTACAAGCTAAGAGAAGCCAGACACCATCGTAGCTTCTCTAATAAAACTGGTTTCATGAACATGTCTGCATAGTTTTCCTTTGTATGCACTTTTTCAAGATAGACAACCCGTTCAGTGATAACTTGTCTTACAAAATGGTACTTTATAGGTATATGCTTTGATTTACTCTGATAGGCTGGATTTTTAGCCAAGTGAATTGCACTTTGACTATCACAAAATAACTTAATTTTGTCTTGCAACCTACCAAACTCACCAAACAAACCTTTCAACCAAACCACTTCTTTGCAAGCATGTGAAGCAGCTATGTATTTTGCTTCTATAGTGGATAAAGAAAAAATGTTTTGTAGCTTTGACATCCAGCTAATAGCTCCACCTGCAAGAGTAAAGACATATCTTGAAGTTGACCTTCTCTTATCCAAATCACCTACAAAATCAGAATCAACATATCCGCAAACAAATTCACTACTTCTGTCATAAGCGATACAATAATCACTTGTGCCTCTCAGATACTGAAGCACCTATTTCACTGCTGCCCAGTGTTCTTTCCCTGGATTTTCCATATACCTACTGATAACCCCAACTGCATGTGAAATATCTGGATGTGTAAAAACCATCGCATACATCAAATTTCCTACTGCATTAGCATAAGGTATTCAAGACATATATTCATTTTCTTCATTTGTATTAGGACATAAACTTGAAGAAAGCTTAAAATGGGAAGCTAAAGGGATTGAAACTGGTTTCACATTGTTCATACCAAACCTTAAGAGTATTTTCTCAATATACTTCTCTTGTGATAACCACAGCTTACCATTGCTCCTATCTCTGAAAATATCCATGCCCAAACTCTGTCTTGCTGCTCCTAGATCTTCCATATCAAACATCCTAGCCATCTGAGCCTTTAACCTGTTGATCTCAGTTATGCTTTTGCTTGCTAAAAGCATATCATTAACATATAAAACTAAGATAATGAATATGCCATTACTTAATTTCTTAAAGTAAACACAATGATCATACTCACTTCTTATATAATTTTGGCTCATCATGAAAGAATCAAATTTCTTATACCATTGTTGAGGCGACTGCTTCAGACCATACAATGATTTCTTGAGTCTGCAGACAAATTTCTTGTTGCGATTTTGAACAAACCCTTCAGGTTGTTCCATATAAATCTCTTCATCTAGATATCCATGTAAAAATGTAGTCTTAACATCTAGTTGTTGCAACTCTAAATCAAGCAAAGAAACTAATGCTAAGACAATCTGAATTGAAACAATTTAACAACTGGTGAAAATATCTCATGAAAGTCAATTCCTGCTTTCTAAGAAAAACCTTTTATGACCAGCCTTGCTTTGTACCTGTCTTCTTTATCATCAACACCCCTTTTCAATTTGTAAACCCATTTACATCCCACATTTTTTCTGTCTTTAGGAAGTTCCACTAGATCCCATGTGGCATTCTTGTCTAATGCCTTCATCTCACCCTTCATAGCTTCTTTCCAGTTATTACTATTAGAACCTTCTACAGCTTCCTGATAGCACAAAGGTTCATCATCATTAGTGGTTAAAGAAAATGAAGTAACATAATCATCATACCTTTTAGGAGGATGTCTGATTCTCGTGGACCTCCTTAAAGATGTTTCTGGTTCTTCCACAATTTGCTGATTATTATCTGTAGGAAATTCTTCATGATCTACATATGAAACTTGTTCATATTGGCTATCATCAGTATTTGAACTGATTTCAAACTGAATATGTTGAAACTTAGGTACATTTTCCTATTTTAATTTATTATCTACATCTGGATTATCAAGTGAAGATTCATTGAATTTAACATCTCTGTTAATGATGGTCTTGTGAGTAGTAGGATCCCACAACTTGTATCCCTTAATCCCATAACCATATCCAACAAAGATATATCTTTTTTATTTAGGATCTAATTTAGAACGCTGAAATTTCAGAATTAGAGCATATGCATCACAACCAAAAACTTTCAGTTTAGAATAATCACAAGGATGACCTTTCCATACCTCTTGAGGAATTTTGCATCCTATTGTAGTTGATGGTGATTGATTTATCAAATAACAAGCCATATATACTGCTTCTGTCCATAATTCCTTCTACAAATTGGTGTTACTCAACATACTTCTTGCTCTTTCTAAGAGAGTCTTGTTCGTGCATTTAGCAACTCCATTTTGATGAGGATTATAAGCAGTAGTTCTATGTCATTTGATCCCAAATTCCTTGCAATAATTATCAAATTACTTTGAATTAAACTCTCCACCATTTTCAGTTCTTAAACATTTAATGGTTCTTCCAGTGATATTTTCAACTAATTCTCTAAACTGCTTGAAAACTATGAATACATCAGAATTTATTTTTAACATGTAGACCCATACTTTTCTAGAGAAATCATCTATAAAAGATACAAAATAAGATGATCCTCCATATGAGGTTGTAGGAGATGGACCCCAAACATCAGGATGGATATAATCAAGGATTCCCTTACTAGTATGTTTTCCAGTTTTAAATTTATGCTTGCTTTGTTTCCCACATATACAATGTTTGCAAAAATATAACTTAGAATATTTTAAACTAGGAAGTAACATACAATTAGATAAAAATTTTAATCCTCTTTCTCTCATATGGCCCAACCGTTGATGCCATAGTCGAATATAATCACTGTCGTTTTCATATACAATAGAAGCATGATCTGATTCTGTTCTTCCTTCTAACTGAAAAAGATTTCCAACCTTCTTTGATTTCATTACTAATAGGATTCCTTTATAAATTTTCATTACTCCACCTTGAATAAAAGTTTTATATCCATTTGTGTCTAACACTCATAGAGAAATAAGATTCTTTCTGAGTTTAGGCACATGTCTTACATCAGTTAAGATTTTATTTGTCCCATCAAACATTTTAATTTGGATGCTTCCAATTCCCACAACATTACATGAGAAATCATTACCCATGTAAAAAAATCCATCATTGATTGATTTATAAGATTTAAACCACTCTTTATGAATGCACATGTGATTGGATGCACCAGAATCTAATAGCCAATGTTGATCATGATTTAAAAAATTAACTGATAGAGCTTCATCACTTATACCTGAACCAGATGTCGAACCTGAACCTATATCTGTCGTTTTTGCCTCTTTATTTGCTGTTAAAGAGTCTCCTTTGGATGTTTGTTGTCTCTTCCAGCAATCCTTCTTCAAATGTCCCGATTTTCCGCAAAACCAACATTTTAGCTTACTCTTCTTCCCTTTCGATTTTTATCGAGAGTTGTTCTTGTGACTGAAGTGTTTTTCTTTAGATCTACCTCTAACCATCGCTGCTTCTGATGTAGAGGTTTCTAAATTTGACCTTTTCTTGGTTTCTTCAAACAGCAAAGCTCTAACAACATCATCAAATTAAAGGGTTTCTGATGAACTAAGACTTATAGAAGTAACAAAATGATCCCATGACTCAGACAATGAGCATAATAAAGTTACAACTTTATCTTCTAAATCAAATTTTACTTCTATGATATCTAACTGCACCAAGAGAGTATTAAAGGTATTCAAATGATCAATTATTGATGTACCTTCCTTCATGCATAAGCTATACAAATGTCTTTTCAGAAGAATCCTGTTGGTTAAGGATTTAGTCATGTATAGTTTTTCTAACTTTTTCCATAAACCAGCAGTTGTTTTCTCTGACACGATGTTAAATAACAAATCATTCGCCAAACACAACCGTTCTCTATCATCGATGTCACTCCATTCGTCATCTATCATGGCGAGAGGTGGTTTGGATTTTCCCAAAAGTTCCTTCGCCACACCTTGTTGTACGAGTAGATCGTGCATCTTGACTTTCCAGATCTCGAAGTTATTTCTACCATTAAACTTCTTGATCTCAAACCCAGCACTTTGAGTTTTTGACATATTGAGTAGTTTGTGTCAAGAATTTCCAATTTCAAATCTTTATAAACGAAGATTTTATTTAAATCAAAATTAATAATTTTGATAAAAATGCCCTTTAAAAAAAGAAGAAGAGAGAAATCACTTTCACCTACAAACCGAAACGCTTTCGACAAATCGACATCACTTGTTTCCGTCAAAATCATAGGCCCTAGGCCCTACCCAATATAATGACATATTGGAATTTCAATATAATGTCATTCAATATAATCGATATAAAAAAAAAAGGCATTGCAATGGCAAATCGATTTAAATGGCATATCAAAGCAAATCGATTTTACACACATTCATGCACCTACCATCGACATTGACCTGTGTTCACCAGTTGTATTCAACGCATTAATTGGTGACTTATATCACGGTGATGACGCGGCCCTCACTCATATGAACCCAGCCCTCAACACTACTTTCGAATTCGGCTCGTCATCTGAATCCACAGTAATGATTTCAGTATGTTAACATAACGGCTTTGCTTCTGTCTTCATACGTTAACACAGCAATCCAGATTCCACTGCAATTTTCAATAAAAACCAACCAATTGTCAAAGAAAAATGACTCACGTTTCTACACAGCTACAACTTTGCATTCTTAGCTCACAGCTAACACAGCTACGGATCTTCATTACAAAATTCCACGCTGCCCGATTCGTTCAACACTGCAAAAATGGCCTCACAGTTCACACTTTTAAACAACAGAAAGGTAGATGAACTCGGCAGCTCACAACTATGAACTTTGGCTTCTGCAAGTGGCCCTAACAGACTCGACCCTCACAGTATCATGATAGCCATATCACAACTCTCAACAGTTTGGCACGGTCACACTCAGTAGACCCGACCTCACGACCTCACAGTTACACGCAACAAAGCTGGTTTCATCCACCACAGCCACGTAAATCAACAGTAGCTCTTCTATTTCCCACTGCAAACTTTATGACGTCATTTCTGTCTCCAATCAAGCTTTCACTCAAATGAACTCGACAGCTCAATTATGCACACATGAAATCTTTGAACCACACATACTTAAAGATTTAAATTAGCTAACAGTGCTCCTCACCAAGCAGCATATATAACTTATTGCTCCGATACGAATTGTCAAAGATAACGCAGCGGAAAAACTAAAAAAACACACACAACAATCCCACATCAAGACAAGAATTAACGTGGTTCACCCAACCAATCTGGGCTACATCCACCAAACAGAGGTATCGGCAATCTTATTCATCAATAGGAGATTACAACAGAAAATTTTCACATCTGCACTTCCTCTTCCACACACCTCACATCTCATATATTTTGCCTCTACAGGCTTACAATTTATAGAAGAGAGAAGAAACTGAATAATTAATTCTATCACACCAAACTAGGATAGAATATCTCCTCATGCTGATTTGATGCCATCAGTTTTGCAAAAGAAACTATTGTTGGCATATCCAAGAGATTTTAGCCTCTAAAATTTCAACAATAAATATCTGAGGTAATTATCCACATGGCATTATATTGTACAAAAATTATGGTCCAATCAAATGTTTGAAAAATAGTTATTTTAATAATATTGAAAAAAAATATTTATTTTTTCCAAGTTAAACATTATAAGTTGCATTAATCAATTCTAAACTAATAGTGGTCAAGAGAAAATTCAATTTCTAGAGTTTTGCCTTAACAAGGAGTAATAATAAGAGAAAATTGAATAATTCATTAAATTCTTAATATAAAATTGGCATGTGGCATTTAAATTTTGTATGAAATCCATCAATAATTTGTCTATACAATCCAAGTAGGGGATTTTCAAAGTATTGAATACATTTATGTAGTAAAAAATATGATTTAAACCATGGAAAATCACACACACACACACACATATATATATTTGTTTCCACAAAATGGGTAAAACTATTTGTCACAACTCCCATTAAAAAAATCCATACATAAAATAAATAAATAAATTATTAGTCACAATACGTTACAGTAGTTGAGCATGGAAATTGATGCAGGAGCATCTGAAATTAGCTAGAAATGTGATAATATGTTCCATGTTGTGGCTAATTCGAGAGGAATTAAAAAAATTAGCATTAATATTTTATTTTTTATTTTATTTATGAGAGTAGTTAGTTGTTTGTATTTTGTTAATTAATTAGGAATAAAATTAGAAATTGGTTTCCTTCCCTGCATGGAAATAGGGCCAAGTAGGGATAAGAACTTAAAAATAGGGAGGCATTGGTTTGTTGGAGTAGTTCAAGAAGAAATATATTCTAAAAATAACAGCTTCACATTCAAGTATAAATAATAGGGAAATAGAGAGGAAAAAGACAAGAGCGCATAGAGTGAGTTTGACAGTGTGAAGATTGCAAGTGCAAAGGGGCAACTAATGAGATATTTGGCCCATGCGATATCAATATAGTTATTATTCTATGATTCCATGTTTTCTTTTGTTTATTTACTCTCCAATAATATATATGCAATAGATGAGTGTGTTAATTGTAGGAACATATGTGCAACTGGAACAAACGTCGATGGTGAAATCGATCTCAGATTGGGAAACCTCAAATTGTGCATGGTAGGTGAATGGCATGGCTTAAACGTGAAAGAAAAAGCTAAATTCGGCCAGTGTAGAGTGGCAATAAAATGCCGTAGACTAGAATGCCAGTAGCAGTGCAGAGGCAATGGAACATTGAACGCAAAATTTAGAGACTGATTAGAATCAATACCGTAAAGACCAATTGGGAAATGGAAATCAATTACTATAGCCCCAAATCTATGTTACAATCTAACCAGTGTTGACATTGCAAATAATTTCTATAGAAACCGCATTATGAAATACATGGTTTATAACAGTGGTTAAAAATTCATGATTGCGTTAGCGGTGATGCAGAGGCATGCCAAGATAGCATTCACTCTCTTGTTCCAACATTTCTTGTATGGTAATAATTCTATTAAATATTGTAGTGACATTGGCATTAGAATTCCATCTACGTTGATTAATTATGAGGTAAAAAATGAAAAATCGGAAATCAGAGATATAGACCTCGGCCTATATAGATTGCAGTCTCTAAATTTGTATTGTTTTGAGAGTTAAAGTTGCGTATTAAAAAGGAAAATAACAAATGTATAAAATTTTATGAAATAGGTGTAGAGGGTATAAACTCCATCCCTTCGGAGAGTTCGATGTTTTATTTTCTGTATAATAAAATTTGTGGCTCCATTGAATATTTAACGTGCACATTTGTTCACTACATCAGAAACAATAGATTTTTAATTTTTCATAAATCATTATTGTTATTTACTTTGATAGTCACATTCCATCATTAACATGTTGCATGCACCCAATTAATTATTCCATTATATAGATTTGAATTATTAAACACCAGAATATATATCTATGCAGAAAGAAAAACACCATTATCATCATCATCATCATCTAAGAAGTGGAAATTAAAAAATCGAAGGAAGAGAAGCATGAACACATAAAGACACCAAGATTGGTCTGAGACCAGGGAAAAATCCACTATGGGGAAAACCCTTGGAAATTATTCTTCTTATATCTTCATTGAATGGTTCAGCAACAAGATTACAATGATCCATGATATAAACATTTATGATGAAAAAAAAAAATAGCATACATGCACTAAAACCATACCCGTGCTTTTTCATGAAGGAAACTCAATCTGATAACTGAAATGCACTGACACTGGCTATAGAAAACTGATGAACACGAATGATACTAAATGATGATTGAAGATACATCTACGATGGAAACAAACATATATGATATAAAAATCTACAGATCTGTAATACCAAAACAAGGATCTGAAAGATCACCAAGTGATCTCAACTCTGAAGCCCTAGATCTGAATCTAGGAGACGTCAATGATTTCTCTGAGGCAACTGTGAATGAATGATTGATGTTTGGAAGCAATGTGTAATCAACTAAAGATGAACCAAATTATATTTTCCTAGAAATTCTCTAAGCCTCGGCCTTAACACGCTCATCTCGTAGCTTTGGGGCTCTGAGTCGCTACCACAACACTCTGTGCCTGCAGCTCTACTTTAGATCAACCCGATTTGACTTCTGTGACAGGGTTGCGCCCTTAACAAGTTGTGATTGTGGCTTTGGCTCCTTGGTCATGACCACAACACACCTTTCCCATAGCACTTCTCAACAGGGCCACTACCTAAGCCTTTCCTGCCCATGGCTTTGCTTCAGATCACCCAGATCTGATGTGTGATCACTTCTGTGATCCCGATTTTTTGCACGATTTCCTACCGATGTACTTGTGGGAGTCAAAAACAGAAAATATGACCAAAAAAAATATCACAGAGGAGATCTCATGAGTGAGTGTGTGCAAATGAACTTGAGGTCTCTGGGTGAATTTGTAAATATGGGTAACACTTTTGTGACAATTCGGGGTGGAAAATTTTTTTCCTCCATAGTTCGGCCAAACTCTTGTCATAGTTCGGCCAAAAAATTCAGGAGTTCGACCAAACAATTTAGGAGTTCGGCCGAACTATTGAATTTAGTTTGGCCGAACTTAGTTTTCCATTTACATTGACGGCGTATTGACGAAAATGGAATATATATTTTTTTCCTGAGTTTGGAAAACCGGCAAACAAAGTTCGGCCGAAATATTATTTTATAAATACATCGCCCGAAACCTGTTCCGGGTTTCTGTTCACATTTATCGCGCACTCATATCTGTCCAGCATTCTCGCACGCTCATTTCTAACATTTATCACGTGCTCATTTATGTCGAGCATTCTCGCGTGCTCACCTTTGTCCAGCATTCTCGTGCGCTCAATTATGTCACGCGCAAATTAAGCTTAAGGAGGTAAGATATACCAAATTTTAAATTTCTGTAATTTTTTTTTGTTGTTTTTTTTTTAATTTGGTTTTAATCTAATTTTTTTGTTGCAGAGGTCTTCCACGACGTCTTCAGGGATCGTTGTCTTCAGTGTCTTCAAGGATCATTGTCTTCAACATCTTCAGTGTCCTCTGCTGTGACTTTCCAGGTATGTTTAACATTGTCACTGTTATCCTGTAGGGAATTTATGCAGAATATTTTTCAGTTATGAATGAGAGAGGCCCTGTCTCCAATTTTTTTGGCCCTATCTCTGCTTTTTTTGGCCTTGTCTTCGCTTTTTTTGGCTCTGTCTCTGCTTTTTTTTGGCTCTCTGCATTTTTTGGTTCTCTTCCTTATGTACAATGATTCATTCCATATTATTCATAGATCAAATGTCATTTAAATACAATATTTATCATAATGTACAATGAATCATTCCCTATTCATTTTTAGATTCAGGAGGAGCTGATTTATCATAATGTACAGTGACTCATTCCATATTCATTTTTAGATTCAAGAGGAGATTTTAAGAATGTTATGATAATGCCAATAAAGAATGAACTAGAATCATCTTCAACATCTATTAATTAGATATGAAAATTTATAATACTACTGTGTACATTTGAAAATATTTTGGAACATGTTTATATAAATTGTATATACATATGTGCTTTTTTTGGCTCTGTCTCTGCTTTTTTTGGCTCTGTCTCTGCTTTTTTTTGGCTCTGTCTCTACTTTTTTTGGCTCTTTCTCTATTAATTAGATATGAAAATTTACAATACTATTGTGTACATTTGAGAATATTTTGGAACATGTTTATATAAATTATATATACATATGTACTTTTTTTGGCTGTCTCTGCTTTTTTTGGCTCTGTCTCTATTAATTAGATATGAAAATTTATAATACTATTGTGTACATTTTAGAATATTTTGGAACATGTTTATATAAATTATATATACATATGTACTTTTTTTGGCTCTGTCTCTACTTTTTTTGGCTCTGTCTCTGCCTTTTTTAGCTAGCCTACCCTCCTAGAAGGTCCCTCATGGAACTCATACCACTCATTTTCACTATGTTTGGCCACCATTTGACCTCAACACTCTGCTTTTGACTTGCCTAACCCCTCCACTTGCCACCTAGGATCACCAACCAACCTACTCACTCTTGTGTTTCCCGGATACATCAAGCATTGATGGTCTCAAAACTATCTCTGTAGGTTCTTTAGATAAATCAAGTAAATTTGATTTTGGATCTTCAATACATCAAATGGGGATCTTAAATACATCAAATGGTCAAAAACTCTGTTTTTTATACTTGAAGACCACAAAGCCAAGCTTTTAGTCAAAGACAAGCCCAAAGATCATCCCGTTAGGTCATTTAGGGTTTCATATGTTGTAAGATTATTTTGGTGTTCTAAATCACTGTTTTACATGTGCCAAGAAGCTGAATCAAGTATGAAATAAAGACATCACATGATTGTCCAAAATAGGTCAAAAATCCTTCAAGCAAGGCCTCCTTTGTCAAGCACAAATTCTGCAAAGGACAGCTGCCCATTTTGACATTTCTGCAGGAGTGTTAAGGTGGCTATCAGTAGAAAATAAGGTAAGGTAAGAGGCCAGCTCCTCACTAAAGGAAATCCACAATAAAGAAAAGCAGGCCTATGTTAAAAGAGAATCGGTATTTTTAGGATTAATTGGCTAAATAGTGTTGCCAAGCAAGAAACCAATGCAAAAGACCACAAGGGCACAGACACATCAACACAACCAAGGACAAATTAAATATTTTTAGAAGTTATAAATTAAGAAGGGAAAAAGGTGAGGTGAACTAAATAGAAATGAATGAACCTGAAAGGGCTATAGAGAACTTAGAAGACAACACTAATTATTCTTCTCTAACAGCCCTAAAACCTAAGTTTTTGGGAATATAGGCAAAGTAAGTGAAATGAAGATGATGGGCCTCCATCATGACAGAAGAAGGTTTTCAAAACCTATTGAGGGTGATTTTTAGGGTTTTCCAAAGTAAAAATGCTTCACTACATCAAAGGGAAAGAGTGTAAAGAGTATCAATGTGAAGGAGATCAAGCCTCCATTTTCAGTCATAGCCCTCAAAATGGTAAAAGGAAGGAAAGCATAAGGTTAAGTTTCAAGACAAGAAATCAAGCTAATTATGAGTTTACTGTTGAGTAACTGAAGATGTAAAAATCCAAAGAATGACAAAGGAGACCAAAAACAATTGTGTCATGGCACCTGCAACAAATCGGAAGTGGCCAAGAAGAGACATAGCAGGCATGATCTATAATCTTTGTCAAAATCAATAAGAAGGTAAGAAAAACATGTTTTTAGGTTCACTAACACTCAGAGATACAAAAAATGATAAAAAAACCATTTCTCAGTTTCTCATGTGCAAACAAAGGAGGTTTGAGATTCCAAGACCCTCATGATTAAAAAGGACCTCTTCATCTCTCCAGCAAGCCATCACCAAAGGAAGAAGAATTACGTTGAAATTTTTTCAAAATCACCTACAAAAAGGTTAAAAGGTATATCAGTCAGATGATAAAGTGAAAAAAACTTAGAAAAGTGGGTTTTTGATTTCAATTTATTTTTCAAAAGGTATAAAGGCATCTCAGTTATCATTTTTTTGGTTCACTTTTCATTTGCAAGGAGAGAAAACCCATTAGGAGAAATTTTCTGAGTTTTTGTTAAAATTTGCTCAAGTTCACTTGTTCTACGCCTAGAGCTTGGCGCTACGCTCACAAACCCTGGTGCGCTACGCATATACTGGGCTGCGCTGCATGAATAAACCAACATTGCGCTCAGGAGAAACTAACACGCCCAGGCCCGGTGCTACGCCCACAGGCTGACCCGACAAC
The DNA here is from genome assembly GCA_034641835.2 of Pinus albicaulis. NCBI lineage: Eukaryota > Viridiplantae > Streptophyta > Pinopsida > Pinales > Pinaceae > Pinus > Pinus albicaulis. The sequence goes on along the minus strand of CM076578.1, from coordinate 59,619,231 downwards.
CCATTTAAATCACAGCGTTGTAGGCACATAGCACCTGACAGGCCTAGCACTACGCCCAAGTGTTGGCAGGCCTGCACGAGGAGGCATTAATACACATAGAGTTCTCGACTCGCCCGACACTACTCTCAGAGGCAGACGACAGGCCCAACACTGCACTAATGTAGAAGGTCACCCAAATTTCACAAAAATTTACCATCAGATCAAGGGAAGCCCTCCAGACTATTTTCAAAACACTGCAAGCAAGCTAAAGTGGTAGGTGGCATTTTCATCCTTGCCCTCCAAGTAAATTTTTTGTTTTAATAATTAAAAGAGATGATTAAACCCTAGGCTTTGCAAACCCTAGGTCTTCATGACAAGTAAACCTCTGTTTTTTACCTCCAAGCTAGTAAATGCCATTTGAAAGGGGGTGAAATTAGGGAAAGCACATATCAGTTCAAGTAAAGGCCCTCATCAAGCTAAAAAAAAAAATAGTCATACCTCACCTCCATATCACCCATTTGCAAGAGCTTCCCACCATCATTTTCATTTTACTCCTCTTGCCCAAGATTTTCCACAAACAACCCTAATCACCATGTCAGGAGCAAAAAACAGTAGTAGCAGTGAAAGAGGCCAAGGACCTATGGGGCCAAACCATAAAGGAGGGAAAGTGAACAGATTTGAACCCTAGAGCACAGTGGATACCACCTCATCCGCCATGATCCTATCATGTTTTCAATTTTGGTGAGAAGGTAAAACAAGTACAACACCACCCAGAGCTTATAAGGTTGTTTATCCTCAACCTCCACAAAAAACAGGTGAATCTTGTAGGGGTGGATTTTGAACTATCAGCAGATGCCATCTCTAGTGTTATAGGCATACTTGTTGTTGGTGAGAAATGGTTCAAGAAGGTAAGGTTGGATATGAACCATTATGAGCCATTTGTCAAAACTAGGTACAGAGTAGGCTGCAGGGCTATCTTCCCATTCTCACACATAAAACAGAGGTTTGCACCATTGATGAGGGTTATCATGAAGTACTTCACCTGTGAAGGAAGATACTCCAGACTTTATTCCTACCATTTTAGACTCCTCATGCATTTCACAAGGGTTAAAATGCTTCACTTGCCTTACTACTTATATAGGAACATTGACAAAATGTCTTCTATTTCCTGGAGGAGAAGTTGTGCCCAAAAAACATAGAGTTTTTTCCACCACTCCTTGATCAAGATGGTGGTTCTAAATCAGTTGGAATAGAAGGGCATACCTTGGGAAGTATTCATATCCCATGAAGTCTTCAAAATACCACAACTTCCTCATCAACCAAACTTGCCCTCATCATCTACATAAGTGTCCTCACCTCAAGAAAACCTCCCTTAGAACTGGTTATAGGTGCTTAATCATAAAAAAAAAGGTAGATCAAGAAAAAATACTCAATAGACATTCCAACGGGCCATCACAGAGAAAAATCTGACATTGGGAAGGTCCCCAAAACTTGGCTGCAACAGGACCTATTTTCTGCCTAGGATGGTGTTGCACTTATAGAAACATTATGTGTTTTTGGCCAAAAGTCAACGAAACACACTCATTTATTGCAAAATCATATTTTAGTTTTTTTTAAGGAAAACCACTCTAGAATTTATTTTGGCATTTATTTCATGTGATATCTTGGGCCTTGCATGGTCTCTTGGGAATTTATGATATTTATGAGTGATTTTGACATTTTCCACCCCTATCTAGGGTTTTTTCCCTCCTTTTATAGATAAATAGAGCATGAGGGTTTCATTGTAAATGTTGGAATTTGATGATTTTTGAGAGCAATACATGGTTTTCTTGAGTTTGAAGAAGAAATTGGTCCTGTGGAGTTTGTGAATGGATACTTTGATTGATGATGAAGGAGGATAGCTTGCATGATCCCTGAGCATGATTAATGGTGATGTGTCTCTGTTTAGTTCTTGTTTCCTTATGTCTCATTTTGTTACATCCTTCTATGTTGCAGTAGAACAGAAGAGTATAGGCTAATAAATGTTGTTTGAGGCACCTTTATCCTTCCTTTTTTCTATTGTCTTTATGTTTTCCTCTACTGGGTTAGTTTAAGGAATTATTAGTTGCTTCTTAGACCTACCTATGCTTGTTTATTCCATGAATGGTTCAATATAGTAGTTTTCAAATATGTTTTATGGTTAGCCTTTCTTATTTGATGCTAATTAAACTCTATTTTGGAATCTCTCGTTAAAGTACTACTTGTTAGGTTTTAGCCAAATAGGCCATGCTTTGATCATGCCCTTTGTCCATGCTGGATAAGTTGCCTTAAATTTCTTTGTAGCTTGATCATAGATGCTTAGGAGTTTCCTCTTCTTTGATTAAAGTTATATGTTATATTGTATGTTTTCTAATCTTGAAGGTGAAATCACTAGAAGTTAGATAAGTTTCTTGCTTTCTATGGTTCACTGAATTGTTCATTTTGAATGCTTGTTTGCTTAAGTATAATAAAAAAGATATTGTTTTGCCCTGTCTTATGATTATGTCCTTATGTTGATCAGTATTTGAGACCATATTGTTTAAAAATTACTTGTTTAAGGATTATTATGTTCCCTTACACACCTACTATGCTCACAAAATTTATGTTCATTTCATTTCACACATGCCTAAAAGATCCATTTGACCATACTAGATTTGCATTGTTATGCATCTTGTTTCATTGTTGAGATATCCATGACTTTCATAGACTCCATAGCCCAATGATTTGAAGACCTCTCACTCCACCTATTCTACTTAATCATATTACCCAACCAAAACAAACAACAAACCCTACACTTAACAACTAGCCTAAAATCAAAACCGTAGAAGCAAACAAGTTCACATCCTTTGCATACAATAGAGAGAGCCCTCTCTAAGTCTAGGAAGGCTAGGGCCTAGGACTCCAAAGAGTGGTCTGATGTTACCTTGTGCATTTGGTCTGCCAATCTACTAAATCACGGGACCCTAATACCATGATCCATAGTCCGGTTCATGGACCACTAGGGCATGTGTTTTTAATTTGGGAGACCCACTCCACTCAAATTCAAATCCAATCTGAGCATCCAGTGCAACTGAAGTATGAGAAATGCATCTCATCAAAGCTATACATAAATGAAAAGGCTAGGCTAAAAACATTGTCACACCTAGAAAAACCCATTCAAAGATATCAAGAAACCACATGCAATATCATCCATGCTAGATCTATCAAGTAAATCACATATTCAAATCAATACCTGCATAGAATCTCATTGTCGTTGCTTGATCCTACTCTTCCTTTCTTTCTTTTCCTTTCTCGCTCCAATGCCCAAGTGCTCCAAGAAAATTATAAGTGTCCAAGAGTGTGTGTGTGTGTGTGCGAGAGAGAGAGAGAGAGAGAGAGAGGGAGAGCTCCAAAAAAATCACTGAAAAAAGGTACCAACTGATGCTGGAAGCCTTTTTATAGAAGAGGCATCCATTTTCTTCATTTTCCTCCTCACATGAAACTAATGACCTTTCATCTCACTTTTCTCCTAATTCCTGTTATTTCATAAATAAATGTGCCAAAAATAATGTTTTCCTCTTTAATTCATTAGACATAGCCTTTGCCAATTTCCTTAGCTATAATGAACCAAATGAACACTCCCTAGGATGTTTTTTCCAAACATTTAGCTTGGAATAAGTGTCCCATCAACTTTGGTTCTTATTTTTAACTTTTATTACATGGAATTTTCACCAGCATTGTTACAAAAACTATATTAAAACAACAACGGTTTACACTTCATTACACTTCCACAATAAAGTAAAATAAATAGTTAGGGTTTCCATCTCATTATTCTGACATAATAAAGTAAAATACTAAGAGATATATCTAAAAATGAATTTTCCAGAGATGGAATCAGAAGACACTTTCTCTAGTCCTCCCAACCAATGAGGCTGGAAATGACATCAAAACCTCCCCCCTGCTCTTTACCTAAGGACCAACTGTCCAGCTTGGAATTCATTCATTGAAAGAATTTCAATTGGTTTTAACTATCTCAAGAAGATTCCTCTATAATTATCTACTTAAAAATAGCATTGTGTCAAATATTTTCCTCTTTTCCTCCTCCTAGGCTCTCTGCCTCTCCTATTGAAATATTTTCTTTTTATCTCTATGGGGAAGGGAATAACATCTTTTCTTTAACTATTTGGAAACTAAGAATTCTTTTTTAGAAATCTTTTTCTTCTTCCTTCTCTAACCAAGTCCAATATTTTCATATCAAAAACTTTACTAAACATCTATTCAAATTTCACATCTTCTATCTACCTTTATCAACATAGTTACTAAGTTTAATCACAGTCAAATAATTTTATTTACGAGATAGGGGGTGTTACAATTAAAATCTCTATTTAATACCTTTCTATAATCTATAAACTATAGAACATCGATTCTACCGTTCCATCCTATCATTATATTATAAAACCCTATGGTAATGCTAAGCAAGAGGTATAATTTGTTATTGGTCTTAAGTGCTTATATTATCCGGCATACCTTTCATAGGTTCTTACTCTCGACACCGATTTATGTCAATGTGCTAAAAAAGTTATTGTTTTCTAATGTTTGAATATATATTAACATATGTTAACCTGCCTACCCTACCTTCCACAGGTGATAATTTGGTTTAATGGTTCTAGTTTCCTCATCTCCTTTCCAACAGAGATGGGTTGCTAGTAATTTCTAACCATGTATATTTTGTGGACCTGCGGGCATTCTGGAAGGTATCATATGGCTTGCCTCTATCTCGATTTTCTAGTGATTTTTTGTTTTGTATTTAAATAGATCCCCAACATCGTAACTACGACGTTCTTGTTGTTACACAGGTGCACATTAGGTTTCCTCTGGTTTCTTAGGGTTTGCATTGTCTATTAAATTTCTAGAGTTCTTCCTGAAATCCCTGACCCGACAAGGAGGGAAGACTTGTTAATTCTTGGGGATTATGTCATTGACAATAATTTTATGTTCATGCACGTATAAATATTCATAAGTTTCCTTTCCTGGGTATAATGTTAATTACCTCAGATCTTACTAAAACTGTAATATATGTATGTATTTTTATAAAGACACAGAGTAACTCCTCTTGTGATTGTAGAATGGACAAGTTTTGTGTAAATTAGTTTTAATCTTTGTTTTTGTACTCTTTTATTTTTCTTTTGGATGCAACTGTTGATTTTATGGGTTTTCTACTCTCGAAAAGGAATGAACAAATGGAAATCCATAGTATTTTATTCCAGAGAAATAATTTTCTTTAGATTTGTTTTTGGATTATTTATTTTTCTTCCTTGTTATTTCTTCATATTTCTTTGCTTCATCTATTTTAATCAATTCAGTAAAGAGAATTAAGATGTGTTATCTTTGATTGTGTACTTGCAAGTGCTTTTGATTTCCATTTTGGTCTCATTTAAAATTCATTTAGTTGGGTTTTTAATGCACCACAAGGCTTGAACCTTCTCCTGAATGTTTTTGGTACTGGTTCCCTTCGTTTCCATAGGTTACTGGCTTGCGGAGTTTGAAACCATACCTTCACACTACTCTTCACCCATATCGACTTCCAATGTTTGCTAATTGGTTTAGACGACCCGACTTGCATAACCTCAAGGGTTTTGACCATCGACTGTTTATATACCTATATGATTCTCGGTTTCCTTGTGTTAATTTGTTACTACTCTCTCCTTCCATTTATCATGACAGAACAAGAAGGAACGACATTTATCTCAACTACACAGTAATCATTCGTATAAATAACTCATATAATAAATGATTAAGATAGTAAACCTTCGTATGATAATTTTAAATAGTAAGCATCTCTTATAAAATATTGTAAATAAAGAACTTGAACATGGAAGTACAGAGCTCAATGTATAAATACTCATTATGATACTTATTTGTAATAGTGATAACTTGAAAATTTTCACTGAGCAAACAACCTTCCAACCTTGAGATAAGGAAATGAATTCCTTTATCTCCTCAGTGCATATTTTTACTAGAACAAAAGATTACTTCACATGTCACTGAACCCCAATTTCTACCTTGAATATTGACTTGAGACTTCCACTGGCTCATTGTCCAACTGTGGGAGTCTCAGGAAAAAATATGCCTTTCCTTCCACATTTGTGTTGTTCTCTCGGTCTCCATCCATTTTCCTTCTCTCTCTGGGCCTCCCAGAATTTTTCAATGAATTCATTTAACGTTGGGAGGAGAATTAATTGAAAATCAACTCTATGGTGAAATAAGTTAATTAAATTTATCTCGAGTGAATTTTCCAGTTTTTCAATGATAACTATTTAAATATTCTAACAAAATGTTTACAATTCATTTTAACTTAAATCAAAACTTCTCTTAGGCATATGCCTAACCTTTTCATACTTATTTTTAACAACTAAAGTAATTACACATTATTAATAACAATATACGGTCATCAGGAGGTGTTGTAACATTCGTCAATGCTAAAATAATAATAGTGAATAGGAAAATCGAATGCAAGAATTAATAAATTGAGATATGAACTAAATAAATTAATTACTTACTAAGGAAATTTTGTTGTGTATTAATTAATAGTAAGTCTACACATTTATTTAATATTGGTAAGTAACTCCACTTAAATATATTTCTTTAATAGTTGTTTAAATTATGATGACAAGTAACTAATGGTAAATATATTATTTACTCGAGCATGAGATATTTTCAAGAATTTTGTTTTTTAAAGGTTAAGAATAAAAAATCATTGCACAAATATCTAAAATTATGTATGAATATTGCAATCATGTCCATACATAATGACATAAAATATCTGAGGTAATTATCCACATGGCATTATATTGTACAAAAATTATGATCCAATCAAATGTTTGAAAAATAGTTATTTTAATAATATTGAAAAAAAAAATTATTTTTTCCATGTTAAACATTATAAGTTGAATTAATCAATTCTAAACTAATAGTGATCAAGAGAAAAATCAATTGCTAGAGTCTTTCCTTAAAAAGGAGTAATAATAAGGGAAAGATGTATAATTCATTAAATTCTTAATATAAAATTAGCATGTGGCATTTAAATTTTGTATGAAATCCATCAATAATTTGTCTATACAATCCATGTGGGGGAATTTCAAAGTACTGAATACATTTATGTAGTCAAAAATATAATTTAAACCATGGAAAATTATATATATATATATATATATATCTGTTTTCACAAAATGGGTAAAACTATCTGTCACAACTTCAAAATAAATAAATAAATTATTAGTCATAATAAGTTACTGTAGTTGAGCACGGAAACTGCAGGAGCATATAAACTTAGCCAGCAATGTGATAATATGTTCACATATTGTGGCTAATTCCAGAGGAATTTAAAAAATAGCATTAATATTTTATTTTTTATAGCATTAATATTTTATTTTTTATTTTATTTATGAGAGTAATTAGTTGTTTTTATTTTGTTAATTAATTAGGAATAAAATTAGACATTGGTTTCCTTCCCTGCGTGGAAATAGGGCCAAGTAGGGATAAGAACTTAAAAATAGGGAGGCATTGGTTTGTTGGAGTAGTTCGAGAAGGAATCTATTCTAAGAAGAACAGTTTCACATTCAAGTATAAATAATAGGGAAATAAAGAGGAAAAAGACAAGAGCGCATAGAGTGAGTTTGACAGTGTGAAGATTGCAAGTGCAAAAGGGCAACTAATGAGATATTTGGCCCATGCGATATCAATATAGTTATTACTCTATGATTTCATGTTTTATTTTGTTTATTGACTCTGCAATAATATATATGCAATAGATGAGTGTGTTAATTGTAGGAACATATGTGCAACTGGAACAAATGCTGATGGTGAAATTGATCTCAGATTAGGAAACCTTAGATTGTGCATGGTAGGTGAATGGCATGGATTCAATGTGAAAGCCAAAGCTAAATTCAGCTAGTGTAGAGTGGAAATCAACTGTTGTAAACTGGAATGCCAGTAGGAGTGCGGAGGCAGTGGAATGTTGAATGCAAACTCTAGAGGCTGATTGGAATAAATACCATAAATACCAATTTGGAAATGGAAATCAATTACTATAGCCCTAAACATGTGTTACACTCTAACCGACATCGCCATTGAAAAGAATTTATGTAGAAACCGCATTGTGAAATATGTGGTTTATAACAGTGGTTAAAAGATGCACGATTGCGTTAGCAGTAACGCAGAGGCATGCCAAGATAGCATTCGCTCTCTTGTGCCAACGTTTCCTATATGGTAATAATTATATTAAATAGTGTACTGACATTTGCATCAGAATTCTATCTACGTTGATTAAGTATGAGGTAAAAAATGTAAAATCAGAAATCAAAGATATAGACCTCGGCTTATACTATATTACAGTCTCTACATTTGTATTGTTTTGAGAGTTAAAGTTGTGCATTAAAAAGGAAAATAACAGATGTACCAAATTTTATGAAACAGGTGTAGAGGGTATAAACTCCATCCCTATAGAGAGTTTGATGTTTTGTTTTCTATATAGTAAAATTTGTGGCTCCATTAAATATTTAATATTCACATTTGTTCACTACATCAGAAACACTAGGTTTTTAATTTTTCATAAATCATTATTGTTATTTACTTTGATAGTTACATTCCATCATTAACATGTTGCATGCACCCAATTAATTATTACATTATATAGATTTGAATTATTAAACATCAGAATATATAACTATGTAGAAAGAACAACACCACCATCGTCATCATCATCATCTAAGAAGTGGAAAGTAAAATATCAAAGGAAGAGAAGCATGAACACATAGAGACACCAATATTGGTCTGAGGCCAGGGCAAAATCCACTATGGGGAAAACCCTTGGAAATTATTCTTCTTATATATTCATTGAATGGTTCAGAAACAAGAGTAAAATGATCCATGATACATACATTTACGATGCAGAAAAAAAATAGCATACAAGCACTAAAACCATACCCATGTTTTTTCATGAAGGAAACTGAAATGCACTGACACTAGTTGTACAAAATTGATGAACACGACTGATACTGAATGATGATTGAAGATACATCTACAACAGAAACAAACATATATGATATATAAATCTACAGATCTGTAATACCAAAACAAGGATTTGAAATATCACCAAGTAATCTCAACTCTGAAGCCCTAGATCTTAATCCAAGAGACGTCAATGATTGCTCTGAGGAAACTATGAATGAATGACTGATGTTTGGAAGCGATGTGTAATCAACTAAAGGTGAACCAAATTAGTTTTTCCTAGAAATTCTCTAAGCCTCGGCCTTAACACGCCCATCTCATGGCTTTGGGGCTCTGATTCGCTACCATAACACTTTGTGCCTACAACTCTACTTTAGATCAACCCAATTTGACTTCTGTGACATGGTCGTGCCCTTAACAAGTTGTGATTGCAAATTTGGCTCCTTGGTCATGGTCACAATGCACCTTTCCCATGGCACTTCTCAGCAGGGCCACTAACTTAGCCTTTCCTACCCATGGTTTTGCTTCAGATCACCCAAATCTTATGTGTGTTCACTTCTCTGATCCCGACCTTTTGTGCAATTTCCTACTGACGTACCTATGCGAGTAAAAAATAGAAAATATGACAAAAAAAAACAACATGGAGGAGATATCATGAGTGAGTGTGTGCAAATGAAATTGAGGTCTCTTCTATTTATAAATTTGTGAGCTACTTCTTGGGGCCTTGACCAGATCAACATGCGGTTAGGCCAACGCATAAAATATTAAATTAATTCATAACTTAACTTCTGCTTAACCGATTGGGGTGATCTATAGGTTGATTTTGATCCTCTTGAAAATAGGAATCTAATTGAATTATTATCTTAATCATCTGATAATTCCAATGTGGAATTCGACCTTAGTTTTAAAAATTAACACTCCCTCTCAAATAGGAAGAATTTCACTTTGCAATCTATGCTTGTAGCTTACTGCATCATGGATTCATCACAAATCAACACAATATTATGATATTTGTTCATCGATCAATATTCCATTCTGTTATTCATGCATCATCATGTGTCGTCACTGAACATCTTTTTCATGTAATCATCATGTTATGAACCTTTCTTAATATGAATCATCAATGTACTCTTCATGCTTACTTCTGCTTATCTCTTGATTGTTTATGCTTGTATGTTGAACATTCTTGGATCTAGAAGAAGAAGAATTTATCACCGGAGGGGAGCTTGGGCTACCACCCTTCATTCATTAGGTTGTCATTCTGGAATCTTTTCCTTCAGGTTACTACCCAGAATATCATCAATGGAAATCATATCAACAAGGAGTACATGTCAACATGTAACTACATGAGGGATTGCATCTCGACCCAGAATATCATGGGGGAGATATACCTCTAGAACCCCATATCTAGCAATAGGATACTCATCCACATAGGAGAGATCATCTCAAACCCGGTGTCACATCTGAGAGCTCACTCTCAACCCAAAATCACATTGGGTTATCCCAACCCACCCTATTTTCTATTGATATTCTCATCGATGAACATGAATAGTCATGTGGTAGAACACCTTCATCATAATCCAAATTGGATGAGATACCAAACTTACCAAGAGGCAAGGATCACACACCTCCAAGCCTCCTAAGTTCATTGGCCAAATGGGGAGGGCCAATCCCAAGAAGCTCCTCTTGTGGGTATGATGCCAACTAGGGTATATTTTGCAATGAACAATGGTGGGGGAGATACTTGACTTATCAAACCGGATAAGGATCACACACAACCCACCAATGACAGATACAGAATATGCCCTATTTTCTAGAGTTCCCTCAACCTAAGGAGCCCTCTATCTCAAATCCTTGTTCTGGGAGCTCAATAGAGAGGAAGATCTCGCTCAGTGTCCTCGATGAACACTGATCTCATCTAGTATCTGTTGATTCTTGTACTTACAGGACATCAAATCAAGTGTTATGTTAGAACATACATAATCAAGTAAATCACAACAAGATACCAATAAAAACAAGATACCAAACATTACAGGATTTTTTTGTTCTAAAATCAGCCTCCTAAGGGAATTATAAAATACTAGTGGAAATAATAAAACATTATTTGATTACATCATCAAATTTTACAGGGAAAAAAGAAAAAAACTATTTTTTCAACTCGTACTTTCAACTTATCTCCTTATGGGTTTACTAAAATTTTGAGAACAAACACTCATTGGATGCAGAATTTGATTCCTCGTCTAAGGAGTACCTATGTTGCATACTTTAGATGGAACTTTCTACACAAAAAATAAGAAATATATGAAAACATGTGATTGCAATCACATTTTTCATGTAATTTTTTTTTCATGTAGCAGGGTCCATCAAAAGTATGCAAAACCGGTACCCCTTGGATGAGGAATTAAACTTTTCATTCAATTAGTACTCCTACTTGAAATTTTAGTGAAACCTTATGGGGATAAGTTGAAAATACGAATTGAAAAAGTAGTTTTATTATTTTATTAATTTTTATTATTTTTACTTTTTTACTCCAAAAATGGTGAATCATCCCCAATGGTTGACATCATCATCTTGAATCATATTGGTTGTTATAAAGTTTATTTTGGTTGTAAATTTTTCTTAAGAGGCTCATTTAATACCTCAAAATTCCCATAATGACCATCCTCAGTCTCATGGAGGTGTCAAAATTCATGGATACTATAAACATCCTCCCTCTCACGGAGGTGTCAATCACAAGCCTCAACTCGTTTCAACCAGCTACACTATCTCAATAAATGGAGAACACATAGTCCCAAATATACATATTTGGGATTCTCTATCATAATCGTGTATCCATGTCTTATCTAGATCATGCTCTATCATCTCTCTAATGAGCTTCTACATTTGCCTCACTGTTAGCCTTGCTAGCAGCATTGTACCTGACCTTAGTCATGCTATGGACCTCTCATCCATAATATCATGGTGAATTTCATACCAAGGCAATATCCAAATGTGCTCATCAATACTAATCCAAAACATCATCATCTCATTCATGCAACCACATATCATGGGAGAAACATCTCAACCAATAAATATCAACCAATAAAACATTTTTTGTAGCAATTCTGAGTGAAGTAACTCAATAATGAATTTAATCATGTTCTATACACATCATATATGGATGAATGTTCAAAGTAGAACATCAATGCTTCAACCAACTAACAGATTCCATATCATGTTCAATCCACATTTGAACTTTAAATCAGTGTATCCAAGTATTTACATTACACAAATCAACAATCTTGTAATACATATTTTTTTTCCCAAATTCCAAAAATCAATTTATCATGCCATGATACATCATTACGATATTCAAAAGTAATCTCCCTCTTATATTTGTAGAGGTGAATCATCTATCAATGATAGACCATCAATATTTATAATCAAATCCATAATCAATATTGAGACCATTCCTTGGAACTCATTATCCCAACTTCACCAAATAACAGTCACATATAAACAAATATAAATCAAGGAGTTTGCATCATGAAAAAATCTCTATGAGCTTAAGTCCTTATCATGCTGACATATCCACCCTTACTCAAATCAATGTCGAGTCAACAAAATAAGATCATTAGAAGTTAGTTACAACTATTATCAAACAAATTGATTTCATAGTTATCAATTCTTTCAGCCAGAGACAGGTAACACACATATCAAGTCTTGACTTCAGTTCATGTCAAGCTCTCAATTTTGTCATTTAACATGTCATTATAGGCCATTTCAATCATTAGATGTAAGTTAATACACATCAATTTTAAGTCATGCATGTTCATACTACGTCCCAACAACCATTGTGCTAGGAACAAGGGGGCGAATATAGAACCATATGTCTGTATGATCACATACGACACTAGAAGTCACTATGTCCACATAACATAGTCATATGGGAAAATCATTTATCACCTGATCAAATCATGTTGAATCCAAATGTGAAATCATGGTAAGATATATAAATATAGGAATGTCTCAATCATTAAGCATCATGTCAAAATTACCACACGCGGTTTATCAATAACAATCGGCCAAAACAATTATGCACAATCCTCAAACACAATTACATATCCATATGGATTTCTTGGTCACTAGCACACACAAGTTTAGTTCAAACATACGAAATTTCCCAGCCAATAGATATTACTAGAATCTATAATATATCTTCAGAATTGACATCTTCCAAGTGCCCATATGATTTCATGCTTAATACCAACAATTCCAGAAATCAGTACACAACGACAAGAAAAATAAGAGATCCATGGATTCAGAGTATAGACCGAGTTCATTGTACAAAAAATATATTTTGTGTCTCTTAGGCATGGTCACATCTATGAGCTTTCCTTTGTGGGAATGAGGCTCAGACCTCTATTGTAGATCAATAATGTCAGATAATTAAATCATAATTCAATAAAAAATATACTGGAAACATGAAAAATACTATTTTAGGACAGAGGTTCTCCCTCTGAATGAGGATCCACTTCATTCATGTCATCAACCTGTATTTACAAGGATCATGTGACTACGGATCTATTAGATCATAAAAACATATCTATCATGACCATAAATATCATGTCATCAATATTTCATCAAGGGTTGGGCTTCAAAGGTTAGTGCATCAGGCTGATGTGACAACACAATCTTATGGTCCCAATAACAATACATCAAGTTAGAGCATTTAATTTCACCACATATTATAACCATAGATATACAAATATATGTAACATCACTCTCATAAATATTCCTTTATCATCATACTATGCATATCATAATCAATAGTATCAAGTTAGGTTAATTGATAGACTAACAAGGTGAAATCGCTCTTTTCCAAGAAACTTCATCATGCTTATCACACACATTATAAACACCATATAAATGAAGTAACCTTCTATAAGAGATCCAACAGATCTTATGCGTATCAAGAGTCAAGAGTACCGTTCACTAGAATCAGAATCACGATCTCAAAACAATAGATGTTAGTCATAAATTAAGATATGCCACTATATCCAAGATCAACAATCACATCAAGTACTCTTTGTAGAATCAATCATATGATCATGATCAAACCATTTAATACCAGGTGCATTATTTCATCAACATAAATTCGAATCACTGTTATATGTGCATGAATGAGCCATCCGAGAAGTAGAAATTCTTAATATACCAAAGGGCTTACCAAGCCATCCAATGTTGTAGCTAAATTATAACATTAAAACAATATACCATGCATTCCTTATGGTATTAACTGTGCACCTTCACATAGGGAGCTTGTAGTGCGCAAGTGCCTCTTTTCCTTTTCCAGATGTATCCATATTTCATGTTTCCAGATATAGTTGCATTTCCAGATCTAGCCATAATTCCCTTTTCCATATCTAGTTGCATTTCTAGATCTAGCCATACTTCCTACATTTTCAAAAATAATTAAGAGGGATCCATTCATAATATCTCATCATGGAGTTTAGATATATCGAGGTGCTCAAATATACATGAAGTAACAATTATAAACAATAATCATAGAAATATGATCCATAAGCATAAATAGAGTAAGGGTTATAAGTCAATGAATACTCAGTCTTCAATGAGAGATGATCCTCTCCCTCTTGAACCAACCGTCAAGATTCAGCCATAGATCATAATGTAGTGTTGCCTTCAAACATCAAATTTATAAATACCCAGGTCAACTGTCAAATCGATACCAAGTACTTGAGCATCTTCGCAAAGGCCATCTGAGGGTTTCACCAAATCTAAAGTCTTCACTATAAACTGTGGTTTCTCTCAAACCATTATCCACTTACTGCCTAGGGCTTTCTTCATACCCTAGAATTCTTTTAGGTCTCTACCATTCTCTACTTGCTTCCATAGAAGTGTCTCCTTGGGGTGATCTCCATGCCTTTTCTTCAACCAACCTCGATACCATCTTATTTTTTCATAAAGAAACATTGTTATTTACTTTGATAGTTACATTCCATCATCAACATGTTGCATTCACCCCAAGTAATTATCCATTGTACAGATCTAAATTATTAAATATAGGAATATATAAATATGTATAAATAAAAACACCATCATCATCATCATCGTCTAAGCAGTGGAAAGTAAATGATCAAATGAAGAGAAGCATGAATGCATAGAGACACTAGGATTGGTCTCAGACAAGGGAAAAACCCATTATGGGGAAAACCCTAGGAAATTATTCTTGTTATATATTCATTGAATGGTTCAAAAACAAGAGTATAATTATCTTTATGATGCATAAAAAAATAACATACAAGCACTAAAACCATACCCATACTTCTGCATGAAGGAAACTGAATTTGATAACTAAAATGCACTGAAACTGGCTATAGCAAAATGATGAACACGACTAATACTAAATAAGGACTAAAGTTACATCTACAATAGAAAAAAAAATCTTATATATAAATATATAGATCTATAATACCACAACATGGATTTGAAAGATCAACAAGTGATCTCAACTCTTAAGCCCTAGATTTAAGTGTAGGAGATGTCAATGATCGCTCTGATGCAACTGTGACTGAATGACTGATGTCTAAAAGAATTGCACAATAAAATGAAGGTGAAACAAATTAGATATACCCATTATTTCTTTGATCCATGGTCTTAACACGCTTAGTACATGTCTTTGGGTCTCTGAGTTGCTACAACAACACTCTTTCCCCACGACTCTGCTCTAGATCAACCTGATTTGACTTCTATGACAGGGCCACATCCTAAACAATTTGTGGCAGTGGCTTTGGCTCCTTGGCTGCATGCACAACACACCCTACTCATGGCTCTGCTTAGCAGTGTTGCTACCTTATCCTTTCCTGCCTGTGGCTTTGCTTCAAATCACCCAGATCTAATGTGTGATCACTTCTATGATCCCATCCTTTTGCGAAATCTCTTGCTCATGTATTGTGCAAGATAGAAACAAAAAATAAAACCAAAAACAAAAATAATATGGAGGAGATCTCATGAGCAAGTGTGTGCAAATGAACTTGAGGTCGCTTCTATTATAACTTTGTGAGTGGCCGCTTAGGGCTTTGATCGAATCAACATGCGGTTAGGCAAACACATAAAATATTAAATTAATTCATATTTAACTTCTGCTTAACCGATTGGGGAAAAATATAGGTCAATTTTGATCCTCTCAAAAAGAGGAATTTATTTAATTGTTATCTTAATCATATGAGTTGTCCAATGTGGAAATTTACCTTATTTGCAAAAAATAACTTAGGTGTTATAAAAAATAAACACATAATGTATGTTATGTACTTACAAGTGATATGTATGATGTAAATTTTATTTTTTTAATTAAAAACCTTTATATTTGTAAGTCAATAAATTATATGACCTAACTTCTAGTTTTAAACTTACCTTTACCTTACGTTGTCGCTGTGACAAACACCCTCCAAAATTTTTCCTATACTTGAATTTTGGATCCTATTGTGGATCTTGTGATCAGTCACTCCGTATCCACTTCTTGGTTGGTTGATACTCTATTAAGTCTTTGAGCTCCTTTCTTGGATTACAAGGTTCAAAGTCATCTTCTCTCACATGCTCAGACCGTAATGAATTCATGAGCACAATTCTTCACGCAAAATTGAATAGGCCTAGCACAATCCACTAAGACAATGCATGTGAAATGCTAAAGCCATGTCAATGGCCAATTGATATTTTCATCGATAGTCTCTCACTTTTGGGACGTGTTTGTACTTTTATTTTGGTCATTTTTTCCAACTGTTTCTTTTGTGCACCTTCACTTTCATGAGTGTTGTTTTCATGCTTTTGATTGCCTATTTTTCTTTATTTAAATTTAATTAATGTAATTTAAATGTTTTCTTCACTCTGGCATGTGTCTCTTTCACTGTCGTTCGCATATCACAAGTGCTTTTTCGCTCTTTTCTATTCATATAGTTAATGTCATATTTTGGCATGGGAAGTGTCGCTCAACGTTGAAAATATAGTTGTTCTTTTTTCTTTCAAGGGGTAAACTTGGTGAAAATTAGTCATTATTACCATGTAAAACTATATTTCACTCATTCCCAATGTTTCAAGAACTATCACACAAGTGTTTTCATTGTTGTAGCAATGTGTATCTTTAGTGTCACACTTGGAGTAAGAAATCAAAATCATGTGGCATTAAGGAAAGTATGTTTTTCATCTGTTATGAGTGTCCTATGTTATGTCATTAGGTTTTCAAGTGTGTGATCATGGTCAAGTCTTATTCTTGTCCAACTTCATCTCACTGATCCAATAATTACTCAAAACTAGGAAAACTCCTTGACCGAGCCACTTAGCCTCATTTAGCCATTTTGAACTACACGCTACATAATTTAAGTCCTCAGGAAACAACCTTGCCTCTTTAAACTACAAAATACACAGTATCTACCTCCCATAAATGTACACTCTGTAATATCAATGATCAAGCCTAGCTCCTCAACTCGAAAACAATGCTATATTTTCTCTATTCGAGCCTCAACTGTGCATTGTGAAATCTCAATCCTCAAGCCTCTACCTTGAGCTCCTAAAATACAGAACCACCTAGCCTTCTATCCTTCCAAAATTGTGTAATGTGTAAAATCAGTGGTCAAGCCTAAATCTTGAGTCATTAAACCCCTCAACTCCATAATACCCAAACTTGTTCTCCTACCAAAACTGTGCATTAGGACACTCCAAGACTAAATCCTCAACCTATATCTCTTGAGCCCCTCAACTGTGGAGTCACCTAGTATGTCCTCTCATAACTATGCATTAGGAAGCCTCAATCCCCAACCTTGAGCTCTCAAACCCCTCAATTATGCAATCCTTTGACCCTGGCCATACAAAATTGTGAATTGCATAGTCTCAAGCCTCAGTCTCAGACCTTGGCCTCTGGAACTACATAATCCACTAGTCAAGCACTTAATCAGTCACCTTGTTCCAATCCTAACAAGTGATTTCATGAAGCATGCTAGATTAGGATTTTACAGACTGATTTTGGGTTTTCGCAAGTGGTTTCAGTTGCAAGTACTCTATTTTATCATGACAGGATGATGATGGATGAAAAGGAGAAGGATACCATGCTAGAATACACCTATGGAGATAGAGAGATAATATTATCATCAGGTGAGAATATGTAGGAACACTAGAGTAAAATAGAAGATCAAATCTCAGTACCACATGAAGACTCCATACCATTTCACAACCCTTTTCAGGGTGGATATGAAGAACAAGGCATATCTTCATGAAGATGAAGTATTGGACAGGTCTTATATAGAAGACAATCTAGTAAGGAGGAGAAATTGGCACAGTCACATCATCATGTAGTCCATGTTGTTAATGTCATTTCATGCCTTGTCACAATTCATTATTTTCCACATATTTTTTGGATTATTTAAATTCAATATCGGATAAATTTAATGTAAAGTGGAAGTCCAATATTCATCCATGTAATACGAAAATTCGTGTAGGAAGTTGAAAGGTCATTGAGAAGTAAAATAGTCATGAGGGTAGTCCAAGAGTTACAAGGGAGGTGAATGGTCACCCCATTTGTTATATATACACCCTCATTTCTCATGTAAAGTAATTTTCACCTTGACTTCTCCTACCATTCATTGGAGAGGAAGATATTTTTTTTGGAAGAGTGGGTGACTGCTCTAATGCTCCACTATTGGGGCTAGTGGTGTTCAATGTCTTGATATATCTTGGAAATTTTACTTAATTTAGAAGCTCGTTGAGCTCACACGCTTTCATGCATATGTCATGAACATTGTAAGACTATTATTTGAGTGTTTGTAATGCATGTTGTTTTCATATGTACTAAGGAAATTGAACTATTTCAGTGGCTTTGTTACTTTTATTGTTAATGGTGTGTTTTGTTTTATTTAACAATCATTGCTTCCTTATGAATTATTTTTCTGGTTGATCAAAAATTGATTCATATGTATATGCCCATGTGCCTTTTCTAGATAAATACTATTACTTGTCTTTAAAAGTCCCACTTTCTCTTCCCTTTTGGTAGAAGCACCTTGATATTTTTCGTAGTTGAAAATTGCACAAGGCATACTCACTTGTTGACCCAAAATTAACTTTGTATTACTCCCTTGTCCTGAACTTTGTATCCAAGGAAAATCTACAAGGATACATGGTAGTCGAGTCGATACTATGGACCAAGCTCCTACTCCAAACAGTGTGTTAGGTCTCTGTAGTTTGCAAGATTGGAAAGAACAAGTGCTGCAGAGCCAACATCAAAACCACTTTGGAATCCTAGAATCTATCCCTCCTGGATTCAGAGAGGGATCTCTCTATATAAGTTTTTTCAAAGATATTTCTTTAATACTTATGGTATGATATTAGGATATTTATGAAGTACAAGGGTTTGCTTTGGTTTTGGTTGGGTAGAATATCATCAAAATGAAGGAAGTCTTTTAAAGGGTAAAGGTGTGAGTAGGTTGAAAGAATGGTTCAGCTGATAAGATAGGTAAGAAACAGTATCAATCCATTGGGCTGTGGAGTCACAAAAGGATTTAATTGCACAACAAGTTTCAAAAGTGGTCCATGGGGCAAGTCATCTATGTCAAAATATCTCTTTAAGTTGATTTATGGTATGGAAAATTAAGTGTAGTAAAAGAAGCAAACATATAAGAAAAACAAAGAATATCTTAAGATCAAGTAAGGACTTTTAACCTAGCCTGCTTTTAGCATACTCAAAGGAAAACAAAGAATAACTTAAGATCAAATAAGAACTTTGAATCTAGATTGCTTTCATCATGCTCCCAAAAGAAAACATTTAAGATAAACAAAGAATATCTTAAGATAAAGTAAGAACTTTTAACCTAGCCTACTTTCAGCATATTCAAAGGAAAAACATTCAAGATGAACATAAAAAGTAGCCTAAGATTAGGTAAGGACTTTGAACCTATCTTGCTTTTGGCATACTCTTGAGGGAAATTTTCAAAGCAACTGTTGAAGATAAACTAGAGGACAGGGCTAACCATAGACTTCCCTAGTTCAACCTTACTTAGCAAACTTTTCAAGAACATTTAAGGATAGAATCTCAAGTTTTACTCAGCAAGACAAGGGCTCACCAACATTCCTTGATTGATTACACTCTATTGAATTATCCTCAACTATACAATTAGAAGAAAACATAAAGACAAAGATTTATCAGTGATATTTAGGTTACTTGACAGTAAATCCTAATCTATATTTTTTTTCTTTATCAGAGAAAGTGGACAATATGGAAAACATGAGAAAAATGACAATTACAGTAAGAAAAACATCACAATTGACATAAACCAAGATCCCATAAATCAGCTTGTGTATTTGATTTTCAAACCATGATCCAGGTGGATATTAGTGGCCACATGCCTATTCCACTTGGGGCCCCACCATTCTCTCTTTCAGTTTTTCAGTTTCGGCACAACTTACTATTTTTAGCAGTTTTTCCGGTCCTGAACTTTCGGAGCCGTTTTGAGGCCCTAAACGACGTTTTTTGGGCATCGTGCCTCCAATGAATATGATTCTATTTTGAAATCGATATTCGCGGTGATAGTTCTATTCCTTGGATAGATCTTTCTAATGATGTATCATGTACATCAAATGGGGATAGTATGCCAAAGTTACATCCCTGGGAAGTTGAAACACCAATTTACCCAAACGGGGCCCATAGTTTTGGCGCTTCATCTCCTAGGGTTAGGTTTTTGGATGTTTAGATTTCTCCATTGTTTATCAATAATAAATAGGCCCTTGAACCTCATTGTAACATAGTTTAGAGGCCTGTAGCCACCACATCTCTTCTCAGAGATAAGCTACAAGCGTCCTAGCTAGTTTATTTGCATTTTGCTTATAAGCAAATTTCAGTTCTTTGATATTAATGAAATGAAGTGTTATTTCCGCTACATCTTGATATTTCTGGTTATATGTGTATTTTGTTGTATTCCTACATAAATCTGGATCAAACCAGTTACAATCTTCAAGTCCAGTGGGTATTTTACATCTTCAAACTTCTCATCTCAGCCTATCTTTCTTCAATTATAGTACAGAGCTTCAGCAACTTCAAAAGCTATTTACATTCAGTGAGTATTCAACCAACAATAATATTGTCTCCTAGAGAAGTATTTATAGAAGAATGAGGAGGCGGAGTGAAAGAAAGTGTTAAGTCCCTATATTAATAGTGTAGTCCCTTATTATGTTAGTGTAGCCCCACTTATTGTTATTATTGTACCCTTGTAACCCCCATATTGTTATTATTGTGCCCTTAAATTATTATTGTTAGGTCGGCCAGGATTACATTGTGGCCCACTAGGATTACATTATGGCCCCATGGACTCCTATATATAGAAAGGAGGTTTTGTAAATTGTATCATCCAAGAATTGTTCATTTATGTAATGTATTGGAGGTTTCCCCCTCGAAGTGGCTCATTTCTAAGGCGTTGATATCTCTTTTCTTCTCTTTTCAGAGTTGGTTACACAACATTTGGTATCAGAGCTTTGGATTCTAGGGTTTCGCTGCTCCAAACAGGTCATCGTGGAATTTTCGCTATAACTTGTTTTCTACGAAGTCTCAGAAGCTGAAATATTTAGGGTACGAAGCTGAAATCCTGAGGAAGATTGTCTAAAAATTTCAGAGCTTGGTTCGTAATATTTTCGGAGATATCATCTGTGGAATTTAGGTCTTTTTTCAAGCTCCTAAACAGGTCATCGTGGAATTTTCACTATAAATTTTTTTCTACGAAGGTTTAGAATCTGAAATTCATATGGTGCGACGCTGAAATCCTGAGGAAATTTTTCAAAAAATTTCAGATCTTGGTTCACAACATTTTTGGAGATATGATCTGTGGAAGATAGTGCTTTTTCAGGCTCCTGAATTTCATCTCAAAGAGGTGATCGTGGGCAAAGTTCAATAACTCTCTCTCTGGGAATTGGATTGGAGTGCCGTAAACAGTGGTCACAAGTACATAGAATTTATTTTCTTGGCTATCAATTTCAGAGAAAAAGGACGAAACAGTGACACGTGGCAATTCCTACAAGTTCACTCTACTGAACCAATCCAGAATTAGGTCATTGTGGGAGATTGGACACAACTTTGTCTTGGAGAATCCAAATCAGGTCAGACCTGTGGAATTTGAAAGAAGCTTCAAAGGGTTACTACATGGCTGAATTTCAGATATTGAAGATTTTCAATTACATAGATAATTCAATTTCAATATCGAGCTCCTTAAATCAAGTAAAAGGTGTGTATTTTTTTCCGAATTGCATAAGTCTTGTTTGAAGAATCAAGTTGAATTGATTCCAAGGGCATCTTGTAGAATAGATATCAATATATTTCAGTATTTCATTCTGAAATGCCTCCTAAAAATAATTCAACACCCATTAAGCCCTCAGAAATCTATATTATGATGCATGAAGTGGAAGAATTGCAGTATGAGATGTCAAAATTATGGTACCAAGTCCAACAAATTTCGATCTTACGAAGAGCAACCAAAGCTGACATAGATGGTTTAAAAGAAGAAATGGAGGCTAATTTGGATGGTTTGAAGGATAAAATAATAGCTAATATGGATGATAAATTAGTGGAAGATGACATCGAGCATCAACAACAAGTTCTCCAACTCTCAAAGGATAACCTAACTTTGGTGTAGAATCTAATGAAACAACAGGAATATCAACATCACATCGAAAGAAGTTCTGAAGCAGTCCAAAAACAAGAACTCGACAAGTACGATCAATTTCAGAGTATCTCAGCAAGTGGAAGAACTTTCTTGTAAAATATTCCACATGGGAGGATGAGAATTTTATACAGAAGCATCAAGAAATAATCAAGCATTGAGGACAACACTTGTTTGAAGGAGAGGGGCATGTTAAGTCCCTATATTAATAGTTTAGTCCCTTATTATGTTAGTGTAGCCCCAATTATTGTTATTATTGTACCCTTGTAACCCCCATATTGTTATTATTGTGCCCTTAAATTATTATTGTTAGGTCGGCTAGGACTACATTGTGGCCCACGAGGATTACATTATGGCCCCATGGACTCCTATATATAGAAAGGAGGTTTTGTAAATTGTATCATCCAATAATTGTTCATTTATGTAATGTATTGGAGGTTTCCCCCTCGAAGTGGCTCATTTATAAGGCGTTGATATCTCTTTTCTTCCCTTTTTGGAGCTGGTTACACAACAGAAAGGGTTATTTGTTCAATTAATACAAAGTAAGTGCTTCTCGACCTTTGAAGGGCCAAATGGAGAAATTATTTGATGTTTTTAACTCCGTTAATTGAATTTTGAATTAAGTTTCATTAGATTTAGTCACTTTTGCTGATTTTGAGGCTTTTTTGGTAGCTGGAAATTACTTCTGAGTTGTCTTTTGGAAAATATATCTGTAATGTTCCCAATTTTAGCCTCAAGCTAAAATGGAACATTATAGTGGCATATTTTTATTTTGATTAATAAAATCGGTAAGGAGACCCCTTAACCCCTTGGTGATAGAGAAATAACACTCCTTATGAGAAAGGAGGATAAATAAAAAACTGAAATAAACACCTAATGGTGTGAACACGATGAGGATCACCTTGAGTTGGCCATCTTTGACCAAGTCAACAATGTTGCCTTAGAGGGGTGGTTTGCTTGAGAAGACAACGTAGTCTTGGAGGGAAAGCATTCAAAAGTGAACGAAAACCCTAATTGTGGGACCTATGGTGAGAGAGATTTAATTTGCTTTATAAGAGAGAAGATAGTAGCTCATTTGATCATGCTTTGATTCATAAATTTCGTAGTGAGGCCAAGGACTTGCACATTCAAGCCATTTAGTAGGACTGCAGTGCTCTTGAGCACTGGGGGTGTTCCCGAGAGGGGATCCCCCACCTCTTCCTCATGGGAGGAGAGGATTCGAGCTACATTTCCTCATTCTGGCATTTGGCCAAGCTCACTCCTTTAGTTGCAGCATTATTTCTGTAGCAGGATGCTGCTGTGTTGCTGGGGTAGCAGCAGAGGAACTCATAGAGTCTTTCCTTACTTTCTTTTTCAATGGAGGAGTGACCTCTTCATTGGAGGAGCTATAGATATGGATCTTCGACTATATTTCAGATCTGTGGCATCAGGCCACTCATTTACCATCTCCCACTGTGTAGTCATTTGGAGAAACTACGTTATTCCATGAGGGCAATGTTGAGGGAGATTCTTGTGCTCATCAGGAGGAGTGATTTTGAGTAAAAGGGGATCAACCTCTTTTCCCTTGAGGGAATTATTAGAGGAGGGAATCATCATTTCAGATCAGCCATATCCTCATATTCATTTGATTTTAGTTGCAGTGACAATTTGTTTGTCACTATTGTATTTTATCTGGCATTTCTAGCAATCTCCCTGAGATTGGCTAGAAATCCCATATTGAGCCCATTTCCTTATCTTGGGCCATTTTCTTGTATCTTTCAGCTACATTGTCATTTTTTATGTATTCAGCAGCCACATCTCTCATACAGATTGTGCAGTCACTGTTCTCTGGCATTTTGAGCAGCAACAACATCTCATGTATTACACTGCTTATTCATTGGAGGTTGGTTCTAAAAGCTTGAGGGCCTTGTTCCTCATGATATTCCTGTATAATATTGTTGATATATTAATATGATGATGGCTTTATTATTTACCCTCTCATGATACATTCAGATTTGCAGAGTTTTAGATTGATGTTTTACATATTGTTGTAGCTCTCTCTTTGAGCATTGTTTTAGAGTCCTAGATTGGGGAGATCTGAATAACCCATCTAGTGTTATTTCTTTAAGCTCATATTCTGCATAGGAATTTTATGATGTGTGTACCAATGCATACCAGCATTGGATTGTATTATTTTTGTAGCAACTTCCTTATACAGCGTCCTTCAGGACCCTGTAGCAGAAATTCCCGAGGTGGAATATTGCATATCCATAGACAGAGTCTGTGAAGGGCCAGCTAGCCTCACAATATATCCCTTCTTTGGAAGGAGTCATATCCTATAAATGCCCCAATATTCAATCTCTGAAATGGACTTGCGATGTCTCGCTGAAGAAGGAATTGGAATATCTTAAGATATTCCCGATGGAGCAGAAAATTCCAGATTTGGAATATTACAGTGGTATCAGAGCATGATCTTGGCTCAGCCTGTGCCCAAGATCTAAAGTTATCAGAAAGAGGAGCTTCTCTCCAAGGAGAGGATATTTCAAAAGGATACAAGGAAAGAGGAATGATGGAAGAGGAGGTTTCCCTTATTCTTTTCCAGACCATTGAGGACATCATTGAAAATCTTGATGAAAGGGAACAATGGAAAGATTTTCTGAAAAGGGTTGTGGATGGAGAAAACCCTAGTTTTGTCATGATGGGTGTGAGCATTCAGCCACACATGCAGGCCCACAAAACAGTCCTTTTTCCACTGGAAAGGGGGATAGAGGAAGGAGATGAGGCCATTGGAGGAGCATCGCTGCAACTCAAAGGTATGGTTCATGTTTGTTGGTTTGGAAGTCCCATTCTACATTGCCATGCAAATGCAAAAGCACATGAAGCATTCACTAAGGGTTTGATGGAAGAACTTGGTGAAACTCATTGTGACATAATCACAAACACTTTGCATGCACTGGAAGGAACCAACAGCGCTGTCACACTGGGAGGACATCTATCACCACATGGAGGTGAGAACGAAGTTATTGCTTCCACTAGAGGGGCTCTTGTATCTTTGCAGGGAGTTCCAAATATTTTTACATGTGGGAACCAAGGCACAATTTCAGAGCCCTATGTAGTATTTGCTAGGATTTTGAGATGGAAGGGAAACAGAAGGATCAACATGGAGGGATGATGGGCATTCACCCATATCCATTTCAGAAAATTTCTACACAAGGGAAAGAGATTGCACTATGTAGAGGAGAGAGGGACAAATCAGTCCAGTCATACATGTAGTCTATTTTAGAGCATGATGTCTCACTTTATGGGGCATTCCACCTAGGAGGCCACTTGATTTAGAGTTGATGAGAGGCATCATTCCATTTGGTTCACCACTCATGGATTCCGGAGGGGTGGAGACACTAGAGGGATCCAATAGAGAGTAGAGGGTTTGGGGTAAAGTCAAGGAGAAGAGGTATACTCTCTCATTTTCAATATCACCCATCTTCATTAGCTTTACTGCGCTGATAGAGTTTGTTGCATGGTTGGAGGATATCATCTTGATGATGGAGGATGGCTGCTCCAAGGATTTGGATGAACAAAAGATTCTTTCTTTTAAGAAGAACCCTTTCATGCATTGGAGTAGATGGAGGCCACTCATGCTTACATTGCCCAGGATCAAGAGATTATTTGGAGGTGATAGTCTCTCACGGGAGGCTCATTTTCGGAGGACCTTATTTCTATTTAAGCATGAGCAGCTGCATGATGGGCATGTTAGCAACTTGTAAGATGAATTTGGCATGGGATATGTCAAAGTAGCAGGTAGCAGCGTGAGGGAGAACTATATTGCAGAACACCAGCACTACCTATGTGGAGGATTGATCCAGGGTGGAGGGCTCAGCTTTTGTTGAGTATTCCCAAGATCTTGGTGCATGCATGATTCTTAGATGGCCTTGATGGAGATGGCAGATACTTAGTGGATGAAATGATCATCTATCATCATGGCAGAGTCTTCTTGACTAGAGTTTCTAGTCTCAAGAAGAAATTATTGCATGCAGCACATGAGGACTTCCTAGCTATGCACTTGGATGCATACTTTGATTGGTTAGAGGAGTCCAATTTGAGGGCATTCATCATGGCATATATCATCATAGGGAGAGATGCATAGCCCGCTTGATTATGGTGGAGAGAACCTCACAGCCACTTCCCTACTCATTGGAGGTAGAGGGAAATTCTCAGTTGGACCATTTCATCTCAAGGGCCCAAGTACCAATTGGAGAAGGTATAATCTCACATTTTGTATTGTACTTTCCTTCCTTGTTTTAACAGCATGATGAGTCAAGAATAGTTGTTCCTTCTTGCATAATTTACAAGGATGTATTTTTAGACTTTGTAGAAGAAGAATGGACCATTCTTATGGTGGTTTTTGGAGAGAGCCACATGCTCCTTGGTGTGCACCATTGGCACCAATTTATATTTTCATGTTCCTATCTTTTGAGATGTGTGTGGCAGAAAAAAAGTGGCTGGGAAATCACTTGTTATGTATATTTTTGATGTAGGAAAGAGGCTCACTGTGTTTTTCCCATGAGAGGAGCAGTGACCTACTCTCTAGTTGTCTTGTGACAACTTGTTTTCATTGTATTATGCTACCTTGTATTGCTGATGATTATTTATTCACAGGGAGCACTATTTTGAGAGTGACTTATATTTTGGGACAGCCCATTGGGAGCACTATTCTCCC
This sequence comes from Pinus albicaulis, assembly GCA_034641835.2. Classification (NCBI taxonomy): domain Eukaryota; kingdom Viridiplantae; phylum Streptophyta; class Pinopsida; order Pinales; family Pinaceae; genus Pinus; species Pinus albicaulis. The sequence goes on along the minus strand of CM076578.1, from coordinate 59,591,862 downwards.
CATTACACATGTTCCATATTGCAGGAGATACCATGGGCAAACCATGATTTCCATACTATTACTTTTCTCTTCTTGTGGGGCAAACCACTTGGATAATTTGAAAAGGCATTTCATGACTAAATATTTTGATGGGGTAGCTTGGGCCACTCTTGGAGGCCATACCATTTCATCCCAAGGACATAGGCAGCCCCATATGTACTACAGAGGGAGAGAAGAGCTTATTGGGATGAAGCAGCAAAACTCTCCGTTCAGCCCCATTACATTGTACAGAACCGGGGGCAATATTTCCAGTTGGATGATAGCATGGGTGAGGGGATCACTAGTGGGATTATCTTTTCCCATGCATGTCATCACTCCTACCTTGAGGAGGCCAAGGTTCAGCAGGGATATTTCCACCTACACCTTCTATATTTCCGTAAGGTGCACCATTCTGGTTTGCATACTTAAGAGGAGGCATTGGAGGACAATTTTACTACAGCATATCTTGAGCAGTGGTGGAGATTGTTGATGAGGAGGCCACAAGAGAAGAAGGGGGAGAAATTTTTGTTCTCTCTATGTAGCTGTTTGAGGACAAGCAACATGTGGGAGGGGAGGACTGTAATGTTCCCAATTTTAGCCTCAAGCTAAAATGGAACATTATAGTGGCATATTTTTATGTTGATTAATAAAATGGGTAAGGAGACCCCTTAACCCCTTGGTGATAGCGAAATAACACTCCTTATGAGAAAGGAGGATAAATAAGCAGCTGAAATAAACACCTAATGGTGTGAACATGATGAGGATCAGCTTGAGTTGGCCATCTTTGACCAAGTCAACAATGCTGCCTTAGAGGGGTGGCTTTCTTGAGAAGACAACACATTTTTGGAGGGAAAGCATTCAAAAGTGAATGGAAACCATAATTGTGGGACCTATGGTGAGAGAGAGTTCATTTTCTTTATAAGATATAAGATAGCAGCTCATTTGACCATGCTTTGATTCATAAATTTCGTAGTGAGGCCAAAGACTTGCACATCCAAGCTGTTTAGCAGGATTGCAGTGCTCTTGAGCACTGGGGGGTGTTCCCCGAAGGGGATCCCCCACCTCTTCCTCATGGGAGGAGAGGATTTGAGCTGCGTTTCCTCATTCTGGCCAAGATCACTCCTTCAGTTGCAGCGTTATTTCTGTAGTAGGATGGTGTTTTGTTGCTGGGGTAGCAGCAGAGGAACTCATGGAGTCTTTCCTTACTTGATTTTTTAGTGGAGGAGTGATCTCTTCGTTGGAGGAGCTATAGAGATGGATCTTCAACTATATTTCAGATCTGTGGCATCAGGCCACTCATTCACCATCTCCCACTGCGTAGTCATTTGGAGAAACTGCGTTATTCCATGAGGGCAGTGTTGAGGGAGATTCTTGTGCTCATCAGGAGGAGTGCTTTTGAGTAAAGGGGATCAAACCCTTTTCCCTTGAGGTAATTATCATAGGGGGGCATCATCATTTCATATCAGCCATAGCCTCATATTCATTTGATTTCAGTTGCAGTGATAATTTGTTTGTCACTATTGTATTTTATCCGGCATTTCTAGCAATCTCCTTGAGATTGGCTAGAAATCCAATATTGAGCCCATTTCCTTCTCTTGGGCCATTTTCTTGTATCTTTCAGCTACATTGTCATTTTTTATGTATTTAGCAGCTACATCTCTCATAGATATTTCGCAGTCACTGTTCTCCGACATTTTGAGCAGCAACAACATCTCATGTATTACACTGCTTATTCATTGGAGGTTGGTTCTAAAAGATTGAGGGCCTTGTTACTCATGATATTCCTATATAATCTTGCTGATATATTAATATGATGATGGCTTTATTATTTACCCTCTCATGATGCATTTATATTTTTAGAGTTTCATATTGATGTTTTACATATTGTTGTAGCTCTCTCTTTGAGCATTGTTTTAGAGTCCTAGATTGGGAAGATCTGAATAACCCATCTAGTGTTATTTATTTAAGCTCATATTCTGCATAGGAATTTATGATGTGTGTACTAGGGCATCCCAACATTGGATTTTCTTATTTTTGCAGCAAATTCCTTATACAACGTCCTCAAGGACCTTGCAGCAGAAATTCCCGAGGTGGAATATTGCATATCCATAGACAAAGTCTGTGAAGGGCCAGCTAGCCTCACGATCTATCCCTTCTTTGGAAGGAGTCATATCCTGTAAATGCCCAAACAGTAAATCTCTGAAATGGACTTGTGATGTCACACTGGAGAAGGAATTGGAATATCTTAAGATATTCCCGATGGAGCAGAAAATTCTAAATTTGGAATATTACAATCTCTGACTATGCATTAACTGTGTATTATTTTGAGGAAAATTATCTGGTAGGTGGCATTTTGAAAAATAATTTCCTCACTGATGTGGAATTTGGAGGCTTTCTTGACTGATCTATCTCTCTTTGTTGCTTTAAACCCTTGTTATTGCTTTTGGACTTCTATAATCATCTTCGGGCCTTTAAACCTTTTATGCTGACTTTTTTATCCTTTAAGAATTTCTCTTCTTTATTCACTATGTATTTATATTTGTAAATCATCGGTTAAGTCTTTAAATCTTCGGTTTTTTATCTTTAACCTTTAACTTTAATCTCCATTGTCTTTCACTATTCTTCTTCTGTTTCCTTTGTTAATGTACAGGTGTCTTTGGCGCACCGAGGGTTTCATTGTATAACCAATGCTCATGAGGCACTAGTCAAACCATGATTATGAACCTGTGGAATCCCTTTCTTTGTGATTTTGGCCTGAGGATCATCATCCTTGACCCTTTGTTACTTTATCATGACTGTGGGATGGCTTTACAACTCATCCGCCATGAAACCTGTAACATAAAAAAACTATTACATAAAATCCTGCATGTACTGGGTTAAACTGCTTTCAGAGGCTGGGTGGGGGGTGAAAGGAGCAGTGAGGAGGAGAAATTGCATACGGAGGATGTTCTGCAGACAAAACCTGTGAAAACAGGGTTTAATTTGAATATTGGAGCGAAATAATGGATAGGTGGTTTCGGAAAACCACAAATGGTTTTCGCACACAAAATGAGTGGTGAGCAGTTTAGCTGGGAATGAAGATGGTAGAGGTCTTTGATTGACATGTGTCTAGACAAAAACCGCCTATTTCGCGTTGAAAATGAGCGTTCGGTTTTATTGGTGAAATGAACGCGAAATGTTTTTAGGACCATTAGACTTTCGGGTCGAAGATCAACAGTCATGGATGAGCGTGAAAAATATAAAGATGTGTGGTGGAAACACGTGGTGGGGCTGGGATGATGTCACCTTTTTTTTCACGTAGCGAGAAGGCTTTTAGGTTGGGAAAAATTTGGTTTTTAGTGTTAAAACGTATTAATCCAGTTATGGATAAATACAAAGGAAAAAAAATTTTTACAAGGGGCGTGGGGTGTAGAAAAAATAAATGAATAGCAGTGAAGGAACAATAGTGAAGGAACAACAGCAAAGGAATAGTAGCGAAGGAAAATCAGCGAATGAACAGCAGTGAAGGACCAATAGTGAAGGAATATCAGTGAAGGAACAGCAGTAAAGGAACAACAATGAAGGAACAATAGTAAAGGAACAACAGTGAAGATTTCTTTTTTAGAAAAGACCATAAGGCTTCAAGAATGAGTAATTTTCCATGAAAATAATCTCTTGAAGGCTCAAGACCTGCTTTAGCCAAAATTTACTGTGACAAAATTTACTGATGGCTAACACAGTGTGAGGTATAATTGGGACTTCACAGCAGGGAGACCCTCTTGGTTGACATATTTCCATCACTTTCAAAAAAATGGCACTAGAAGGAGGGCTAGTTGACAAGTTGTGCCTGTTGATTCTATTTTGAATCTCTTATCTTCAATGGATCATCCTGAAATCATACTCTTAGGGTATTTTCTAACTTGTTCCCTAGTAAAACTTTAATCCTCGATGAGCCTATTTATCACTTTTCTCAATTGAATTTTGGTGGTGAGCATGGAACTTCCATAACCTAGCACATCTGTGATTTTCTTAATTTTTTTGAATATTACAAAATTGATGATGAATATTTTTCATGTGTCGCTTTCTTCCTCACGATCCCTTTAAGGTTGTGTTAATTCATGATGTCATACCTTACCATTTTCTTCCATCCATTCTTTTCATCTCTTCCTCAAGAAGATTCATCAAGCCTTTGATAGGTATAATTACCAATATGTTTATAAAAGAATCATTCAAATTTCAATGGAACCTATTGAAACAATTGATGATTTTTCTATTAGATTCCTTCATTTGTATTACGAGTCCTGAAGAGGACATGTATTAGGATTTCTTCAGGAAACTGTTTGATTATTTGGTTCATATATCTTTGCATGGTGAATCTGAACCTCATGATGTCTCTACTTCCCCAACTCCCATAAATCATGAGAGACCTATAATTTCAGAGGAGGAACATGTTATTCCTTTCATTATTTGTCCTCCTCCTTTTTCATTTCCAATGTGGGTGCCTCCTTGCAGTGAGAATAATATTGGGAAATCTGCAAATCAAATTCCCAATCTAGTTTCTCATCATCCCCCCCTTTTCATGATTCTAATCCCAAAGAGGAAATCCTGGAATGGTTTATGAAGCCTATAGTGAATACTAATCTCTCCATTCCTGAAGATGATATGATTAATTAGAATTTAAATCTTGAGTCTCATTTAAAAAATTATCATCCTATACCATCTCTTTTTGATGAAACCTTTTCATGTGATCTACCTAATCAATATATTCAAAATCCAAGCAGTGAACAAGTGCAAGGTAGTCACATTTTGTAGGTAGAGTATCGACAAGGTGAATATTCTTTCAATCTTTCTTCTCTTTTCCAAAATCCCCTGTGTGTAATATCCCAAAATGGGGATGTAGCAATACTAAAACACAAAACTGAAATTACCATTGTAAATCAACTCATAAACATTAGAGACCAATATGGAGACATAACATCATGTATTATATCAGAAAATTCATACATAACAGTGAGGTATGAATCATATACAATGAAGGAACAAGCCTCCCATAAGAAATCACTGCACAAATGAATTGCTGTCACAACACAATAATATCGGAGATTGTTACAACGCAGTTAAAAACACACTGCTACAAAAAAATATTTTACAAAAGATGTAGGGCTGTCATATGCCTCAAAATATATGCCTAATATAGATCTAGGCTCAATACAAATTCCTACAAAGAAATCGGAAAGGGTTTTCAGAAATACACCCTATAGAAAATGGGATCTAAAGCCCAATGGTTGAAGATTCACTGAAAAATCAAGAGTGTAGAAGAATGAAATATGACATATCTAATATATATCCCCTCAAAGGTCTCCTCCCATGAAAGGATGAACCCCTCAATCACAAGAAAACACTGCAAAGGAACCACAAGATCTTCCACTGAAGCTACCCTCCAAAATAACGCAATTCCCAACTAGAACAGTGCTGGAAATGATGGGAAAAATATGGCATAGTGCCAATATCTGAAATATTCTCAAGAACTCTCCAAACATGTCTTTGAAGAGAATTAACCCTTCCTCCTATGAGAAACTAGCTCAGAAAGTGGGATTCTAACACCTCCACTGCTGCACCCTGCAACACAGCACAATAACTCGCTGAAATTGCACTGATTAAGAAAGCTATAGCTTGGCCTGAAAACATGAATGTGGAAACAAATACAATAATTTTCCAAGCTGCCTCTCAAGGAAAGAGGTGGGATTCCCACTCGGGAACACCCGGTGCTGAACAGAAAGAGGAAGCAAAATTCTAAGTAGACCAATATCAAAATAATAATCTAAAACATGAGCTCAAATGGCTTCCATCCTCTTCCTTAAATAGAATATGAGGTTTCTTGCCCTTGGCCCCACTCAATTAGGTCATTTCCTTCATGAGATCCATCTCCCTCCAAAACTGTGTTATTCCTCAATTAATCTCTACTCCTCCATAAGAGAATTGTTAACTTGGTCAAGATTGACTGAATCAACATGATCCAACCATGTTCACACTTGGAGGTGATTTATTTAGCTGCTAGAAAAGGTCTCCTTTCACACTTGAAGTGTTTTTATTGCTACTAAGGAGACTTATGGGCCTCCCCACCCACTTATTCACCTACCTAGTGACAAAACAAACTATAATATTCCATTTAGCCTCCAAGCTAAATGGAATATTATAGTTTTTTTATCATTAGGTCGGTAAATAAATGGGTGGGGAGGCCCATAAGTCTCTTGAGTAGCAATAAAAACACTCCTAATGTGAAAGGAGGAAGAATAAGCAGCTGGATTAAGCACCTTTGGGTATGAACAGGGGCTATATCATGTTGATTCAGTCAAATTTGACCAAGTCAACAGTGTTGTCTAGATACATTGAATCTCCTTGATGAACAACGCAGTTTTAGTGGAGGAAAACTTGCATTATCTTGGTGGAAAATATGGATGGGACCCAATGTAGAGAGGCTCTCGTGCTATACATGGAGGGGATAGCAACCATTGTTATTCATGTTTTGATTATCATTGTTATTGGTCTGTTTAGACTTTGCTTCCTCTTGTTGTTTAGAAGGATTGCAGTGTTGTTTAACACAAGGGTTTTCCTAGTCGAGAATCCCTACCACATCCTCAGGGAAGGAGAGGTTATTTGGGCTAAATTTCCTCATTATCGCATTTTGGCCAGGCTACCTCCTTCATCTACAGTGCAGTTTCTGTTTAGAGCTGGGTTTTGTTGCAGGGTGTAGGAAAGGAGGATCTCTTAGAGTCATTTCTGGGCTTGTTTTTCAGTGGAGAGGTTGTATATCCATTGGAGGATTAGAAAGGAGGACTCCTAGGCATATTTTGACATCTTTGGTACTAGGCCAACCATCTACAATCCCTCACAGTGCATTTTCCATCCTGAACTGCGTTATTTTTGGAGGCATTTGCTAGAAGTGTTCATTGAGCTCATCAGGAGGGTCTATTTCTAAGTAGAGGGATCATCCTTATAATTAGAAATACCATTGGAGGAGGAAATCATTATTTCAGATATGTCATAGCCTCATTTCATATCAGATCCAGTTTGCAGTGGCACATTAACCCAGGGTTATTTTTCACATTGTATATTTCTTGATATTTCTAGCAATCCTTTCCGGGTTGGCTATAAATCTTGTATTAGAGCCCATATCTTCATTGTTGGGCCTTTATTTTGTTTCTATCAGCCAAAATTTTATATATGTATTCAACAATAGATACACTGTTATAGACAGTGTTGTCGCTTCTTTCTAGCATTCTATACAATTGCTGCAGCTCATGTGCTGATTGTTTTATTCATTGGAGACTTGTTCCCATTGCTTGAGTGGCTTGTCCCTCATGATATTTTTATATATATCTACTGATATCTTAATAAAATTATGGTTTTACATTGATCCCTCTTATGTCATGTTCATATTTGCAGAGTTTTACATTTTTATGTTCATATATTGTTTCATTCCCATTTTGGGATATTACAGTGGTATCAGAGCATAATCTTGTCTCAACCTGTGCATTCAAGACATTATTCCATTAGAAGGAGAAGCTTCTTCTCACATAAGGAACAAAGGCATGAATCCATTATTTGGAGAAATGAAGGATGAGAGGGTCTCCCTGCTTCTTTTCCAAGCTATGAAAAATAACAAAGAATATCTGAAGGAGATGAAAGGGGAGAAGTGTAAGAAATTCCTGAAAGGGTTTGAAAGGGAAGAAAGCCCTAGCTATTCACATGATGGGTGTGAGAACTCAGCCACACATGCAGATCCACAACGTAGTATATTACCCACATTCACTGCAATAAGGATGGAGGAAGGAGAGGCACCAAGGGAGGAGGCCTTGAGTGTCTATCTTCAGGAGTATGAGTCTCAATCATGGAGATTCAAAGAGAACTTGGACTTCCAAGGGTTTTTCAAACTCAAGGAAGCTAGAAGATACAACAACCATGATAGAAGCAAGAGAGGTAGAATCTTTCTATCTAACTTTGGTGGATCAATAGAGTGCATAGCTAAAGCTTGGGTGGAGGAGCTAGATTCATATTTCCAACTACACCATGTTTCAGAAAAGGAGGCCATTAGAGTAGCAGCACTGCACCTCAAAGGTATGGCCCATAATTAGTGGTTTAATAGTTCTTCTTCATTTTATCATGCAAATAAAAACACTTATGTTGGGTTCACTAAGTAATTGGTGAAAATATTTGACATTAAACATTGTAAAACATCTCTTTTGTAACCCAAAAATTTAAAACCTTTGCATGAGTTGGAGAGATCTATCTTGCCAACTCCACTCCATATCTCAGATGAAGGGGATAAAAACATGCATGGTACCTTGCCAAGGGAAAAATTCCCACCTTTTGAAGAACCCTCTTCTATTGGTGAAGACATGGAGAAACCTCTTTCAAGGGAAGACCTAGATCAAGGGTCTCTCATTGATGATGAGGCAATCTCACATATTGATGAAGAGGATGAGTAGAGAAGAGCTAACAGTGTTGTACCATTGGGAGAAGATCCATCACCACATGGGGATGGGAAGGGAGCCATTTCTTCCATTGGAGGAGCCCTTGTGTCTTTTCAAGGAGTTCCAAATGATCCAACATGTGGGAACCAAACTACAATTTTGGAGCAACATACATCAGTTGTTGTGGGTTGTGAATCTTGGCAAATAGAAGCAGAAGAAAAGAAGGATTGACATCAAGGGATGATGAGAATTCACCTTTATCTATTCTAGGGGATTTCTGAAAAAAAGAAGGATATTTTATTGTGCAGTGAAGACAAGGACAAATCAGACCACTCATATATACAGTCCACTTCAGATTTTGATGTCTCACTACATGGGGGCATTCCACCTAGGAGGCCACTAGATCTAGAATTGGTAGGAGATATTTTTCCATTTGGTTCACCACTCTTATATTTTGGAGGGATGAAGACCTTGGAGGAGTCCATTATTGTGTAGAGAGTTTGGGATAGACTCAAGGAGGAGAGAGGAACTCTTTTATTTTCTTCATTACCCACTTTCACTACATATATTGTGCTTACAGAAGTTGCTACAGTGATGGAGGATGGCACCTTCATGGTGCAAGGGAGCTACTCCATGGATTTGGAGAAATAGAGGGTACTTCCTTTGAGGAAGGAATCCTCCATACATTGGAGTAGATGGAGGCCACTCATGCTTTCATTGGCCAAGATTGGGAGATTCTTCTTGGATGGGAGCTTCTCATGGGAGGCCAACTTCCAAAGATATCTAATTCTTTTTTAGCATGAGCAGCTACATGATGGGCATGGCAGCAATTTGGAGGATGACTTCGGCAGGAGGGATGTCAAAGGAAAATACAACAACATGTGGGGAGCTTCACATTGCAGATCATCAGCATTGTCTCTTAGGAGGATTAATCCATATTGGAGGTCTCAACTTGTGGTAGAGTACTCCAAGGATCTTGGTGCTTGCATGATTCTTGAGGAATCAGAGGGAGATGATGAATACTTGGTGGATGATGTGGTCATCTATTCTTATGGTAGGATCTTCTTGACTAGAGTTTCCAAGCTCAAGAAGAAGCTACTACATGCAACACATGAAGACTTCTTCTCCATGCACTTTGATGCATATCTTTCTTTGATGGAGGAGTTCACTTGGGAGGGCATCCAACATGAGTTATTTTAGCATATGGAGAGATGCATAGCCTATATGGTGATGGAAATGATGTCACAGCCACTACCCTACTCATTGGAGGTAAGGGAGAATTCCAGTTGAGCCATTTCAGCTCAAGGACCATACTACATGGTGGAGGAGGTACAATTTTTCATTGTGATTTGTATTCATTTACTTTATATGAGCAGCATGTTGTATTTGGGAGGGCCTTCCCTTATTATACATTATATGATTATGTACTTGAGGCCAAGTGTAGCATTGATATTGGTTGTCTTATTGGTGGTTTGTGGGGTAGGCCACATAATTCTTGGTGTGCACCATTGACACCACATTGTATATTCATGATTCCATATTATGGGATGACTGTGGCAACAATCAAGTAGCTAGGATAGCACTTGTTAGTCTTTTTTTTTAGGCAAGAAAGAGATGCCTTGCATTGGTTCCATGTGTGGAACCTTGATCCACTTTTCGGTTATCACATGATAACTTTTTTTCATTGGTTTTTGCTTCCATGTATTGCTAATATTTTTATATTCATGGGCAGCTTTGTTTGGAGAGTGGAATATGAGTTGGAGATGCCCATTGGGAGTATGATTCTCCCTACTTTACATGTTGTATGTTTTAGGAGAAACAATGGCAAAACCATGATTGCCACATCACATCTCTTTTCTTCGTGTGGGAGGAGCCATTTGAAGAGCTTGAGATCTTGGAGGAGGCACTTCATGGATGAATTATTGAGTGGGGTAACATGGGCCATTCTTGAAGGCCATGTCATTTTAGCCCAAAATCATAAACAACCCCATGCTTACCATAAATGGAGAGAGAAACCACTTGAATGGAAAAATCTAATCTCTCCATGCAGCCCAAACACATTGCATACACCGGGGGTTAAGGATTCTTTTGATGAGCTACCTAGAATGGCTCATTTCATTTGGATGATAGCATGGGTTTGGGAGTCAATCATTGGTCATGAGATCCCCTATACTTGTTTTTGTGGTGGATTCGACACACGGGTGTACGAAATCACATGAGCTTAGAGAGTGTGGTCTACTCTCTAAACTATTGGTAACAGGAAGTATGTGGGGGGAGCTCAAAAACATAAAACTTAAATGAAATAATATTCTGAAGTATGCTATGGTTAAAAAACTAAAACAAAAAACACAAAAGAAGCTATATAGAGAGTTCCAAACAGAAATAATGCATACGATTGCTCAATGGCCTCTTCTTATTAAATGTTCAGAATAAAAGAAAATATTACCCACTTGCAAAAGGGCCCCTAGGCAATGGATCTAGGTCCCGATGCAAGGATGTTTGTCTTTCAAGTTCTACCTCTGACGCAGTCTAACTCTCTCTCTCTACTGTGGTGGAATAATATGTTGGGTCTAGCGAGTCCTCTTTAGCTCCAACTCCTAGGTCACACACAATGCTGGTGTTGCTTGGGAAAATTTGGCCAGCATAACCTTGTGATTACCATTTGTTCATCTCTTGGTAGGTTTATATAGGTGAGCTTCAAATCCTCCTTCCCTCCCTTGGTACATGATGGATGGTGACCCAAGGGAGAGGTGTGATTCCATTTTGTGCTCAAATATTCTTTTGTGTGCTCACATAATGTCTAAGGAGGCGCTGGTGGCTATCCTTAGGCGGCTTTCACATAAGGAGTAGCCGTCCTTTGCTTGTTGTGGTCCCGAAAAGTGACTTTTTTCCATTTCTAGGAATGTGCATATATCCGGCAAAAAGGCACGCAGAAGGTGCTCTTCTCGAAGGAAAATGCGCGCATTTGAGCATTTATGACTAGTTCAGATCTGATTTTCTCAAAAAGTTAGAGATTTTAAATACTTCTTGATTCCATAATGTATTCCTATCCTGTAAATCCTTAGGCTTGAAATTAATTGATTTCATCTTTTGCTGTATGATTTTCCAAGTGCAATGGTTGTACGGTACGATACCATCGTTACATGAAAGTTTTTTCACTAGTCAAATGTCAAGAGGATCGATGACATCTATGGACAATGATGTCTCCCATAGTGCCACCCGAGGATACCCCTTTTCATGGGGAGGGGTCATCCAAGGTACTGCTTACTTTTTGGAAAAGAGGCGTTGAGGTCGAAAAAAAGGAAGCCTTAACCGAACCATGATGGGTTTAACATAGGCATGTTGGTGAGTGGTAGCTGAAAGTGGATGATAGGGATTCAGTGGCCCAAGGTCAAATTATACTTGAGCATCTTGGCGGCAGTCATAGGTATTTCTGAAGGGAAAAGTCCCTGGAGTTGGTAGGACTTCCAGGACGGGTATGAACCGGCTATAATTGTCAGAATGGTGTGTGCATGTGGGGGGGGGGGGTGAAATACTTCGACCAAGGGAGATGGGGGACTTCTGCCATGGGAGAAAAGGTGAAATATGAGGGTGAAGTGGTGAAGGGCATCATTTGCGGTCTTTATACACTTACTAAAAGAATAAAATAATGGGGTTTGGTTTGTACAAAACACAGAGACAGGTACCCCAAAACATGAAAGAGGGTCACTCACATAAGGTGTGAGGATGGTGTTTTGCTGGGGGTGGGGGTCCCATTGGTTGGTCTCATGTGAGAGGTTGATGAAGCGGAAGATGTCATAGATGGGTTTATGTTGATGGAGGTATGGTGAGCAAAATGCGGTTCGTGGAGGTGCACTTTCATTCTTCTTGTACAACCCAATCATCTGGGAAGGGGGTTGAGTTTAAATGGTGAACTTGACCTTATGCATGATATGTGGATGTGCATGAGGTGCTTCCCGAACTAAAATGGTATGGCCATGGTGTCACTTTTGGGGTGATGTATGGTCTACTTTGGATGACAATCACCATGGAGGGGAGGCTATATCGACCATCGCAGACATTTATCATATGCAGGTTGAGGTGATGATAAATGTGGTCGGGTATGAGGACCCTATGGTTTATTTATAATGGAGAAATGATGTCAGGATATGCAAATTTTTATGGGACTCTATCATGCTGAGGGTAGAATGATACCTGCTCTGAAACTTTCAGTGAATGGTGCTGTGAATAGTCTGTGGGTTCTTCCTACAAAAACAACTACCTCGAGTGAAAGAATCTTCTTTTCATCCAATATTATTGAAAGACATGAACTTTGGAAAGGAAGATGGGAGGGTGCATACCTGCCAGTGGTGAAAAAAATTTATTTTTCAGGAGTGCGAATGTGTGGCATCACCTCTGTTTGTTATGGAGTGCTGATCACAGTGCTGCTTTCGGTCTGGTGATTAGATACTCTCAGCTCCAATTTTCCCTTGGGAGTTGTTTCTTGTCTCCTAGCTTTGATTTAAGTTGGGAATTCCCCCAGACTTAGATCAGGGGGGGTCATTTCCGGTTACTGCCCCATGTCTAGGATCTCCTTTTTGTTTGTTCCTCGGCTTCTTTTTGTAGCATTTGGAGGATTGTCATAATTCTCCGATTTGTATGGTTGTTGATGAGCCTAGGAAGGGTTGCACTAGATTGATAGACGCATTATGTTGTGCCATTGGTCCATTCTATGCGAGGAATGGGGAATATCGGTTCCCTTATCCCTAGTTGTTATATTGGTGTCGGGGTGACTTTCATGATAGCTAGGTTGTGATACGTTCTAAGTAGAATCGTATGAGAATCCAGGGTACTGATTGCTGCTGCCTAGGTGTCCTTGGGCCAAAGACTGAATTGAACTGTTTTCAGAATCGACATGCATGGTGCTACTGTTGCCTAGGTGATCTTGGGAAAAATATCTGATCAAACTGTCTGCAGAATTGATGTGCATGGTACTAATTCTTCCTAGGTGATCTTGGGTCAAAGACCTGATCAATGCATTTGCAAAATCTACCTACCTAGTAACTCCCTAAGTGCCATGGGTGTTATTGCTACCTAGGATATCATGGGTCAAATACCTGATCAAACCATCTACAGAATCTACCTGCATGGTCACTCCTTGAATACAGATTACTGCTGCCTCGGTGACCTTGGGTCAAATAGTCATATCAAACTGTCTACAGTAGATGATGCACCTGGTAACTCCCTGTATACAGATTAATGCTGCCTAGGTGACCTTGGGTCAAATACTTGATTAATGTTGGAATCACAATTGTCGTTAGACCAAAACCTGTAGGCATTAGTCTCCGCTACAATCACCAGAGTTAGGATCCATGAGAGGCAGTTAGTCCATGTCGCAAAACACATAGGGAGCGTTGAACCCAATTTCCAACAATCTCCCCCCCAACGCGAGCCGGGTGAGTTTTGAACTAGAGACCTTTTGCTCTGATACCAAATGTAGGTCTTAACCCTGAATAGAAATTATCTACACACGAATCTTATAACAGAAAATAAACAATAGCGAGAGCATAAAACATAAAATAGATAAACACAGAGATTTTCCTCTAGATCCCAAATCGGGACAACCAGCTTGATTTTTCATTATATTCCTTTTAGTGTTACAACACATATATATACATGACAAAGCATACATAAACCCCAATCCATTAACCCTGGATTAAAATATAACTGTAGTTCCCTTGACCGGATCTATAAAATACTAGGGGCTGAAAACCATCGTACCCCAAAACCATGTGCAAACTCACGCACAAAACATGGGTGGGTCTGCCTATGAATGGGTCCGCACACCAAAAAAAAATTTGCCAGGGTGCTGCCCTGGACCCTGATAGGGGGGGCTACTACCCCTGCTGTAATCTTGGCCAATCCGGCCAAGTGAGCCTTCACCGCTCACCTTCAGGCCTACATTACAATAAAGTCTTCCCAACCTTTTATAAGCTCATTACATGCAATACCATGGGCTAAAAACCATGGGTGCACAAAACCATGAGCCCTAAAACCACTACTATTTACCCTAGTCAACATTGACTCTAACCCCGAGTCATGTTTACCTAACAATTGTATAGTGCGTGGTGCTAGTCGTGGAAAGAATATAACACATAAACAACAAAAATACCAAGGGCCGAAAACCATCGTACCCCAAAACCATGTGCAAAATCATGCATAAAACATGGGTGGGTCCGCACAACAAAAAAAAATTTGCCGGGGCGCTGCCCCGGAACCCGACAGGGGGGGCTACCGCCCCCCCTGTGACCCCCTGCTGCACCCGGTACAACGTACAACGCGTAGTGCTAGTCGTGGAAAGAATATAACACATACCCAACATTCTCCCACTTGTTGTTTTCTTTCCATAGGGGGCCACAAGGGAGCTTAGTCATTGGGCCAATTCTTCAACACCCATTGTTTCTCTACACCAAGAGAACTTCTGAGTGCTCGCAGACTTCGTTAATGCATTTGCAACATTCTTCAAAGTGTCCAACTTTACCAGCTACACCCTTTTATCCTCAACCATATCTCTAACAAAGTGATATTGAACATCAATGTGCTTTGTCTTTGAATGATAAGTAGGGTTCTTGGCCAAGAAAATTTCACTTTGGCTATCACAGTCTATCATTATAGCTTGTTGTACCAACCCCATACTTGAACACAATCTCTGCAACCAAACTGCTTCCTTTCTTGCATGAGTGGCTACCATGTATTTTGCCTCTGTAGTTGAAAGAGCCACTACAGACTGTCTTTTACTCATCCAAATGACTGCGCCTCCAAATAGGCTAAACACATACCCACTTGTAGATCTTCTTTGGTCCAAATCTCCAGCCCAGCCTGTATCAACAAAACCACGAATGTCCAAAATTATTTCCAATCCTCATCTTCCCTGGTAGCACAAGCCATAATCACTAGTGCCACATAAATATCTAAAAACCCGCTTTACTGTTGTCCAATGCTCCTTCCCTGGGTTTGACATAAACCTGCTCAATACTCCCACTGCATGTGCAATGTCTGGTCTAGTACAGACCATTGCATACATCAGACTACCCACTGCACTTGCATATGGAATACAAGACATATCCTCCTCTTCTTCTCGTGTGTTGGTACACTGTTTAGTAGATAAATTTACACCTACAAGAATAGGAACATTCACCGGTTTACTATCCTGCTTATTGAAACTCTACAATATAGTCTCGACATACTCCCTCTAGTTTAACCAAAGCTTCCTCTTTGCCCGATCTCTCTTAATTTCCATGCCCAAAATATAGTTTGCAACACCAAGATCCTTCATGTCGAATTTGGAGAATAGTTGGGTCTTCAAATCTTGGATAATTTCTTTGTCATTTCCAATCAACAAAATATCATCCACATACAAGAACAAATAAATAACACGGTCACCAATTAATTTAAAATAAACATAGTGATCCTCCTTGCTTCTGGTGAATCCAAGTCCCCATATATAGGTATCAAATTTCTGATACCACATCCTTGGTGACTGTTTTAACCCATACAGAGACTTCTTCAACCTACATACCAGTACTTTCTTACCCTTCACCATAAAGCCTTCAGGTTGCTTCATGTAGATCTCCTCTTCTAGATCCCCATGAAGAAATGTTGTCTTCACATCCATCTGTTCTATCTCAAAATCAAATGCAGCAGCAACAAATAAAAGTAATCTAATAGAAATAACTTTGGCAACAGGAAAAAAATTATCACCAAAATCAATTCCCGGCACCTGGGAATAACCTTTTTTCTACCAACCGAGCTTTGTATTTCTCGACCTTGCCTTCTACATTCATCTTCTTCTTAAACACCCATTTTCTCCCGATGGGATTCCTTCCAGCCGGCAACTCCACCAGATCCCGTGCCTCATTTTCGTGCAAGGATTCCATTTCATCAAACATGGCCTCCTTCCAGAGTTTTCCATCCTCTGAATCTACTGCCACCCTGACAGTTCTAGGATCATCATCAGTTATAGTTAAGGCAAAACCTAAACAGAAAGCAGATGGACTATACCTTTTTGTTTGCCTTCTTTCCCGAACTGATCTTCTCAAAGCTGGGGTTTGTGGCTCTTCCTCTTCTAAATCTTCTTCTGTTGTAGAGTCTAATTCATACTCCTTTAGTTCAAACTCTATCTTCTCAGGTTCCTTTGGTATGAATTCATATTTAAAAACATCTTTCACCTCTCTAAACACCACATCTTGGTTGTACACAACCTTCCTTGTTTCTGGGTTCCAAATCTTGTAACCCTTTAAACCATCCTTATACCTAATAAAGATGCACCTTTCAGATTTATTATCCAACTTGGTCCTTTTCTCCTTTGGAACATGTACATATGAATCACATCCAAATACCCTTAGATGTGAAAGAGAGGATTTCTTACCAGTCCATAACTCATGTGGAGTCTTATCCTCCAATGCTGATGAAGGTGATTTGTTAACTAAGTAACATGCAGTCTCCACTGCCTCTGCCCAGAATTCTTGTCCTAACCCAGTACCGCTGAGCATGCTTCTTGCCTTTTCCATCAACATTTTGTTCATTCTTTCTGCAACTGCATTTTGATGAGATGTGTATGGTGTAGTCTTCTGCCGTGCTATACCACACTTCTTACAGAACTCTTGAAATCCCTTCTTGCAGAAGTCCCCACCATTATCTGTCCTCAGTGCCTTTATCTTCTTCTCTGTCTGGTTTTCCACCAGAGCCTTAAATTCTTTAAATTTGTCAAATACTTCAGATTTCTTCCTCAAGAAATATATCCATGTATTCCTTGAGAATTCATCTATGAATGAAACATAGTACACAGACTTTCCCAGTGATGGAACTTACACAGGTCCAAACACATCATTGTGCACAAGTTCTAATATCTTGTTTGCCCTCTTAGCACCAGAAGGAAAACTCACCCAATTCTGCTTCCCATATAAACAATGTTCACAAAAATAGAAATCCAGAGAGAAATTAGACATACCTTCTACCATACCATTTCTATGTACTATCTGAAGGCCCTTCTCTCCAATATGTCCAAGCCTTTGATGCCATAGCATGGTCTTTTCTCCAAAGACAGCTAGGCTTTCCACTCCACTTTCAGGAACCACAAAATTTTTACAACCATTAATAAAAGTGCTACCTTGTAGCTTGTACAGAGTTCCAGTCTAAACTCCCCGCATTAATACCAGTGCTCCCTAAACCATATTGCAGGCATCTTTCTCAAACACTATTTTTACACCTGCATCATCCATCTTGCTTACAGAAATAAGATTTCTGGCCAATGCAGGAATATGCAGAACACCAAGAAGTGTTCTAATCCTTCCACCTTGCAGCTTTAGCTTGAATTTTCCACGTCCGACGATTATGACCTTCCTATCATCCCCTAGGAAGACATCACCACCATCATATTTCTCATACTTGCAAAACCACTCCCTATGGGGAGTGAAGTGAAAGGATGCACCTGATTCAATCAACCATGAATCATGATCTACATGTGTATTTAAAGAAGAAGCCAAATACACATCCCCACCTTCATCCGAGGTGGTTTTTTTCCTCTGCAGAAGGAGCACCATCAGATCCCTTTCCTTTCTCAGGAGCTTTAGATTTTCACTCCCTTTTGTAGTGCCCTTCCTTTCCGCATTTCCAGCATTCCTTTACAAACTTTCCAGGAGATTTAGATCTCCCTCTAGATTTGGATCTCCCACTCGAAACCTTATTCTTGTTTCTATTTTGGGACCTTCCTTGTACAGATAAGGCATCTCCATTCTGGCCCTCCATATTTCTCCGTCTCGTTTCCTCCGACAACAAGGCTGAGACAATGTCATCAAAATTCAAGGTAGTTGTATTTCTACCTATTGCAATAACCAGACTGTCCCACGAGTTTGGTAGAGAACACAAAAAAATGATGCACTTATCTTCATTTGAGATTTTAATATCAACAGATGACAGTTGACTTACCACAATATTGAAGGCGTTCAGATGCTCAGTCACTAAGTCTCCATCCTTCATCCTCAGGTTATACAGCTTTTTCCACAGGAACAGTTTATTCACCAGAGACTTATATTGGTACAAAGTCCCAAGTTTTTCCCAAAAATTCTTCACCGTAGCTTCCCCAAATACATTCAACAATACTGAATCTGAGACACACAACCGTATTGTGCTCTTAGCCTTCCAATCCAGTTTCTTCCAGTCTTCATCTGACATTGTCATTGGTTTAGTACCTGGATCTACCGCGATCCATTGATCTTTATCCTCCATCTTGAGCTTCCACAACTCAAAAGTCTGACCATTAAATTTCTCAATCTCTATCTTTCCACCACTTGCCATATTCTTTCACTGCAAGAATCGATCCCGTAGATCTCCCACTGAATAGGGTCTACCTCAAGCCCAAGCAAAATACCCTCAGCAGCAAAGGCGTCCCCTTGAAGCCAAAATAGCTCTGATACCAAATGTTGGAATCAAGATTGTCATTAGACCAAAAACCATAGGCATTAGTCTCCGCTACAATCACCAGAGTTAGGATCCATGAGAGACGGTTAGTCCATGTCGCAAAACACACGGGGAGCATTGAACCCAATCTCCAACAATTAAATCGTATGTAGTAATCGACGCACGTGATAATTCAAGAGGATGAGGCAACCAGGTTCCCCTGTCCCTGGTTGGTGTATGATGGTTTGGGGGGAGGAGGTAAAAATGGTTGTCTTTCTAGTGACTGTTGTTCCTCTTACAGGCACAGGATTGTACGAGGTTCGTCATTGACAGTATGGATGGAGGGATCCTCTTGATAGGATCGCTCGATCGCGTGTAAGGCATCCCTATATCATGGTATTTATGGAAAATGGTGGGTATAGTGCCCATAGGTGTCACAGAGGGCGCATGCGTGATTGGTACACAGTAGTTTTCCTATACTTTTGGTGGCAAGTTCATTTTTGTGGGAATGCCATTTTGAGGTGCTTGCCTCGTAGCCGAGGAGTGGTTTTAACTCGTCCAACTCCAGGAATATGTGAGAAGAGTGTCCTGTGATATCACATATAGCGCAGGCTGATGAATCCCTCTACATGGTGGCGGTCACCACTTTCTTTCCTTTCTTGGTGATTTTCTTTATCGTGGTCATCGGTTTTGCAGTGGGAATTTTCCTTGCGGGGGCGGTTTCGATTGCTACGTGGGTAGGTTGGGGCTCCTCAGGACCGGGGGGCTTTAACCCAAATACAGTAACGTTGGTAGATGGTGTTCTTGGAGGAGGAATGAGATACCACACTGGGAATTCCAATGATATATTGGGTAATACCAGTGTTGCCAAGACCTGCTAGGAGGTGAAGCCAGGAGGTGGGTAGAGGAAAGGAGTTTGGGAGGCAGCATAGACTAGGGAAGCTGCAGTAGCTTATGCCTCTGTGTTGTTACTTCTTGAGTCTATGTCCTGACTAACCTCGGTGCTTGATGTGGACATCATGAATACCGGGGTCCCTGTGGCATTGGGCGATACCTCAGGAATAATAGGAGGATATCCTAGGAATGACCCTAGGATGGATGACGGTTTGAATTGGCCAAGGCCATATTATTGATACTATAAAAGAAAATTTGTGTTTGTATCTACATAGGTTAGAACCATATCTATGTTGGTCAAGGGATGTTTTTCAGTGTGCGTTAGCTGGTCTACTGTGATGATTTGATCCTCGTGGGGGAACATCATGATGTGGAAAACAGAGGATGCTATGGCAGACATGGCGTACATGTAACTCTGCCCAAGGAGTATATTGTAATACAAGTGAGCATCTAAGACTTTGATGTCTATGTGGACCATATTTCCATCTAAGCAGACCGATACATTTTGGAAGAGACCGACGGGGGTTGAGGGACGACTGTCGTATGCTCTGAGTGTGATGATAGAAGGTTTGAGTTCAGGGGCTCCTAACTTCTGCCATACATTCTTTGACACGATGCATGTGGATGCACCCTCGTTAATGACACATTGGTGAATAGTGATATTCTGTACCGATACTAGTATCTGGAAGGCGATTATGGAGGGAAGCCTAGGGGTGGCTTTGTCTAAGTCAAAAGGAATCATGAACATGTCAGCAAGGTCGACGGTGCCTAATGCAGAAATTAGGGCTTTTCGTTGCTTTGGGCACGATTGCAGTACCTCCAAAGCGGACATAACAGCAGGTGACTAAGCTAAATCGTCTACGATGCTGTAATTGTGGGCTGCTTTGGAGTAGTTACCTGCTCGCCTATTAGGCCCTTTTACAAGTTTTGGCAATGGTTCCAAAGGAATCTTTTGAATGGTTAAAGGTGCATTCGGCATGCTCGTACTAGCGCCTAACGTACTGGTGTCTGGTGGGGTGTCGTAGCTGTGATTTCAAGTTTGGAAAAACATTTCCTCCCCCACCATGTAAATTTTCATGGTTGTTTTCCCAAAAATGGGCGTGTTTTACTTTCTTTGAGTGTTGACCATTTCCTTGATGAGAAGTGTTGAAAGATGGCAACAAGACAGCTTGATGAGGCATCCCTGACTCGTCTTTCACGATCCTAGTTTGGAGAAAGTGATCACCTAAAGCTAGAGTGGGGACCACACATGTGATTTTTGTGAAAAATCTATTTTTAGACTTTATGTATATTTTTAGACATACGGGCATGATTCGGGATTCGGGTTGGAGATTCTTGAAGTAGTGCGACATGTTTGGTAAAAATAGATGAGACTCATATTTTTAGGTCACGAGCTAAACTAGAAGCGCCTCTCCTAAAAATATGGAAGTCGAGTATTATTAGCTCTTAATAATATTTGGACTATAAACATTATCTTATTCTCTTGG
Organism: Pinus albicaulis; assembly: GCA_034641835.2. Lineage (NCBI taxonomy): Eukaryota > Viridiplantae > Streptophyta > Pinopsida > Pinales > Pinaceae > Pinus > Pinus albicaulis. The sequence goes on along the minus strand of CM076578.1, from coordinate 59,570,573 downwards.
AGCACTTCGGTTTGATGCCTCGATGTGGCACATGCAAGCACGTCGAAGGAAATACGCTTTTCCTAGGGTTTAAGTGAAGCTATTGCATGATGACTTCGGTTAGAACTCATGTGACGGAAGTTTGGTGGAGTTGATTGAGAAGTTAGTGGAGTTGTATTGAGTTTAACTAATCTAAAGCATAGTTGAGCTTTTTGTATCGAGTTAACTAATAGATACAATTGGTGAGAGTGGTGTGAAATTAATTGATCAGATTAATTCACTAATTATAAACTCATATCGTCCGCTAAGAGACCTACATCGATTAACCGAGTGCATGAGCCGGTTTCGGTGGAGAACCCGGTGCGAGGGAAATAGGTGAAAAGAGCCGAGGTTAACTATCGATTGTTGACTATCACGTGCTATTTGCAACACACGGAATCTGGTGGAGTAATCAATGAGGATTGTCGCTTGGGTTCAATCCGGGTGGTTTAATACTATATAAAGAGAGCCATCCCATAGCATTGAAACACGCAATTGAGGTTGGCTGTCAAGTGGCCAAAGGTTGGAGCATGAGTTTTGCTAGATCTAGCTTGATGGTGTGCTGCAGCAAAGAGGAGGTAGTGCATGAGAGCTTGCAAAGAGCTTTGTACTATGATTGTTACATGATCTCCATGGCATGTATAATATACTGAGATAGTTGGGGTTTTCAGCTTTAAGCTTTCCATGACATAATCTTGTGTTCATATGTGTGAATTTTTATGGCTTTAATATTGTGCATGCAGTGATTTTATTTCCGCATGTGATGATCGATGGTAGAAGAGATTACGTATTATGCATGAAGCTAAAATAGTGTGTGATCTTAGGGAATCTCCGGTGGATAGCATATCAATTATTCAAATTTATATACATGGTATCGGTAGCGTGATCTATAATTTTCTACATGAGCATCGGAGCGATATTGATCATTGGAGCAATTGCTGAAAGCATTGAAGCGGTTGGGTTTGAGGATAAACTCAAGAAACATAGAGATGGAGAAAGCCGGAAATATACATGCATATTGTAACATATAATTTTCTTTCATGGAATGAGGAGAGATAATTTTTGGGTGCGCGAGTTTTGTGAGGAATATATGAAAATTTTTGGTGAAATATTTTGGAGGAAGACAAATATTGCATGTTGGATTCCTATGCCGAAAAAATACCCAAATTGAGATCGGTCGAATCGGAGCTCGGATGAGGAGATATCATCCAATTTAAAATCGAGCTCTTTTTGTTAGAAAACTTTGTGACGGCGAGACAATTGCAATGTGCGCGAGCCAAGAATCTACATGCGACGAGGTACAAGATGCATGCAAAAGCTTTGAAAGAGCAAAGCGAGGAGGTTAGTGAGGTCGGTGGTTGAGGGGAGCCTCTCAACATGCAGCATCGAGAAACGGATCTCGGAAGGTTGTGGAGCAGCTGGCGGAGATGCGAGAAGAATCTTTATAGATTTGATGTTAGGTGGGATTTCTACGGGCTTCTCTACGGCGCGCGCGAGAAAGACATGCAAGCTGAAGCTTGAGAGGGAGCAAGTTTTGCATGCGGAGTGATAGTGAACCTCGGGATGTGGGAGAGCGGCCACAGAGGATCATGGAGTGGAAGAAACCACTCATGCGAGAGAAATTTGCGTGCCCGGACGGGCGGAGGAGTGCATGCGGCTACACCACCGGTGTGAGGGTGGGGTGACATGCACTGATTAATCGCGAGGATATTTCTGCAGGCGAGGTCACGCGAGATGGTGTGGGTTCTCATGGACTGGTCACAACATGAGGTGCCCACGTGATAGGCGTATGGCAAGATCGGTTGGAGTGATGCGGGCAAATCAAAGTGACGAGTGTCGGATGCTGGGTGCGCGAATTAGAGTTCGTGACAATAGTCACCGAGTGCATGGGTGCAAGAGTTCAAGCTAGCCGCGAGTGGATCACGATGACATGTGCAATTGTGGCAAACGAAATCGAAGACTTTGATGATAGATGCTAGATGCATCAAGGCCGAGTTGAGTTTGTTTGGAGCCTGTCGGTTTAAGAGGAGTTGCGGAGACAGGTGCATGGGATTGCATGCGTGCATGCATATGAGTTTGCATGGCACTTTGCACGAGGATGCATGAAACGCCGAATGCATGCGATTGCATGTCATGCATGTGGGTTACCTTACGGCGCTTATGGAGGTTGCGCGAGTGCATGGAGTTGCATGTCGCATGCCAAAGGCGTGATCCTTTCTTGTTGAGAAGGGAGTGTTGAAGATGGCAACAAGAAAACGATTGAAGGAGGCATCCTGAAACGTCTGTCACTGAGTCCTGGTTGGAAAGTGAAAGTCACCCTAAAGCTAGGTGGGGACACACATGTGATTTTTGTCGAAAAATGTATGAACTATGACTTATGTTTTTAGACATACGGAGCATGATTCGGGGGATTCCGGTTTGGAGATTCTTGCAAGTATGCGACATGTTGGTAAAAATAGATTGAGACCTCATATTTTTAGGTCCATGAGGCTGTTTTTCGTGCCTGTCTCCTAAAAATATGGAAGTCGAATATTATTAGCTACTTAATAATATTTGGACTATAAACATTATCTTATTCTCTTGGAGGCACTTCGGTTTGATGCCTGGATGTGGCACATGCAAAGTATCTCGGAAGAAATACACTTTTCCTATAGGGTTTAAGTGAAGCTATTGCATGATGACTTCGGTTAGAGACTCATATGACGAGTGTGGAGTTTGATTGAGGAAGTTAGTGGAGGTTGTGATTCGGTTTAACCTTAATCTAAACATGAGTTGAGGCTTTTTGTATCCAAGTTAACTAATAGATACAATTAGTGAGAGTGGTGTGGAGTGTATTAATTAATTTCACTAATTATAAACTCATAAATCAACTAAAGAATACATGGGTTAACTCGTGCATGGACGGGTTTAGAGTGGAGACAGCGCGAAATAGGTGAAAGAGTACGGTTAACTATCGAGTTTGTGGCTATCCTGCTTGTTTGCTATCTTGCAACACACGAGATAGGTGGAGTAAATCATTGAGGATTGTGCGGTTCAATCGAGGAGGTGGTCTGTCTATATAAGAGAGGCCATCCCTTAGCTTGTTGAAACACGCAATTGAGGTTGGCTATCAAGTGGCCAAAGGTTGGAGCACTGAAAGTTTTGCTAGATCTGGCTTGATAGTGTGTAGCAAGGGGAGGTAGTGCATGAGAGCTTGCAAAGAGCTTTGTGCTATGATTGTTACATGATCTCCATGGCATGTATAATATCTACGAGGATAGTTGGGGGTTTTCAGCTCGCTTTCCCATGAAATACGTATGTGTTCATGTGTGTGAATTTTTATGGCTTTAATGTGTGCATGCAATTGATTTTTATTTCCGCATGTGATGATCGATGGTAGAAGAGATTCTGTATTATGCATGAAGCTAAAATAGTGTGTGATCATGAGGAATCTACGGTGGATAGCACCATCGATTATTCAAATTTTCTACGGAAGGGTTCTTACATAACGGTAGTTTTTGGGAAGCTCCTCCTTGTCCTCAGTTCTATCGTTTGGTCAATTTAGTGTGTCCTAAATTGCTGCATTTAGTGTCAATCCGGGAATCGTAAGTCGATGAAGTGCGGCGCACTATATCGTGCAAGATAACCTCTTTCTTAACTTTTTGTCGTTTATGGTCTTTCTAAGGTGAAATGGAAATTCTAAAGTGAAAAGCAAGCTTGGTTATATTTGTTCAAGGAAGTGATATCCCCTATAATGATTTACCAATCTCGAAACTTTAAAAGCAAATTGAAATTACAATGACAAAAGAAAGTAAACTCTCGAAATGGAAAGTGCTTTCGTTAATCTAATGAATCAAAACAAGAAACTAGTGAATATGAAAACTAAACTATTCTTGCCGCCAAATCTGAACACAAAGAAACTACACTTATGGAAATTCAAAATTGCAATGAAATAAATCTAAATCAGATTACATCAATTCATTTTCCGACCCTTCATCATTAGACCAGCTATGACTTGCGGAAGTAATCATAAACAACTGTGTAACCCGATTATTTAATTTGCGTAAAAGAAACTAATACTAAACTAGCACATTTCATCATGCGGCCCCCTCACCATCGGTCAAATTTCGTGGCTTTCGGAGAGTAGCCCTAGAGACGCTAAAGAGCGACTTAATATATCTAATTTTGCGTAAAGGAAACTAATACTAAACTACACATTTCATCATGCAGCACCCTCACCATCAGTCCACTGTGGCTTTCGGAGAGTAACCGAAGACGCTAAGAGCAAAGATTTTCTTTAATATATCTAATTTTGCGAAAGGAAACTAATGCTAAACTACACATTTCATCATGCAGCCCTCACCATCGCCAGTTTTCGTGGCTTTCGGAGGAATGGCGAAGACGCTAAGAGCAGACTTAATATATCTAATTTTGCGTAAAGGAAACTAATACTAAACTACACATTTCATCATGCAGCCCTCACCATCGAGCCCAGTTGTGGCTTTCGGAAGTAGTGAAGACACTATGAGTAGCTTAATATGTCTAATTTTAACTACCGAATCGTGATAAGCAAAAGCTGAAGTGCACAAGACAAGACCGAAGTTAAACAAAGACTCGTGGAAAGAAAACTAGCGAAAGAGAATAATATCGCTTCATATCATTAGCAAAAAATACTATGAAAATGCCCAGCCGTCTACCTAAAACACCTGCACAAGAAAACCGATCGCTGTTTTAACAATCATAAAAACATAAAAGACAAGAATGCAATGGAAATTGCAGAAATGTATGAACAGAAATGAAACAACTATGAAATATGAACATGTAATGGGTTATGATACAATGACTCTGCTTAAAGAAATGAAATGAAAAATATAAACATTAATACGTAACCCTACGGAGCAGGGGGCCCTACGCAGACTTTGGTAACGATCCTCAACACAAATTAAGTTATGAAAACAGAGTTTTTCACATTAAAAAGCAAGTCATTACAGGCTGTGGTATTACGGCTCAAAGGCGGCGTAATCACCACATATCAGATACGCACATCAACTCAACGCACTATATCAACTAACAACTATCAACTCACATTCACTAACTCTACGTGCGTATGCAAACGCTCTTTATAAAGCAATAAAATGTAACCGTCTCCCGAAGTTTATGATAGCAGACAAACGACGTAGACCACTAAGGCCACGGATATAGGAGTATGGCCATGTTGGAAAACGGATCTATGGAAGGTGGGCGCTTAAATTCAACTCGAGAACTTTGCACTGAGATGTCAATTAACCTGCGCAAGCTTGGAAAGCGGCCGTATGGATGTTTCTATGCCACGAAACGCAGTCCGAGCTCGACATAGAACTCCCACGCTGACTTCCACGTGGATGGCTTTGACCGCGTGCTTTCCTTGACGAATTTACTTGAACCAATAGGACACGAACCATGTCCTTGTCATTCCTAGCCCCGCCCATGTGGCTCGTTTCCTTCGTTGACACACGTAACATTGATTTCACAAAATAGTCATGTGGAAAGTTACGGTGCGTACGGAAAGTGACAAGTTTCATGCAGCTTTGTATGAACAAAATCTAAATCAAATAGAAAACACACAAACATAATTAAAAGACCATGTTAGATACCCTTTTGCACATGATATTGACAATTTTGGAGGTTTAGGTGAGTGAAAGAGATATGGAAAAGTGTATGGAAAAGAGGCAAATTCGGGACTCAACATACCCCCATCGTGAAGGTGTTGCATGTCCTCATGCAACCAAAATTTTGATACTCTCTCGTTTCAATTCATGTGTCCGGATACTTTGACCAAAGACATCTAACCCCTCTTCTTCTTCTTCTTTGTACTCGCCATCATTCGGGTTTCTTCATGAGGCACCGAATTTGATATTCACAAGTGCTCGCTCAATTTTTTGGCATTTCCTTTTTTAGCTTCTTATTTTTTCTTTTTGTCAAATACCCAAATGTAACATAAGTATTGTCATGGATAATCTTGTCCACGGTTTTCGTACTCTTTCGAGTGTTTCATTTTCATTTTTGATATGCAGATTCAAAAGCTCAAGCTCAAAAATCTCTCGTTTTAATGGTCGAACCAAGTCATCCCGCAATGTATGAGGCCGAATAGAAGAGGTACTTGGGCCCTGTGTGCTGCCTTCTCCAAGGATTCTATATAATCATAGACCTCCCCGCTCGTTGGGTCTACTTCCAGGTGATCTTTTTCATTGGACCTGTCCCTCAAAATGTCGCAAGGAGAATTATGTTCAAAATTTGGTTGAGGAGAACTTTCAATCAATATTTTGCTGAGAATAAGATGGAGTACGCTCATTGTCTGATTGAGAGTGAAAGGAGTCAGGTTCACTAACTGACTGAAATGGACTATGGTCAGTTGGAGACTGTTCAGATGTCTCCTCACCCAAATCAATGAAATGAGGACCCTTAGTTTGTGTTTTTCTCAATTTTCCCTTAAGCCTGCTGCTTCTCCTCACATGCTGTGGTACACTACCCTTTTGTTCTTGTTTCCTGTCTCTGCCTTCTTGGATATGGATGACTGTTTTTGAAGATAAACTAATCTGTCAGATAGTATTTGGTGATCTTCTTCTTCAGAAGAAGGAGTTTTATGGACAGCCTCAATAATTTCTTTCCCTTTTGGTATTATTTTTTGGTATTATTGGCTTCTTAGCTTTAATTTCCTTCTTCTTCCTTTTTACCAATCTCTCTTCCCTATCAGTTTTTTTCATAGTAGTAGTAGAAGTATTTTGGATTTCATCTATTGTTCTTTTCCTTCTACTTCTTTTTGCTGTGCTAGCTGCGGGAATTTCCTGAGTAGGAGTAATTTGGGTTTCAACATTCATTCTTTTTCTTCTACTCCTTCTAATTGAACTACCTTCAGGAATTTCCTGAGGTTCTTCAAAGAAGTTTCTAACTAGGAATTGTTCCCATGTCTCTTTTCTTTCCTTTAGCTCCTTTTCAATCAGAATTTTTATAAGCCCATGGTGATATAAATGAGGCTCTACATCTCCTAGGTGTTTTTGCACAGTCACAGCCATTTTCTTCAAGCTATTGAATAGAAAATAAGGAAGATTGAGAGTTTGGTTTTCAAGAAAATTCATCAATAGCCTAGTATGGTACATGTACATAGACCCAAAACGGCCCTCACATGTAATAAATTTCTGAACAATTAGTAGTAAAGTGGCCCATTCTTCTTTAATTGCATGCACAGGGATTCGTCTTTTGAAAACAGTGATATCCATACCTTGATTTCGGAGGATTGTTCTCCATGCCTCATCACTGATACTTTTATTTTTGAACGAACGTTCTCCTTCCTGAAGAAGCTCTGTGGCTGTTGCTATTGATGCTTCATTGACCAAAAACTTGAGGTCTCCCACTTCTGCTTCCGAGCCATCAAATGATCTTGCAAACGCTTTTGTAACTTCTCTGTGGTAACCCATGAATTTCTGAATAAAACATAGCCATTTAGCTTTCCTCAACATCTCTTTTGCTTGCGGATATCCCTCTATAAACTTCGGTCCTTCCGACTCTGCCCTTAATAATTTTCCCATTTCACTTCTCTGTGCTTCACAAGTTTGCCTCTGTGAGGGTTTAAGTGGAAATGGAACGACTGAATACACAGGATCGAGCACAATGACTGTGGGAATGTATCATAGAATGAAAATGAGCACCATAAACGGAATGGAGTAAGACTGTGGGTAGATATACGGGAGTGAGAATGAGCAAAAGGAACGAAATGGAGTGAAACAGGGAGTGAGAATGAGCAAAAGGAACGAAATGGAGTGAAACAGGTAGTGAGAATGAGTAGAGTGGGGTTTTGTAAACACGACAGAGACACGACAAAGAGGTTAACAAAGTATAATACATTCGGCCGCGTTTTTAATTTTGGTGGCTGTGTAATAAATATGAACACGTTTCAATCAACGGTTATGAAGTTATGCGGCTTGTAAGAGTCCTTTGTCAACTCAAATACGTCTCATTATCTCCGGTGGGATATTGGAACATAAGTGAGAATCGGAATTTCAATGATGAAACCGTTTATGAATAAATGCAAGAGGATAACATGGAGATCGTGACAGGTTACGGAACTGTCAATATAATCATTGCGCGTAATGGGTAGAGCTCATGGTTTAAAACTATATAAAAATGTGTTTTTCAATACTATTTGAAATAAACTTTATTCATACCTTTGGAATCCTTGCTTTTTCCCTTGGTCTTCAACTGATTGATCTTCATTAGTGTCTTGAATGTTCCATTGATCCTCTCTCCTGCATTTTATTTCATAATTATAGAAATAACAACTGACTGTACATTCTCTTTGAAAACAGAGTAGTAGCTGCGGAATACATACACAGTGTGAGCCCAGAGTCGGTGCGGAAACGGATGTCGAGCTGCGAGGCGACCACATTATTACTTGGATTTGAATAGAAATGAACAGTCGACAAATGACCGGTGGAAATTGTCATAAAAAATATTTTATTGATGGAATGGAGATGGAAATGAAGTGAAATGAAATGAAATGAAGTGGAATGAAATGGAGTGGGTGGTGAAATGAAATGAAATGAAATGATTTTTTTTTTTTTGAGAAATGTAGAGTGTAGAATATCACGATTTTCACCCCCATATTTTACTGTATAAAACGCCAATCAATGATTGGTTTCGGGGCTTATGCATTTTTTCTCTTTTTTTTCTTTTTTTTTTTTTCTTTTTTCTTTTTTTTTTTTTTTAACTTGAAAAAACAAAAGCTAGGCTGGTGGAGAAGAAGAATTCTTCTGTACCAGCCTGATTGCAGAACTTTCTTGAAACAACTTGAAAAAATCCTCTTTAGAGAGTGGCTTATGATAAACTTTCAATCTATGGCCATTCACAATAAGAGGAGTTTGAAACTCATCAATGGTCTTGATTCTTACGGCTCCATTGCTAAAGATCTTGTCAATCTCATATGGCCCAAGCCAATGAGTCTGAAATTTCCCTTGAAAATCTTTAAACTTGGAGTCAAATAACAATGCCCAATCTCCTTCTTGAAACTTCTTCTCTTTGATATATTTTTCTTGCCATTTAGTTCTTTGATATTGAACTAGATCAGTTCTTAGAATTGCTTCTTGTCTGATCTCATCTAGCTCATTCAACTGCTCCATTCTATGCTTTTGGGCTTCTGATAAGTCCATCCCCAACTGACCTGCTATCTTGAAGGTCTTGACTTGGAACTCAATGGGGAGCAAGACTTCTTTCCCATAAACAAGTTCATAGGGAGAATGTCCTGTTGTATTCCTCCATGTAGTTATGTAGGCCCACAAGGCTTCTGGAAGCCTTTCTGCCCAATCTCTTCTATGTAGATGAACAGTTTTGGTGATGATACTTTCAAGAAATTTGTTTGTGGACTCCACTTGACCATTTTCTTGTGGATGGTAAGGAGTAGATCTTATGTGCTTGATTTTGTATTCTTGCATCAACTTCTCCACCAAATTTGATGTGAATTGGCTCCCCTGATCTGTCACAATTTCTCTTGGAACACCAAAGCGAGTAAAAATATCCTCATAAAGAAAATGAACAACTGAATTTTCAATAGCAGATACTAATGCTTTAGCTTTTACCCATTTAGTAACATAATCAGTGCAAACCAATATATACTTCTTTTGCTTAGATGGCGGATTAATAGGTCCAATGAAATCTAAAGCCCATTTTTCAAAGGGTTCAATGAGTACCTGTGTTTGCAATGGCATTTCATTTGAAAGGGTAGGTTTCCCTACTCTTTGGCAGCTGCCACACCTTTTGACATATTGTTTTGCATCTTTGAAGAGGGAAGGCCAATAATATCCTAAAGAGAGGATTTTATAGGCCGTCCTTTTGTCTGCAAAGTGTCCGCCGCATGGTTCATCATGACATGCCTTAAGAATATCGGGCATTTCATCTTCCCTGACACATCTTCTGATCACAAGATCTGGCCCTGTTTTAAACAATTCGTTAGAAATCCATGAATATTTTGAACTCTCCTGAATAATTTTTCGTTTTTCACTTGGAAATAAATGTGAAGGCAGTTTCCCTGTAACCAAATAGTTAGCAATGTCTGCATACCAAGGAGTCTTAATAGTTACTGCAAACAAGTATTCATCAGGAAACTTATCCTCTACAGGAGAATCTTCTTTAGTATTCTGAATCCTAGACAAGAAATCAGCTACTGTATTCTGTTTTCCTGGTCTATCCAACACGGTAATATTGAATTCTTGCAAAAGTAAAAGCCATCTTGTCACTCTGCCATTAGTAACAGGTTTGTTCATTAAATATCTAATTGCAGAATGGTCAGTATGAATAAAAGTTTCATAGCTTGTTATGTAATGTCTAAACTTATTAATTGCATGAACAACAGCTAAGAACTCTTTTTCAGTCACAGTATAATTCAACTCTGTGGGAGTCAAATTTTTACTGGTGTAATAAATGGCATAAGGAATTAAATCTTTTGACCCAACACAGCTCCAAGAGCTGTATCTGAAGCATCTGTAGAAATATGGAAAGGAAGTTTCCAATTTGGTCCTCTCAAGATAGGTGCTTAAGATATTCTTGTTTTCAAAGTTTCAAAAGCTGATTGACAATCAGGATCCCATTTAAATTCACAGTCTTTTGTAAGCAACTTGAAGAGTGGAGATGCTATTTTAGTGAAGTTTTCTATAAATCTTCTATAGTAACCAGTAAATCCTAGAAAACTTCTAACATCTCTTTGACAATTTGGAATAGGCAACTTGGAGATGACTTTAACTTTTGATCTATCAACCTTAATCCCATCTCCTGAAATATGATGTCCTAAAACAATCCCTTCAGTAAACATCATAAAGCATTTTTCATGGCTTAATGAAAGGTTTGTTTCTTTACATCTTATGAGAACTTTTTCCAAAATTTCTAATGCCTCTTCAAATGAATTACCATAAACTGTAAAATCATCCATATAAACCTCTACACAATCATGGATTAGATCAGAAAAAATTCCTAGTACTGCTCTTTGGAATGTTGCTGGTGCATTACATAACCCAAAAGGAAGCACTCGGTAGGAAAAAGTTCCCCATGGACAAGTAAATGTGGTCTTATCTTGATCTTGAGGTGCTACCTGAATTTGATTATAGCCACTAAAACCATCCAAAAATGAAAAGTACTTTTTACCTGCTAATGTATCTAATACCTGATCAATAAAAGGCAAAGGAAAGTGATCCTTCAAAGTTGCTTTGTTCAATTCACTGTAATCAATGCATACTCTCCATTTACCATTCTTTTTAGGTACTATAACCAAAGGAGAAACCCATCGGCTATCTGAAATTGGATAAATGAAGTTTACATTGAGAAGTTTTTGGAGCTCTTCTTTCACTATCTCCCTAAGATTTGGATTCATCCTTCTTTGAGGTTGTCTGATTAGTCTACTATTTTCCTCAATATAGATAGGATGGATGCAAGTCTTAGGATCAATACCCTTCATGTCGGTATACTCCCATGCAAATGCAGTAGAATGTTTTTGCAAGATTCTGGTTAGTTCTTCTTGTTGTGACTTCTCCAAATGTTTGTTGATATTCAATGTTTTTCCTGGAAAAATCTCAATAGGAGAATTACCAAACTCTTCCATAGAGTAAAGAGACATTTGTCTTGATGATAAATATTCTATGTCAGATTCCAACTGAAATTGTGTGGGGTCATATTCTGAAGTTATCTCAAAATTTTCTAATGTGTTCAGAATTTGACTATCCTCACTAATCTCAGAAATGGTAAAGGCAGGTTGTATAGTGTTCTCATCATCGACCCATTCATTGTCTCCTATTTCTGTAATTGCTCTTGCAGGAGGATACAAATTGAATTTCTTTGTCGAATTACCATTAGAAATGTATATGTCTCCAGATCTACAACTAATAAAAGCATCAGCTGTGGCCAGCCAAGGTCTTCCTAAGATAATTGGATGTCCTCCTAGATTACTTTTGGGAGTCAAAATCATAAAGTCTACTGGATATTCCCAAGAATCTAAGGAGACTGAAATATCTTCTAATACACCATATGGTTTAATAACCGATCGATCTGCAAGTTGCAATAAAGTAGGTGTAAAAAGAAGGTTAGGAAGTTTTAACTGTTCCATAGTCTGTCTACTCATAATGTTGATAGCGGCCCCTAAGTCAATCAATGTGTTTGGAATTTCTATCCCATTTATATGTGTCTTGACAATTGGACTTCCTGGATCTACATACTTCTTCATGGTAATTTTTCCCATCATAATGTCTGCAATCTTTCCTACCAGGTGGATTCTTCTTGTGTCTTTTAGCTTCCTTCCTGGTCTTTTGAAACTCAACTCCTTTATGGTTTTTGCTAGAATAGGAATTTCTCGAATGGCTTGTAGTAATGGAATCTTGATACAAAAATTCTTCAATTCATCTAGAAAGTCATAGTTAGGCAAAAAGATTTGTTTTTCCACCCCCTTATCAATTTGTAGTCTTTCCGGAAAAGGAGGTGTAGATGAAGATACAGGTTGCTCAACTATAGGAGTTGTGGATGTTAGCTTCTCTTTTTCTTTTTGAATTTTTGAATTTTGAAGAGATTCTTCCTCAGAACCCTTATTGACTTGAAGAGAGTCCTCCTCAGAGGTATCTTGCTCTTGAATGTCTATAGAAGGTTTTTCTAAGACTCTACCAGATCTGAGTTGTACATCGTTGAGAGGAACAATCATATAAGTAGGAAATTGTTGTCCTTCTACCACATAAGTAGTTTGAGGATTCTTATTGTTAGGATTTGGCAATGGATGAGCTGGAAGTTGATTTGTCTTCTGTTGGTATGGGAGCATGATTTGAGGATTTGTATTTTGTTGAGAAGGTTGTTGTTGTGGAAATGGCAATGAAAGTTGTGGATTTCGGCTTGGAAATTGTGGAGCTTGTTGATTTTGAAAAGATGGAGGATATTGATAAAATTGAGCAAATCTCCCATAAGGATTTTGCATCCCTTGTACCCATGGCTGATATGAATTTTGATGTTGGGGCCAAGGTTGTTGCCAAGGATTACAATTTGGTGGGGTTTGAAGATTCATAGGGTTATTAAACCCTTGAGATTGTTGTCACTGCCAAGGTCTCCTTGCGACAAAACAGAGAGATTCTACTGAGTTTGGATCTTCTTGAAAAACAGCTTTGAGTCCAGGGATTGAAGGACAATCCTTGATCTCATGATTTTCTGAGCAAATCATACATGTTTCTACAACTTTTGCATCCAAGGGACATTCCCTTAAAGCATGTTTCTTTCTACATTTCGGGCAAAAGATGGCTAAAGCATCTGTTTCTGCTTTCTGCTTGTTTTGGATTTTAAGGGTGTCTAGTTGTTCACTAAGGCTCCCTAAGATATCAGTTTTGAACTCATCAAGCATATTACCAATCTCTGCCCTACTTATTGATCCAGTTGCAGATTTGTTAGCTCTAATAAGAGAAGAATCCCTAGGCCCTTTTCCAGTTTTAGATTTTCCTCTTGAGAGATGGATACATAGTTCTGTTATATCATGAAATGGAAGTTGAGAAATGTCTCCTTTCCCCATCATGTTTAAAATTTCTATCCATTCATCTCTAATGGCTTTTAATATGAGGGCTTTCAAGGTTTCATCATCTAAGTTGCTCATCTTTTCTCTTTTTAAGTTGTATTGAAATCTTTCAAGTAAATCTTCCAAGTTTTCATCTTCTTTTTGCATCATTTTGAATACCTCATCCTTGTGATTGGTGGGCATACAATAGTCAAAGTATCTATCCAAAAATGTTTGTTTCATATCATTCCAAGTCCTGATAGATTGAGTGGCTAATCCCATGAACCATTTCAAAGCAGATCCCTTCAATGTTGAAGGAAACGGTTTGAGTTTTTGAGAATCTTCCATATAGTCATAAGTTCGGCACACTACTTCAAACTCAAACAGAAATGTTTCAGGATCCTCACTTCGCAATCCATAAAAGTTAGGGAGAATAGATGGTGAGATATTTTTCATTGTTGCATGAGTTTCCTCATCAACTATAGGGAATCCAAGAAAATTGTCCCTATTTCTACCATCATTTCCTTCACCATTGTTATCTCCATTATCTCCTCCTCTTCTACCTCCACCTCTATTTATTACTTCCTCTGCCATGATAGTTTCTTTAGAGTCCTTATAGTCCTCTAGTTCTTCTACCAAGGAAGGATGAGAGAAAGTCTCTTTGTTTTCTAAGTGGGTTTTAGTAGGTGGTATAGGAGAATCCTCTAATTCAGCTGTTCCTTGACTTTCAAAAATCTTAAGGCTAGGGGTAGATGGTGGTGAATCTGGTCTATGCCTTGAAGAAGATGGAGTTGTGAAAATCGAACTCTTGGCTTTAGCTATAAACCTTCCCCTAGAATCTCTTGCTCTATGCATGTCATTTTTTATTTTTAAAAAAAAGTTGGGCTAATAATTCTCTTTCTGATCTTCCAGATCACACTAAGTGCAAGAAGAGAGCATACTTAAGAAATTACTAAACCAATAACTCTCTTTTCTGATCCTCCAGATCACACTAGGTGCAAGAGGAGAGCATACTTCAAGAAGTTATCAAGTTTTCCCTTCTTTTATGATTTTATGTTTTTTTTTAAGAAATTAGCTACCTAGTTACACTTCCCCGGCAACGGCGCCAAAATGTTTGGTCAATTTAGTGTGTCCTAAATTGCTGCATTTAATTTGTCAATCCGGGAATCGTAAGCTGATGAAGTGCGGCGCACTATATGTGCAAGATAACCTATTTCTTAACTTTTTGCCGTTTTTGGTTTTTCTAAGGTGAAATGGAAATTCTAAAATGAAAACAAGTTTGGTTATATTTGTTCAAGGAAGTGATATCCCCTATAATGATTTACCAACTTGAAACTTTAAAAGCAAATTGAAAATTACAATGACAAGACTTGAAAGAAAGTAAAAGTGTACTGCTAAAATGAAAAGGTGTTGCTAATCTAATGAATCAAAACAGTAAACTAGTGAACATGAAAACCAAACTATTCTTGCTGCCAACTAAACACAAAAGAAACTATGCTTATGGAAATTTGAAATTGCAACAAAATAAATCTAAATCAGATTACATCAATTCATTTTCTGACCCTTCATCATTAGACTAGCTATGACTTTCGGAAGTAATCATAAACAACTTGTGTAACTGATATTTAATTTGCAGAAAGTAAACTAATACTAAACCATACACTCATGATTCAATCCCTCACCATCAGTCCAGCTGTGGCTTTCGGAGGCAACTGAAGATGTCATGCATGATTTAATATATCTAAATTTGCGGAAAAGAAACTAATACTAAACTACACATTTCATAATACAATCCCTCACCATCAGTCCAGCTGTGGCTTTCGGAGGCAACTGAAGATGCTATGAGCAACTTAATATATCTAAATTTGCAGAAAAGAAACTAATACTAAACTACACATTTCATAATGCAGTCCCTCACCATCAGTCCAGCTGTGGCTTTCGGAGGCAACTGAAGATGCTATGAGCAGCTTAATATATCTAAATTTAACTACTGAATCAGATAAGCAAAACTGAAATGTACAAAGCAAGGCTGAAGTTAAACAAAAGCTATGAAAAGCAAACTAGCAGCAGAACAATGTTAGTTTCATGTCATTAGTCAAAATGCTATAAAAATGCCCGGGCTGTCTATCTAAAACCTGCAATCAAGAAAAATGATCAGTGATTAACAATCATAAAACATGAAAGACAGAAATGAAATGGAAATTATGGAAATGTATAAACAAAAATGAAACAACTACAAAGTATGAACATATGATGGATTATGATACAATGACTTTTTAAAGAAATGAAATGAGAAATGTACACTAATACACAAAACCTTAGCTGAGCAGGGGCCCTCTACACAGCCTTGGTAACGATCCTCAAACACGAATTAACTTGAAAAACAGAGTCTTCTCACATTAAAAAGAAGTTCATTACAGAATGGTAGTGTTACGGCTCAAGGGCTGCGTAATCACTACAAAGAAAACTAACAGATAACAGAGTTTATTCACGAACATCAACTTATCAACTAACAACTCACAACTAACAACTCACTTTATGTGCGTATGAAAACGCTCTATATATAACAATAAACTGTAACTGTCTCCTAAAGTTCATGATGACAGAGAGCACGTAGACCACTACGTCCACGGATATAGGAGTATGGCCGTGTTGGAAAGTGAATCTACGGAAGGTGGATGCTTGAATTCAACTCCAGAGCTCTGCACAGATGTCGATTTAACCTCCGCAAGCTTAGAAACGGCCGTATGGATGTTTATTTGCCACGAAACAGAGTCCAGCCGACATGAAACTCCATAGTTGACCTCCACGTGGATGGCTTTGACCGCGGCTTCTTTGGACGAGTTTTCTTGAACCAATAGGACACGAACCATGTCCTCGTCATTCCTAGCCTGCCCATGTGGCTCATTTCCTTTGTAGACACCTGTAGCATATAATTCCACAAAATAGCTGCGGAAAGTTTCAGCAGCTGCGGAAAGTGGCAAGTTTCCGCAGCTGTATGAACAAAATCTAGATCAAATAGAAAACACAAAAACATAATTAAAAACCATGTTAGATACCCTTTTTCACATGATATTGACAATTTGGGAGGTTTAGGTGAGTGAAAAAGGTATGGAAAAGTGTATGGAAAAGATGCAAATTCGGGACTCAACATACCCCCACTATGAAGGTGTTGCATGTCCTCATGCAACCAAAATTTTGATACTCTTTGTTCATTTCATGTGCCTTGATACTTCAGCCAGCACATCCAACCCCCTTCTCTTCTTCTTTGGTACTGCCATCATTCTGGGTTTCTTCATTAAGCACCTAAATTTGATATTCACAAGTGCTCTGCTCAATTTCTGGCATTTCCTTTTTAATTTCTTATTCTTCTTTTTCCAAATTCCCAAATGTAACATAGTGTTATCATGGATGATCTTGTCCAGTTTGCCTTGTTCTTTCAGTGTTTCATTTTCATTTTTGATGTGCCGATTCAAAAGCTCCAGCTCAAAAATTTCATGTTTTAATGACTGAACTAAATCATCCTGCAATGTATGAGGCTGAATGGAAGAGGTACTTGGGCCTGTGGCTGCCTTCTCCAAGGATTCTATATAGTCATATACCTCCTGCTGCTTGGGGTCTACTTCCGGAGTCATTTTCATTGGGTTGTCCCCAAAATGCTGCAAGGGAGAATTATGTTCAAAATCTGGCCGAGGAGGGCTTACATCAATATTTTGCTGAGAATAAGATAGAGTATGCTCATTGTCTGATTGGGAGTGAAAGGAGTCAGGTTCACTAACTGACTGAAATGGACTATGGTCAGTTGGAGACTGTTCAGATGTCTCCTCACCCAAATCAATGAAATGAGGACCTTTAATTTGTGTTTTTCTCAATTTTCCCTTAAGCCTGCTGCTTCTCCTCACATGTTGTGGTACACTACCCTTTTGTTCTTGTTTTCCTGTCTCTGCCTTCTTGGATATAGATGACTGTTTTTGAAGATAAAATAATCTTTCAGATAGTATTTGGTGATCTTCTTCTTCAGAAGAAGGAGTTTTATAGACAGCCTCAATAATTTCTTTCCCTTTTGGTATTATTGGCTTCTTAGCTTTAATTTCCTTCTTCTTCCTTTTTACCAATCTCTCTTCCCTATCAGTTTTTTTCATAGTAGTAGTAGAAGTATTTTGGATTTCATCTATTGTTCTTTTCCTTCTACTTCTTTTTGCTGTGGTAGCTGCGGGAATTTCCTGAGTAGGAGCAATTTGGGTTTCAACATTCATTCTCTTTCTTCTACTCCTCCTAATTGAACTACCTTCAGGAATTTCCTGAGGTTCTTCAAAGAATTTTCTAACTAGGAATTGTTCCCATGTATCTTTTCTTTCCTTTAGCTCCTTTTCAATCAGAATTTTTATAAGGCCGTGGTGATAAAGATGAGGCTCTACATCTCCCAAGTGTTTTTGCACAGTCACAGCCATTTTCTTCAAGATATTGAATAGAAAATAAGGAAGATTGAGAGTTTGGTTTTCAAGAAAATTCATCAATAGCCTAGTATGGTACATGTACATAGACCCAAAACGGCCTTCACATGTAATAAATTTCTGAATAATTAGTAGTAAAGTGGCCCATTCTTCTTTTATTGCATGCACAGGGATTCCTCTTTTAAAAACAGTGATATCCATACCTTGATTTCGTAGAATTGTTCTCCATGCCTCATCACTGATACTTTTATTTTTGAACCAACGTTCTCCTTCTTGAAGAAGCTCTGTGGCTGTTGCTATTGATGCTTCATTGACCAAAAACTTGAGGTCTCCCACTTCTGCTTCCGAGCCATCAAATGATCTTGCAAACGCTTTTGTAACTTCCCTGTGGTAACCCCTGAATTTCTGAATAAAACGCAGCCATTTAGCTTTCCTCAACATCTCTTTTGCTTGTGGATATCCCTCTATAAACTTCGGTCCTTCCGGCTCTGCCCTTAATAATTTTCCCATTTCACTTCTCTGTGCTTCACAAGTTTGCCTCTGTGAGCGTTTAAGTGGAAATGGAACGATGGAATACACAGGATCGAGCACAATACTGTGGGGATGTTATCATAAAATGGAAATGAGCACCATAAACGGAATGGAGTAAGACTGTGGATAGATATACGGGAGTGAGAGTGAGCAAAAGGAACGAAATGGAGTGAAACAGGGAGTGAGAATGAGTAGAGTGGGGTTTCATAAACACGACAGAGACATGACAAAGAGGTTAACAAAGTATAATGCATTCGGCCGCGTTTTGAATTTTGGTGGTTGTGTAATAAATATGAACACGTTTCAATCAATGATTATGAAGTTATGCGGCTTGTAAGAGTCCTTTGTCAACTCAAATACGTCTCATTATCTACGGTGGGATATTGGAACATGAGTGAGAATCGGAATTTCAATGATGAAACCGTTTGTGGATAAATGCAAGAGGATAACATGGAGATCGTGGAAGGTTACGGGACTGTCAATATAATCATTGCGCGTTATGGGTAGAGCTCATAGTTTAAAATTATATAAAAATGTGTTTTTCAATACTATTTGAAATAAACTTTATTCATACCTTTGGAATCCTTGCTTTTGCCCTTGGTATTCAAATGATTGATCTTCATTAGTGTCTTGAATGTTCCATTGATCCTCTCTCCTGCATTTTATTTCATAATTATAGAAATAACAACTGACTGTACATTCTCTTTGAAAATAGAGTAGTAGCTGCGGAATCTACTTCTGGCTGCGGAAACTGGAGTCAGCTGCGGAAAAAGATGTCAGCTGCGGAAACTAACACAGCTATTACTTGGTTGAATAGAAATGAACAAATGACAGATGACCAGGTGGAAATGGTCATAAAAAATATTTTTATTGATGGAATGGATGAAATGAAGTGGAATGAAGTGAAATGAAATGAAATGAAATGGAATGAAGTGGAATGAAATGGAGTGGGTGGTGAAATGAAATGAAATGAAAGACAGATTTTTTTGGAAAATATAGAGTGTCAGGTGCCCCTGATTTTCACCCTATATTTTCTGCATAAGACTGCCAATCAATGATTGGTTTTCAGGCTTATACCATTTTTATTTTTTTATTTATTTTTTATTTTTTATTTTTTTTTAACTTGAAAAACAAAAGCTAGGCTGGTGGAGAAGAAGAATTCTTCTGTACCAGCCTGATTGCAGAACTTTCTTGAAACAACTTGACAAAATCCTCTTTTGAGAGTGGCTTATGATAAACTTTCAATCTATAGCCATTCACAATAAGAGGAGTTTGAAACTCATCAATAGTCTTGATTCTTACAGCTCCATTACTAAAGATCTTGTGAAATTTCCCTTGAAAATATTTAAACTTGGAGTCAAATAACAATGCCCAATCTCCTTCTTGAAACTTCTTCTCTTTGATATATTTTTCATGCCATTTAGTTCTTTGATATTGAACTAGATCAGTTCTTAGAATTGCTTCTTGTCTGATCTCATCTAGCTCATTCAATTGCTCCATTCTATGCTTTTGGGCTTCTGATAAGTCCATCCCCAATTGAACTGCTATCTTGAAGGTCTTGACTTGGAACTCAATGGGGAGCAAGACTTCTTTCCCATAAACAAGTTCATAGGGAGAATGTCTTGTTGTATTCCTCCATGTAGTTCTGTAGGCCCACAAGGCTTCAGGAAGCCTTTCTGCCCAATCTCTTCTATGTAGATGAACAGTTTTGGTGATGATACTTTCAAGAAATTTGTTTGTGGACTCCACTTGACCATTTGCTTGTGGATGGTAAGGAGTAGATCTTATGTGCTTGATTTTGTATTCTTCCATCAACTTCTCCACCAAATTTGATGTGAATTGGCTCCCCTGATCTGTTACAATTTCTCTTGGAACACCAAAGCGAGTAAAAATATCCTCATAAAGAAAATGAACAAGTGAATTTTCAGTAGCAGATACTAATGCTTTAGCTTCTACCCATTTAGTAACATAATCAGTGCAAACCAATATATACTTCTTTTGCTTAGATGGCGGATTAATAGGTCCAATGAAATCTAAAGCCCATTTTTCAAAGGGTTCAATGAGTACCTGTGTTTGCAATGGCATTTCATTTGAAAGGGTAGGTTTCCCTACTCTTTTGCAGCTATCACACCTTTTGACATATTGTTTTGCATCTTTGAAGAGAGAAGGCCAATAATATCCCAAGGAAAGGATTTTATAGGCCGTCCTTTTGTCCGCAAAGTGTCTGCCGCATGGTTCATCATGACATGCCTTAAGAATATCAGGCATTTCATCTTCCCTGACACATCTTCTGATCACAAGATCTGGCCTTGTTTTAAACAATTCGTTAGAAATCCATGAATATCTTGAACTCTCCTGAATAATTTTTCGTTTTTCTCTTGGAAATAAATGTGAAGGTAGTTTACCTGTAACCAAATAGTTAGCAATATCTGCATACCAAGGGGTCTTAATAGTTACTGCAAACAAATATTCATCAGGAAACTTATCTTCTACAGGAGAATCTTCTTTAGTATTTTGAATTCTAGACAAGAAATCAGCTACTGTATTCTGTTTTCCTGGTCTATCCAACACAATAATATTGAATTCTTGCAAAAGTAAGAGCCATCTTGTCACTCTGCCATTAGTAACAGGTTTGTTCATTAAATATCTAATTGCAGAATGGTCAGTATGAATAAAAGTTTCATAGCATGTTATGTAATGTCTAAACTTATTAATTGCATGAACAACAGCTAAGAATTCTTTTTCAGTCACAGTATAATTCAACTCTGTGGGAGTCAAATTTTTACTGGTGTAATAAATGGCATAAGGAATTAAATCTTTTTGACTCAACACAGCTCCAAGAGCTGTATCTGAAGCATCTGTAGAAATATGGAAAGGAAGTTTCCAATTTGGTCCTCTCAAGATAGGTGCTTCAGATATTCTTGTTTTCAAAGTTTCAAAAGCTGATTGACAATCGGGATCCCATTTAAATTCACAGTCTTTTGTAAGCAACTTGAAGAGTGGAGATGCTATTTTAGTGAAGTTTTCTATAAATCTTCTATAGTAACCAGTAAATCCTAGAAAACTTCTAACATCTCTTTGACAATTTGGAATAGGCAACTTGGAGATGACTTCAACTTTTGATCTATCAGCCTTAATCCCATCTCCTGAAATATGATGCCCCAAAACAATACCTTCAGTAAACATCATAAAGAATTTTTCATGGCTTAATGAAAGGTTTGTTTCTTTACATCTTATAAGGACTTTTCCAAATTTTCTAATGCCTCTTCAAATGAATTACCATAAACTGTAAAATCATCCATATAAACCTCTACACAATCATGGATTAGATCAGGAAAAATTCCTAGTACTGCTCTTTGGAATGTTGCTGGTGCATTACATAACCCAAAAGGAAGCACTCGGTAGGCAAAAGTTCCCCATGGACAAGTAAATGTGATCTTATCTTGATCTTCAGGTGCTACCTGAATTTGATTATAGCCACTAAAACCATCCAAAAATGAAAAGTACTTTTTACCTGCTAATGTATCTAATACCTGATCAATAAAAGGCAAAAGAAAGTGATCCTTCAAAGTTGCTTTGTTCAATTCCCTGTAATCAATGCATACCCTCCATTTACCATTCTTTTTAGGTACTATAACCAAAGGAGAAACCCATCGGCTATCTGAAATTGGATAAATGAAGTTTACATTGAGTAGTTTTTGGAGCTCTTCTTTCACTATCTCCTAAGATTTGGATTCATCCTTCTTTGAGGTTGTCTGATTGGTCTACTGTTTTCCTCAATATAGATATGATGGATGCAAGTCTTAGGATCAATACCTTTCATGTCAGTATACTCCCATGCAAATGCGGTAGAATGTTTTTGCAAGATTTTGGTTAGTTCTTCTTGTTGTGACTTTTCCAAATGTTTGTTGATATTCAATGTTTTTCCTGGAAAAATCTCAATAGTAGAACTACCAAACTCTTCCATAGAGTAAAGAGACATTTGTCTTGATGATAAATATTCTATGTCGGATTCCAACTGAAATTGTGTGGGGTCATATTCTGAAGTTATCTCAAAATTTTCTAATGTGTTCAGAATTTGACTATCCTCACTAATTTCAGAAATGGTAAAGACAGGTTGTATAGTGTTCTCATCATCGACCCATTCATTGTCTCCTATTTCTGTGATTGCTCTCGCTGGAGGATACAAATTGAATTTCTTTGTCGAATTACCATTAGAAATGTACATGTCTCCAGATCTACAACTAATAAAAGCATCAGCTGTGGCCAGCCAAGGTCTTCCTAAGATAATTGGATGTCCTCCTAGATTTCTTTTGGGAGTCGAAATCATAAAGTCTACTGGATATTCCCAAGAATCTAAGGAGACTGAAATATCTTCTAATACACCATCTGGTTTAATAACCGATCGATCTGCAAGTTGCGATAAAGTAGGTGTAAAAAGAAGGTTAGGAAGTTTTAACTGTTCCATAGTCTGTCTACTCATAATGTTGATAGCAGCCCCTAAGTCAATCAATGTGTTTGGAATTTCTATCCCATTTATATGTGTCTTGACAATTGGACTTCTTGGATCTACATACTTCTGCATGGTAATTTTTCCCATCATAATGTCTGCAATCTTTCCTACCAGGTGGATTCTTCTTGTGTCTTTTAGCTTCCTTCCTGGTTTTTTGAAACTCAACTCCTTTATGGTTTTTGCTAGAATAGGAATTTCTCGAATGGCTTGTAGCAATGGAATCTTGATACAAACATTCTTCAATTCATCTAGAAAGTCATAGTTAGGCAACAAGATTTGTTTTTCCACCCCCTTATCAATTTGTAGTCTTTCCGGAAAAGGGGGTGTAGATGAAGATACAGGTTGCTCAACTATAGGAGTTGTGGATGTTAGCTTTTCTTTTTCTTTTTGAATTTTTGAATTTTGAAGAGATTCTTCCTCAGAACCCTTATTGACTTGAAGAGAGTCCTCCTCGGAGGTATCTTGCTCTTGAATGTCTATAGAAGGTTTTTCTAAAACTCTACCAGATCTGAGTTGTACATCGTTGAGAGGAACAATCATATAGGTAGGAAATTGTTGTCCTTCTACCATATAAGTAGTTTGAGGATTCTTATTGTTGGGATTTGGAAATGGCTGAGCTGGAAGTTGATTTGTCTTCTGTTGATATGGGAGCATGAGTTGAGGATTTGTATTTTGTTGAGAAGGTTGTTGTTGTGGAAATGGCAATGAAAGTTGTGGATTTGGGCTTGGAAATTGTGGAGCTTGTTGATTTTGAAAAGATGGAGGATATTGATAAAATTGAGCAAATCTCCCATAAGGATTTTGCATCCCTTGTACCCATGGCTGAGATGAATTTTGATGTTGGGGCCAAGGTTGTTGCCAAGGAGTCCAATTTGGTGGGGTTTGAAGATTCATAGGGTTATTAAACCCTTGAGATTGTTGTCCCTGCCAAGGTCTCCTTGCGACAAAACAGAGAGACTCTATTGAATTTGGATCTTCTTGAAAAAAAGCTTTGAGTCCGGGGATTGAAGGACAATCCTTGATTTCATGATTTTCTGAGCAAATCATACATGTTTCTACAACTTTTGCATCCAAGGGACATTCCCTTAAAGCATGTTTCTTTCTACATTCCGGACAAAAGATGGCTAAAGCATCTGTTTCTGCTTTCTGCTTGTTTTGGATTTTAAGGGTGTCTAGTTGTTCACTAAGGCTCCCTAAGATATCAGTTTTGAACTCATCAAGCATATTACCAATCTCTACCCTACTTATTGATCCAGTTGCAGATTTGTTAGCTCTAATAAGAGAAGAATCCCTAGGCCCTTTTCCAGTTTTAGATTTTCCTCTTGAGAGATGGATACATAGTTCTGTTATATCACGAAATGGAAGTTGAGAAATGTCTCCTTTCCCCATCATGTTTAAAATGTCTATCCATTCATCTCTAATGGGTTTTAATAGGAGGGCTTTCAAAGTTTCATTATCTAAGTTGCTCATCTTTGCTCTTTTCAAGTTGTATTGAAATCTTTCAATTAAGTCTTCCAAATTTTCATCTTCTTTTTGCATCATTTTGAATACCTCATCCTTGTGATTGGTGGGCATACAATAATCCAAGTATCTATCCAAAAATGTTGGTTTCATATCATTCCAAGTCCTGATAGATTGAGTGGCTAATCCCATGAACCATTTCAAAGCAGATCCCTTCAATGTTGAAGGAAACAGTTTGAGTTTTTGAGAATCTTCCATATAGTCATAAGTTCGGCACACTACTTCAAACTCAAACAGAAATGTTTCAGGATCCTCACTTCGCAATCCATAAAAGTTAGGGAGAATGTTGTGGAAATGGCAATGAAAGTTGTGGATTTGGCTAAATGTGAGCCATGATTTTTGAAAAGATAGAGATATTATAAATTAAGTGCAAATCCCATAAAGATTTTGCATCCTCTACCTGCAGCCTATGAGTTTAATGTTGGGCCATGTTGCTGCTTAAGTGATCCCACTCAGTGGTTTAGATTCAGGTTAAAAAAACTCTCTGAGACTGTTGTGCACCCTATGTCTCCTCTACAAAATGGAAGATAGATTCTAACAATTTGGATTGGTTGAAAACAGTTTGAGTCCAACCTCAGTGAGCAATCCTGATCCATGATTTTCCTGGTGCAAATCACACAGCCAGCACACTTTTGCATCCAAGGGACATTCCCTTAAAGCATGTTTCTTCCTACATTTCGGACAAAAGATGGCTAAAGCATCTGTTTCTGCTTTCTGCTTGTTTTGGATTTTAAGGGTGTCGAGTTGTTCACTAAGGCTCCCTAAGATATCAGTTTTGAACTCATCAAGCATATTACCAATCTCTGCCCTACTTACCGATCCAGTTGCAGATTTGTTAGCCCTAATAAGAGAAGAATCCCTAGGCCCTTTTCCTATTTTAGATTTTCCCCTTGAGAGATGGATACATAGTTCTGTTATATCACGAAATGGAAGTTGAGAAATGTCTCCTTTCCCCATCATGTTTAAAATGTCTATCCATTCATCTCTAATGGATTTTAATAGGAGGGGTTTCAAGGTTTCATTATCTAAGTTGCTCATCTTTGCTCTTTTCAAGTTGTATTGAAATCTTTCAATTAAGTCTTCCAAATTTTCATCTTCTTTTTGCATCATTTTTAATACCTCATCCTTGTGATTGGTGGGCATACAATAGTCCAAGTATCTATCCAAAAATGTTTGTTTCATATAATTCCAAGTCCTGATAGATTGAGTGGCTAATCCCATGAACCATTTCAAAGCAGATCCCTTCAATGTTGAAGGAAACAGTTTGAGTTTTTGAGAATCTTCCATATAGTCATAAGTTCGGCACACTACTTCAAACTCAAACAGAAATGTTTCAGGATCCTCACTTCGCAATCCATAAAAGTTAGGGAGAATAGATGGTGAAATGTTTTTCATTGTTGCATGAGTTTCCTCATCAACTATAGGGAATCCCAACAAATCCCTATTTCTACCATTATTTCCTTCACCATTGTTATCTCCATTATCTCCTCCTCTTCTACCTCCACCTCTATTTATTACTTCCTCTGCCATGATAGTTTCTTTAGGGTCCTTATATTCCTCTAGTTCTTCTACCAAGGAAGGATGAGAGAAAGTCTCTTTGTTTTCTAAGTGGGTTTTAGAAGGTTGTATAGGAGAATCCTCTAATTCAGCTGTTCCTTGACTTCCAAGAATCTTAAGGCTAGGGGTAGATGGTGGTGAATTTGGTCTATGCCTTGAAGAAGATGGAGTTATGAAAATCGAACTCTTGGCTTTAGCTATAAACCTTCCCCTAGAATCTCTTGCTCTATGCATGTCATTTTTTATTTTAAAAAAAAAATTGGGCTAATAATTCTCTTTCTGATCTTCCAGATCACACTAAGTGCAAGAAGAGAGCATACTTAAGAAATTACTAAACCAATAACTCTCTTTTCTGATCCTCCAGATCACACTAGGTGCAAGAGGAGAGCATACTTCAAGAAGTTATCAAGTTTTCCCTTCTTTTATGATTTTATGTTTTTTTTTTAAGAAATTGGCTACCTAGTTACACTTCCCCCGCAACGGCGCCAAAATGTTTGGTCAATTTAGTGTGTCCTAAATTGCTGCATTTAATTTGTCAATCCGGGAATCGTAAGCTGATGAAGTGCGGCGCACTATATGTGCAAGATAACCTATTTCTTAACTTTTTGTCGTTTTTGGTTTTTCTAAGGTAAAATGGAAATTCTAAAATGAAAACAAGTTTGGTTATATTTTTTCAAGGAAGTGATATCCCCTATAATGATTTACCAACTTGAAACTTTAAAAGCAAATTGAAAATTACGATGACAAGACTTGAAAGAAAGTAAAAGTGTACTGCTGAAATGAAAAGGTGCTGCTAATCTAATGAATCAAAACAGTAAACTAGTGAACATGAAAACCAAACTATTCTTGCTGCCAACTAAACACAAAAGAAACTATGCTTATGGAAATTCAAAATTGCAACAAAATAAATCTAAATCAGATTACATCAATTCATTTTCCGACCCTTCATCATTAGACCAGCTATGACTTTCGGAAGTAATCATAAACAACTTGTGTAACTGATATTTAATTTGCAGAAAATAAACTAATACTAAACCATACACTCATGATTCAATCCCTTGCCATCAGTCCAGCTGTGGCTTTCGGAGGCAACTGAAGATGTCATACATGATTTAATATATCTAAATTTGCAGGAAAGAAACTAATACTAAACTACACATTTCATAATGCAGTCCCTCACCATCAGTCCAGCTGTGGCTTTCGGAGGCAACTGAAGACGCTATGAGCAGCTTAATATATCTAAATTTAACTACTGAATCAGATAAGCAAAACTGAAATGTACAAAGCAAGACTGAAGTTAAACAAAAGCTATGAAAATCAAACTAGCAGCAGAACAATGTTAGTTTCATGTCATTAGTCAAAATGCTATAAAAATGCCCGGGCTGTCTACCTAAAACCTGCACAAGAAAACTGATCAGTGATTAACAATCATAAAAACATGAAAGACGGAAATGAAATGGAAATTATGGAAATGTATAAACAGAAATGAAACAACTACAAAGTATGAACATATGGATGGATTATGATACAATGACTTTTAAAATAAATGAAATGAGAAATGTACACTAATACACAAAACCTTAGCTGAGCAGAGGCCCTCTACACAGCTTTGGTAACGATCCTCAAACACGAATTAAGTTGAAAAACAGAGTCTTCTCATATTAACAAGCAGTTCATTACAGAATGGTAGTGTTACGGCTCAAAGGCAGCGTAATCACTACAAAGCAGACTAAAAGATAACAGAGTTTATTCACGAACATCAACTATCAACTAACAACTAACTTTATGTGCGTATGCAAACGCTCTATATATAACAATAAACTGTAACTGTCTCCTAAAGTTCATGATAGCAGAGAGCACGTAGACCACTACGCCCACGGATATAGGAGTATGGCCGTGTTGGAAAGTGAATCTACGGAAGGTGGATGCTTGAATTCAACTCCAGAGCTCTGCACAGATGTCGATTTAACCTCCGCAAGCTTAGAAACGGCCGTATGGATGTTTATGTGCCACGAAATAGAGTCCGGCCGACATGAAACTCCATAGTTGACCTCCACGTGGACGCCTTTGACTGCGGCTTCTTTGGACGAGTTTGCTTGAACCAATAGGACACGAACCATGTCCACGTCATTCCTAGCCTGCCCATGTGGCTCGTTTCCCTTGTAGACACCTGTAGCATATAGTTCCACAAAATAGCTGCGGAAAGTTGCAGCAACTGCGGAAAGTGGCAAGATTCCGCAGCTGAATGAACAAAATCTAGATCAAATAGAAAACACAAAAACATAATTAAAAACCATGTTAGATACCCTTTTGCACATGATATTGACAATTTGGGAGGTTTAGGTGAGTGAAAAAGGTATGGAAAAGTGTATGGAAAAGATGCAAATTCGGGACTCAACACACAATCTCCCACTGTTATGTCAACATTCGAAGTCCTCCAATCATGCCCTTCACAACGCAAAGGTCTATTATTTTCTCAAGGCATTGTGGATCCTTCAAATGACCATTTGATCATCTTTGATGTTGAAAAATCATATCATCCTCCCTTGCCTTCATTCGTCCCTCTAGTATTCCAAAAAGGAAAAGATAGGAATATACAACATCTATAGCATTCCAAATAAAAAAATCAAGAATATAACGCTAAAATCTAGAAAATGTTGGAAATATGTTGCAACATAAAGACATTATAACCATGAGAAGAAATAGCTGAGTCATATCATTATAAATAAAATCAAATATAAATTACATAGTGCTCCAAATTAAATGCACTGAAGCCAACAAGAAGTGGCTAAAATACACTAATGAAAACTAGCACTAGAAATGTTGTGCTACTACTGCTGTTGTTGCTGGAAACTGCTACTACTAGGAATTTTAGGGTCCTATAATAATAGGATTCATAATTTTGAATTGAATATGATCAGTCTTGTAATATTGTACATACTTTTCTTTTTGGAAATTGTTTTCCCATAATAAAAAATGTAAAGAGGGTAAGTCCTAAAAGAAAAATCAAAGGACTTGAAGGAAAAAAAAAAGATAAGATATGAACCCCACCAAAAAAAAAGATAAAATAGATCCTGAAAGTGATTCCAATTCAAGTTCCACTACTTTTTACTTTACTTTGCAAAATAAGGTTGTGTGTAGCTTGTCAAAAATGCCACAATCCATGATAGTCAAAAAACTTAGTCTTGATTATTCATGCTTTAAATTTCATGTTGATAGTTAGAGAATAAATATCTAGCCAAACTGTTTAATATTGGCAGATCGGAAGTTAGGTAGAGAATAATAATTAGCTCAACAGTTTAATCTGAGCCACTAGAAGTCATAAGGTTAGAATTATATACTTTTCTTATCAAAGAAAAATTAAAGGATCTCCAAGCTTAAATGCACCCAAATAAATGAAGAAAAATGTTAGGGTAGATGATGGATAGACAGCAACATTTTTCACAAGGCATGGATAGCAGAAATCGATCATTTAATATATACTAACTTCCCTCTAAAATCATTTGCCTTGTAAAAATACTCCTTCCCCTTCATATTAACCTTTCCCGTTACTACATTTTTTTTTTACAAAAAAATCCCTTTTCCATAGTTAAAAATACATTTTCCCTTTGGAAAAGTAAAATCCATTTATTAACTTCCCTTTTCATTCAAAATACCCCCAAAACCCCTTTATCCTAAGTATTTTTTTAAAGTGATATGTTTGGTCCCACATTGAAAAACAAATCCTTCCTGGTATCCATTGAAACACTAGTTCTTAGTGTATTTTACATTCCCACGCATATTAACATTCCACTATATATTATTAACCCCCTATATATATATATATATATATATATATATATATACCTTAAACCTGTATTATATTAACTCCCACTTATATATGTATTTCCCCAACCTGTTATGTTAATTTAATATATAGTTTTGTTATAAAACCGCCTATTATAAAGTCCCAACCCTGTATATTCATAACATTTTCACATGTATCACAACCCTATTGCATGACTTAAAAAACCTGGGCCCCGCCTTTCAAAATCCCCAGCAGATCCTTCCCATTCACCCAACCGTCAGATCTACATTGATCGGATCCGAAGACCAATAGTGTCTATCGCATTCTCGATTGGAAAAACTTTAACACCATAGAGGGCTTGCAAAATAAGTTGTTTTCGTAGCCCCGATCCATGCTACATGGCAGCCCTTGATTCCATTGCATCCCTCCAACAAATACCGCCCACCTACTTTTTGCAATGAGAAAACCACTCAGCTGTTTTTTTCCCATTATGAATACCACCGTTCCCATTTTAAATTAACCCCACACATTAAATTTTAATCAATGCTAGTTAAAGCAATAAGACTGCCCTTTGTAATCCTTTTTCACCATTTTTGTTATAGTTTGCATAGAAAGAGCCTTGCCGACCTATTTTCGAGCCAATACACCAGTGCCGACCTAGTTTTAAACCGAATTCAACTAGAATTGAAGCCTTTCACTCCCAAAATCATTACAGAACTAGTCCGAAGCTCTATAAAGACCAGGAGAGATCCATTACCTCTAGAATTTCTCTGCAAACTGGAAGCTTGATTTTTCCAGGTATTCCTAAAATACCAAGGCTTGTTCTTAAGCAAAGAAAGTGACCTATTAATTAATTGAACCAGTTAGGAACTTTGCTGATCCAGGTGGATATTGGTGGCCACCCGTATATTCCACTTAGGGCCCCACCATTGTCTCTTTCATTTTTTTCAAAACTTACTCTTTTTAGCAGTTTTTCGGGTCTTGAACTTCTAGAGCCATTTTGAAGCCCCAAACGGAGATAGTATGCCGAATTTACATCCCCAAGAAGTTGAAACACCAATTTACCCAAATGGGGCCCATAGTTTTGGTGCTTCATCTCCTAGGGTTAGGTTTTTGGACATTTAGAGTTCTCCATTGTTTCTCCATAATAAATAGGCCCTCGAGCCTCATTGTAACACAGTTTAGAGGTCTGTAGCCACCACATCTCTTCTCAGAGAATTTCTACCAGCAGCCTAGCTATCTTATTTCCATCATGTTTGTAAGCATATTTCTGTGATTTGATATTAATGAAATGAAGTATTATTTCCGCTGTATTTCTATGTTTATGGTTATTTCTGTATTCTATTGCATTCCTGCATAAATTTGGATCAGTGGTATCAAAGCGGTCTACTTTTTCTCGATCCTTCTTTGCATTTCCCCAACAAGGTGGGGTATAAGGAGTTAGGGCTCGATCTGGTGGAGCCTTTGTAAGATCAGCCTCACAAACCCCGACAGATGCCCATGGGGGATGAAAAGAAAGATGAGGGAGCAAGAGATCCTATCAAAATATTGCTCGAGGAGGCCCTAAAAAAAAAAGGAATGCGATGATGGATAACTTTGCCCAGATCCTTCAACAACTGCCTAGTGGCAGTGGATCTGCATCCAGTAGCCACTCTGGAGGTGCGAATCCCTTTAAGGTACAAGTAAACTTTGACATTCCCATATTTTAGGTTCAAATAGATTCAGATACCGTAGATAGATGGTTGAATCTATTAGAAGGATATTTATTGGTTCATGACTTTTCCGACCGGGAGAAGATTATTTTCGCACTCCTCAAAGCTACCCCCCATGTCAAGGACTGGTGGGAAACCTACTATGAGAAAAAGGATGAGATATAACCCTCTCTGTTCTCAACCATACCCACTTGGAATTCTTTCTAAGATGCCATCAAGGAACAATACTATCTTGTGGGGAGCTACGAGGACAAGTACATACAATGGACCATGCTACGTCAAAAAAGGGATCACGATGTGCATGATCTAACAAATCTGTTCCATACCCTGCACACAAAGTTTGGTATCAAACATTCAGAGAAACATTTGGTGCCAAAGTATTGCGATTTTCTACATAGATACATTCAAGAGGAAATGGAGTTCCTTGACATCTCCTCGCTTGGTACGGCATACCAGTATGCTGCCAAGATTGAGCAAAAATTCAAACAGAAGAAGCGAGACTTTGGATCTGCAAATCAAAAGCAAGGGAAAGGTGCCCCCAAACCGTAGAACAAAGGACAAATCCAAGGCATGGTAGCCCAAGACAACCTACCAAAGACACAAGCAAAGAACAACACCACGAACCCAAAGAAGGACATGAGAAAGTGGTGTGAGTTCCATAAGAGCTCCACTCACAACACAAGTGAGTGTCGAGCCAAGCAGTCACTGGTGGCTAAGATGAGGGCTTCTGAATCATATGCATGCTCTGACTCTGAATCAGAACTGGACAAGGTGAATGACAAAGGGAAGCAGATTATTGATGTCGATCCCAACGCCACTATTCCCACTATGAAGATCCAGAAGGAGGAACCAGAAGATCCAGAGGAGGTAGAGCATCTCTTCCACTCCTATATGTGGGTAAAGGGTTCCCTGCTACGGTTCATTGTCGACAATGGGAGCCAAAAGAACCTCATTTCATCATATGTTGTGAAGCGGTTGGGCTTGCTGACCACAGTGCACCCACAACCATACACCATCGGGTGGCTTCACCAGGGATGAGATCTCCGTGTCAACCAGTAGTTCCGCCTACCCTATAGCATCAAACCCTTCACAGATGAGGTATTGTCTGACATTGTGTAATGTCCCAAAATTGGGATTGCTAGCAAGGCATGCCTGAAAAATGCATTTTTCAGGAATGTATGCTACAGAAAACAATTTTAGCCCTTTTATCTCTTAGATATGATAATATAAGATCCAAATCGAAGAGGAAATCAGAAACCAAGAAAACTAGGTGAGATAAACAAGCCTCTCACACCTAGAATGGTCGAAAAATGACCAATAATGGGACTGCAGCAATGTGTAAACACAATAATGGATATGCAGCATTAAATAAGCTCATAGGATGCATTAAAAATACATAGCCATCAATCCAAGCTATAACAGCAAACTATACTTCATTTTATGACCCAAAAGTTGGGGGAAAATAACATTTTAGGCCCTAAAAAGGTTAACTTCAAATATCTGCATATAAATAGAAGAAAATTATGGTTTTATTCCTTACAATATGTTATAGGGGACTCACATATAAAATTTCATAAAGAAAAAATCACTCTAGCTATGTTAAACAGATCTCCCCGTCCCGGTATGGCTAAAAAAGGCCCAAACCCCATGACTTAGCTAATGCAGAATTTGTTGAAGCCTTCACAGTGTATTTTTTAGAGTTTTTATGATAAAATATTATGGAAATAGCCAATATTTAGTTTTTTATATCAGATCATGAAGAAAAATGAGTATCAGTCTCTTTTACACATTTTATCTAGGTGACCAGGCAAGGGTTTCATGAAAGTACAAGTGTGAGAATGAAAAATCTGCAGAATATGGATCTGGAAAAAATAGTACACTATAGATCTATAAGAAAATATCTAAACAATACATGAGAGAGAAGAATAATGATGTACAATTATTTCCGAGAGAAGGGTTGGCCCTTCCTCCAAGGAACAAGCTCAAAAGCAAGGGTATAAACCTTGCTACTGCAACACTGAATAAAATAACGCAGTTCCTGCAAATAATTGTGCTAGAATAGATGGAGAATAGATTGGCCACATGCCAAGATCTGAATATCAGCCCAAACAAGTAATACACTCTTCCAGGAGGATAAAAGACTCACTCACTGATAAGAGGCACTAGTATAATCATGATCTGAGTAGATCTAGTCTCCACTTGTTGCAGCTCATTGAAACAAGTAAACCCCAATAGGATTTATGTTGTCTAAGGGATATGGAGCTAGGCCCTATGCTTGATAGTGGAAGAGAATTACAATGCCCTCCAAGAGCTAGTCAATGGAAGGAGAGAGAATCCCTAAACAAGAAATCCTCACAAGTCTCTACTAAACAACCAAGAGAACTTGAATTGTCTAAACAAACATCAAAATCAAATATCATGAACAAACTTCTCTTGAGCCTTCCCCTTCCTTTTATAAGATGAGAGCTTGAGAAACCCTAAACCACCTTCAAAACTCTACCTCCTTTCACATGAATATCCTCCATCTAAAACTACGTTGATCAATAAGGAGGTTCAATGTATCTGGACAGTGTTGTGATTTGATCAAGGTTGACCTCTGCAATCTTCCTCATCCCTTTTCACACTCAAGTGAAAACAATCCAGCTCACAATTTTCTATCTTTGATGATCCTTGTTCACACTGAACTGGTTTTATTGATGATCTCCTCTTCTTCATGCATGCATGTTGACTTAGTCAAACTTGACTATGTCCTTATCCATTTTCCCTTGTTCACACCCATAAGTGTAAAATCTAGCTACTATGATGTTCCTCTTTGACATTATAATGGGTTTTATTAATTTTTTTATTAAGCATGGGCCTCCTTACCCATTTATCCCACTACTAAGTGAAAAATCTAAATTTTAATATTCCCCTTAGTTGCTTGCTAAAGTAGGATTATTATAGTCCTCCGCTCCCAAATGTTGCTTGTCCTCAAGCAACTACAAGGATAGAACTGAAAATTTTCCTCCCAAGGCATGGATTCTGAAATGTGTTTGGGAACTAACATTCCCATGTAAAACCTCCACCCCCAAGCTATCATCCATACAACATGAGTCACCCTCCAACATGGAAACTCATGAAAGATCTCCTCCACCTTAGGCTTTTGCAGAGAAGGTGGGCTGAATGGCTGAACATGATAGGCAAGGTGACGTACCCCATGTTGTCTTCCTCTCCACTCATGGCAAGTGTAGAGTACATACTAATATTGGGCTACAAATAAGTTGCCCTCAAGTGGCAAGAAGAAGAATAGATCTCCAAAGATCCTATCTCCCAAGTCATGAATCATGCTGGCCCAAACCATCCCATCCAAAATGAATGGAATATCATCACCATTTGGTATCCCAATCAGAAAAATTCTGATGGTTCCAAGATACCAATGGTCTATCTAAGGGATACAATGCAATTTTCCCAACTGCTGCTTGAGAATGTCATGTGGCAAGTTGTCTTCCAACAAAGTACTAGTTGTGCATGAGTCCTCATCCACTATGTGGTAGTAAACAACAAAATATACCAGCTGTACATGATCATAATAAGAAGACAAGGTGCCCTACATCCCTTCTAGAACATCATGATGAGTATGGAGAAATTTCAGCCCATACTCTCTCAATAATAGCCATAGCAACAAGGACTCTTGTTGCCTCCTTGCATTATCAAAATGCAGATCATGGAGCAATAATACATTGATGGACATGTGAGTTGTCTCATAAACAAAGTACAAACCATATCCCTCATACATCATGGGGAATTTATCCTTCCTCCCAAAACAATATACATACATGAAATACATCTCAAACATAAATAAATATGAGCACATGAGACATATCTCAGACAAAGGTAAATACATGGACATAAGATTTGACATATGATGTCCAAACTCTCTTCTTAATAGCCACAACAACCATGCCTTCTTCTTATGCATCCTATCATTGAGACTCAAGGCATGAGATAAATAAATAGAAATTTTTGGGTAGTGACCAAACTCACCCAAAAACAACTAGCATAGCCATGCCTCTTACTAGCTTGTATCATAGATCTGCAAGGGGTTTGGAACCCTCTTGCTCCATACTGCCATCCACTCATCCCAATGTGCGTGATGGATATTATTCTCTAAATGTCTGGTATCCTCCCAAGGTAGGACACCATGCTCCTCCATCCTTTGAAGAAATTTTAACTTCATGAAATGTTGAAGTGCACCTCCAATGGGATCTCCTAATGAGACCTCCTCCTCATGCATGGCCTTCCAAAACCAAAGAGGCATTGGATTTTCTACAATTAGAAGTCTCTCTTTGAGCTGTGGCATGCTCATTGAGAGAGTATCATCTAGAGAGGATAAAGAGTTTCTCATCTCAATATGTCTACCCTTTGACATCTCTTCTTCCATGGCTTTCTGAATGAAGCTGGCAACTAAATGTTCCCATGAGGAATGGGTCCTTATCTCTTCACTACTGCTCTTGGATAGCGCAGTGCAACCTTGCTACTCTAGATTAGTAGTAAGTGATGATCCTGGGTCATACAACAACATATTTCCACAATCTTCTGAAATATTTTCTACAATAATAGAAAGTGTAAATGCAATCATACCTTGCTAGACTTTGCGAACACCTTGCATGGCTGCAAGAGTTCTTTCTTTTACTGTATTGGCTCCCTCAACTGCTGATGTTGAAGGCTGCTCCCCCATGGTTGTGACATCGCTGATATAAGTATCCTCAAGAGATGGTGAGGGCTCCTTCCTCTCTGATTATCATTCATGAAATCTCTTGATCACTCTCTAAGTGAAATCTACAAGAGTAAATACTCTTGCATGACTTATGTGGCTAAACCACCAAGTGCTTGCTTTTCCCTTCATGTGTAGCACTACAATCTCTACTGCTTCTCTTTCTACCACTGGATGTAGTAGGAAGAATGTTTCAAGTCTTCTTGTCCAAGTCCTTGCTGAAGATGATCCATCAAAATTAGACAATAGAAACCTATTTCCTTTCATCCTTCTTATGTTGCAAGGTCTCCTTTCTTCCTCCAGTTGAATGAATTGTGGGAAGGCTAAAGTCTCCTTGAAGGCTCTAGGTTGAGTCTTGTACTCAACAAGGTATTCACTTATAATCTGATGTTCCAAGTGTCTTCCATGCTACTGGTCTTCTTCTTTGTGAGAATAGGAAGTGCATGGTCCTTCCTCTTCTTGAAACCCTCTTGGAGTTTCTTGGCATCTCTTCTCCTTCTTTAGCTTAACCTCCTGGGAGAGGTTATTTCTGGATCTAAAAAGTGATGAGATTAAAATCATCCTCTCCATCATTCTGATCTTTCTCTCTCTGATGGATGGAACTCACAGGCTGAGCCAATACTATGCTTTGATACGACTGTAATATCCCCAAATTGGGATTGCTACCAAGACATGCCTGAAAAATTCATTTTTCAAGAATGTATGCTACATAACAAAATATTAGCCCTTGGATCTCTTAGATCTGATAATCTAAGATCCAAATCCAAGAGGAAATCAGAAACCAAGAAAACTAGGTGAGATAAATAAGCCTCTCACACCTAGCATTAGGGGAATTTTGAGGTCTAAAATGGGCCTCCTAAAGAAATTATAAAATAATAGTGGAAAGAATAAAATAATGTTAGATTACATCATCAAATGTTAGAGGGAAAATAATAATAATAATAATAAAAGAATAAATTATTTTTTCAACTCATATTTTCAACTTATCTCCCTAATTTTTTACTGAAATTTCGATCGGAAACACACATTGGATGCAGAATTTAATTCATCATCCAAGGAGTACCCATGTTGCATACTTTCGATGGACCCTACTACACGAAAAATGAGAAATACATGAAAAACGTGATTTCAATCATGTTTTTTCATGTATTTCTCATTTTTCATGTTGGAGGGTCCATCGAAAGTATGCAACATGGGCACTCCTTGGATGAGAAATTAAATTTTGCATCAAACGAGTACTCCCGCTCGAAATTTGAGTAAAAACTTGGGGAGATAATTTGAAAATACGAGTTGAAAAAGTAGTTTTATTATTTTATGATTTTTTATTCCTTGTAATTTTTTACTCAAAAAATGGTTAATCATCCCCCATGGTTGTTGAATCCTATTGGTTCTTATAAAGTTTACCTTTTTTGTACATTTTTCTTAGGAGGCCCATTTTAGAAATCAAAATTCCCCTAATGAATGGCTGGAAAAATGCCCAATAATGGGACTGCTGAAATGTATAAAAAAAATAATGGATATGAAGCATTAAATAAGCTCATAGCATGTGTTAAAAATACATAGCCATCAATCCAAGCTACAACAGCAAATTGTACTTCATTTTATGACCCAAAAGTTCGAGAAAAACAACATTTTAGGCCCTAAAAAGGTTAACTTCAGAGATCTATGTAAAACCAGAGGAAAATGATAGTTGGATCCCTACGAATATGTTATAGGGGACTTTAATATCAAATTTCATAAAAAAAAAATCACTCTAGCTATGTTAAACAGATCTCGTCGTCCCGGTATGGCTCAAAAAGGGCCAAACCCCATGACTTAGCTAATGCAGAATTTGTTGAAGCCTTCACAGCTTCCTTTTTAGAGGGTTTATGATACAATATTATGGAAACAACCAATATTGACTGTATTATATCAGATCATGAAGAAAAAAAGGAGTATCAGTCTCTTTTACATACTTTATAAGTGACCTGGTAAGGGTTTCATGAAAGTACAAGTGTGAGAATAATAGATCTGTAGAATATGGATATGGAAAATGCCGTACACTACTGATTTATAATAAAATAGCTTAATAATACATGAGCGAGAAGAATAATGATGTACAATGCTTTCCGGGAGAAGGGTTGGCCCTTCCTCCAAGGAACAAGCTCAAAAGCAAGGGTATAAACCCTACTACTGCAACATTGAATAAAATAACGCAGTTCCTGCAAATAAATACACTGGAATATATGGAGAATAGAATGGCCACATGCCAAGATCTAAATATCAGCCCAAACAGCTAATACACTCTTCCAGGAGGATAAAAGACTCACTCACTGAGAAGAGGCACTAGTATAATCTAGATCTGAGCAGATCTAGTCTCCACTTGCTGCAGCTCACTGAAACAAGTAAACCCTAATAGGATTTATGCTGTCTAAGGGAGATGGAGCTTGGCCATATTCCTGATAGTGGAAGAGAAGTAAAATTCCCTCCAAGTCCTACTCAATGGAAGGAGAGAGAATCCCTAAACATGAAATCCTCACAAGTCTCTGCTAAACAACCAAGAGAACTCGAATTGTCTAAACAGACATCAAAATCAAATATCATGAACAACCTTCTCTTGAGCCTTCCCCTTCCTTTTAGAAGATGAGATCTTGAGAAACCCTAAACCACCTTCAAAACTATACCTCCTTTCACACGAATATTCTCCATCTAAAACTGCGCTGATCAACAAGGAGGTTCAATGTATCTGGACAATGTTGTGATTTGGTCAAGGTTGACCTCTTCAATCTACCTCATCCCTTTTCACACTCAAGTGCAAAAAATCTAGCTCACAATTTTCTATCTGTGCTGATCCTTGTTCACACTGAACTAGTTTTATTGATGATCTCCTCTTCTTCATACATGCATGTTGACTTAGTCAAACTTGACTATGTCCTTATCCATTTTCCCTTGTTCAAACCCATAAGTGTAAAATCCAGCTACTATGATGATCTCCTTTCACATTATAATGGGTTTTATTCACGTTTTTATTCAGCATGGGCCTCCTTACCCATTTATCCCACTACTAAGTGCAAAATAAAAATTTTAATATTCCCCTTAGCTACTTGATAAAGTAGGAATATTACGCATTTCTCCTATTGATGTTTCTGATGTGTTATTAGGCCAACCATACTTGTGGAAGTGACATACTGTGTATGAGTCCTGGCCTTGCGATGTTATTGTTACTTTGGGAAATAAATTTTACAGGATACCATAGGTACCACCGCCTCCCACTATATCTTTGGTTACTGTAAAACAATGCAGTAAGCTCATTTCCCAAACTAGGAAATTTTTTTTCCTGATGATCCACCCCCAGGGAAAGAAGAAGACTGTGGCCATGACCTCCAGAAATTGTTTTTCTACACGACAACAACAAATGGACAAGGTTGTGGAGGAGTACGAGGATATCTTCACGTCACCCATAGGGGTGCCTCTACACTGTCGCATCAAGCACCACATTGACATGACCC
The DNA here is from genome assembly GCA_034641835.2 of Pinus albicaulis. Classification (NCBI taxonomy): domain Eukaryota; kingdom Viridiplantae; phylum Streptophyta; class Pinopsida; order Pinales; family Pinaceae; genus Pinus; species Pinus albicaulis. Next base: position 59,530,723 of record CM076578.1, on the reverse strand, counting down.
CAGGTGTGCCGCTACCCAATGGACTGATCTATAGGCGCTCTATTCTAGAGAATGATGAAATCAAGAGGCAGAATTAGGAGCTACTATAGAAAGGTCACATTCGGCCAAGTTCATCGCCCTGTGGGAGCCCGATTGTGTTGGTACAGAAGAAGGATGGGACTTGGAGACTCTGTATTAATTATCGAGCGCTGAACAAGATCACTGTCCAGAATAGGTACACGATCCCATGGATTGATGGCCTTCTGGACCAAATCAAAGGGGGAAATATTTTAGCAATATTGACTTGAAGTCTGGGTATCACCAGGTACCAATCGAACCCTCTGATGTGTGGAAGACTGCCTTCAAAGCCAAGCAGGGTCGTTTCGAATGGCTCGTCCTACCTTTCAGATTGACAAATGCTACCGCAACCTTCATGAGGTTGATGAATGACATATTGCATCCATTCACCAACTCATTTGTAGTGGTATACTTGGATGACATTCTGATCTTTAGGCAGACTTGGGAAGAGCACCTCCACCACATCCGAGAAGTCCTCCAAACACTGTGGCAACATAATTTGTGTGCCAATTTGGAGAAGTGCACTTTTTGTATGACCCAGGTTCAATATCTAAGATACATTATTGATGAAAGGGGGGTGCATGTGGATCTAGCCAAGATCCAAGTCATTTGGGATTGGCCAGCCCCAACCACCCTAACAGAGCTTTGTAGCTTTCTAGGTCTTGCTAATTTCTAACGCAGGTTCATGTTGGGATTATCTCATATCACTTGACCCTTGTGTCAAGTCACCAAGGGAGGAGCGAAAGAAAAATTATGTTGTTCGAAATCTCAACAGAAGGCGTTTGTAGAATTGAAACATCGCCTCTGTTTTGCCCCAGTGTTCACATTACTAGACTTGCAACAACCATTTGAGATTGAGACAGATGCCTCTGACTATGCTATTAGGGAAGTTCTTACTCAACAGGGGCATCTAGTGGCATATCACAGTGAGACATTGTCCGACACAGTTCGAAAGTATCCCACTTATGACAAAGAAATGTATTCCATTGTGCAGGTTTATCTAAAATGGAGGCATTACATTTTGGGGAAGGAGACAATCATCCACACAGACCACCGACCCTTGCAGTTCATACAGACACAAGGGAGGTTGCAAAATGATCGCCATCAGAAGTGGTCCACATATCTGCAACAATTTCATTTGAACATCAAGTATAAGAAGGGTATTACCAATAATGTTGCAGACTGCCTCAGCCAACCACCGATCGTGGCCATAACCACCATTCTCAACTCTTGTGGGCATGAGACTTCTGATTGGCCACTTCTCTACAAGAGAAATCCAAAATTTAGTTACACATACAGGGCACTCTTGGGGGGTATGCAAGTTCCAAATTTTCACCTCTAAGATGCACTATTATGTCACCTGGGAAACCTTTGTGTTTCTTCAAGCGAGTGTGCCAAGATGGTATGGGAAGCGCACTACAGTCGAGTCGCTAGGCATTTTGGGGTCGAGAAAACAGTGGCAGTACTACAGAAGTATTTCTATTGGTCGAACCTTCGACAGGATGTCGGGAAGTACATCAGATCCTGCACTGCTTACGCCATTGCCAAACCGACCATCAAGAAGAAAGGGCTCTATACTCCGCTACCTACCCCTAGTCAACCTTGGGAATCCTTCTTCATGGATTACATGTTAGGCCTTCCTTCTACTAAGCATGGAAATGACTATGTTTTCATGTTCATCGATAGATTATCAAAGATGGCCATTATGGCGGCCTGCAAGAAGAATATCACAGTAGAAGCCATTACTAAACTGTTCTTTGAACGAGTGTGGGTGCACTTTGGGATCCCATAGTCTATCATATCAGATCGCAACAACAGATTCCTCGGCACATTTTGGTCCAGCCTCTGGTCAATTTTGGACACCAAGCTCACCAAGTCCGCAGATTTCCATCCCCAAACTGATGGCTAGACAGAGGTCATGAACAATATGATTTTACATATTCTGCGCATGTACAATTCAAAGCATCCACGCACATGGGATGAGAGCCTTCCCTATGTACAACACAGTTATAACTAGGCTCTCCACAGCTCAACTGGCCACAACCCCTTTTAGGTGGGCTTGGGATTCCAACCACTATGTCCCATTGACATAGCCATGCCATTTGTAGCTACTCAGGATGATTCGGCTCATGTCCAGTCTGAAGCTGACAAAGCAAACAACTTCGTCGAGCACATTTAGCACATCCACCAAAAGGTTCATGACATATTGGACAGAGCAAATGCTAAGTACAAGAAACAATATGATCAACATTGCCACACAACTTCTAGGTGGGCGAAAAGGTGTGACTACATTTGTAGAAGGAGCGCCTCACTGGACCCCACCACAAGATTCGCCCGCTCTGATATGGGTCGTACACCATCACCAAGGCTATAGGGAAAAATGCCTTCAAGCTCATTATTCGACCATTCCTTGGTCAGCACCCAGTATTTAATGTAGACCGCCTTCGTCCCTACTTCCCACCTCTATTGGGCACCTCTAACATTGCATAAGAACTCACACCAAAAGAGTTAAACCCAGACTGCATGGAATAGGCTAGAACAGACTGTATCATGGACATGCAAATCAAGAACACTCGCCGATAGAATATCCAACTATATCGGGTTGTCAAAGCTGGCGAACTCCTACACCAAGGCAAGTGGTTCACCAGGGACCAAGTTGAACAGAAGTTTCCTCATCTCATGGAGGAAATCAATGTAATGGGGACCATTGCTTCCTAAGGGGGGAGGAATGATCTAGGTATATATTGGTGGCCACCCGCCTATTCCACTTGGGGCCTTGCAATTGTCTCTTTCACTTTTTTCACAACTTACTATTTTTAGCAGTTTTTCGGGTCCTGAACTTCCGGAGCCGTTTTGAAGCGCCAAACAGAGATAGTATGTCGAAGTTACGTCCCTGGGAAGTTGAAACACCAATTTACCCAAATGGGGCCAATAGTTGTGGTGCTTCATCTCCTAGGGTTAGGTTTTTGGATGTTTAGAGTTCTCCATTGTTTCTCCATAATAAATAGGCCATTGAGCCTCATTGTAACATAGTTTAGAGGTTTGTAGCTACCACATCTCTTCTCAGAGATTTGCTACCAACACCCTAGCTATTTTATTTCCATCATGTTTGTAAGCATATTTCTGTGATTTTATATTAATGAAATGACGGCTTATTTCTTCTGTATTTCTATGTTTATTGTTATTTCTGTATTTTGTTTCATTCCTGCATAAATCTAGATCATTTTCAGACCACATAAAAGCTATTATTGCCTCCAAACCCTTTCTCCATACCCAATTCATCTGTTCACAAGTATTCCAAAGGTCCTAAGCTTATTTCTTGATCATAGAGAGTAATTAATTGGATAAAATAAACAAATAATGGCTTCCCAAGGTATTGTAACAGGAAATCACATGCAACCTCCTATTGTTGATGTGGAACACACTCCCTTAGAAGACAGAGACTTCAAAATTAGTGGCCCTATCACTGAGTTCCACCTCCTCGAGCTCCATTGCTAGAGCCATGACAAGTCAATTAAACAAGCCGATGATGCTTTCCTTTGGGAGTCAAATTTACCTAAGTATATTGTCCCACAGTCCTTCCAATGTCAAGAGATTATCAAACTCTATCAAAATATGTATTTTTCTCATCAAAGAGCCTTGGTAACCCCTATAAAATAGATTTTATTCACTATCACAACCAAATCAATAAATCAGTTGCTGGAAATTCAACCTAGGCTTGACAAAAACCCTCTGTTTATTGAGACGCTTACTTAGTTATATCTAAATCTGGACTTCCCCAAGAGGTTCCAGATATTCCAAAAATTCATTCTGTCATAAGTAGAAACTCCCAAGACTAATCCTCCTTATCCAGCTGCTATATTCTCTAAGAGAACCAGGCATATCATCACAATTATATCTTGTATTTTGGGTTATTTTACTGATGAGCATGTTGATACTTCACTCCTAGGTTTTCTTTCGATTTTCTCCCCTGGTCAGCCTCTTGCTTCTATATTTAATTTTTCCCAGTACCTCCCTGATACAATTCATGAACAACTTGTTAAAATGCCTGAAGAAGGTGTCTTCAAGTATTCATCTATTTTATTCGACATATTTTATTACTTCCAATCTGAAAGATTTTCTATCAACCTTCAAAAAATGGATGTTGAAGGTAACCCTTAGTCAGTAATATTTTGGACTTCATTAATCATAAAATATTCCACAGATTTCATATACAAAGACTTCATTGACTCCTTCATTTATCCTATTTTTAACATTCTGAAAAAAGACATTCAACCAAGAGTCAGTGATGAGATTATAAAGGTCTTGTAGTTATCAAAACATAGTAATACAACAGATTGGTACCTTTACCGAAACCACACAGAGATTAGAGTTTATGGTTGTCAGCTAACCCCATATAAACTGCCAAAATATCTCCCAATGGGGTTATTTTCACTTGAGTATATCAGGAAGATTCTTAACTCTGATGAAGTTAAATTTCTATCAGACAAGAAGAAAATAAATTTTAAAATAAAAAACAAGATTGGTCCCTTCATCTCCAATAAAAGGACTGTTGGTCAACAGGAAGAAAAGTATCTTTAGGATTTTAAGTTCAGCGAAAGCTTAAAATGGAATTATGATCCCTTAGGAGTTATAATCAAGTTAAGAATCATGTTTAAGTTAACTCCTTTTTTCCATAAATCTAAGCCAGACATTGAGAAGTACTCCAATCAGTCTGAATGGTTGGAGAACACATTGAAAGGGGCAGATTAGCAAGGTGTTACTAGTTCCATCTTACAGACACCCGCCCCGTAGGATAGAAACTCTAAAAGGCCAAGAGAAGAAGGATCCTATTAAGCTCAAACCACCACTAAAACAAAATTCAAATTGGTGTACAAGAAGAAGCCCAAATAAAATCCTGTAACTGAACAAAGTTGAAACAATTGAGATCATAGATACAGATACAGTGGTAAAAGACAATACACCTCCAACAGTTTCAGAGGAAACTCACCAGCCTTCGACATTTAACACACAAATTATTCAAAAGAAACATAGTGTTGAAGTATCTTCATCCAGTAAACTAGTAGAAAAAGAGCAGGATATCATGTAGAAGTACAAGGAAATCAAGCTCAAGAATGAGGCATTAAAAGTAGATACTTATGCCCAATACTGGAAGCAGACACCAAGTGACCAAAGTAGGTTACTTTCAACATTTGACTACAAGATGAGAATATTCAGATGAATTTCTTACAATCCACAGTGAAGCATCCTAAGTCATCAGTAGATTATAAGAAGACATCATATGAAGTTCAAGCCAAAGATCTTTATCTTATAGACCAAATAGAATTTCACAAGCAAGTTGGTGAAATGTTGTAGTCTACCATGACCAATAAAGCCATGAGTGTACAAAAGCTATAAAATAATCTAGAAAACTTCAAAGATCTGCTAAATATAGAAAAATCATCCTCACAAGCTAAATATAACATAATTAAATATCTGGAATATTTGGTTATTGAAGTAGGATATGATCCAAAAAATGTCAAATTTGTAGAAGAACTCATCAAGAAAAAGAATGCAGACATTTCTGCATTGAAGGAATAGATCAAATTTCCTCCTATTGAACATTCATAGCCCAAAGAAGTATTATAGGATGCAAGCCAAAAATATGAGATGATGAAACTCATTCTTCAGTTAACTACCCAATTGAAAGAAATGGAAAATAAGATGGAAAAGTTAGTGTAGGAGAAAAAGGATAGAATGGAAGAAATCCCTGTCACTGATATTCTTAGAGTCACTACAACAGATCCTTCTACCTTAGCAGATTCATTGGCCCCAGAAGTTCCAATATTTATAGCACTTCCCATTACATCAACAACTACTTTAGCTACAGAGTCATCTACAGTAGCAACACAGCCTAGTGATGAAGCAGGTAAACTAGTTAAAGTAATGCAAGAAATGTCCATCCAGACTAATGAAATAAATAGACATAAAGAAAAGTTAAAAATTCTAGAAGATGAGAAGAAAATAGTGAAAATCATGAACAAAAATTAATTACATAAGACACACAGATTGACAGAGAAATTGCAAAAGTTAGAGAAAGAATTAACATTGAAAGACCCTGTTAGCCACCTATAAAAATTTGTCATACCAAATGGTGGCTAAATATTTTTTAGCCTTCAAGAAACAATTTCATGTCCAAATTGTGAGTTCTCAAAGTCTTATGATGTTCTTTACCCTCTGAGTTAATCTTCACTATTGTTTCCCTCTTTATCCTAAAGATACCTGCTGTTTTACCAAGAGAAAGACTGCTTAAAAACTCCATTTTTCCATCATTTTCATTCTCCATTTTCACCCTTCTTCCCTTTCAAAAATCCCCTTATAAGCCTTCATTTAACCTTCAAAATCACTCTAACCCTCTTTCTAGCCTATTTTCTCCCTCTGATTTGGCTTTAAAAATCCTCTTTTAGCCTATCGGAACCCCCCATTTGGCCTTAAAAATCATTATTTTTGGCCTAAAAACACTTTTCCGCACTATAGGTTCTTAAAACCCTAAGGGCTTATTTCCTTTAGCCCCCCTGCCTCATGTGGTCGAAGCCCTGCAATCGGGCGCTTAGAAAGCTTGAAACCTCTTCCAGAACCTTATTTTCCTTTGTTTTTCATAAACCCGATGAAGTGATTCGGAATCAATCCTGACCGTTGGTCTCTCCAGATCAATGGCCATCAGCTAAATCGCAATTGAAAGTTTCTTCCCATCACAAATCACAAATTTATTTTCATGTTCCGATGCAATTCTGCAATCTAAATCTCAACCGTCGATCATCCTTCTGATCTGACGGTCAGCGCAACATCACATCGCAACTCCTCCTTTCATTCTTTCCCTTTTCCTATTCCGATGCGATCCCTCCGATTTAATCTCAGTCGTCGAATCCACAAGAACTGACTGTTGAGATTTAATCACGATCTTCCCATAAACCCTTCACCATCAAGCCGTCGATTAAATCTCCACCGTTGATCTCTTATACCAATCCGATGACTAGCACTTAATCGCGCATCGCAAATTCTAAACACCCCGGCGCTTTGGCCTCTTTCCTTTTCCCCAATTCGATTTAATCCTCAGCGTCCATTTCGTCAGATCCAACGACCCACATTGCATCGCATCCCGCTCTTATATCACATAAGCCTCCATTTTCTTGACCTTCGATTTAATCTCGACTATCGATCTCTCTTTAGATCGGACGATCCACGTTGCATCTCTCCATCGCATCGGTAAAACTCAAAAGCTTAGTCCATGGCCTTGTTTCCTCCAATTGTCGATTCTTGATTTAGTCTTAGCCGTCGAATCCACAAGACCCGACGGGTGAGATCATATCGCGCTCCGTTCATAAGCCATTCATCATTGACCCATCTTCAATCTCTGCCATTGATCTATATTGTGATCCGACAGCTCTCGTTTAAACCCGTTGATCTTCTCCTCTGTACTCCCGGTCCCACCACCAATGCCCCCCTTTTACTCTCATTTTCATTATTTTCCTATGTATTTTTCCATTCGTAAAGTTTTACATTTTTACATTGGAAACCATGTTTATGTGCATAATCAGTTTAAACCTTGGCTTTTATAAAGTATTGCACCTTTCTCCACCATGGGCCCCACACTCTCTTTTCCCTGCAGCTCCTCATCCATCGCGCTCTACCCGCTCCGTTGGATCTGGATCCTCCAATCCAACGTCCCAGAATCAATATCGTGTAATTTTTGAACCCTTCCCATAGTATGCAACTTTTATGCGATAAAAGTGGTTTTCAAAATCCATGTGTCGAACGCAGACCTATATCATGTTCCAAAAGTTAATACCACCTTTCCCCCCAGAGCCTGCATGAAAACCATTAATGGTTTTCTTCTATACCACTTCCCCTTCTACAGTGTAAATCCTTATCTAATCCTGGCAATCGATCTCTAAGATCAGATGGCGCTAACTTAACCTCGCCCTCACTCTATCCTTTTCACCTTTGCTCCCAAAACATTTAACTGAGAAATCCCCATCATCGATCTCTAAGATCGACGGTCCTAATTAAAGCTTCCCTTGCATTGCTTTTCTCCCACCACCTAAACTCCCAATCAATCTCCACCATTCATCCTTTTTATCGAACGACCCAGACTTAACCCTACCACCATTCACCAAGCTGCCTCCCAGTTGACCCCATCAATTAATCTTGACCGTTGGTTGTTTTCATCCAACAACCATGATTTAATCTCGCACACGAGATCTCCAAAGCAGACTTTAACCTATTTTCACGGATTTTCTTAATTTTTGTTCGTTTTTTGCAGGTTATTAAGGTTATGTTCACATTTTTAAAATAAAACAAAATCTAGGGATGACAATCCCCAGGCCAATTATTCATGAAGAAAGTGAATCCACAAGATTCAAATGATGATTCCACCTATGTTTCATGAGCATTGGTGAAGTCACAAAACCTCTGCGCACCTACAAGACAACCAAAACATAGTGAATATAAAATAGACAAAGAGTATAAGCATCAAAGGATTAAATCAAAGTAGAAATGAAGATTATATGATTTAAAAAAGAGTTTAAAGGGATTAAGGAACCAATTCGAGAATCAAAGGCCTAATCCACAGTTGTTAAAGGATAAAGACTGGGAATAAAGATCAAGGCCTGATTAGGCCTAAGACGCATAGTAAAGCAAAATTAAAAGTGTTTTAACAATAAAAAAAGAGATATATCAGTCTGAAGGGCCTCCACTGCCACATCAGAGGCTAATTGAATCCTCTCCAGCTACCAAAGTGCCACTTGCATCTCTCCATAAATCAGAAGAAGGCAAAGTTATTGCCTTAGTCAGTGATATTTTGTTCAAAGCAGCCAGAGTTATTGCTAACTCGCCTCGAGAATTTTTAAAGTAAAAAAAAACTACCAAGCAGCCAAAAACTTAATGAAAACCAATTAATGCAGAGAAATATCAGAAAACTTCTCTATTGAGCCCCTCAAAGGTCGAGAAGCATTTAACTTGTATTAATTGAACTTAGAGATCTTTTCTTTCATTCCACCTCCTCGTTTCTTCTATAAATACTTCTGTAGAAGATGAGATATAGGTTGGTCTCTGGATATCTGTAACATGTAAATAGTTTTCTGAAGCTGCTAAAGCTTTGTTTGTAATTGAAGATACATAAGCTGAGAAGAGATGTTTCGAGCTATGATGAAATAATGGACATGTAGTTTGTAACTGGATTGACATCAATATACAAGCTGATTCTTGGGATCCTGGTCTATATCATTGGTGAAGTGCCCCTTACTGTTATTGTTTTCCTTTCATGTATGCCATTTTGTTCACTTTTCTCTGATAAAGAACAACAAATACAGAGCTAGGATTTACTGTCAAAAGTACCCTACTCTCACTGATAAGATTTATCTATATTTTTTCTACTAATTGTTATATTTAGGAATGACTTAAATTAAGTGTAAACATTATCAAGGAATGTTGGTTAGTCCAAGTCTTGATGTGTAAAACTTGAAAGGACATTCTTGAATGATATTTTTAGTACATGCTAAGTAGAGTTAAACTAGAAAGGTTTATGGTTTGCCCTGTCCCCTAGTTCTTTCTCGAAAGGTTGTTTGAAAGTTTCCCTAAGAGTATGCTAAAGTAGATCATGATTGTAATACATGTGGTCTAATATTAAGCTACCCTTTGTTTTCTTATCTATTTTTGTCCCTTCTGAAAGTAGTCATGTGAATTGCTGGATTGTTTGTCTGATAATTTAGCTTTAATACAAGCTTTCCCAAATAATTTTATGGTTAGCCCTGTCTTTTGTTGGTTTCAAACAATTACTTGAAAAGGCTTTTTCTTGTTTGGAAAGTTGATAAATCCTTGTTGATATTATTGGATTTTTCCACCTTCACAACATTTTAATGTTCCATTCCATCATTTAATCTAAAGGATCTTTTGATATAGATGACTTGCCCCTTGGACCACTCTTGAACCTTGTTGTTTCAATTAAACCCTATTATGACTCCATAGCCCAATGGATTAAAGCTGCTCCTTTCCTATCTTATTAGCTGAACCAATCTTTCACCTACTTACACCTTCACCCTTCATATAGACCTCCTTCGCCTTCATCATATCCTTTCCCAACCAAAACCAAACAAAACCCCTGTTCTTAAAAACTAGCCTAATATCATACTAAAAGCCTTAAAGATAAATCAATATTTGCACTTATAGAAATATCCCTCTCTGGATTCAGGAGGGCTAGATCCTAGAACCCCAAAGGGGTTCAAATGTTGTGTCTGCAGCTTTAGTCTTGCCAATATCCTAAAATTACAGAGGCCTAATAGAACCACTTGCTCAAGCCAAGCAACAACTATGGGCCAATATCAATTAATATTTCAATGATATTTGGCCATCCATTCACGTTATTTATGAGCAGAAAGATCTTATCAAAGAAGAAAGTGAAGCCACTTAGAAAATCAACGAAGAACTTGGTAAGAAGCCAGAGGAGGCCGATGAAATCATTAAGTTTTGTAATTCATATAATAAGCAGGAATTGGAAGAAATTGGCATAATTGACAAGACATAAACAATTCTTGAAGTTAGAAAGGTAATTTCTAAAATGAATTTAATGGTACAACTTGAAGAAAAGTGTCAAAACATGAAACTTTCCATAACCAGATTCATGATGAAGTTTGATATTTTGAGACAGAAATGTCTACCAAATCCTCTAGTTATCAATGAAAGATTGATGAAACATGAGGATTAAGATAAGAAAATCATATAAGTTTCAAAGGAACAAGCCAACAATTCAGCCATGCAAGAAATTCCAATAGGAAAAGTACTCTATAAGAGTTTTGAGAACCTCTTTTACCTACAACACGAGGTAAAACATCTATTCATCAACAAGCCTACATTTGCAAAATACACAAAAGAAAATGAAATCTTCAGAAGAATGGTGAAAATCAAGCTACCAGATGCAAAAGATTGGGAAAGGTTGACTGATTTACTGTGAAAGATAGAATTAAAATAGATCAACCAAGTTTAAATTCAAATCACAACAGTTAAAAAGTATCAGATGAAAAAAAGGTCTAAATTCAAAATCATAGCGAAATACAACCAGCGTAAAGGAAAGTCAACAGTCTAAAAGACAACCTTTGTTGAGCAGTAGTAAAACAGAGAAATCAACAAAAGATCAAATAGCCAACAACAAAATCAATAAAAGTAGGGACAACTTGCATCACTTAGATAGTTGTCTCTATATTCTTGCATGAAGATATTTTGTATTCCTTGAATAATTCCTAAGTTAGTTGAAGGATATTTTCTAATAATTTTTGTACAAATACTTCACAATTCGAAGTATTGAGTGTGGATTGTGGATTGCTAAAAATTCCTATAGTTGGATTGATCTAAGCTAGAGGGTTCATTGTACCATTTTCAAGTCAGCAGACTGGACTGAGCAATAAAGGCATTATATTACATGATTCATGTGTTGGGCCACATCAGTGAAGTACTTTCAATTGTTATCTTTTATTTTCTGAAGTTTTTCACATACTTGCATGTTTTCTAAATCTAAATCTATAATAGGAATATTATTTCAGAACTTGTTTAAAAACACTCTCTCTTGAACTGTTATTTCATTTACATTTTTTCTTATGATATCCAAATTAGGGAATTTTTAATTTCTCCCTAGTTTCAATTGACCTCTGTCATTTCCTTCATTGTCCAGATCTGAGAATCCTTAATTGCTCTCTCATCTCAATTGAAACCATTTCATCATCTAGCCTAAAGATTTGAATTAGGTCAGCTACCTTGCCCTATGAAGACTTCCATTTAGAACTTGATTCTACTCCGTTGCTTGATGGATTGACTCCATAAGCCCAATGGAAAATAGACCTGCATCTATCCATCTGAATTATTAATTCTACTACCAAGCCAAACCAAAATAAATAAAAAAACCATTCAATCTTACATAAATAGCCTAAAATCAATTAAAAAAACAAAGTTAAATCATAAAGAGAGAGCCCTCTCTGAGCATTAGGAAGGCTAGATCATAAAGCTTAAAAGTAGGTTTATGGTTACCTCTAATATTCTTTAAAACAAAAATACTAACAACCCTAAGAATTATTGGAGTGATAACATACTGGCGACCATACTAGGGAAATCAGTCCCCAGTGTTTAAAATGAACCTTAAAAGAAACATTTTTACTTATCTTTTCACGTTAAGGTTGTTTTAAGGGTTGTTATTAAATTTTTCATTAAAAATTAAAATTCTAGCTTTTAGAAGAATCTACTATACCAGGGCTCATCCTGATTCACAACCTGCTATAATAGTAGATGATCCTGACATAATTTTAAAGAAAAATAAAAAAATAGAAATTTTAGGAAGTACAAGTCAATTAATCAAAGCCAACTCACTCCCCAAACAATTATCAAGTTTACACGATATTGAATTTGATTTAGCTTTTGAACACTCTTTTTTTAGAACTAAGCCTAAAATTTCAATTTATGATAGTGGAATAGATCCTAATTTCATTTAATTTATTGAAACTAAGAAGGAAATTTTTTCACTTGATTCAGATCAACAAGCTCTTCAACCATTTGATAAACTTGAGGCTTTAACTGCAACTTTGATTAAGGATATTGATGAAGCATATTTTCAGCATTCTATTGAATTGATTGCTTTATCTTCTTATACTCCTAAGCCTTCTACCAGTCATTCAGAGTCTGTAAATTCATATTTATTTAGTACCACCTCATATATTACTTCCAATACACTTCATTCCACTAAATCATTTATCCCTAAGCTTCCTCTTCGACCTAGAGTTTTATTTCCATCTAGAAATACTTCAAGTTCACCTTCTAGCATTGCTGCTACATTTTCAAGTACTTCAACATCATTTCCAAGCACATATTCTAGTGTCCCAAGCTCATCTGAAAGTACTTCAACCTCATCACCAAGCACCACAAATTTACCTCCTAGCCAAGCTAGAATATTAGCCATGGCTGCTAGATATGCCCCATTAGTCCTACCAGCTCAATTACATGCCATTCCCCAATATTATCAAAGAAAAATCCTTCAATTTTATGGTACTGGTCAGTACACTGCACAAAAATATGTTAACAAAATGACTCATTACCTTGAATTGGATGAAATTGATGAAGTTGATGTTCAAATGAGACTATTTGCCCAAAATTTAGCCAGAGAATTAAAGAAATCATTTAAAGCTTTACCTCCCAATCATATTGTTGATTTAGAAGCCTTCCATAGATTTTTCATCAATAGATGGAAGAAAAAGAAGAATCCTTTACAAATTTTATCTGAATATGAAAACATTATAAGAGCTCCTAATGAGTCAGTTCGGGACTATTTTACTAGATTCAACAATATCTATAATGTTATTCCAACAAACATCAAACCCCCACCGGATCTAGATTTAATCAAATTCCCTGATGGTTTTGATATGGATATGTCATACCAATTGAGAGAAAGTAACCCAGAAACACCAGAAAAAATGCAAAGAAATGCAATTAGTGTAGAAGAAAATTTGTTAGCTAAGAGAGTCAGAAAGAGAAATGAAAGAAGAGTAACTATAAGGGATGAACCATATACATCAGATAGTAAAATAGATAGTTTAGAAAAATATATGGAAAAAATTATGGATAGATTAGAAAATATGGAAAAAATGATGGATAGATTAGAAAATATGGAAAGAAAACCACAGTGGGATAATCAACAACAAGGTCCTCAAATGAGAAATCCCAATTTTAGAAAATTACCAACACTGGTAAATCTAGAGAATCAACACCTGATCAACAAATAAGAACACCTTTCTAAGAGAACTATGCTGAAATTTCTCACCAAAATGAAGAATATGAAGACACTCAGATTAAATTAATGGGAATCAATGATGATAATGCTATTTTCTTACACAAGAATAATAGGAATTATACATGCTTCAACGGTTACAATTAGAATCTGGAGAGTCTTTTGATTATAGGAAAGGTTATGAATTTTCCATTAATGAAGTTCATAAGCAATATAACCTTAGGAGTAAGAAAAATGTAGAAGCCCCTAATAAGAAATATGCCCAAACTCAGACCAAGAAAACAGTAGAAGCCGCTACAACCAAAGTACTACAAATTCTCCCTAGGGAAACGCAACAAAACTCCAATTCAACTCAGAAAAATTCCATTCCTAATCAGAAAATTTCTAGTCAAAAAATTGCACCCGGCCCTAAAATTGTAGACATTACAGATATTGTTGTTCAAACATCAGCTGATCCTCTAAAATCTACTGCTACTAAAAGAAAAACCTTCTCTAAAACAACATCTGTTGCTGATAAAAAATCAATTGATCCTAAAACAGTTGTTTCCAAAACAGCTTCTACCAAAACAACTGCTACCACTACAACTAAAACTATTCTACAAAAGAAGATTGGAAATAGTAAAACAGTGGAAACACAAACATAAAAACCAAATTTAGATAAAGAAGAGAAAAAAACTCAAACTGCAGTTAGTAAAGAAGAAATCATTTAGTTAGGAAAAACACAAGTACCATTCAACATACAAACTGAAATTGCCAAACTGAAAATACCAATTCCTTTAACAGAATTGGTAAAACATGATTTATACAAATCACAGATCACTGAAACATTGAATGTAAGTGAAGGATAAGACTCTGTTAATCTAAATGATGATCAACCATAACTACTATTTGGCTGTGAGGTAAATGGAAAACATCAAGAAGGTGGTGTTCCTCCTTTCTACATTAGCTTGAGTATCCATGATCAAATATTACACAATGTTATGCTAGATTTAGGAGAATCACACAATTTAATGCCAAAAGCCATTATGAAAATTTTGAATCTAGATATTACAAGACCATATAAAGATATTTTCTCTTTTGATTCTAGCAAAGTTAAATGTCTTGATTTAATAAAATATTTATGTGTGACTTTAGTCCAATACCCAGGAAAAAGTGTAGTCATGGATATTGTAGTCGCTGATATCCCTCCAAAGTATGGAATGCTATTATCTCACTCATGGGGAGAAAAATTTCAAGGATCTCTAAAATTATACATGTCTTATGCCGTAATTTCAGTATTTTGTCAACCCAAGAAGCTTTATAGAGATACTTTAATGAAGTACATAGTCAGTAGTACATAACAACCACAAAACTATCCCATTTACTTTGTACACTCTGATATGGATTCTTTCATTTTATGTAATTCAAATTTTTTCATAGAAAAAAACATGGCATTGAAACAGAAACATAAATAAGTTGACAATGATAATATTTTTCATGAATCAATGTGGCACTTAGACTTTGATGGCTCAGTGAATAGACTAGGAGAAGGAGCAGGAATTTGGATTCATAACATGGAAAATAATCATTCAGAAGTTCATGCCTTTAGATTAAACTTTAAATGTACAAACAACATGGAAGATTATGAAGCTTTAATATTAGGACTGCAGATTGCTAGAAATATAGGAGGCAAAAGAGTTTCTATCATGGGAGACTCTGGCTTAATCATAAAACAAATTAAAGGAGAGTACTCTGTGTATAATTCTAGACTAACCCAATACATAGAAATATTTTTAGATCTGATTAAAGAGTTGCTTGAAATTGACTTTGCTGTAATTCCTAGAAAATAGAACATGTAGGCACACAGTTTCGCTAATTTTTCTAGTACCTGTAAACTGCCCTTTCACCCAAATCACTAATACATAGCAGAGGTAAGACACATGCCTAATATACCAGAAAACTTAAAATATTTACATATTTTTACACAGGATACTCAAATATACAACTTTATGAATGCTGAGGGAGATTTCCATAATTGTAATATATATAAATATTGTATAATATATGATAAAATAGATAGTGAGATAGATGTAGATAATTTAGATTTGACTGAACCCACTAAATTCACTCAAGTAGAAATAGATAAATTAGAAAATGTAGAAATAGAAGAAATAGAAAATGATGATTCTGAGATTTTAAACCTTAATAATAACCTTTTACCTAAGGGATTATCCCCATTAGAAGATCTTTTTGACTCAAATGATGTTGCAAGAAAACAAAAAATGGAACCATTAAGATCATTCATAGAAGAATGTAATATAGGAATAGAACAAAAACCTAAGCTTATCAAACTTTCCAAAGCACTACCTCAAGATGAAAAACTGAAATATATAGCTTTGTTTAAAGAATTTCAAGATGTATATTCATGGAGTTATGAAGACCTTAAATCTTATGACACCAAAATCATTCAACATAAAATACCCATCAAAGAAGATCAAAAACCATTTAAATAGAAGCTTAGGAGAATCAATCCAGTTCTTATGCCTTTAATTGAAAAAGAGATAAAAAGGATGTATGAATCACAAATCATTGCACCTCTCAGATATTCTGATTGGGTTTCAAACTTAGCTCCCACTAGGAAGAAAACAGGGGGGATATCAGAATTTTTGTTGATTTATGGAATCTAAACAAAGTGTCCCTAAAATATAATTATCCTCTCCCCAAAATGGATCATATTTTACACAGGGTGGTAGGATCATCTAGGATTTCATTTCTTGATGGATTCTCTGGATATAATCAAATCTTATTTCAACCAGAAGACCAACCAAAGACAACATTTACTACTCCATGGGGTATTTTCATGTATTTGAAAATGCCTTTTGGATTAATGAATGTGGGGGCCACTTCCAAAGAGCTATGGACATATCTTTTTCCAAATAAATTCATGATTTTCTTGTTATTTATCTAGATGATATAACAATATTCTCAAAATTAGACAATGAACATTTAGATCATCTGATACAAGTGTTTATTAAATGCAGAAAATTTGGTATTTCTTTGAATCCAAAAAAGACACTCTTTGGACTTGAAGAAGGTAAACTGTTAGGACATATAATCTCAAAAGAGGTAATTAGGATAGATCCTGCTAGAATAGAGGCCATTTTGAACATAAGTCATCCTAGAAATATCAAGGAATCGCAGGCTTTCTTAGGTAAAATCAATTTCCTCAGAAGATTCATTTCAAATTTAGCAGAATTAATTATAGAACTGAATAACATGTTAAAGAAAGATTCAACACTTAAATGGACAGTAGAGGCCAAACAATCCTTTGAATAAATCAAACAATACCTTACAAGAACACCAGTCCTAATAGGTCCTGATTTCAAAAAAGATTTTATTTTTTTTTATTTTTCTTTAGAACATACCATTGCAGTAGTCTTGCTGCAAAATAATGATCAGGGTTATGAACAACCCATTGCTTTTTTCAAAAAATCCCTAAGATATTCCACACTAAAGTACAACATAATGGAAAAAAAAGCACTTGCTTTAGTAAAGGCTATTAAATATTTTAGAGTGTATATTTTATACTCACACATCATTGGATATATCCCAAATTCAGTAGTAAACGACATTCTAACTCAGAATGGGCCTGATGGTAAGAGAGGCAAATGGGTTGCCACTATTTTGGAATATGACATTGAAATTAATCCCACCAAATTGATTAAATGCCAAGGTTAAGCCAAACTCATGGTTGAATCAAACTGTCAGGCCTTAGATATAAATTTGATTGCTCGATTAGATGATCAGGAAGAGACGACAACTCCACAGATCAGTGAAGCTTTTCTAGATTCACCTTCGTATGCAGATATCATATTTGTTTCACTAAACTTACAAGCTCCTCCTAGTTTTTCTAGAACTAAAGGTAGATTCCTAAAGTTAAAATAAATGAAATATTGTATCATAGATAGTGCTTTGTTTTGGAAAGATCATGGTGGCATTTTATTGAACTGTTTATTAAAATATGAGGCTGATAAAGTTATGGAAGAGTTTCATGCAGGTGCTGTGGAGGACAACTTTACTGGAAATAAATTGCTAATAAAATCTTGAGGGAAGGTTTTTACTGGCACACTCTTTTTTCAAATGTAAGAAAGTATGTGACCTCCTATCACAAATGACAGATATTTGAAGGGAAGAAAAAAATATTAACTTTACCCCTCAAACCCATCTCCACAGAAATGCCATTTCAGCAATGGGGTTTGGACTTCATTGGTGAAATTAACCCACCCTCCTCAGCCCAACATAAGTGCATTTTGACAGCCACTGACTATTTCACCAAGTGGATAGAAGCCATTCCTTCTAGACAAGCCATTGATTATGTCATCATATCATTCCTTGAAAATAATATACTATCTAGATCTGGATTCCCTCAAAAGCTCATTACTCATAATGCAACTGCTTTAAAGTCTAAGAAAATGATTGACTTCTGTAAAAAATACCACATTAGCCTCAGCCATTCTAATGCCTATTACCCTCAAGGTAATGGAATTGAATAATCCTCAAACAAAAGCATGGTTAATATTATCAATAGTATGTTATAAGACAACAAAAAGACCTGGAAAAAAAGGTTAGTTAATGTTAGTTAATGCCTTATGGGCAGACAGACTAACAACAAATAAGTCCATTGGTACATCTCCTTATCAACTAGTATATGGAATGGATGTTGTTTTTCCATCCTCTTTAGGAGTGCCAGTGATGAAGATGTTACAAGAACTATAGGTAGAACTCGATGATATCTAGAGAAGGATAAATCAAACTATACATTTGTAGCAAACCAGGGAAGAAGTCTATGTCAAATCACAAGTTATCGAATATAAAATTAAAAACATATTTGACAAGAAAATAAATGAAGATGATTTTTACATAGGTGACAAAGTTCTTAAATGGGATTCTAGAAGAGAAGATAAAGGTAAACATGGTAAATTTGATTTCCTATGGAAAGATCCCTATATCATTTATGGTTACAGAGGTAACATTACATTCTTTTTTAAGGAGTTAGATGGATCAGATCTGCCAGGTGGACCTGTCAATGGTAGGATGCTGAAGCATTACTTTTCTCCTGATTAACCATTAGTTAACTTTGTTTAATTTACTCATTCTACATAAAATTTCAAAGTATAGATTGGATTGGATGTTTTTATTACAAAGTTGAAGCCCGGAGAGAAGGCGATAAGCTTTGAAATAGATAATATCATAAGTATGAATAAAAGAAAGCTCAGAAAATAGCTTCAAGGAAAGTATAGTCAAATTTTCAAGGCTATTGGTCTTTTTCTTGACATTTCACTAGGAAATGCTATCCCCATGTGGAGCCACTGTTAGGGTCCTATAATAATAGGATTAATAACTTTGAATTGACTATGATTAGTCTTGTAATATTGTACATACTTTTCTTTCTGCCAATTTTTTTCCCATACTAAAAAATGTAAAGAGGGCAAATCCTAAAAGAAAAATCAAAGGACTAAAAGAAAAAAAATATAAAATATGAACCCCACCAAAAAAAAAGATAAAATAGAACCTGAAAGTGATGCAAATACAAATGCCACTAATTTTTACTTTACTTTGCAAAATAAGATTGTGTGCAACTTGTCAAAAATGCCACAATCCATGATAGTCAAACAACTTAATCTTGATTATTCATGCTTTAAATTTCATGTTGATAGTTAGATAATAAATATCTCGTCAAACTGTTTAATCTTGGGAGATCAGTAGTTAGGTAGAGAATAATAATGAGCTCAACACTTTAATCTGATACATTAGAAGTCATAAGGTTAGAACTAGATAGTTTTCTTATCAAAGAAAAATTAAAGGGTCTGTAAGCTTAAATGCACCCAAATAAATGAAGAAACATTATTAGGGAATATGATGGGTAGAGAGAAGAAGTTTTCACAAGGCATGGATAGCAGAAATTGATCATTTCATATTTAATAACTTCCCTCTAAACTCATTTCCCTTGTAAAAATACTCCTTCCCCTTCATATTAACCTTTCCCCTTACTACATTTATTTTTTTTTTACAAAAAAAAAACCCATTTTCCATAGTTAAAAAATAAATTTTCCCTTTGGAAAAGTAAAATCGCTTTATTAACTTCCCTTTTCATTCAAAATACCCCAAAAACCTATTTATCCTAAGTATTTGTTTAAAGTGATATGTCGGGTCCCACATTGAAAAAACAATCCTTCCCGATATCCATTTAAACACTAGTTCTTAGTGTATTTTACATTCCCGGACATATTAACATTCCATTGTACATTATTAACCCCCTATTAATATATCTATATATTTAAACCTGTATTATATTAACTCCCACTTATATATGTATTTACCCAACCCCTTATGTTAATTTAATATATAGTCTTGTTACAAGCCCCACGTATTATAAAGTTCCAACCTCGTATAATCCTAACCTTTTCACATATATCACAACCCTATAGCATGACTTAAAAAACCTATGCCCCTCCTCTCAAAATCCCTGGCATATCCCTCCTATTCGCCCAACCATCAGGTCCACATTGATTGGATCCGACGACTAATCGTCTCTATCGCATTCCTGATCGAACAAACTTTAACACCACCGATGGCTTGCGAAATAAGTTTTTTTCACAGCCCCAGTCGCTACTACGTAGAAGTCCTTGATTCCATCCCATCCCTCCAACAAATACCGTCCACCTGCTTTTTGTAATGTGAAAACCACTCAGTTGTTTTCCGCCCGTTATGAATACCACCGTTTCCATTTGAAATTAACCATGCACATTAAAGTTTAATCAATTTTGGTTAAGCAATAAGACTACCCTTTGCAAGCCTTTTTCACCATTTCTGTTATATTTTGCGGAGAAGGAGCCTTGCTGATCTATTTTCGAGCCAATACACCGGTGCCGACCTATTTTTAAACTGAATTCAACCAGAATTGAATCCTTTCACTCCCAAAATCATTGCAAAACTAGTCTGAAGCTATATAAAGACTAGGAGAGATCTGTTTCCTCTAGACTTTCTCTACAAACTAAAGGCTTCGTTTTTCCAGGTATTCTTGAAATATCAAGGCTTTTTCTTAAGAAAACAAAGTAACCTATTAATTAATTGAACCAGTTAAGAACTTTGCAAACCACAGAAAAGTTATTATATCCTCCAAACCCTTTCTGCATACCCAATTCATTTGTTCACAAGTATTCCAGAGGTCCTAAGATTATTTCTTGATCACAAAGAGTAATTAATTAAATAAAATAAACAAATAATGGCTTCCCAAGGTATTTTAACAGTCAATCCCCTACAACCTGCAGTTTTTGATGTGGAACACACTCCCTTAGCAGACAGAGACTTCAAAATTTGTGACCTTGTCACTGAGTTCAACCTCCTTCAGCTCCACTGCTGGAGCCATGACAAGTCA
Organism: Pinus albicaulis; assembly: GCA_034641835.2. Taxonomy (NCBI): domain Eukaryota; kingdom Viridiplantae; phylum Streptophyta; class Pinopsida; order Pinales; family Pinaceae; genus Pinus; species Pinus albicaulis. The sequence continues at coordinate 59,509,448 of CM076578.1, read as the reverse complement.
ATTGACCAAGCTGATGATGTTTTCCTTTGGGAGTCAAATTTTCCCAAGTATATTGTTCCATAGACCTTCTAGTGTCTAGAGATTATCAAACTCTATCAAACTAAGTATTTGCATGATCAAAGAGCCCTTGTAACCCCTGGAAAAGAGATTTTATTCACTATCACATCTGAATCAATAAATCAGATGTTGCAAATTCAACCTATGCCTCATGAAACTTCTCTGTCTATTGAGACCCTTACTCAGTTATATATGAATCTGGACTTCCCCAAGAGGTTCTAGATATTCCTAAAATTCATTCCCTCATCAATGGAAACTCCCAAGACTAATCCTCCTTATCCAACTACTATATTCTCTGAGAGAAACAGGCATATCATCACAATTTTACCTTGTATTTTGGGTTATTTTACTGATGAGCATGTTGATGCTTCAGTCCTAGGTTTTCTTTCTATTTTCTCCTATGGTCACCCTCCTGCATCTATATTAAATTTTTCTAGTACCTCTCTGATACAATTCATGAACATATTTTTAAAATGCCTGAAGAATGTGTCTTCAAGTATTCATATGTGTTTTATTCCACATGTTTTTATACTTCCAATCTGAAATATTTTCTATCAACCTTCAGAAACTGGATGTTGAAGGTAACCCTCAATTAGTAATCTTTTGGACTTCATTAATTAGAAATTATTCCACGGAGTTCACATACAAAGACTTCATTGAATCATTTATTTATCATATTTTCAACTTGTTGAACAACAACATTCAACCAAGATTCAGTAATGAGATTAAAAATGGTTTTCAGTTATAAGAACCCAGTCAAATAGGAGATAGGTATATTTACCAAAACCACACATAGATTAGAGTTTATGGTTTTCATATAACCCCATATAAACTACCAAAATACCTCCCAATTAGGTTATTTTCACTTGAGTATATCAAGCAGATTCTTAACTCTGATGAAGTTAAATTTCTATCAGCCAAGAAGAAAACAAAATTTAAAATCAAAAAGTAGATTGGTCCCTTCATATGCAATAACATGACTGTTGGTCAAAAGGCAGAAAAGTATCTTGATGGTTTTAAGTTCAATGAAAGCTTCAAATTGAATTATGATACATTAGGAGTTATAAGAAAGTTAAGAATCAATTTTAAGTTAACTCCTTTTGTCCATGAATCTTAGCTAGACATTGAGAAGTACTCCAATAAGTCTGAATGGTTGGAGAAAACTTTGAAAGAGGTAGATAAGCAAGGTGATATTAATTCCATCTTGTAGAATCCAGCTCCACGGGATAGAAAATCTAAAAGGCCAAGAGAAGAAGGATCTTATTTAGCTCAAACCATCACTAAAACAAAATTCAAATTGATGTACAGGAAGAAGCCCAAATTAAATCATGTAACTGAACAAGTTGAAACAATTGAGATCATAGATACAGATACAGTGGTAAAAGACAATGCACCTCCAACAATTTCAGAGGAAACTCACCAGCCTTCAACATCTAACACTCAAATTATTTGAAATAAACATAGTGTTGAAGTATCTTCATCCAATAAACTAGCAGAAAAAGAGTAGGATATCATGCAAAATTAAAAGGAAATCAAGCTAAAAAATGAGGCATTAAAAGCAAATACTTATGTCTAATACTGGAAGTAGACACCAAGAGACCAAAGCAGGTCACTTTCAGCATTTGACTACAAGACTAGAAATATGCAAATGAATTTCTTACAGCCCACAGTGAAGTATCCTAGGTCATCAGTAGATTATAAGAATACATCATATGAATTTCAAGCCAAGATCTTCATATTATAGACCAAAAATAATTTCATAAGCAAGTTGGTGACATGTTGTATTCTACCATGACCAATAAAGCCATGAGTGTACAAAAGCTACAAAATACTCTAGAAAACATCATAGGTCAGCTAAAGCTATAAAAATCATCCTCACAAGCTAAAGATAATAGAATTAAATCTTTGTAAGATTTGGTTATTGAAGTAGGATATGATACAAAAAATGTCAAAGTTGCAGAAGAAATCATCAAGAAAAAAAATGCAGACATTGTTGCATTGAAGAAACAACTCAAATTTCCTCCTACTAAACATCCACATGCCAAAGAAGTATTATAGGATGCAAGCCAAAAATATGATATGATGAACCTAATTCTTTAGTTAACTGCCCAATTGAAAGAAATCGAAAATGAGATGGATAAGTCAGTGCGGGAGAAAAATGCTAGGGTGGAAGAAATCACTGTCACTATTATTCCTACAGTCACTACAATCGTTCCTTCCACCTTAGCAGATTCATTGGCTTCATCAGTTCTAGTAGTTATAACACTTTCCATTACATCAGCAACTACTTCAGCTACAAATTCATCTACAGCAACAACACAGCCTAGTGATGAAGCAAGTAAACTAGTTAAAGCAATGCAAGAAATTTCCATCCAGACTAATGAAATAAATAGACATAAAGAATAGTTAAAAAGTCTAAAAAATGAGAAGAAACTAGTACAAATCACGCACAAAAATTAAGTACATAAGACAAACAGATTGACAGAGAAATTGTAGAAGTTTGACAAAGAACTGACATTGAAATAACCACTTTCTCAAGCCAAGCAGCAACTGTGGGCCAATATTATTGAATCTGTCAATGATATTTGGCCATCCATTCAAGTTATTTATGAGTAGAAAGATCTTGTCAAAGCAGCAAGTGAAGCCATTCCGAAAATCAAGGAATAACTTGGTAAGAAGCTAGAGGAGGCCAATGAAATCATTAAGTTTATTAATTCAAAGAATAAGTGGGAATTGGAAGAAATTGGCATAACTGACAGGACATAAAGAACTCTTGAAGTTAGAAAGGTAATTTCTAAAATGAACTTAATGGTACAACTTGAAGAAAATTGTCAGAACATGAAACTTGCCATAACCAGATTCATGATGAAGTTTGATATTTTGAGACAGATTGGTCTGCCAAATCTTCTAGTTATCAATGACAGATTGATGGAACATGAGGATTATGATAAGAAAATCAGAGAATTGGGAAAGGAACAAGCCAACAATTAAGCCTTGCAAGGAATCCAATAGGAAAAGTACTCTATAAGATTTTTGAGAACATCTTTTACTTACAGCATGACGTAAAAAATCTGTTCATAAAAAAACCTACATTTTCAAAATACACAGAAGAAGATGAAATCTTCAAAAGAATGGTGAAAATAAAGTTACTAGATGCAGAAGATTGGGAAAAGTTGATTGATTTACTGTGAAATATGAAATTAAAACACATCAGCCAAGTTTAAAGTCAAAGCACAACAATTTAAAAGTATTAGATGAAAGAAAGGTTTAAAGTCAAAATCAGAGTGAAATACAGCCAGCGTAAAGGACACTCAATAGTCTAAAAGACAACCTTCGTTGAGCAATAGCAAAAGAGAGAAAGTAGCAAAAGATCAAACAACCAACAAAAATAAAATAAAAGCAGGGACAACTTGCAATAGTTAGATAACTTTCTCTATCTTCTTGCATGAAGATATTTTGTATTCCTTTAATAATTCATAAGTTAGTTGTAGGATATTTTGTAATAGTATTTGTACAAATACTTCACAATTTGAAGTATTGAGTGTGGATTGTGGATTGCTAAACATTTCTATAGTTGCATTGATCTGAATCAGAGGGTTCATTGTACCATTTTCAAGTCAGCAGACTGGATTGAGCAATAAAGGCATTATATTACAAGATTCATGTGCTGGGCCACTTCAGTGAAGTACTATCAATTGTTCTTTGTTATTTTCTGAAGTTTTTCACATACTTTCATGTTTTATAAATCTAAATGTATAACAAGAATATTATTTCAGAACTTGTTTAAAAATACTCTGTCTTGAACTATTATTTCATTTACATGGTTTCTTATGATATCCAAATTAGGGAATTCTTAATTTCTCCCTAGTTTCGATTGACCTCTGTCATTTCCTTTATTTTTCCGGATCTGATAATCCTTAATTTCTCTCTCATCCCAATTGAAACCATTTCATCATCCAACCTAAAGATCTGAATCAACTCAACTACATTTCCTTGTGAATACTTTCCTTTTGAACTTGACTCTGCTCTGTTTCTTGATACATTGAATCCATGAGCCCAATGGAAAACAGACTTGCATCTATCCATCTGAATTAGTGATTCCACCACCAAACCAAAGAAAAATCAAAATCCCATTCAATCTTACATAACTAGCCTAAAATCAATTAAAAACAACAAATTTAAATCATAAAGAGAGAGCCCTATTTGAGCATTAGGAAGGCTAGATCCTAAAGCTTAAAAGTAGGTTTGTGGTTACCTCCAATATTCTTTAAAACAAAAATACTAACAACCCTAAGAATTATTGGAGTGATAATAGGGAATACAGACCATGTATGGGAGGCTTCTAGGTTTCTTAGAATGATCCAGGATTTTAACCATGGATTCTACTCAAAAAACCCATAACAACCCATAAATGGTTTGGCTAGATTTTAACTTTGGATTTTCGGCCCTTTTTGGGTCGCCCATTGCACCCCTGCTGGCTGACTTATGCACTCCTCCTGGGTAATTGTTGAGATCGGGTTGAACTGATGATCTAAATTTTGCAATAGCACCCAATCAACTTAATACATGTAGGGTTTATTACTTCTCTAGATTCTCAAGATAGAAACTTGAGATCTAGCTCCACCTTCCTTGACTCAAGTTGGAGCTGCAAACTGCACAACTGCTACAATGGACTGCGCTGTTAAGGAGGATGAAGTTGTATCCTACTGTTGGATGATGAAATATAGATCTCATATGATAGAAATAATCTCACCAAAGTGATGGGATGATCCCTCATAGGATTCCAAGGTGAAATACTTGGAACTTCCTTCCTCCACTAGATATACTTGGTGGACTGCGCAATTTCTGGAGGAACTGCTATTGCATGGAGGTATAAAATGATGGCCTGATGCTGGATATCAAAATTATTCTCCTCGAAGACTAAAATGGAAGAAAAATATGAAAGGATCAACCCTCCACCAGTATCTTAGCTAAAGTGCTAAGAACTACCTTCCTCCTCTCAAACCCTAAGACAAGAATGCGTAATTCTTGAAGCTGTATATGCAGAAGAGAGGAGCTGAATGTGCCACTAATGTTGGATGATTAATAGTTTCTCAAAATAACCTTCCTAGAGTAGGCACTCGAAGTTCCCCATGGGTAAGGGAGGGATTCCCACTTGGGAACACTCATGTGATAAACAACATAGAAGACTTAGCTAAACAACTGAAGCATGCAAATAATGTCAAACGACAATACAATATCAAATTCCAGACTCCTTTTATTTACTGCCGTCTTCCTTATATGGTTGTGATCCTTCCCTAGCCTTTTCCACCTCATAAGTGCACTGCACATGTGGCCACTAGTCTCCATGAAGACTGTGTTGTCTCTCCATGATCTCCATGATCTCCATGATCTCTATAATCAATCGCCACTCCCTCCATCATGCGTGCATTTAATGCACCACTTCATCCATCACTACATCATTAATGCTCTATGATCTTACTTTTATTCCTCCACTATCTCCATCATCTTCCTCATTATCTCTCCATAATATCCACTCTTCCTTCATTAATGAGCTACTCCACTACTCCATGATGTTGATCTACTATCTACTAACTTACATTCTCACAACAAAAGTGGATTTTATTCATCTATGGGTGTTGGAACAGGGTCCCCTAGACGCATTTTGATATTTTCCAATGCTGCATTTTGATATATTTTTGTAGTAATTGATCTTGCACAGGGGCTTTGGGGTGGGTCAAATCCCCTAATATATTGTAATGGGTCAAAGGGTAGACCTATAGTCTGCAAACCACTGTTTATGGACCACAAGATAGCACTCACTATGATGATATAAATAGATGAGTAGTTTGAGTGTAAGGGTAAGTAAGTAAGTAAGATTGATGCTACGAATGAACTGTTGATATTTTTTATGGGTAGTTTTGGGTAAGGACTCATGTTGGCTGTGTGCATGGAGATCCTCATTATTGCTGTGTGCAGACCCCGCTGGCTGTGTGCGTGGGCTGTGTCTTGGGTCTGTAACTTGGTTTTGGATGTTAATGAATGCGGAATCTATTGAAGTATCTTTATGTTATCTGAACTAGTTGTGTTTAGTACTGGATTACCTCTGTGTTATTTTAATAAGCTGTGATTGTATCTGCGATATATGAATTAGCTACGATTGTGATGTTCTATGATGATAATTGTTGATGTGCACGTGGATGCGAAGGTATTGATAAGAGTTGTTTAACAATAGTAGCTTTGTTTATGTTTACATGCTGGTTATACTATTAAGGGCTTAATAATAGGCTTGTTTGCATGCAAACCTGATAGAGCTCGACGAGATCTACCTTAATTATCTACTCTCTCCTAGGGTGTGGAAACCTGGTTCCAGCACCCACCCATACTACTTCGGGTGAGACCTTGGCTTGTGAAAGTAGGTCATTGCCGAAAGGGCTAGTAGTATAGGGCTTTGTTGACAAACCTTAACTCCGAAGCTGGCTTAGGACCCCTTAAGCCAACAATGGGGTTTATGGGTCCCTCCACCCTTTATTTACTTAATTAATTGAGAAGAGTAAGAACTCTAATATTCCAATTAACTAATCGAAACATGGGAATATTAAAATCACCTTCCAAATACCCATCAAGATCCAAAATTCCCATGTTTCGCGTTGTATCATTGACAAGGGGGCATCCACCTACGTGATGTCTGCTTTTGTTTGGAAGCAACTCGTATCTCCTAATTTATTCCGATCCACTATCATTTTGTGTGCTTGGGACGGTCACTCTTCTCAACCCCTTGGCATGTTCTGCAATTGTCCTGTTACTCTTGCGAGCAAGACTATTTGCATTGACATTGAAGTCATTGATTCCCCCTTGGATTACAACATCCTATTGGGTTATAGCTACATCTATGCAATGTCTACTATCGCATCTTCGGTTCACTGTAAGATGTGCTTTCCTGAAAATGGAAATATCATCACAATAGATTAGTTGACATATTATGTATCAAAGTCTCAGCTCTCTCCCAAGTCTATCATCTCTCGGTGACTGATAAAAAAACAATCACACCTCTTACCAGTGTCTCACCTAGAGTATATAAATATTCCACCTTACTCAGTGCTTTCCGTGGCCCTCCTCCTCTTTTCAAAGATCCCAGCTCATTGAATGTTTGCATGATGCAATCATCTCAGACTAACCATAAGCGGTCTGGTTCAATCACCGAGCAGCCCAAGCCTTTGCAACCTACTGGTGGTCACTCGATGGAGCCTACAGGGCCTTCCTTTAAAGGACCCTCCTCTTTTGTTGGTATCTCTTCCACTCCTTTTTAACCAAGAATGGTTATGTTATGAAACCAGCTCCAAAAATAGAAGAAAAGAGAGATCAATGCCTTAGAAATCACCCACTTTGAGGGGGAAACCTCCAATACATTACATAAATGAACAATTCTTGGATGCTACAAATGACCAAAACCTCCTTCTATATATAGGAGTCCATAGGGCCACAATATAATCCTAGCCACCCTAGCAATAATAATGTAAGGGCACAATAATAACAATATTGGGGTTACAGGAGTACAACAATAACAATAAGGGGGCTACACTAATAATATAGTGACCTAACATGTCCCTCTCCTTGAAAAAAGTGTTGTCCTCAATGATTGAGTAGCTCTGGGTGCTTCTGTATAAAATTCTCATCCTCCCATGTAGAATATTTAGTGGGTTAGTTCTTCCACTTGATGAGATACTCTAAAATTGATCGATTTCATAGTTGTCGAGTTCATGTTTCCGTGACCGCTTCAGGTTCCAATATTAATTTTCCTTCCTCATCAAGTTCTGGAAATATTGTTTGAAATGGAATATTTTCACCTATAACCTTCTTTAAGCATGAAACATGGAAAACTAGATGAACTCGCGAAGAAGCAGGAAGCTTCAATTTGTACGCCATAGTACCAATCTTTTGCAACACCTTGTAAGGATCATAGTACTTTGGTAATAATTTATTATCTTTCTTTGCTTGCTTGAGGGACATTTTTTTTGTATGGTTGTAGCCATAAAAATACCTAGTCTCCTACATAAAAAATTCTCTCGCTGCAATGTTCACTAGGGGAATTTTGGGGTCTAAAATGGGCCTCCTAAGGAAATTATAAAACAATAGTGGAAATATTAAAATAAGATTTGATTACATCATCAAATTTTAGAGGGAAAGAAGAAAAAACTACTTTTTCAACTCGTATTTTGAACTTATCTCGCAAAAGGTTTACTAAAATTTTGAGTGGGAATACTCGTTGGATGCAGAATTTAAATCCTCATTCAAGGAGTGCCCATGTTTCATAATTTTGATGGACTTTTCTACATGAAAAATGAGAAATACATAAAAAAACATGATTGCAATCACGTTTTTTTATGTATTTCTCATTTTTCATGTATCAGGGTCCATCAAAAGTATACAACATGGGTACTCCTTTGATGAGGAATTAAATTTTTCATCCAATGAGTATTCTTGCTTGAAATTTGAGTAAACCCTTAGGAAGATAATTTGAAAATACGAGTTGAAAAAGTAGTTTTATTATTTTATTATTTTTTAATCTTTTTACTTTTTTTTCCTCCAAAAATGGTGAATAACTCCTCATGGTTGAAATCATCATCTTGAATCCTATTAGTTCTTGTAAAGTTTGTTTTAGTTGTACATTTTTCTTAGGAGGCCCATTTTAGACCTAAAAATTCCCCTAATGGATCTGCTTGTTTTTTCATTCGATTTTGTGCCAAATTTAGGTTATCCTTTAAGAGTTGGAGAACTTCTTATTGATGCTCGATGTCATCTTCCACCGCGTGATCCTTAGAATTTTCTCTTAAATATGATATGATGGATGGTGGATGATATCCATAAAGTTCCGTAAATGGGGTCATTTTTGCTGTAGAATGGAAGGAAGTGTTATACCACCATTCAGCAACAGGTAACTACATGACCCATTTTGTTTGTTTATCAGATACAAAACAACAAATATATCCTTCCAAACATTTATTCACTATCTCAATTTGACCTTTGGATTGAGGATGGTAAGATGAGCTATGAGCTAGTTAAGTACCCAAACAAGAAAATAACTTCGTCCAAAAATTTCCAGTAAAAATGGGATATCTATCACTCACAATAATATTTGGGTTTCCATGTAGATTTGGAGTTGTGTCCATAAATGTAGTAGAAACTGTACTTTCTTTAAATGGATGAGATAATGCACAAAAGTGTGCATACTTGGTAAGTCTATCAACTACCACCATGATGAAACTCTTTCCTTCGGGCTTGGGTAAACCTATGATAAAATCCATTGAAATATCCTCCCAACGTTGACTTGGAATGGATAAAGGTTGTAGAAGACCTAGGGTCTTAATTGTCTCAATTTTATTTTTCTAGAAAACCAAACATTCCGCTACAAAATTTTGAATATCAGATTTAAGGCCATCCCAAAAAAATTGTTTCTTCACCCTGTGATAAGTTTTTAAAAATTCTAGGTGACCTCCTAAAGGAGAAGTGTGCAATTCCAAAAGAATCTTTTTTTTTAATTGGGAACTCTTACAAAGATATAAGCAATATTTATACCATAAGGAATCATTTTTCCAACTAAATGTATCAGATGTACTAGGATCTTGTTGCAACTTTTTAATGAGTGTCCACACTTCTTCTTCCTTCTTCCATTCATCCCTTGCTTCAGTTATCCAATCTGGTTGGATAATAGAAATGGCACAAAGCAATGCTTCCACCTCTTCATTCTTTCTTGAGATCATTCTTTCTTGAGAGTGCATCTGCAAAAACATTTAGCTTCCCTTTTTTGTAGATTATTTCAAAGTCATAACCCAACATCTTTGTGACCCATTTTTGCTGCTCTTCTGAAGATAGTCTTTGTTCCAAAAAGTGTTTAAGACTATCATGATCATTTTTTAACTTGAATTTTCTTCCCATCAGGTAAGGTTGTCATTTCTTTAGTGCACGTAGTATTGCTAACATTTCCTTCTCATAAATATCTTTATGTAAATACTTTCCTTTGATTGGATGACTTTCAAAAGCAATGGGTCTTACTTCTTGCATTAAAAGAACACCAATTCCATTTCCTGAGGCATCACATTCCACAATAAAGGTTTTTGTGAAATATGGTGTAGCTAAGACTGGTGCTAGGCACATTGCCTCTTTAAGATGTTCAAAGGCCTTAGTTGCTTTAGGAGTCCATGGAAATGCATCTTTCTTCAATAATGTTGTTAGAGGTGTTGCTATTATCCCATAATTCTTACAAACTTTCTATAATACCCTGTTAACCCAAGAAATCCTCGCAACTGATTTATGGTTGTGGGGACTTTCCATTCCTTAATGGCTTTAATTTTGTTAGGGTCTACCTTAACACCCTCGTGAGATACAATATGACCCAAATATTCCACCTCTTGTACTCCAACGAAAAATTTGGATGCTTTTGCATATAATTGTTTCTCCTGCAATAGTTTGAGCACCTTGTCAACGTGTTGAACACGATCCTTCCAAGACCTTTTGTAGATTATTATATCATCAAAAAAATACTAGCACACATTTTCTAAGGAAGGGTTTGAAAATTGAATTCATCAACCCTTAAAATGTAGAAGGTGCATTGGTAAGGCCAAAAGGTATGACCAAAAATTCATAATGACCCTCATGAGTTTGAAATGTTGTTTTCGGAATATCTTCATTCTTCATTCTAATTTGATGATATTCTGAACGAAGATACAACTTTGTAAAATAAATTTCTCCATGTAATTCATCAAATAATTCATCAATCAAAGGAATGGGAAATTAATCTTCAATAGTGAGCTTATTTATCTCCCTATAATCCTGATACATGTGCCATTATCCATCCTTCTTGTGCACCAATACTACTGGAGTAGAGAAAGAACTTTGACTAGGTTGAATTATACCAGCCTCTAACATTTCTTCAAACATACGTTCAATTTCGCTCTTTTGGACATAAGGGTATCTATAAGGCCTGTTGTTTGGAGGAATACTTCCTAGAATAAAATGAATAGCATGATCATGATCATGAATAGGTGGGAGTCCTTTGGGAGTTTAAAACAACCTAGAATGATTGTCCAAGACTTTTTGGAGATTTGCATAAATAGATGATTTTGATGTTGGAACTTCTAGTGAGCATAATTGTTCAATTATGCCTCATTGCTCTTTCTTCAGAAGCTTTGTCATGACATTAGAGCTTATTATCTATCATGACTTCCCTAATATACCCTGTAATTCAACTTCCTTTCCTTCTGAAAAAGATTTCTAGAAAATTTCTTGAAAATTAAAAGTTATCGTCCCCAAAGATTATAACCATTGTACTCCTAATACAATAGCAACGCCTCTCATTGGAATGGAAATCATTGGACTATTCAATAAATATTCCCCCATGGTTAGCTTGATATTATGGAATTTTCCATATAAATTTATAGTTCCTCCATTTTCAACCATCACTTGACATTCTGGTGTTGGGTATAGGAAACAATTCAATTCCTTGGCTACCTTACAATGAATAAAATTATGGGTACTACCCGAATCAATCAGCACTATTACCTTGTTCTTCTTGATGTTTCCTTCTATCTTAAGAGTTTTAGGAGTGGTAATTCTTGCCAATGCATTACACGATATGGTCAGACTCATTTCTTCCTCTTCTAGGGTTGGTTCTTGGTGTATATCCTCTTCTTTTGAATATTCTTGTTCATTTTCTTCTTCCTCTTCACAATCTATGTAAAATAATTTCTTCTCAGCACACTTATGACCTTTAGTGTATTTGCTATCACAACTGTACCAATGACCTTTTTCTCTTTTTTCTTCCAATTTTTGTGATGTCAACCCTGTAGGTTGTGGAAGTCTAGGAGTAGCAACACTTCCATCTTTATATATATGAGTGGTAGGATTCCTTGTCACCATAATTTTACATTCAATTTTTCTTGCCAAATTGAATGCCTTTGCCAATGCATCAGGTTCCCAAACGCGAACTTCATGTTGTATGTTATCCTTTAAAGTCCCTATGAAGACATCAAGCCTATGTTCCTCTGGAATATCAATTACCCTTATATTCAATTTTTGGAAGTCCTCAATGTGCTCCACCACTGAACCCTTTTGTTTGAGATTTATCAATTGGCTAAAGAAGGTGTTGCTTTTTGTATACTCATAATGTGCTATCATTTCCTCCGTAAAAATTGACCAAGCGAAAAAAATTTTATGGGAGCAAAGCCATCGATACCATAAAAATGTATTTTGTTCTAAATGTAAAGTTGCAATGCGTACCTTTTGTGTGTTTTGCACATTATTGAGATCAAAATATTGCTCCATTTGAAGTATCCATGTTACAGGATCCTTGCCATCAAAATTCCTCATATACATATTTGGAATATGGTGGTTCTTCTATCCAACATTAGAGTTTATGAAATTGTGATTAACAGTTTTTTTTCTCATCATGAGTTTCCTCTACTATTTTTTCGCCATTAGGAAACATTTCTTGTATCAAATTTTTCAAAACTTCCATGTCTGCTTTTAGATCATTCTTCATGTTTTCCATGTTGTCTTTCATTTTTTCATCGATATTAGTTTCCATGTCATCCATCTTAGCTTCCATGGCATCCATCTTAGCTTCCATGCCAGCTTCCATTCCATCCATCTTATTTTTTTTTTCTCTTTGCAAGAGCGAAATTTGGTGCACTTGATCTTGTAATTTTGATATGTCATGTTGCATTTCTTCATCTTCATGAGTCATAGTAGAATCCTGAAGGCTTGATTGGAATTTGATTCTTTCTAGGTGGAATTTTAGAACCTAATACTGATATCTATGTTACAATATTCCCTTGGAATTAATTCAAACTTATTTTTCACACAATACTTATGAAATTCGAAAAAATACACACACCTTTTTCTTACTTTTGAGGAGCTCAAGATTGAAACTGAATTACCTCTGTGATTTTGGATCTTCAATATCTGAAATTCAGCCCTGTATTAGCCCTCTAAATCTCCTTTCAAATTCCATAGGTCTGACTTGATTTGATTCTTCAAAGAAAAGTTATACCCAATCTCCCACAATGACCTAATTATGGACTGGTTTAGTAGAGCGAACTTGTACGACGTGCCATGTGTCCCTGTTTCATCCTTTGGCTCTGAGATTGATACAAAGGAAACTTAAATCCTTGTACTTGTGGCCACCTTTTACATAATTCCAATCCGAGGCTCAGAGGCAGAGTTATGACGATTTTCCCACGGTCACCTCTTTGAGATGAAATTTGGGACCTGAAACAACTCTAACTTCCACAGATGATATGTCCGAAAATATTGTGAATCAAGCTCTGAAATGTTTCCATGAAATTCCTCAGGATTTCGGCTTTTCTCATTAAAATTTTTAGTTTTTAAACCCTCGTAGAAAAACATTTATAGTGAAAATTCCACAATGACCTGTTTAGGTTGAATTCCAGAGCCTGAAAAAATCCACAAATTCCACTGATCATATCTTTGAAAATGTTGTGAACCAAGATCTAAAATTTTTCCATGGCATTCCTCAGGATTTCTTCTTAATGCTCTAAAATGTTAGCTTCTGAATCTTCGTAGAAAAAATGATATAGTGAAAATTCCATGATGACTTGTTTGGAGCAGTGAAACCCTAGAATCCAAAGCTCTGATAACAAATGTTATGAAACCAGCTCCAAAAATATAAGAAAAGAGAGATCAAAGCCTTAGAAATTAGCCACTTTGAGGAGGAAACCTCCAATACATTACATAAATGAATAATCCTTGGATGCTACAAATGACCAAAACCTCCCTCTATATATAGGAGTCCATGGGGCCACAATATAATCCTAGCCTACCTAACAATAATAATGTAAGGGCACAATAATAAAAATATTAGGGTTACAGGGGTATAAAAATAATATTAAGGGGGCTACACTAATAACAATAAGGGACTAAACTAGTAATATAGGGACCTAACAGGTTCCCCCTAGCCTTAACTATTTGGGAGCCATTCTGCCAGGCCATTACCTCTCCAGTCAAATACCATTTCTTGCTCCCCCCTTCAGATTATTTTCGGTACCTGTTATGGCTATGTTGAGCCTTCCTAATTTGACCCTGGGGATCCTAGTCTAGTACATCAATCCCCCAACCGAAACCTTGCTTGGTCAGCTCAAACCTTATACCGCTTTGACCCCGATCCAACCAGTCACCATGACCTCTACCTTTGCTTCAGTGTCTCCGCCACCTCAACAAGAATCTACTCCTATTGTGAAAGCATCTGGTCAGGGGGGAAAGTCCAGAAAGAAGGAACCTAAGGAAAAGGCTACCCAAACAACTCCTTATCCTCCTAAGCCTCCAAAGAAGTCACCTTCATGCGCTTTTTGTGATGTTGTTGGGTGCACTACCCATAATTGTCTTGAACTTCCTCGTCTAAAACCTATGGTCAATGAGTTGTTTCCCGAATCCAATATCCCAAAGGTCCTTGTTACCTTACCAACTTCAACCAAGAAACTCAAATCATTGTGCACAAACCACCCTTATAATTTGTGTGATATTTATGGCCACTATTCTCACCTCTGACCCTGTCTCGACAACTTTTGCGACACCCTTGAAGTTGTTCACGAAATATAGGTCACTCATAGTGGATCTTCTACCCCTCTACCTGTGTGTTATGCTTAGGTAGAACTAGAGGCCATTGTCATACCTCCTCCCAATGTCAAGATGATGGAACCTATGGCCACCATTCATTATCTATCATCATCCATGAGATCCTTGGTGGAACACCCCTCCAAGGAGTTCCCTTCTGTTTCGACTGAACCTCCTTCAGTGATCACCTTGGGCTAAACATCGGTAAATGTTTCATCTACTAGTTCTTCGTCTACCCTCCGTAGTGATGCGCATGTGAACCATATATCTCATGATGATGCATCAGGTAGCCCTACCGCGTCATGTGGTCTTTCTTCTTCCAGTCCCCCCATTCACTATGATGAATACATTATGGTAGCAATGACCACCCCTGACTTTCCTTGGGATGATATGCACCATCGTGCATACTTCATTCTGCAGTAGTCCCTTTTCCAGTATGCTGTGGAGTCTAGAGACTTCATATCCGATGAAGTTGATTGGTTTAGAAATCTCATTCCTGCACACGATGCTTTCGATGAAGAGAACATTGCCCCAGATGAAATTGAGGCTTACACCAAGCTACTCAATACATTTTTTAATGTTTCTGCCAGGTCCTATTTTGAGAGGTCCTACCCTGTCTGTCACAAGTTGAGATCCATTTCTTGATGAGATGCTCTCAAAACTGCAATCGATAAGCTCAAGCAGGATGGTTTTTCGTATCCCATTTTCAAGAAATCGGGCACCATCCATGTCTGTATGGACTTTCGTGACCTAAACAAAGCTTGACCCCATGACAACTTCCATGCACCATGTATCGACCATATCTTTACCAAGCGTAAGGGGCATATAAATTTTACCCATAGCATCCCTCATGCGTGTTTTATTTCTGCCATGCATTCAGGATTCTTCCATTGTCCATCATCTCCTCCTTTGTTTTCTTGTGACGCCACTCAGATGGATCCTTCATCCACACAATACATTGGCTATGCTGAAGGTGCAAGTCGCTACTTGCAGAATCTAGAATCGGCATCCTGGGCCATTTTTACCCCCATACATCTATCATTCCTTTCCAACGGCATATGTATTGGATCTACCACCAATAATCGGGCCGAATCAGATGCGGTGTAGGTTTTTTAGTCGATGTCCATGGTCACCGCATCCTTCATCTTCATGTTTGTGTTAGTGTGTTTGGTGCACGAATGTACCAAACCAAACTTGCTTAAGAGGGGTGGTTTTTCCCTCTTAAGTTATTGCTCACAGGAAAAAAGTAGATGGAGTCAAGCAATTTTGTGGAACATGCTAAAACATAAACATACTAGATAGAGAAATAGCATGCATATTCAAACATAAAAACTAAACTAAAATAAATAAAACAAAAGCTCTGAATAAAGTAAAACAACTTCAATAATCAAAATGGCAGTGCTTACATACCCTCTTATTGAGTAGTGGTAGGAATTAAGGATGAAACTTTTACCCACTTTCCAAGGGGCCCTCAGAACTATGTAGTTCCAAGTCTCGATGCAAGGATGTCCTTACTTCTGAGCTGCCTTGGCACAAAGTCGCCCTCCATCTACTACGGTGGACTGGAGGTGTTGGATGGCCAAGAACTGAGTCTCCTCTATCTCTGCTCCGGATCACACACTACTGGTATTTCTTGGGGAATTTTAGGCCAGCATAACAATGTCTTCTCATATTTTTCATCTCTTGGTGGAATTTTCTGGGAGAATTAAAATCCTCCTTCCCTCTCTTGGTGCATTGTGGATGGTGACCCAAGAGACGAGGGTGATTCCATTGTGTGCCACATTTATTCCATTCTACGCTCCCTTGAGGTCCTAAGGAGGCTTGGGCGGCTGTCCTTAGGAGGCCTCAAGTGTCGGATCAATGTCAAAAAGCGACCTTTTGGTCCCAGAAAGCAGTACCTTGGATCACCCCTCTCTACCAAAGGGACATCTTCAGGTGGCACTCTGAGAGACATCATTGACCACATATGTCATCGATCCTCTTGAAATTTGACTACAACACAAGCTTTCATGTCAAGATTGTATCGTACCTTACAACCATTTCACTTTGATAAAATTTGTCAAAGACCCGTGTCAATATAACCATCTCTTTCAGCAATGCTTACATGGGAAGGTCCCAACCATCGCCTATGCGTACAATGCGCATTTATATGCCATACAAATTTTATGCATATGGGTACCACATTCCACCTATTGTCAAATAAAAAATGCCCTTAAGGGCGTCAGCAGTCTTTGTCATCAACTAACAAGTCACTACCATACTAGTGATACATATAGAGTTTGTATCTGTTAAGTAGATTTGTTTAACTAGCCAAAGAATCACGAGCATGGGACATGCCCGCCTCGTAGAAAATTTGTATATATTGTATTACACCATTTCTTGTAGGGATCCCACAGGACATGGTCGCTCTTCAACCCGGTGCAAGGTGTCTCCAACTCCGAGCTACACACTGGTCTCTCTCTCTCCACACAGTACACAAAAAAGAAACTATAATGTATTTTGGCTATATAATTCTTCCTAGACCTCACACATTAGGGGGAAACTGTTATCACTGGAAAATTGGACAAGAAAAATGAAATTATTTAATGTCAGGCAGAAGGATTTATAGGGCTGAGAGACATTAGAGAATTTGAAGTATTTAAAAATATTTAAGGTATAACAGGAAAAATTAAGTTGCATTTCATTGGTTCCTTCAGTGTGCAACTTAATTTTTCCTGTTATACCTTAAATATTTTTAAATACTTCAAATTCTCTAATGTCTCTCAGCCCTATAAATCCTTCTGCCTGACATTAAATAATTTCATTTTTCTTGTCCAATTTTCCAGTGATAACAGTTTCCCCCTAATGTGTGAGGTCTAGGAAGAATTATATAGCCAAAATACATTATAGTTTCTTTTTTGTGTACTGTGTGGAGAGAGAGAGACCAGTGTGTAGCTCGGAGTTGGAGACACCTTGCACCGGGTTGAAGAGCGACCATGTCCTGTGGGATCCCTACAAGAAATGGTGTAATACAATATATACAAATTTTCTACGAGGCGGGCATGTCCCATGCTCGTGATTCTTTGGCTAGTTAAACAAATCTACTTAACAGATACAAACTCTATATGTATCACTAGTATGGTAGTGACTTGTTAGTTGATGACAAAGACTGCTGACGCCCTTAAGGGCATTTTTTATTTGACAATAGGTGGAATGTGGTACCCATATGCATAAAATTTGTATGGCATATAAATGCACATTTTACGCATAGGCGATGGTTGGGACCTTCCCATGTAAGCATTGCTGAAAGAGATGGTTATATTGACACGGGTCTTTGACAAATTTTATCAAAGTGAAATGGTTGTAAGGTACGATACAATCTTGACATGAAAGCTTGTGTTGTAGTCAAATGTCAAGAGGATCGATGACATATGTGGTCAATGATGTCTCTCAGAGTGCCACCTGAAGATGTCCCTTTGGTAGAGAGGGGTGATCCAAGGTACTGCTTCCTTTTTGGAAAGTAGGTGTTGATGTCGACGAAAAGGAAGCCTTAACCGAACAAGAAGGTCACTGATGTTGGGGATCAAGATCTTGGATGTGATGGGTTTAACATAGGCATGATGGTGAGGGGTGACTCAAAACTGATGATGGGAATTCAGTGGCCCAAGGTCAGAGTATAAAAGCTACTTGGCGGAAGTCATAAATATTTCTAATGGGGATATCCCTAGAGTCGGTAGGACTTCTAGCATGGGTATAAACTGGTTATGAATATCATAGCGACTTTTAAGTGAGGGTATTATACTTCAACCAAGGGTGACTAGGGACTGTTGCCATGGGAGAAAAAATGAATGGGTGGGTGGGGGACATAGTGCATCGTTTGCGGTCTTTGTAAACTTACCAAAAGAATAAAATAATGGATTTTTCTTTATACAAAACACAGAGACGGGTGCCCCAGAAAACGAAAGTGTTTAATCATTGATGATGAGAGGAAGGTGCTTTGCTAAGGGTTGGGCCACCATTGGTTGGTCTCATGTGTGAGGTTGATGAAGTGGATGGAAAATTGTCGCAGATGGGTTATGCTGATGGGGGTAAGGTAGGCGAAATGTGAGGCGTGGTAGTGCACTTTCAATCTGCTTGCACAACCTGGTCATCCGAGAAACGGGTTTTATTTTGATATGGTAAAACTTGACCTGAAGCATTGATCTAAATGTGATCTATTAAGTGCTGAGGTAGTTTGATTAGTTTTTCATTAAGATTGATTTTTAATTGAAGAAATATTTTAAATGAAAGATTACATAAACCAGCAGCAAATAAATGATTGAAATACAACATAAATCAAAGAGAAGAAGAAGAAAAAAATAGATTATGGAGCTCGTCCCTAGTGAAATACATCTCCGGGTAAGATTTCAAGTGGGCGTCCACTTTATTACAATTGAACCAAGGAAGTATTTACATAGAAAAAACACTAGAATGATTGTGCTTGTTATTCATCAGTATTTTTCTCTTTTTGGTGATGACTAGTTGTTACAGCCAAGTTTTCTAGCAGCTGATAAAAAAATTTGTCAAATTTTCCTGCTGGAAAACCCCCATAAACATTTTTCCCCTCCTACCTTTTCAATCAGCCCATGACGAGATAAAACCTCATTATCAAGCCCTATCTAGCCTCAGCCATACTAGCTTGTCCATCAGCTCCAAAGAAACAATCCAAATATGTCCAAGAAGTCTTCGCTAAGTTAGGTAGTGGCGGTTTAGGCATTTCTCCCTTGGAAAACTATCCTAAAAGCAAAAGAACCTCTATCTACTATAGAGCAGTCCTAACAGACCTTCCTATTTTGCAAATAAATTTGGTTACACCCTTAAGTCACGCCACTAACAAGCCCTGAAGTCTAAGCAATGCATATGCCATAGGTCAAACTGATATTAGGTGGTTTTACAATGTTTCAATGGATATTTCAAGAGCAGAAGTGTACTAGTATTCCAGAAGACAGTATTAAACTCAGCATGAGAAGACAGCTAATTCTCATGTGGTTCTGAGCCTGGGATGCAGCTACAGGCCAGAGAGTTATTTCATCAAGCTCCTACAATCATACTCAAAGGTTAGTGAATCCTAAATGACAATAAATGCTTTGCATATACTAGCCAAATTTCTTGTGATGTCTAAAGAGGCACAAAGGTATTTGAAAAGCAGAATTACATGTCTCAGATAAATTCCCATCTTGACTTATTATCAGTTTGTCATCTTCATTTGCTCAAGCATGAAAATGCAGTGAAAGGAAAAATAACACGGTTTAAAGCTGATGAAATGGCATCACTGAGAAAACCTCCTCCATACACGAGCAGAGGGTTGAAAACTGAGAAAACCTCTTTCATTTTACAAGCAAAGGGTTGAAGACTAAGAAGGCCTCCTTCATCTATAAGCAGAGGGCCAGGGAGAGAGTTTGATTTTAAGTTTTTCACTGACTGAAAGGAAAATTTTAAGAGAAGTGGGAGACAATTGAAGGTTTCTGAATAGAAAATGTTGTTAAAAGTAGAGGAAAAGTAGTGGTTCTTTTAAAAAGTTGTTTACATAAGTTTCACTGTTATTGAAAATACAATGTGAAGCTAATAAGGTGATTATCAATGAAGAAACATTGTTAAGAAAATGGCCAAAGAAGTAAGACAGTCTTGGTCTCAAAATGATTTCTGCCATAAAATACAAAGAAAACCACTAACAGTATGTTCATCAAACATTCTTCATTTTCTTGAGACATATGTTGGAAAGAAACTAGGCATTTGTCAAAAATAGGACTCCTTCATAAACAAAGTAAAGGGCTCACCATTATTTGAGGATGAAAAGCAATTATTGCACGTGGCAAAATATTTCAAAAGGGACTGCTCTCAAAAAGGGTGAAATGAATGAAAATTCATTTTTCTTGCAGAATTCCTTCACAGAAGAACAAAGGGACAACCTTCCCATGTTCACATTTCAACTTCAGTTCATCATCCACTGTTTTATCTCCATAAAATTGGAAGACTCATTACTTTAGCAATCCAGGGTTAGTTAGTTGCCTTGATGATGGAAGCTATTTATAGCAGAGTTTTTCATTTACAAATTCAGGTGAGGTTCTTCACCCACAGTCAAGAGAAGGGCTCAAATCAACACCTTCCAGCTCAATCAGTTTCACAATGGGCATGATCACCTTCAAAACATTAGGAGCAGAAACTATTAGTTTAAATTTTAAAAGGGTGAGCTACCTCCTTAAAAAAATGTCAAAGAAAACCTCACATATCACAATGTGTCTTTCAACAGGGTTTCTTTTTCAATGAGAAAAACACTGAGTGATGTTGGCCTTCAAAATGACTTTCTCATTGTGAAAAGGAGTTTGGCCTTGGAATGATTTTCTTATAAGTAGGAGGAGTCATATTTATAAAAACTGTCCAAATAACATGCACAACACTTTATTACCAATGTTATTTGAATATGGGCCCCTTGTAGAACTTTCAAAGTCATCTGGTTTTTTCATTATAACAAGGGCATTTGTTTTAAATAAAAACATTAAAACCCTCACCAAGCAAGTATCAAAGGGACATTATCTTTTTCTTGCTATAAAGGGTGGATTGACCATTGGAGAAATCTCATTTGCAAGTTTAAAAAATGAAAACCAGCACTCACAATCGCTCTCCTAGTCGCCCATTGAAGAAAAGAGAGTTTTTGAACAAACTTGACAGAGTTTGAATCTTTTGAGACTGCGTGGCGCGCCTGGAAAAGCGCGCAGCACGTTCAAGAGTAGGTTTATGAAGAGTTTGTATTGTGGCGCGGCGTGCCTGTAGGCGCCAGTCACAACTGTCCGAAGGCCAACTCGACTCATCCACACAGCGCGGCGTTCTTCCAAACAAACGTGCCGCGCATGTTTGAACAGTCAAAATGCCTCCAAAAGGGTCTTGAAGCTGCTCAACTCTTCAAGCAAAGGTTACCATCCATCTTCAAGGTATTTTCATTTGCCTTCTTGGTGTATTCGAGTTGCTAAATGGTGATTAAAAAAGTGAAGGTCTTGGTATAAATCAAGGTGTTTTGGTAAATATTTTGAAGAAGATCCTTATAGTGGGCGGCTAGTGGAGTGTTCATTTTAGTTTCAAAGAGCCTAGAGCTGCCCTCAAAATAGTGATAAACCATAACCTTTTTCAGCCAAGTGTAAGGTAAAAAAACGGTGTTATAAGGTGGAGGCAGTGTTTGAAAGGAAAACACAGTGTTCCTAAGGTGAAACAGTGAGTCTACTTTAACAACAGTAATTATGCATGAATGCTTTGTCACTTCCAAAAGTCCTCTTTGTGTGGTAAAAAGAAAAACCAGTGTTGCCTCCTTTGATCCATGAAACAGAATATGGTGAGTGAAGCTGTTAAATCAATTTGAAAGTGTTCTTGTCTACCTGTGCATGTGAAACAATGAAATACAAGAGGAGTGTTTTTAATTGGGAGAGGTGTTTTGTTTTTTACAAGGCTGTCTTGCTTATACCAAAACACAAGAGATCTTTGTGACCTTACCCAAACACAATAATCATTTGACTATTTGTACCTTTTTATTTGATAACTATTTGTTGAGTGACATAAAAAGGGACAGACAGTGATTTGTAAGGAGCAGAAAGTTGGTGTTTAAAAACCATTCCATAGAGCATCTGAAGCATTTATCTTGGCCAAACAATTACTGATAAGTAGGGCAGAGGTGCGTGCTTGAGAAAAACATTCCAAAGGCCTTTTGAGATAGCTTGGTGTTGCAGAGAACATTCAAAACAATATGCCTCCCAGGCAAGACAGTAGGAGTGGCTTGCATAAGAGATTTGAGCTTGTTTCCACTAAAGAAGTGAATGCCCACCCTTCAGTCTTGTTCAATTTCCATGAGGTTGGGTGTTTAGATTTTTTTCAAAGAGTGCAAGAGGTGAAGAGCTTTTCCCCTTTGACACATCTTTATGCTTTGAGGTTCCAAGAGAAACATTTCTAGCTTGCAGGCCTAGATTTCAAATTCTCTCAAGGTCCATCTCCAAGGTCACTAAAATCCCTTATGTCAGGGAGAAGTGGTTTAAACAAAGCCACCTGGACTGAGAAGAATACAAGCCCTTTCTAAAACCTAAGAACATAGATTCATGTCCTTCCGTTTTCCCTTTCTCTTATCCTTTGACTAGCTACGCCCCCCTCATGAAGATCATCATGAAATACTTCACTTGTGACGGAAGATTCTCCCGAGTCTATGCGTATCACATTCGATTACTCATGCATTTCATGAGGGCCAAATTTCTAAATATTCCTTTCTTCTTACATAGAAGCATTGAGAAAATGGCCTCCACTGTTCAGAAAAAGCCTCCCTCATAGCAGACAGCTTGCCTCTTCCATCTCTCCCTCATCAAAGTCATCATTCTTCATCAGATTGAGAAGAGGGATGTCTCTTGGGATACTTTCATCACCCATCCGGATTTCTCCACTGTCCCTCCAGTTCATAAGTCTCCTACACCTCCTACTCACCATCCTTCACCTTCTTCTAGCAAACCTGTTCCCAAGAGGCTCAAGTTTACCATAGAACAAACAAAAGAGCCTGAAGAGGGAGAAGAGCATGACCATGATGAGGAAGAAGAGCATGAACACGAAAAGAGAAATGATGATGAGCAGCAGTAGGATGAAACAGGGCAGCAAAGGGATGATGAGGAAGATGATGAAGGGCAACAACATGAAGAAAAGCAACACAGTGAGGGTGAGCAGACTTATGAGGATGCTGAACAAGGGTAGCCACAGCATGATACACAACAACCACAGTATGATACACAGCAGCCACAGCATGATGATGAGCAGCATCATAGTGAGGCAGAACAACAGACTCCTGGGCATGATGAAAAGGAACACAGTGAAGGTGAGCAGTCTCATGATGATACACAACAGCCACAGCATGATGAAAAACAACCTTTTGATAACGAAAAATAGCCTAATGAAGAAGAGTGGCAGCATGATAAACAGATGCAAAACAGTGAGGAGGACAGCCCTCAAAAGGAAATGCAAAAAGACAGCCTAGGCATCTATGAAGAAATCCAAGACAGTGGTAAAAATGAAGAGAAAAGTGACAAGGGTAAAGCGCCCATGGAGCATGTGCTAGCTGCCTCACCTAGGCAAGGGGCCATGCTCTCTTCTCTGGAAGTGGCCAAGCCCCGGAAATCAAGGAAAAGGGTGCCTAGAGTTGTAGCTCCAAATGTGACTAGGGCCCTCCAAAGCAAGGGAAAATTTCCCAAGAAGCCCATGGTCGAATTGCCCAAGAGGAAGAAGACTAAAAGAGCCACCCAAAGAAAATGGAAGGAAAAGGAAGAAAGCAGTCATGAACAGGAAAGGGATTTCAAAATCTTCAAAATCCAAAGTGATGATAGTAATAATGAAGCCTAGATCCTTGAAAATCTCTTGATCCATATGTTAGAGTCAGTCTTTGCAGCCTTCCTCCAGTGATCAAACATGCTCTTTCAAAGTGATTTTAAAGTGTCAAGGTCAAATTTTGTCATTACAATGAGTCTTCAAGCAAAATTTGGTCACTAGGCATTAGGTCTAGGGTTTGCTTTCACTTCTTCCAAAGTTGTCCAAATGTCAGTCCATGTCACCATTCAGCTAAGTGTACTATCATTCAGAGGGTTGTCATCATCATGTCAAGTTCCATTGAGTCATTTTACATCTTGTTCATTCTTCAGTTGTGCCTAGGTAAGGTCCATTTCCCTCTCCTAGGGTTTTGGAGGTAATTTCTCTTGGATGGTCAAATCGTCGGAAAAACTTGTATCCTGATGTTCAAACACCTTCCCCTATCCTTAATATACCTTGTTAAACATTTCCCATCACTGAGATCCCCCAAATTCCTCATTTTTGCACAAACCCTAGTTTCTAGCCAAAACTTGGCAATTTCCTAGGCTAGGCCTGTGTTTTTCCCTTTTGGACCCTTTCCCCTCACTCAATCTCTGTGATTCCACTTTCACCTGCTTCCTAACATCCCTCCCTACTTCCCAAAATTTCCCCAAGAATTTAGAAGCCCCCTATCCCCTTCATTTCGCTTCATTTCGACAAAATCCCTTGTTTCACACATCGGGATAAGTTTCACTCAAAAGATGTTTCAGAGCAACAAAAGATGAATTTGAAAACTGAGAGGGTTTAAACCAAAACATGCGAAGGAAGAAAAACCTCCTCTACGTTCTTTACAAGGTGTATCATGGTTTTAGAAATGTCAAAATTCTGCCATTTCTGCAGAATTGAAAGGTAATTCTCCTCTGAAGTGACCTTGGGACAATCAATTTTTCTCCTAGCATGTTTGGCCAAATGACTTTATTTATGCGTCAAATGATAACTAGACAGAAAGAACTTTCCAATGAGCTATCATGAGCTCAATTTGGAGTTGAGGAAGACCTTCAAAAGTTGATTGCAACAGCGCTCTGCCTTGAGGCAGCCTCATTCTGCTCATTTTGACTAGTGTTGGGAGATTTGATTTTTGACAGAGTAAATGGAATCCAAATTGCATAATTCCACTTGTGTTGGAAAGTAGACTCCAATAGCTTTCCAACGAGCTATCACACGCCCAATTTGGACACCGGGAAGGCCTCCAAAAGCTTTCTGCAAAATGCACTATGTGGCAAGAGGGTGAGCGACCCACGCAGAGGCCGAGCGACCCACCTGGGCAGAGCGACCCACGCAGGTCAGTTCAGCAGTGCAAGTTTGCAAGGTGCGCGACCCACCTGGGCCGAGCGACCCACGCAGAGGCTGCGCGACCCACGCAGATACAGAGGTTCGAAACTTCATTTTGAGCGCCCAGTCTTGCTTGGGATCGATTCATCGGCCTTCAAACAGGTTATTTGCAATTGCTTGATGTTTTTGAATGCATTGGTGGCATCATTGGTGGTTTCAAATGTTCAACGGAGGATTTAAAACCCCACAGTCATAGCATTCTTGTTTTCAGGGTTTTAAAATGAAAATGAATGGTTGAATGAGTTTGTTTGCTATCTCATGGCAGTGATACATCCAGCTTTGCATATAATATCAAAACCATATTGCTCTCATGCCCATTATGCCATTTTTGACCATTGCTATTATTATACCATGTCAGTCCTTTTTTGAAAAGGCAAGACCTATTGGGTTATGCATCAACGCTCAATGTAAAAAATTTCATGACTTGTTTCAAACTCCCATCGACACCTTTATAATATATCATATACATGTTTACATTCTATTGATGCCATGCTCTCCTTGGATAAGATTTGTTCAAAATTTTGAAAGTTGCCCGCTCCCTTTGATCAAAGTTTCACTTGCATTTAAACACAGAGATTGTGCCTTTTCCAATCCATCTAAACAGAGATTTTATCCATGGTTTGTTTCCTTATGGTGCTTTGACGGTGGGAATATTGGTTGGGTGTTGAAACATACATCCTAACTTTGTTTGCACTGCTTTCATATCAGTATACACATTGCCAAAAGCTTGGTCAGAGCCATGTCGGAGACAGAGTCAGAATATGAGCCAAGGTCAGGCAGTGATTCGGTGACCGAAGGTAATGTGCTGGCTGTGGTCCCGAGACTGCAGAAGTGGCAGATCATCGCAGAGTGAGCTCACTTCCTTTGCCTTGCCACATGTCCATTAGCTATGAATGTTTTCACATTTGTCATGTTTCGTATTTTGCAGATGGGAGCACAAGAAAATGGCACCAGTAGTGGTAACATATCAGAGAAGCCACAGAGCTTTGTTTCAACATCACGACGAGTACTATCTCCACCCGGGGTGGAAGGGGTCTCGTTGACTTCATCAACAACGCGAGTACTATCTCCACATGGCGTTGGAAGGGTCTCGCCTTCTTCATCGGTAGCAGTGCATTCACGGGATAATGATGGAGACAAAGACATGAGTCCACATTTTTCATTTTCAACAGGTTAGACATACACATTGTACATCATGAGCGACAACAACACATCATACAACGGGAACGGTGTTTTCCTCCATGAGGCCCTGCCGCCACCACGAGAGCACTAAAATGGCGGAAAAGCTGATCCTCGGTTTTGGCCGGGGGCCATTAACTGAGCAAGATACATGATGGAGGGTCTTCGCTTCCGAATTTGAGAAAATTCGGAGAAATTTTGTCATTTTGAAATTTTTTGGTCACTTTGGTTTCGATTACGTGGAGTCGCGCGCTCATGCGCTCGCTTTTTTTTGAGACACTTGCTGGAGGAGATTTTTTTACATTTTTGGATTTTTCATGGTTAATTATGCATCTCTGAAGTCAACAGCATTTTAACAAAATCTGGATGGTCAAGCAGCTCAAAAAACACCATGAAAATCACCTTGCTGCCACCTTTTGCACCAGCAGGAAGTACCCTCTGGGAGAATGAGGTTTGGGAGGTCAAATCAACTCCAAGTTCAAAATTCCACTTGGGTTGGAAATTAGACATCCAGGGC
Source organism: Pinus albicaulis (assembly GCA_034641835.2). Lineage (NCBI taxonomy): Eukaryota > Viridiplantae > Streptophyta > Pinopsida > Pinales > Pinaceae > Pinus > Pinus albicaulis. The sequence continues at coordinate 59,482,357 of CM076578.1, read as the reverse complement.
TTTCCAACGAGCTCATCATGAGCTCAATTTGGATGCCAGGAGCTACCTCCAAAATCAGCCTGGAACATGAGCGACCTTGGGTTCAGGCGACCCACCTAAGGAATTTTTATTTTGAATTTTCCATTGTGACTCGATGTTTCGCCTATTATGGACCAGTTTTGTATGGATAGAATTATTGGGTTTTTATGATGTAAATTCATGTTTTATATGTAACTTTGGCTTGTTTTTATCTCTTCTAGAAGATTCACTAAATGGTATCATATAATGGGTGATTTCCACTCTTTTAGAGGCAAGTGGTTAGGCGCCTAGATTGTAGTTCCATGATTAGAATTGGTTGAAACTGATCCTACGAAGAGGGAATTCGACCCCTAGAGGGTGGGGAAGGTGTTGGAGAGTGATCTATATATTGTAATTTCTCAATCATTTCGAGGAGTTGGAGAGTTGGACTCTTGGGATACTTTTGATACCATTGTACATATTTTTCATATTTTGGCTAAGGAAAGATCGGGGGTTTTGCGGCACTTGTTGGGATCCTTGTGGTGTTTTGTTCTTGATGGTGTTTCTTCTTTGTTTTCTTGTAAGTTTCTTCATGTTTAATGTGCCATCCTTTCATTATGCTTCTGAACTAAATTGAATGAGTGATTAAGGTTGAATCCATTGTTTACGGTGCTTGACACAATTAGGTTAGTTCTATATGTTTTCGGTACATTTTGGAGAGGATCCAAGTTCTTCTTTGCCCTCTTCAGCTCCTCGTCGGTCTAATCTATCCATAAATCCAATTTAAAGCATCAAGATCATCACCTACCTACTTGACTTGAACTCTGCAAGGTACGACCTTATCCGGACCCAAAATTTGTTTTCCCATTACTCCGGCCAAAAACCCAAAAAACCAAAAAATAAAACATACCTATCTCTTTACTAACGCTAAAATCGAGTTCTTATTGTAAGTCATCACGCATCTTATTGCTTATTTTCTCGAGATTGACGGAGAGAGCCCTCTCCTGTCCTCGTAGAATGGCTACGAAACAGGCGTGGTTTGATGTAGCCTTGAGTTTACTTCATTTCCGCTGCGGTAGATTTGAGCGCTAACATAGTGGCGACCATGCGGGAGAAACTCAAAGCGTTTGCTTGTTATAGACGGAGTACGAGAGTCACGCAATTAGCTTTCGAAACGTTGTTGCTATGCATCGGCGAAAGTAAGATAAAAAGCATTGCTTGAGTCGATCCCTCGGTATAACTTGTAATCGTAGTATTTAACATGCGTGCCGGTACATGTATCGAGTTCAGATCTGATGGTTGATGGTGGACAACGATCGAGACATAAGAAAAGTGAAATCATTCACTGGTGACTTCATTCAGCGAACAAATCCAGAAATCGATGCTTCATGGTGACTTCAACTGAGAGATCGGTAAGTTTGTGGAATTTTCAAGATGGACCGAATCACGAAGATACGCTCCCCGCAGGCCGAGATCACATTCCGAGTTTCCGAATAAGATGCCCAGAGTAGATTGGTCGAGGAATCTACCTACGTTTAACGATGATGGTAGAGAAGATCTTTGCTTTACATGCGATTAGATTTCACATGCATATTCGCAAGTTGAAGGTAGATTTTCTGAGAGATTGTTTGATGAAGATATTCCTAGCCACTACGGAAGATTGAAGCTCGATCATGGTGTGAAAAATTGCCGCTGGCTGTATTTCTTTGTTTGAAGGATTTTCATACAGTGCCATTGAAAGATATCAAGTATCTTATCCATCATTAAATTTAGTTCTGTTGTTGCAAACGTGCTTATTCTTTTGAAATGAAAGCCTTGAGAAATATTATGAAGATGATAATTTCATGGATGATGAGATCATGGAGGCTCTATGTGAGGAATCATTTCGGCAACATGAAGAGAACTAAAGGATACCTATCAAGGAATTGCTCGGGAGACTTTGCGGCCAGGTTGATGGCCACTTATGGCTGAAAATGATGAAAGGGAGAATGTCATTTCGGATACGCACGAACGACCTTGTCTGAAGTAAGTCCGAGTTCAATTGCAAGTTGTGATAATGACCCAGAGACGACTACTTGAGATTGATTCGGATCGGGATGACCAAGCATATCTTGTCTTTAAAGCCTACGAGAGGAGGCTACTGTTGTTGAAATCTACATACGGGATGCGGAAGACACGATAATGGATCCAAATGTTCTCGGTCATACTATCAACTCATCATTAGAACACGGCCTTCATGAAGAATTGATTCGGTCGATTCATGAAAATCAAATGAGATCTTTGTGCAAGTAAGTATTGAAAGCTCCTTTCAATAACTAGGTAATGAATGATAGTTTGAATGCCACACATCATATGAGATAATTCTTGTTTAAGCGAGAAGAAAACAAAAAGCATTGTCTCCTTTGTCTGAAGATGAGATAAATCTGACTTTTGAAAGGTCTTGACTTATGACCAGATACGACTGATTGCGATTGCACATAATGAGAAAGTGTTGGTGAAACTTCTTCTCTGTTGAAAAAAGATGATTGTCTTGTAATAAATTGTAGATCAATAAACAGATAATTTTTTCCTTCACAAAAAAATGATAAAGAAATTTGTCATGTTTGATAACCTTGAAGATTGTTTTTTGGTACAGAATGACCTAGATCATGAAATTGAAGTATATGCCAGAATTACTCATGGTCGAGGAACCTACGGCTAACACTCGGATGGCAGATTTGTGCATCTCTGTCCCTCCCGAGAAATCAAATGTCTTTCGGATCGAGTGAGGTGAATACTAGTATTTTTTGCAGGCGGATCTCTAGATAAGCCGGGTGCTTCGGGATTTCAAGATCCCTTCGACGTTCTTTAACGAAGCATTAGAAAGGATAAATGTTGCCTAGTTTATTTTCATGAGCTTTAGTTTCGGTGATTGTGTTGAGTTGCCTACGGATTTGGCGATGCCTACTTGAAGAGTAAGAAGCGATTTGGTCAACAAAGCCATCTGGCACCGGATTGGTTACATTGGAAAGCCAATTATACATGATTGTACATATTTCATTAGTATGCGAGGTGGTTGTCATCATGATTTCAAATCTTGATGGTGTGCTGCCCTAAAAACTTTGTAAAGTCTTGTTTAAGTCGGTCATGAGTCATTTGTGTTTGAGGTACGTGAGTCGGTTTTTCAGGGTATTTCGGTTGCCATCGAGTCGGTTTGAGTCAAGTTTTGATCAAGTTTCATTTACAATAAATGTGTCAAAGGTTTGTGTTGCTCCGTTCAATAATGATTCCATCGCCCAATGGATGGAAATGTTATCTTGCTCTCCCAAGTTCTACGGTTCTTGGCACCTCCACGGAGGCGGGAGCTACCATCCCCATTGGAGCCAATGTTAAGTCGATCTTTGCGGCCTTCCTCCCGGTGATCAAACATGCTCTTTCAAAGTGATTTTAAAGTGTCGAGGTCAAATTTTGTCATTACAATGAGTCTTCGAAGCAAAATTTGGTCACTAGGCATTAGGTCTAGATTTTCTTTCACTTCTTCCAAAGTTTTTCCAAATGTCGGTCCATGTCACCATTCAGGTAGGTGTACCATCATTCGAAGGGATTTCATCATCATGTCAAGTTCCATTGAGTCATTTTACATCTTGTTCATGCTTCGATTGTGCCTAGGTAGATGCATTCCTCTCCTAGGGTTTTGGAGGTAATTTCTCTTAGATGGTCAAATCGTCGAGAAAAACTTGTATCACGATGTTAAAACACCTTCCCCTATCCTTAATATGCCTCGTTAAACACTTCCCATCAAGATCCCCCAAATTCCTCATTTTTGCACAAACCTAGTTTCTAGCCAAAACTTGGCAATTTCCTAGGCTAGGCTTTGTGTTTTGCCCTTTTGGACCCTTTCCCCTCACTCAATCTCTGTGATTCCCACTTTCCTACTTCCTAACATCCCCTCCCTGCTTCCAAAAATTTCCCCAAGAATTTAGAAGCCCCCTATCCCCTTCATTACGCTTCATTTCGACAAAATCCCTTGTTCACACATCGGGATAAGTTTCACTCAAAAGATGTTTCGAGCAATAAAAGATGAATTTGGGAAAACTGAGAGAGATTTTGTCCACAACATGCCAGTAAGAACAACACTCCTTCAATTTTTTTACACGGTATCATGGTTTTAGAGAAATGTCAAAAATACCGTTGCCTCGGGGGAGAATTGAATGCCTCTGAAGTGACAGCAGGAAAATCAAGCTTTATCCTAGCATGGTTGGCCAAATGACTTTCTTGATAGGTCAAATGATAAGTAGAAAGAAATACCTTTCCAATAGGCTATCATGAGCTCAATTTGGAGTTGAGAAGACAGCCAAAAATTGATTCTGTATTTGCTGCCTTGAAAGCTGACCTCATTACTGCTCATTTTGACTGGTGTTGGGAGATTTGATTTTTGACAGCGTAAATGGAATCCAAATTGCATAATTCCACTTTTTTTTGGAAAGTAGACTCCAATAGCTTTCAACGAGCTATCACACGCTTGGAATTTGTGGACACGGGGGGGGGGGCCTCCAAAAGCTTCCTGTGAGAAAACGCGACCCACGGCGGGCGAACGACCCACGGGTAGGCAGGCCCCGCGGTCCCGGTTCGGCGGTGTAAGTTTGCAGACGCGACCCACAGGGTCGAACGACCCCACGCGAGCTGCGCGACCCACGCAGATTTGGGGTTCGAAACTTCATTTTGAGCGTGATCTGCTTGCTTAGGATCGATTCATCGGCCTTCGAACGGGTTATTTGCAATTTGCTTGATGTTTTTGAATACATTGGTGGCATCATTAGTGGTTTCAAATGTTCAAATGGAGGAATTCAAATCCCACGGTCATAACATTATTGTTTTCGGGGTTTTAGGATAGAAAATGAATGGTTGAAAGAATTTGTTTGCTATCTTAGGCGATGATACATCCCATTTTACATATGATATCAATTTGCCCTCATACCCCGTATGCCTTTGCAACCATTGCTATTATTATACCATGTTTAAACCTTTTGTGCCATGGTGAGCGCATGGTTTGTATTATGTCTCTTGCCCAATGTAAAAAAATTCTCATGACTTTGTTTCAAACTGCCCATTGACACCTTTGTTGTTATTACTCATAGACAAACACATTCTATTGATGCCTTGCTCTCCTTTGATAAGATTTGTTCAAAATTTTGAAAGTTGCCCGCTCACTTTGATCGAAGTTTCCACTTGCATTTAAACAAAGAGATTGTGCCTTTTTTCCAATCCATCTAAAATAGAGATTTTATCCATGGTTTGTTTCCTTACTGGTGCTTTAGCTTGGTAGGAATATTGGTTGGGTGTTGAAACATGCACATCCACAACTGTTTGCTGCTACTTTCATGTCGGTATACACATTGCCAAAAGCTTGGTCGAGCCATGTCGGAGACGAAGTCGGAATATGAGCCGGGGTCGAGGGCGGTGATTCGGTATTTGAGAGTAATATTGCACGGGGTCCCGCGAGAGATCATAGAAGTGGTGATCATCGCGGAGAGGAGCCTACTTCTTTGGTAAGTTGCGAGCATGTCCATTAGCTATGGATTGTTTTCGATACTTGTCATGTTTCAGATTTTGTGAGATGGAGCATAGCGATTACTTTTCGATGAGTGGTAACATGTCGAGAGAATCCCTGAGCTTTGTTTCAACATCTGACAGGTACTATCTTCAAAGGGTGGAAGGGGTCTCGTTGACTTCATCGACAACGCGAGTACTATCTCCACATGGCGTGGAAGGGGTCTCGCCTTCTTCATCGTGGCAGTGCATTCACGGGATAATGATGGAGACAAAGACACCAAGGTCCCATTTTTCATTTTCAACGAGGTTGAACATACACATTGCTACATCATGGCCGGCAACAACACATCATACAACGAGACGGTGTTTTCATCACGGGGCTTGCATGCACGGAGAGCACTAAAATGGCGGAAAAGGCCCCGATCCACTCCGGATTTTGGCCGAGGCTTCGTGCTTGAGCAAGATACATTATGGAGGGTCTTCGCTCCCGAATTTGAGCAAATTCGGAGAAAATTTTGTCATTTGAAAAATTTTTTGGTCTAAAAACGGGGTTTTCGATTGCGTGGGTCGCGCGCTCATGCGCTCGCTTTTTTTGAGACACTTGCTTTGGAGAGATTTTTACATTTTTGGATTTTCATGGTTAATTATGCCATCCTCTGAAGTCAACTTAGCATTTTTAACAAAATGCGGATGATCCAAGCTTGACTCAAAAACACATGAAAATCACCTTGTGCCACCTTTTGCACCAGCAGGAAGTACTACTCTGGGAGAATGCGGTTTTGGAGGGTCAAATCAACTCCAAATTCGGAAATTCCACTTGGGTTGGGGAAAGTAGACATCCGGGGATTTCCAACGACTATCATGAGCTCAATTTGGATGCGGGAGCTACCTCAAAATCATCCTGGAACATGAGCGACCCACGCGAGTTCAGGGCGACCCACCTAGAGATTTTAAAATTTTCTAATTTGCCCGGCTCGGTATTTCGCCTATTATGGACCAGTTTTGTTTATGGATAGAATTCTTGGGTTTTTATGATGTAAATTCATGTTTGATATATAACTTTGACATTTTTATCTCTTCTAGAAGATTCACTCTCAAATGAGTAAAAAATCATGTAATGGATCAGTTTCCACTCTTTTAAGAAGCGAGTGGTTAGGCACTAGATTGTAGTTCCATGATTAGAATTGGTTGAGCGGTCACGAAGAGATTCGACCCCTAGAGGTGGGGAAAGGTGTTAGAGTGATCTATATATTGTAATTTCTCAATCATTTTCAGGGGTTGGAGAGGTTGGACTCTTGGGATACTTTTGATACCATTGTACATATTTTTCATATTTTGGCTAAGGAAAGATCGGGGGTTTCTTGAACTTGTTGGGATCCTTGTGGTGTTTTGTTCTTGATGGTGTTTCTTCTTTGTTTACTGTAAGTTTCTTCATGTTTAATGTATGCCATCCTTTCATTATGTACGAACTAAATTGAATGAGTGATTAAGGTTGAATCCATTGTTTACGGTGCTTGGCCTTTGAATTCGATTGGTTCTATATATTTCAGTACATTTGAAGGATCCAAGTTCTTCTTTGCCCTCTTCAGCTCCTCGTCGGTCTAATCTATTCATAAATCCAATTTAAAGCATCAAGATCATCACCTACCTCGCCCCGGCTTGAACTACTTGCAAGGTACGTGTATCCACGGACCCAAAAATTTGTTTTCCCATTACTCCGGCAAAAACCCCAAAAAACCAAAAATCAAACATACCTATCTCTTTACTAGCCTAAAATCAGTTCTTATTGTAAGTCATCTGCATCTTATTGCTTATTTTCTCGAGATTGACGGAGAGAGCCCTCTCCTGTCCTCGTAGGGCTAGCTACGAGGCTGAGCGTGGTTTGATGTAGCCTTGAGTTTACTTCATTTCAGCCTGAGGTAGATTTGAGCGCTAACACCATAGAGAAAGCCAAATTGATGCTTTGAGGAATGATCTTGATAGGGCAAGGAACTTCAATCACTTTTTGCAAGTTCAAAACAAGAAGATGAGTGTCCATATGGCTGTTTATGAGACACGAACGTCAATACAAAATGAGGCCTCGAAGCACAAGTGAGATTGGAAGAACTCATGGGTGAGTTGATGAGAGCGAAGGAGAAGATCGACCCAAGTGAAATAGGCCAAGAACCATGGGGCTCAAAAGGCCGCTTGAGAAACAAAGAAAGAAGAAGATGCCCTTCTCAATCCACCCCTCTCACTACATTACCGAGCAAAGAGATGAAGAAAAATCGGGAAGCATGGCTTGGGAGAGGTTAATGATCACTTGGAGAATAAATTGGAGAAGGAAAATAGGGAATTGGACCTTCAACGAAGGATGATAGGGCATTATAAAGCAATCGGTTTTCTGGCGAAGTTGAAGGGCCGCACGGGGAAAAACTTGGGGAGGCTAAGGGAAGTGCCCATCACCAAAATTGAGGAAATACACCTCAGGATCCAAATTTTGGCCTCGGATTACGACATATTTACGAAAACCCTTGGGGTCATGCTACTTGGAATTGGGGCGAAATTCAACAAATTTTGGTTTTTTGTCATTTTGGGTTTTTTGGCTAAAACTCATGAGCATCGCCATTTTATTTTTGGGTCATCCTCAAAGGATGAAAAATGGTATAAATTGGATGCCATAATTTTAGGGGCACATGCTACATTGATTTTTTTAGAAAAATTGAAGATCATTTGCTCCCCCCAAAATGGCGAAACACGCTGCAACTTTAAATATATATATGTATTTATCGGCAAGGCCTATTTTTGGTTTTACACACGGAGTCTATTTTTTGAGGACTTCTGATGGTAAGTTGGGGGATAAAACTAAACATTTTCCAAAAATTAGACACTTAGAGCTTTCCCAGCAGAACTCATGGGCCTCGTTTAGACATCGGGAAGGCATCCAAAAAGTTACCAACAAATGGAGAACCTTTTCTTGATGTATTTTGAAATATTTACATGAAATTGAACCTTTCAATACAGCTTTCCTCATGTGCGTTTGTAGCTATTTTTGTACATGATAAGTTATGAAAATTCAATATGTTTCCCTCTTTTAACATTTTTGAGATATTTTGAGATATTTTGTGCCTTGGTCTTTGCAAAGCCTCAAGGACAAAATTAGATATTTTGGATAGGCCAATGAGATTGCAAGTTGAACTAAGAGGTTTTCCTCACTTTGGCCTATATATTCCAAATGCTTTCATTGTAAAACAAGCTGAACTTGATGAATAGAAGCAATATATGGTCATATAAGCTTTGGAAGAAATACTTGTCTCATGCTTTTGGATAGTTTCTTGGATGTTTTGGGATGTTGAAAGAGGATTGTTGTTGGATTCCATGACTTGGTAGAATGGTATAGTTTCTCTGTCTCTGTTTTTGTTTCTTAGTTTTCATTGATAAATCCATGTTCTTGCTATAGGACGATCGAAGAACAAATTTGAGACATGCCCTTGGAGGCACCTCAAATTTCCTGTTTCTTCATAGCTTCCATGTTTTCTTCATTCTAAGTCACATTAAAGAATTCTTGATTTCTCTTTAATAACTTAAGAATATGGTTTGCTTGTTTCATTCATGGTTTTATGCATGCCAAGTATGATTTACGGTATACCCTTGTTACTCATGGCTAGCCGTAGCGCCATCTATGAAACTTCTCTTTGACTGATTAGATTTTCA